>OZ057403.1:24414308-24899616 GCA_964056735.1 Allodiplogaster pararmata | reverse complement strand
GAATCAAAAGTTTTTTGGTAGTCAACAAAAGCAGCTGTTATGTAACTGTTTTGATCTAAGGCTACGTGAAATTCCGTGAGAGTAGAAAGAAGAGCTGACGAGCAAGAGCGTTTACTTCGAAATCCATGCTGAATAGGTGTAAGTAGCTCGTGATTTTCAAGATAATCAATCAGTGAATGACGTATTATTCTCTCAAATACCTTGCTGGTGCAACAAGTCAGAGAAATTGGTCGATAATTGTTAGGGTCATTTGAACTTCCCTTGCGTTTGTATACTGGATTCCCAATGGCATGTTTCCAGAGTGATGGTGTAACTCCATGTAGAAGAAAGCTGTTGAATAAAATAGAGAGAGGCAAAGAAATCGCACAAGCAGTGCCCTTTAGAAATGCATATGGAATACCATCGGGTGATGTAGAGTTTCACGATGGAAGTTTCTTTAAATAGCTGTATACATACAATTGTAGGGTCAATATCAACGAAATCAATAGAAGTAGTAGTCCTTATTGTTGAGATTAATGGTTGACCTAAATGATATTGATTGAAAGAAGAAGAGAAAACTTGGTTGAAGACTGATGCTTTCTCAAAGTCATCAGTTACAGTTTCTCCTGATTGGGGGTCTTTAATAGAACAGATGGAATAATCTGTTTTCAGTTTTTTATTTACGAAAGAATAGAAGCGGCGGGGACCAGCCTTAGCAATAGAAGCTTTTTTATATAGTTATAGAGCCGAGTTTCTTTTCGAAGTAGTCTAGAAACCCGTTTATAAGGATTCAAACCTGTTAAATGGGCTTTATTGTATATAGTCTTCTATTCTTCCTAAGAAGCCCGCGAATTTTCGAAGTGTATTTTAGTTTCGGACAACTTTTATAAGCTTTCGAAGGCACAGTTTTCTCTATGATTTGTTTCACAATTCCACAAAAAGCTTCATATAGAGCGTCAGGGTTATTGCTAAAACTCAATACACCAACCCAATCAAACCCACTTATCAACTTATCAGCGAGAATGAAATTGGCATTCTGTGTTCGGTGTAGAACAGCACCTCAAATTTTATGTTTTTTTCCAGTCCGCCTCTTGAAGAGTTTTCAAAGCTTCTCCGGATAAAAACATATTTCTCTGAAAATAATAATTTTTTTCCATTTTTTTCTTCAAAAAATTAACTAGCGTTCCCTTTGGGAACGCTTGTCACTTTCTTGTTAGCCAAGTAATTCGGAGAATGTATTGTTTCCTAATATTCTTTGCATGAGCTCATTTTCTGTCTAAGCCACATAGTTTAATTAATTTTTATTAATCATGAGGCAGAAGTTTGAATATACGAAGCGAAAGGCTCTCTAAAGTCATCACAAACTGCCATCACAAAAAACCCATCCGAATAGAGTCTCAAAAACTTTATTGCAGCGTTTCATATGAGAAAGTTTCGCTTTCGGCCGTGGGTGACAGCGATTCTTGCCGCCGCGAGAATCCGCCCTACGGCAGATGTCACCGGTCGACGGTCGCAGCAACGTGCGCCCTGCTGCTTCTTTTCTATGCTGCCGTCCAGTTTGCTTTGGAAGGTCAGACTCAAGATCAACTACGAAAGCTCTAATTTCTTGGAACATGAAGCGTTGCAGATTCAAACGGTTGGAGAGGTGATTCTCTGATGTTTCGGAGACAGTATGAGACCGTAGAGTCTGGATTGGAATGATTGATGTTTTTGTTGTTGGATCATGGTCGACTTTTATCAGGTCGTACCTCATACGTTTTAATGTGCTATGAACAGGCATGCTTTATTTTATGCAATTCAAAATGATCAATGAACAATGACGAAAATACAGGAGGTATGGCAAAGAGCTCAGTTGAAGTGGAAATTAAAGATATCGTAGTATGATAGAAATGTCATATGTAAGCCGTTCCGATCGGAAGCCCTAGTTAAGTAGAAAATAAAGGAGCTTCTGGCAAGATGAACCTCTTCAAGAGTAGAAGAATTTAAATTTAGATGAAGTTTCATCCAGAACGGCTCGGTTATTCTCCGAGCTGCGGCGAAAAAGTCGCGAAGCGTTTGAAGAAGAAAATATATTTCGCCGAATATACTGCAAAGTGGCAAAGTTTCTCTTCTTTGTTACTAAAGTTATGATTATAGTTGAAGAAAAATAATTAAAAAACAATTTAAAAATACTTTGCTTTTAGAACTTGGATGGAAAAAGTTATGTCCATGAGGGGCATATTCCTTCTTCTTCTTCTTCCTCGCGCTTGTTCCCGCCTCGCGGCAGGGTACGCGCTCCCCCGAGATGCAGGACAAACCTATCCTGGTAGAACCAGTGGCTGCCTGCTAGATCACTGCTAGTGTGATTAGCAGCAGTGGGGAGAGTCAGATTCGTGCATGAGCACTACCAACATTTCTTAACCCCCTTGGTTTGGGTGGATCTGTCCGGGGTGGGAGTCGAACTTGGGACTCTTCGCACAATAGTCGAACACACAGACCATTATGCCACACCCGGAGGGGCATATTCCTAAGAACTTAATTATATTTATGAATTGTGCGCACTTCACGTCATGAAACCATTTGAGAGAAAATACTCAATTTCTACGACATTCAATGGTCATACATGAAATCGGATGCGAGGAATGTGTGAGCTTTCGAAATATACCTTGACTCTATAACTTTTCAGTGTTATGAATCTTCTTCATGTACATAACCAACAACTGAAGTTCTTGTTAGCTTTTGTTTTCTTGTTAGCATCGAGTTGCTCCATGTCAAGCATACCTTCCGGTAATGAGACTTCGCAGTCATGCCATTCCAAACACAACACTCTCGTTGTAGTTAATTTGTTGAACAAAGTTATAATATTGCTGAAAGCTTCGCGCGCTGAGTCCTGTAAAAAATTCAGTTTTGAAAATTCAAAAAAGTTCAAATTACGTTTAAAAAAATAAATTCAGTTCTCGTCCAGGAATAGCTTTCACATGTATGTAGGAAATAACGAGAACCAAATCTGTAATGATATGATATAATTTGGTTTATTTGTTGAACATAATTAGACGTATGTCACGTGATAGTGAATAAATGGGAACGAGCACACGAATATTAAAGCATGACGTCAGAAAAAGATAGTTCTTGCTTCTAATGTGTTTTTTAATACAAGAAGCAAATCGTTCTCAGATATGGAATTCGGTGTGTTGTTTATCTAAAACATTGAGTAAACGAGCTGAGCTAACGAAAAATTTTTACGGTTTTCAGTTCTAGGTGGAGGAGAAGTTTTTTATGTAGTTTTCTCGGGTATTGGAAGCTCTCAAGTTAAAGAAATGGTGTCTTCTTTCAGAAAAAAAACACGTTTGCTTAAAATCAATTGTATGAGAACCTTCAAATTAATGATTCTCTCTTACAGTTAAGAAAAAATAAAAATTATCTGTTGTTTCTCAATTGGTTGTGGGCATATTACGATAATCAATACCAAAACAACGGTGGAAGATCCGACAAGTGAAATAATAAATCTTAACTTCCGATATTATTGTTAATTTCTTGAAAAGATGGAGAGAATATACCGTCGTGCAATATTCTAATTTTTATTTGATATATTCATTCATTCTTTATTCCGTGCACAAGGTATATTCGAGATTCGGTTCACAATGAACGACTATCTTTCTAGTGGCGGTGTATACATATAAGCTAGAGGCTGCTTAACTAGTGGTGGGGTGGGAAGTACGATAACACTATTATTAAATGAACGAGCCTTCAAATATCAGAAACAGAACTATTTGGCAAAATTGTGTTTACAGGCAACTTGAGCAATGTATTCTTGAATAACTTGCAATTAGGTTCATTTACGATTTCAAAATTCAAAGAATTCCATAATTTCATATATGTAAATCTTGTATGCATTGACGAGCACTTTGAGATGTCTACTTTTTAGGACTTTCAGTATGAGATAACACTTACGCTCTGTTTTTTTTGTGTGGAAAATCTGTGAGCAACGAGAAGGATATTTTAGCCTATTAACTACGATAAACCTTAGTTGCAAACTTTTTTAGGAGGGCACCCTCTATCGAATATGGAAAATGAGGGGTTCGCTTGAAACCGATTCGTAAAATACACCTTGTTTTATAGGACATACATGCATGTACTTGATTATCACTCAAATATAATCTGATCCAGATCTCCGTTTTACTAGATGATAGAATGAAACTAATGAAATGGGTGTCGATGTAAAAGAAACAACTTCATTGGAAACCTTTCTCGATATCTACGTATCCTTAAGGACAAAAAAAGTTGAGTTATTGGGACCCGAGTTTATGAAAAACAATCGAGGCCAATCGCAGTTTTAAGTTAAGCATTCTTTGACGATTTCATTTAAAAAATTAATTCTAATTTGTTTTTCCTTTACCGTTTCTGAGCTGAGCTTTATAAGAGGAAGCGATTTTCTCATTTATTTATATGTATTTGTTTTTGAAAAAAAAATTTATGAACTAACTTCCTGCAAAATTTGTTTAGAGCCTACTTCGGTGTAGAACAGCACCTCAAATTTTATGTTTTTCCAGTCTCAAACGTTCAAGAGCTGTTTAGGAGCTCACATCACCTGGAAATTTTTTTGAATAAAGTACAGGTTTACTGATTTGACTTGAGGGGCTTTTCAAAAACCACTTTTTAAAAGATTATTTTCACATAAAAAAACGCTTAGGCTTAGGAAAAAGTTTACGTTAACGAGGCCGTACGGCTTAGGCAAACGAGACAACATAAAAAATTTTAAAATTAAAAAAATTGTGTACGCAACGAAAAGAGCCCCCCCAAGTGAAGTGCGCCCCCCCAAGTTAAAAAGTGCCGACGGTTTAGATAACTCATATTGGTGATAATTGTCCCATACCGCCCCGTTCTTAAGGCAAATGGTATTCTTGCTGAGCCGTCTTCGGCATAAACATAAGTTAAGCATAAGCGAGAGAATCACTGAAAAGTACCTAACCATATAAGTGCGCCCCCCCAAGTTAAAAATAGCCAAAATGAATGTAACTCCTGGCTGAATGCTCAAAACGAAAGGAAATTTGTTTTTCTTCAAAAAGAGAAAGAAAAGTTGATGAGGAAAACCATGCGGATTGTTACATGCAGGACTGCAGAGAAATAATGGTCATGCAGCAAACAAGGTTTAAATACGTATATTCGAATCAAGTGTTTTCATGTTTCAAGTATTTTAATCAGAAAACGTGGTTTAGGTTCACCTACATGCTTGCGTAAAATGTTTCGATTAATCAGAGGCCGGTTGCAAAAACATCTTTTGTAAGGACATAAGTGTTTTTCTCGTTGTTTGCGTTGCAAGAAACTTTTGGTTTTTCAACTTTTACGGGACTTAAATAGGTAAACTACGGTAACACTATTAATTTGGGTCAAACATGTATCTCGAAAACCATGGTGAAATAGACTAAAAACTCTATTTAAAACAACACCCAAAGTGCGTCAGATTTTTGAATACAAACGTTTTACCAACAAAAGTTTCTTCTTGCAATGGCATAAATTGTTTGACCGAAAAACGCATTGTTCGGTAAAAAGTTTTACCGGACAACAATTTTGGTCGAACAAACTTTTTGTAACCGGCCTCTGATAGAAACACAAGAACAATCTGACACAGTGACTTTAGTGTTTTCGTACCGGACTTATTAAAAGATTCGCAAAGCGAGTTAAAGCTTCCCATTTCCAGTGCACAAGTTCCAGAAACTTGTACACCGAAAATTCCGTTTCAGCCTGGTGTCGTGAATTGTTTGAGTTGATGATGCGAACCGATGGTAAAAGTACGGTAATTTCCGTTAAATAAAGAACCGATGGTACGGTAATTTTAAAAGAAATTTCAGCCAAAAAAACTATTTCAGCGTTTTCACAGATCCAAATAAATTAGCTTTATTAACACAAACATATGAGCGATGAATCGTTCGAGAGCGGGGATAAAGGTGACTATAGTCATCGAGGATTAAAGATTAAACAACTTTTCGTTTCGTGCAGTCCTTGAAAAGATCGAAATTCATTAGACAAAAAAGGGAACTTTGAAAGCTTTAAGAATGAAACACGATGAATTTTAACTCGATTTATCACAACCTTGCAATTTTTTCCGAATCTTCTTTTTTCTACGAAATGTTTTTTCAACACGAAACCCGAATTCATAATGCATTCTGATGTTTTAACAATGAACAAAAATATAAATAACTAAAAACGCAAAAAATCGGACTTCATTTGAGAATTCAATCAATGTATGTGAAATGATCAAATGTCTGAATGAGAACAGTTGGGCCGAAAAAACTAAGGCCGAAACACAATTTTTTTTCTTCTCCGAATTCCTGAAATTGAGTTGGAAAAAAGTCACAACGTAAAATTAACTGAGCAAGATCATAATTAGCACTACTTTTTTGCTTCTACATTCAAGTGACAATTGAGACAACTGAGAAATATGAAATTTTGGAAGATCGATTTGAATTTTGGAATGCTTTAAATGCTGAAAAATCATGGATAGGATGATCCGGATCATCGGTGATTATCAGAGAGTCCCCTGTTCCATCAGAGAGTCCCCTGTTCCATCAGAGAGGCCCCTGTTCCATCAGAGAGGCCCCTGTTCCATCCATCCTCCGCAGAAGTGTCCTCGTCCTTCTACTTTCCTTTCTAAACCATCACAAGTTTTTCACGGCCTAAGTTTGAGACTACAAAAAGAATAATTTTGCCCACCTCGCGATCTTAATCGATCACCTTAGCCATGACCTAAAGGATGACATTTACTATTCGGGAAAGTTGCCACTTGAATTGGCTGCGTAGATCGCGCCTGAATAGCTGCAATTTTCAGCGACCTCTATATGATCATTATTTACTCTATACTTTCTCGGTGACATTCTCCCGTCATTTTTTTGGTTCTGAGATATGTTTTATAATTCAGTTGTTCTACTTAGAATTGATTTCGTTCTAAATTGAGACGCATTTTTAACTGTTCTCTTTTTCCCCTTCCTTTCAAGCTCTTAGTCATCTTAGTCTAATTGCTTATTTCAAGTTTCCTTTCCATATAAGCTTTTAAGCTTCTTTCCAAGTCTAATTGCTATCTTCTTACGGCTGTATTTGTCTAGGGTTTGTTTGGTGTGAGAGCAGGTGTAGGTCGCATTGTATTTCCATGCGCGGCTCTGGTTGTTTCCGGCATGTCCCCCTGGTTTAATTACCCTAATTTGAGATCCCCGTTCTCGTGTTTCGCTTGTGCTCCTTCGCGATTTTTCATTCTTTCCTCCGCGTCCCCCTCGCTCTTTTTCCGGTTTAGTTCCCTCGACCAAGGGGCTAATACGCGGTAGAGGTCGAAAGCCACCGCGGAAGGGTTAGAGGTCGAAAGCCACCGCGGAAGGGTTAGAGGCCGAAAGCCGCCGCGGAAGGGGTAGAGGCCGAAAGCCGCCGCGCAAGAGGCAAAGGCCAAAAGCCGCCGCGCAAGGGATAGAGGCCGAAAGCCGCCCCAGGTCCCGGTTAATGGGCCGAAATCGACTTGAGCCGCTCTCCCTTAATTGTGTGTTCCAGTAGTTTTATCAGCCCATTCCTGTTTGACCATCTCTCTACATCCGAATTGCTTGAATGAACAAATGTTGTGTGAAACGTTTGGCATGCAATCAACTCCAAGGCTTAAAGGCCGCAAGTATCTCCACCGACAGCACTGGGCATAGAGGCGAGACCGTGTCCAGTTGATGTCGGTACACACCTCATTAAGATTACCGTTAGTTGAAGAAAACATGATGAAAGGAAACTACCGAGATGTTTTGCGATGACTGTATCTACTTTTCGCTTCGTCAATACGTCAAACCATTCCTTTTTCAGAGCAGCGTTTGCGGTCACCTGAAAGGCTGAGACAAAATGAGATTTTTAAAAAAAACCATAAAATTAAACATTTGAGGACAATACCGATGAAATTTATCAGCGCACTCTCACCAGATTCTTCATGATCCAGCTCACTTATTGTAGTCCTTGATGATTTCATCTTTTCTCGCCAACTTGGTCGATTCTCTCCCCGTGTTTTCGTAGCGTCATAGTAAAATCAATTTTTTTTAAACGGTTTTCTCCTCACCCCATTCGAGACCTTTCAAGTTTACCAAAGTAAAATTTACTCTTATTCTGATGTCCACTCGTAGCATTCGCCGAATGATGTCCTGACCCTCTAAAGAAATATCCTTCCAAACCTTTGTGAAAATTAGGCGACCATACATTCATTTGCATGCGAAGATACTACGCATAAAAACATATTTCTCCTTCATATATTGCCAATTCATCTTTATATATTGTCATTCATCTTTATATATTGTCATTTCATCTTTATATATTGTCATTTCATCTTTATATATTGTAATTTCATCTTTATATATTGTCATTTCCTCTTTATTTATTGTCATTTCATCTTTATATATTGTCATTTCATCTCCATATATTGTCATTTCATCTTTATATATTGTCATTTCATCTTTATATATTGCCATTTCATATTTATATATTGTAATTTCTCCAAACTACAACGTTTCATGCTTGACCATACGCTACCTGTCTTGGTTAGAATATGTATTTGTTAAACGGCCGCTTTTTGAGCAAGAGTTTTAGGATTATGAGAAGCAAAATAGAGGTTAAGGTAAAGAAGAAAGAGAGATCGTAACTTGTGAACTGTGGAGACTCGCTCACTACTCATTATTCCCCCCCCCCCCTCATAACGCGGTCGGTTTTTTTCATTCAACTTTTTGATGACAATAAATGACAAAAATTTCCTCTTGTCCTGGTTTTTCTTATTAAATACTTTGTGATTGTCAATTAACAGATGTTCCAATGGTAGAAAACTATCATAACTGGAAAAAGCGACATAAAATTTGCTGAGTTGGACACTAATAACCGAAAAAATTGGGAACTCCGAGTGAAATGAGATCTCCATGGTTGAGCATCTGAGTCGCTCCTTGACCCTTCTGTTTCTGGTTTATGAATGTCCCATTCCGCGAGAGATCAGTTATCCAAGTCTCTTCTCCGATCTGTACACAATTCAGTACTCATTAACGTTTATCCTTTTGTTCCGTAGACTAGTGATAACATGTAACCGCCTCGCTTTTATCATAGAACGCTCCATTTTGAGCTTCTTTTTAAACATTTTTTCTCCAAATTTCGCTTCAATCATGGTAACTTTCTTCCATGCACGAAGCAAGGTGTCACTCTAACCCGCACTTGGCATAAAATCTATGCGCTATGCAAGAAAGCTAGTGACACAAATGCTCTGATCGTCTGCATCCTCTCTTCTACTACACCATACGCTCTCACAAAGGCCTGTCGTTCCCTCAGCATTAGTTCACCTGATGTACGTGCTCTTTCTGCGGGTTGGAAGAAACAGCCCCCACTCCGGAGTCCGAACTCCCATAACATGTTTCTACCCTCTTTTGTCATCTTCTCCTGACTTTCATGCGCTTCAAACTTCCATTTAGCCTCTAACTCGCCTTTTTAACTTGCCTGCCGCTGATCATCATCAGCACCTTCGGAGACTCTTTCTCCAAACGCCTGTTACATTAACCGTATTCGGTTTATTTTCAATAGAAGAGCGATTTTTTGAAACATTAGAGAATATGAATCAGATGAGAGAATAAATGCGTCCTGAGCACTCAACCAAAAACCAACGTTTTCAAATGTGATATGAAATGTTTTATCGTAATTATCCTGAATTCTTCCTTGAGTCCGGGCATGGCATAATGGTAGTGTGTTTGTGCGAGAAGTGAAAAGTCCCGAGTTCGACTCCCACCTCAGACAGATCCACCCAAACCGAGGGGGTTAAGAAATGTTGGTAGTTCTCATGCACGAATCTGACGCTCCCCACCGCTGCTATTTACACTAGCAGTGATCTAGCGGGCACCCACTGGTTCTACTAGCAGTGATCTAGCGGGCACCCACTGGTTCTATAGGTCTGACCTGCACCTCAGGGGAGCGCGTACCCTGCCGCGAGGCGGGAACAAGCGCGAGAAAGATTATTATTGTTTAGTATTATTATCCTGAATAAATTAACATCGTGAGGTATTTGAGATGCAAACTTTAATCCTTACCTGAAGTTGTAGTCCACTGCGACATCGCTGCTGGAACGTCCGAAAACATTCGTTATGTTCATCAGCTCTGAAGAAAGTCGTTCAAAGGAATAAACTAAACGATGAAAAAGCTTGCTGGGAGTTCTCCGTATTGCTACGTTTGCTCTAAGTTGCCGCTTTTTCTTTCAGTTTGCTTTCTTGTTCTCAAATCGTGGCTCTCATTCTAAGCAATATACCCCTTCCAATTCCTGAATTTTCCCGACATATTGCTTCACTGGTTTTTTTTCTAAGAGGTTCATTTTTTAAACCTTTTTTTGGACATACAATATCCGTAAAGTTCGATGCAAATGGGCCTTCAACAAACCTGTCACGACCTGCCTTGTCACGATTGCATTAATTTTCTGTGATTTATCAACCTCTTTCTGTGATTTACTAATTTGCTTTAGCAAACCTGACCACATTTATTTTCAGTGTTCGCTTTGTGACAGGTCAGGTCGTGACAGGTTTGTTAATGGCCTGCGAAAGCTGGTCAACAAATGTTTAGGACAACTAATATTTGCGCACCCAATAGAGCCCATCTAAACTTACCGACGGAATCGACTCCTTTGTACATCGACTGCAGTATGGCGTAGACTTTGGAGTGATTCCGACGCAAAACTGTCTCATGTTCCAACAGATCCTGCGGTCAAATAATCACTCTGATAGAAAAATAACTGGCTGTTTAATTGATGAACTTTTCAGATAAAAACTCTATAGCAATTTTTTGTCGAAAATTCTTACTTCGCAGACTTCAACAATGAGCTTATAAAAAAACTTCTCCAAGGTTTGAAAACCATTCGGCCGCATATACATTGTATGAATAGCACATATTAGATTTGTGTGAAAGGTTTCGAAAAAATATTGGTTTAATGAATTGTGAGGAGGGGTTAAATGCAACCGGACAATTTAATGTTTATAAAAAAAAACCAATAATAAAAAAATTACTTGTTGGAACTTCTTTGCACCTTTGAGATTTGTTTGAAATGTGAATTTTTACATGTAGTGTATGTATTACATGTGGACCTGGCTCGCTCGAAAAAAAAACACTTGAAAAAAATTTTTCGAGCAAAAGAAGTCGAGAAACGAAAAAAACGAGCGAAAAAAGCAACAAAAAAAAAGGAAAAATTTAGAAAAAAACGGAAAAAAGTCGAAAAACAAAGTGCAACCCTGATGTGGACAAATAGAACACAACTCATTATGAATGATAATTGCGATGTATGGTTGATAACAAAGAGAAAAAAAATCACAATTGTCTATGTTGCGGATAAATCAATCAAAAAGTTCATGAAAAAGCGACATTATCACCTATGACCGACCCAATACCCTATAATAAAAAAAAGCTGATGACTAAAATTTGCCGTCAAGTGAATAATTTAGAAGGTAAGATGTAAAACATTATATTGATAAAAGATAAACCTGGGGCCTCTTTCTAATTGGATATTTTGGATACAGCGATACAATATTGTCTTTCTAATCTTTCGACCTCGTTATCGTAAACTTTTACTAAGCCTAAGCGTTTTTTAATGTAAAAATATGTTTTAATGTAAAATAAAACGCGCGGCCTCACTCAAGGCGTCCTCATGCCTCACGGCCTCATGCCTCATTTTGTTAATTGCCTTCAAGGTGTCCGATTCTTGCTAAAAGCCGGGTTCTATGTTCACGATAAGACGGAAAGAAGCGACTACAGAGGAGATAGGTGGTTGATCGCTCTAGAATATGTTAACAATGAGGAAAGATACGTAGATTGCGGGTCCATACCTCATTTCTTGTAAAAGTTTCAACGAAAAATCCACCATGGAAAACAGCCAATTGAAAAATTTGCTTACGGGAAACCGTTTTTGATGATCATATCCGAATAAAATCGATCCGAAAATGTAATGAATGCATAGATTTTTAGATCCGAGTTGATGAAGTCCCAAGCAAACTTTTTTTAAACGTTAATTTCATACATAGTAAAACAACAATATTATTATAAATGTATTTAATTGTGCTTTGGAAAATTCTAAACTTCAGTAAAATCATCTTCTTAAAAAATTAGTGAGAAACGAGAATTCTCGCTTCTATTTGCCCCTTTTTTGTTTTTGTCGCCTTTAAGAGTGGATATGAAATGCATTATAAAACTAATTTAGTTCTAAAATTATAAATTAAAATTATTTTTAAAAAAATTATAAAATGTGTTGTCACATTTTGAATAATGTATGAATAAATAAATAAACTAAAATAATAAAACAAATTCATTATAAATTACTTTAGTTCTAAAAATTAGTCATTATACTTCATTGCGAATATTCATCAGATAGCTATGCACCCTGCGCGCACTAGCAAGATCTACTTTTTTTTAGATCGAAGTAGATCACTTCTGGAAGAAGGACAAGAGGGGTAGCACTCTTGTCCACGTGATTTTCTACTCGATAAAATATTATGTAACATAAGGAGTGTGTTCTTATGCATTCGCAGAACACATCCTTCCAGTGTTAACGCGCGAGTGTTTGCTCGCCAACCAGTATAAAAGGGGCACTCTGACGGTTCCATGACTATTCACTCCCGGACAATTCACTCCCGGACAATTCATTCCCGACGGACAATTCACACCCGACGGACAATTCACACCCGACTCCCGACGACGGACACTTTCACAAAATAAAATTTTTGTGAAGCTCAATGTTTATCAAAAATAAAATGTAAAGTTTTTTTTTCAAAAACTAGTTTCGTGAAAGATATCAAGCGGTGAAGTTGTGTGCACGCTCGCTCCGGAGTGAATTGTAGGAGTGAATTGTCCGGGAGTGAATACATAGTCGTGATACCCACTCTGACCCTTCTTTCTCAGTTGCAATCCTGTAGCTCTCGTGGTATGTGAACAACTTTATTCACAACAACATTATTCACCAAACACATCACTTTTGGTTCTCCAGTGTCTTCTCTTCTTTCCCGGTTCTGTCTTTCTGTCAGACGCTGCTTCCTTCGGAAGAGATTTCTTCTTTTCTCTGCAATGAGAGGTCTTTGGGTGGGAGAAAAACGAGAGTTTTTAGGGTGGGTATTTGTGATGAATATTCGCAGTGAAGTATAATGAATGATTTACTTCAACAAACTGTGTTTGTCTTGCAAAACATAACATTGGACTATCTTGAAATTAGGGCCCAAACTAGAAGAACAAATCATAATGCTTACTTCTTGAAGTTGGAATTCACATAGAAATGAGACAGGGAAACCGAGGTTTTATGGTGGTAGAATCGATGACTAGAATTTATGGATTTTCGTCTTTCGCATCAGAAGAACTCGCGACCACTGTGGTCGCGACGACGTTGGCCGAGTCTGGGCAGCTGAACGCAGACTTGGATGAGGAGAGTCGCCTGGAAGGCATCAAGCGGCCTCGACTTGATGAGGATAATCTCGACACTTTCTAGATATGCCCACATGTTCATACTTTATATTTCCCTAGAAAACCCCATTCTTTTAGTAACTGTTTATTACGTGACGTACATCACATGGGCCTCATTCAGTTTTTAGAGAAAAGAAAGAAGTAAGGAGCGGGGGACAGGGGAGTTGGTCGGAATCTCTTCATTTTAGCCATTCCTTGATGTCTACAGACAAATTCACGAGACTTATCGAGTTTTTTCTCTCAGGTATTGTAGTGATTATTGGGAGAAGGGTTGAAGTCTAGAGACACGAGGGAAGAAGCGACCATGTCGCAGCGAGTGAAGGGGAAGAGTGTTAATTAAGATAAATGTTAAAGGGAAGATTAGTATCTCGTTAACTAATCGAGTTTTGAGCTCGTGAGTCTCAAGTTCTATGAACTTAAATTTACAACATTTGATTTGAAAAACGTGTATTTTAATAATCTCCCAGTGTATGGCTAAAAGCATATCTTATTTACGATAATTAATAAATTATTTCTTTTCAATTTGTTTTCTTGTTATGGTTCGTTTGTACAATAAAAAAGAAAAAAACATCTTTATTATCGCAAATTAAATCTTAATCAACATTAATCGTGAACAACATCAAATTATCAGTAGTTTGATGAGATATTCGAGTCTGAGATGGTTTAAGGAGTCATTTAAAACTACCTCCTAGAGAAGCTTCTAGCATATTCATATTGACTTGAGATAAGCCAGCTGTCGACAGCAATTTGAACACCTTGGAAAGAGCAAAAGGGACGACTAGATCAACAATGCGTGGTGACTTTTACCGTTGCTCAACTATCCGAAAACATCATGGAGCGAATAGAATACCTAATTCATTAATTAATTATATATTAATTCAACATGTTACTTGACAAAAACCTAAATGGACACATACGAGAAGAGGGGAAATCCTATTCAGGGGCTAAATAGTCATGTCAGACCTTCTGTCGACGGGCCTCTGTTTTTCCACATCATAAAGGGGGAACCTTATGTAGAACAACAAAAAATTATTCGTGGGCCTGTGTTTTTTTTATCATAAGGGCGAACACCTATGTGAAAAAAATTTCCCGCTCTTGGCGGGCGTCTGTACCTTTTTCTTGCACACTAAAAAACCCCTGGCTATGTTATGAAGATGTACTAAGTACAACAGAGCAAATACTAGCCCAACTGATGAAGAAGTCTCGCTCTGATAATGTCTCATGGTTGGCTTGACTGGTTGTAGATCATTTTTTAAGTGTTTCCTGCTTTCCTAACTACTACCTCAATTTCTTCTTCTTGTGCTTTTTCTGCTCTACAGCAAGAGTATCCCGCATTTTGGGACGTGGTTTATTGGCGAAGAGGAGATCTCGGGAGTAGTGGAAACCTCGGTTGACCCAGTGACCATAAACCCAGAACATGCAGGACTCCGCCTCGTGACGAACCTCAACCAAAGTAATTGAAAATTCATCAAAAATATGCGTCAAGTTGATTTATTGAGAGAACTGCTCTCAACAACTTGACATATCAAATTTACATGAATCTCTGAGAAAAACTATACAGATATTGTGCTATTACTAAACCACGCCCCTCACGCCCGGTCATTACTAATCCACGCCAATGCGCGGGAAAATTCTTAACTTCGCCTCATTCGCTTTATTTAGTTTTTCTTTTTTTTTCTTAGGCAAAAGTTTACGCTAACGAGGCCATACGGCTTAGGCTAACGAGACCGTATCAAAAAAGTATACATAATAGTGCGTCAAAAACTCTTTTTCTCTTTCCCGCGCAGTGGCGTGGATTAGTAATAAACGGGCGTGAAGGGCGTGGTTTAGTGATGGCCGCTATTTTCGTCCTTGCTATATCTTAATTGTACTCCCTGGCAACAATCAAAACTATGCTTGAATAGAAATGAAGAAGAAAGAGACTTACATCCCTGTCCCTGAACGGTCGCTTCCTGAGCGCATCTCGGTCGATGATCGACTTGAGATACTTGTAGTTTGTGAGTCGAATGAAGAACCGCACCAGGATGATGGAGTACCGGAACAGTTTGCGGTAGTCTCTCTTCGTCACCTCCATCGCCTCCTCTTCCACTGCAACAGAAAAGGTCTTTCATGATTAGCCTTCTGGGGGGGGGGCAGTAATGGGTCTGATGCAATACCTCTGATGATCGGGACGGCGCCTGTGATCATCCACGAATGCTGCAGGCAACTCGCAGAAGTCAATCGCTTGGTGACATCAACCGTTAAAAGACCAGAGATCTGTGAAAAACCATTCTGACTGATTGGGAATGAGAAAGCCATCAAAACTGATTATAAAACACTTTACGAACTCTCCGAAATTCTGATAAAAGTCTTCAAATGCTCAGTTACACAGTTTAAAGGCAGTGACGCCTGGTAGAGAAGACAAATTGATCAAACCACCGCACGGAAAAAAGCTAGTCACCGGGGGGACTCGAACCCATGCAACCATCTCTCCTCTATCCGGGAGCGAGCGTGTTAACCATTACACCACGGTGACACATTGCTATTCCGTGCGATAGTGCGTATTAAAGGCTCAATTGCCTCGTTCTCTTAGTCACGCATGCTCATGAAGCGAAAGCGTCGTGAATGGAGCATAACTCCAGAGTTCACAATTAAGACAGAAGAGAGGTCGAAGATGGATGATAAATCTTCAAATGCTCAGTTACACAGTTTAAAGGCAGTGACGCCTGGTAGAGAAGACAAATTGATCAAACCACCGCAAGGAAAAAAGCTAGTCACCGGGGGTACTCGAACCCATGCAACCATCTCTCCTCTATCCGGAAGCGAGCGTGTTAACCATTACACCACGGTGACATTGCTATTCCGTGCGATAGTGCTTATTAAAGGCTCAATTGCCTCGTTCTCTTAGTCACGCATGCTCATGAAGCGAAAGCGTCGTGAATGGAGCATAACTCCAGAGTTCACAATTAAGACAGAAGAGAGGTCGAAGATGGATGATAAATCTTCAAATAAAGTGATGAAGGATAGTTTCTAATACTTTCTGGAAAGTCTCACCAGGTCTTTAGCGTCGCTGGTGATGTTCCTCCACTGATCATTGTTGAAGTCATACTTTCCTTCTTGAATCATTCTCATCATGAGCATCTGCCTTCTGTGGTAGAAGGGGGCGTATCCCGCCAGTAGAGTGTACATAATTACTCCCAGTGCCCACTCGTCCACCTCAAGGATTCATACTGTCTTTTCTTCATCATCTGCCCATTGAGAGACAATTATTAATAGGCCGAACTTTATCATGCGGGTTGTCCCAGATAAAAAGAAAAATCATCACCAGAACTTTGAGATATAAATGATAAAACATTCATTTACGATTAAAATAATTGATTTCCGTTAGCCTAAAATGTTTCAAGTAACAATTGTCACTTCTATCCAATACAGCAACTGAAAAAGTTTGAACATGAGAACATACTACATGATCTTCCGCTCTTAATAGCTTCCTTCAACTATTAACCCAAGGTGTTAATGATAATTGACACTGAGATAAGAACCTTTGAATTATTGCTAGATTCCAGGTAAACATTCATCAAAACTTTTCTAGTTTTTTTTCTTCTTTTTATTCGTTCGTTATAAAGAAAAAACTTTCTCAGATAGGAACCTCCATTCCATATCCAGGGGCATCTTCATACATTTGGCATTTTAGGGTCTCCGGAGCCAAGTACCCGGGTGTACCGCACAAATCTGAATGAATTTTGTTCTACTTTCAAATATTGTACTCATGTAACTTTTAAAAATTGGTCGACCAAACGAACTCGAGTCGATTTTTGATTCTAAAATATCGAGAAAAAATTTCAAAACTCATCAAAATTGGAGCTTTTTTGGTTGAATACTGCAACGCATTACTTCTCTTTATCCTTATTTGAAAATTGTCCTATTTTTGAGCGTTTCTATAGTGTTACCTTTGAGCCGCTGGCCTTCTTCTAGTCGAACGGCGAATCCGAAATCAGATATGAGGACTCTCTCTTCATCGATGCAGAGAATGTTCTCAAGCTTGAGATCTCGATGCACGATGCCTTGCTCGTGCATGTAGGCGACGCCTTCTAGTACTTGACGCATCACGCGACGAGCCTTCGAATACAAATGATATCAAAAAGACAGAGAGAGAAAGAGAAGAGATAAAGATAGTGAGAGATAGAGAAAGAAAAGAAAGAGAAATGAAAAGAGAAAGAGAAAGAGAAATAAATAGATAAAGAGATTTTTTTTAAAAGAGAGAGAAGATAGAAAGAGAGAAATATAATGAAAAAGAGAGAATATAAAAAGAAATAAAGATATAAAAAAAAGAAAATGATTGTTAGACAGAGAGCGAGAGAGAGCAAGAAGAAAAGGCACTGACCTTTTTCTCAGATATAGTTACAGAAGTGTTGAGTTGGTCAAAAAGTTCTCCCTTTGCCAACTCGAAGACCGCGAAGAGAAATGTCGGTGTCTCGTAGAAGTTGTGCATTGTTACTACGAACACATTTCAAATAAAGACTGTTTTTTCATCTTTTTGTCTAGCTTCTTCAGTACCACAAGAGAAAAGTTCCGCTGTATCTATAACAATATCTAATCGCCACTTCACATGCCTACATTCTTCTCAAAAGGAAAGAGGTCTTTTTTTCGATTCAGCTTCGGCATCTCTCGAAATGTACAAATTCGAGAATATTTTCCGACAATCTACCGTATTGAGGCCTAACTTAAGTTTAGGCCAGTTCTAATGAAGTCAATAAACCATAGCTCACCAAACTTGTTAAATTTCTCCCGGTCGTCTGCCTGGTCCCCCAGAAAATTGTTTTATAGTGAAAAAAATATAGCATAAAAGGATCTTTTCAAAAAGCTAAACGTTCTTAAGTGAATAAAATGTGGAATATTGAACTCCGACCCGTACTACGCAAACAAAAGATCAATTGAACACGGAAAAGAGACCAAATTTTTGGTTAATTTCCCCTCCCCCTTCGCTTTCCGATCGCCAGGGTCGGTCGGTCACCCGCCCAAAAAAGAAATTTTCAACACATCCTGGTGAGCTATGCAATAAACGCGGGCGAGAGCCACAGGGAGCTTGGAAGACAACCAACTGATGCTGGGATGTGCCAGTTCTAATGAAGTCAATAAACGCGGACGAGAGCCACAGGGAGCTTGGAAGACAACCAACTGATGCTGGGATGTGCCAGTTCTAATGAAGTCAATAAACGCGGGCGAGAGCCACAGGGAGCTTGGAAGACAACCAACTGATGCTGGGATGTGCCAGTTCTAATGAAGTCAATAAACGCGGACGAGAGCCACAGGGAGCTTGGAAGACAACCAACTGATGCTGGGATGTGCCAGTTCTAATGAAGTCAATAAACGCGGGCGAGAGCCACAGGGAGCTTGGAAGACAACCAACTGATGCTGGGATGTGCCAGTTCTAATGAAGTCAATAAACGCGGGCGAGAGCCACAGGGAGCTTGGAAGACAACCAACTGATGCTGGGATGTGCCAGTTCTAATGAAGTCAATAAACGCGGGCGAGAGCCACAGGGAGCTTGGAAGACAACCAACTGATGCTGGGATGTGCCAGTTCTAATGAAGTCAATAAACGCGGACGAGAGCCACAGGGAGCTTGGAAGACAACCAACTGATGCTGGGATGTGCCAGTTCTAATGAAGTCAATAAACGCGGGCGAGAGCCACAGGGAGCTTGGAAGACAACCAACTGATGCTGGGATGTGCCAGTTCTAATGAAGTCAATAAACGCGGACGAGAGCCACAGGGAGCTTGGAAGACAACCAACTGATGCTGGGATGTGCCAGTTCTAATGAAGTCAATAAACGCGGACGAGAGCCACAGGGAGCTTGGAAGACAACCAACTGATGCTGGGATGTGCCAGTTCTAATGAAGTCAATAAACGCGGGCGAGAGCCACAGGGAGCTTGGAAGACAACCAACTGATGCTGGGATGTGCCAGTTCTAATGAAGTCAATAAACGCGGACGAGAGCCACAGGGAGCTTGGAAGACAACCAACTGATGCTGGGATGTGCCAGTTCTAATGAAGTCAATAAACGCGGGCGAGAGCCACAGGGAGCTTGGAAGACAACCAACTGATGCTGGGATGTGCCAGTTCTAATGAAGTCAATAAACGCGGGCGAGAGCCACAGGGAGCTTGGAAGACAACCAACTGATGCTGGGATGTGCCAGTTCTAATGAAGTCAATAAACGCGGACGAGAGCCACAGGGAGCTTGGAAGACAACCAACTGATGCTGGGATGTGCCAGTTCTAATGAAGTCAATAAACGCGGGCGAGAGCCACAGGGAGCTTGGAAGACAACCAACTGATGCTGGGATGTGCCAGTTCTAATGAAGTCAATAAACGCGGACGAGAGCCACAGGGAGCTTGGAAGACAACCAACTGATGCTGGGATGTGCCAGTTCTAATGAAGTCAATAAACGCGGACGAGAGCCACAGGGAGCTTGGAAGACAACCAACTGATGCTGGGATGTGCCAGTTCTAATGAAGTCAATAAACGCGGGCGAGAGCCACAGGGAGCTTGGAAGACAACCAACTGATGCTGGGATGTGCCAGTTCTAATGAAGTCAATAAACGCGGACGAGAGCCACAGGGAGCTTGGAAGACAACCAACTGATGCTGGGATGTGCCAGTTCTAATGAAGTCAATAAACGCGGGCGAGAGCCACAGGGAGCTTGGAAGACAACCAACTGATGCTGGGATGTGCCAGTTCTAATGAAGTCAATAAACGCGGACGAGAGCCACAGGGAGCTTGGAAGACAACCAACTGATGCTGGGATGTGCCAGTTCTAATGAAGTCAATAAACGCGGGCGAGAGCCACAGGGAGCTTGGAAGACAACCAACTGATGCTGGGATGTGCCAGTTCTAATGAAGTCAATAAACGCGGACGAGAGCCACAGGGAGCTTGGAAGACAACCAACTGATGCTGGGATGTGCCAGTTCTAATGAAGTCAATAAACGCGGGCGAGAGCCACAGGGAGCTTGGAAGACAACCAACTGATGCTGGGATGTGCCAGTTCTAATGAAGTCAATAAACGCGGACGAGAGCCACAGGGAGCTTGGAAGACAACCAACTGATGCTGGGATGTGCCAGTTCTAATGAAGTCAATAAACGCGGGCGAGAGCCACAGGGAGCTTGGAAGACAACCAACTGATGCTGGGATGTGCCAGTTCTAATGAAGTCAATAAACGCGGACGAGAGCCACAGGGAGCTTGGAAGACAACCAACTGATGCTGGGATGTGCCAGTTCTAATGAAGTCAATAAACGCGGACGAGAGCCACAGGGAGCTTGGAAGACAACCAACTGATGCTGGGATGTGCCAGTTCTAATGAAGTCAATAAACGCGGACGAGAGCCACAGGGAGCTTGGAAGACAACCAACTGATGCTGGGATGTGCCAGTTCTAATGAAGTCAATAAACGCGGACGAGAGCCACAGGGAGCTTGGAAGACAAACAACTGATGCTGGGATGTGCCAGTTCTAACGAAGTCAATAAACGCGGACGAGAGCCACAGGGAGCTTGGAAGACAACCAACTGATGCTGGGATGGGCCAGTTCTAACGAAGTCAATAAACGCGGACGAGAGCCACAGGGAGCTTGGAAGACAACCAACTGATGCTGGGATGTGCCAGTTTTAATGAAGTCAATAAACGCGGACGAGAGCCACAGGGAGCTTGGAAGACAACCAACTGATGCTGGGATGTGCCAGTTCTAATGAAGTCAATAAACGCGGACGAGAGCCACAGGGAGCTTGGAAGACAACCAACTGATGCTGGGATGTGCCAGTTCTAATGAAGTCAATAAACGCGGACGAGAGCCACAGGGAGCTTGGAAGACAACCAACTGATGCTGGGATGTGCCAGTTCTAATGAAGTCAATAAACGCGGACGAGAGCCACAGGGAGCTTGGAAGACAAACAACTGATGCTGGGATGTGCCAGTTCTAACGAAGTCAATAAACGCGGACGAGAGCCACAGGGAGCTTGGAAGACAACCAACTGATGCTGGGATGGGCCAGTTCTAACGAAGTCAATAAACGCGGACGAGAGCCACAGGGAGCTTGGAAGACAACCAACTGATGCTGGGATGTGCCAGTTTTAATGAAGTCAATAAACGCGGACGAGAGCCACAGGGAGCTTGGAAGACAACCAACTGATGCTGGGATGTGCCAGTTCTAATGAAGTCAATAAACGCGGACGAGAGCCTCAGGGAGCTTGGAAGACAACCAACTGATGCTGGGATGTGCCAGTTCTAATGAAGTCAATAAACGCGGACGAGAGCCACAGGGAGCTTGGAAGACAAACAACTGATGCTGGGATGTGCCAGTTCTAACGAAGTCAATAAACGCGGACGAGAGCCACAGGGAGCTTGGAAGACAACCAACTGATGCTGGGATGGGCCAGTTCTAACGAAGTCAATAAACGCGGACGAGAGCCACAGGGAGCTTGGAAGACAACCAACTGATGCTGGGATGTGCCAGTTTTAATGAAGTCAATAAACGCGGACGAGAGCCACAGGGAGCTTGGAAGACAACCAACTGATGCTGGGATGTGCCAGTTCTAATGAAGTCAATAAACGCGGACGAGAGCCACAGGGAGCTTGGAAGACAACCAACTGATGCTGGGATGTGCCAGTTCTAATGAAGTCAATAAACGCGGACGAGAGCCACAGGGAGCTTGGAAGACAACCAACTGATGCAAGGTCGCGACGGAGGTCACCTACACGCGGTGCGACTGTGGACGACGCTACATGGCGTCGGACCCAATGGACCTCCAAAACAAAACTTCCCAATGGAATCTCCCGCAAGGGACAACGAGGACGGCTTCCCCCGAAACCTCATTTTTTCTAACACGGATCAGAAAGACCCAGCGTCTCTGATCCGAATACTCCTCCAAATCGCTGGTATCGAGACTAACCCAGGCCCAAGATGGCCTTGTTCTGTATGCTCTCTTAACGCGCCTTCGAATTGTGTTAATTGTAGCAAATGTAAGAAATGGGTACATTTCCGCTGTTCCAACCTTAACAATCTTAATGATTGGAACCCCCAATGGAGATGTAGAATTTGTGAGAGAGCCCCGATCCAGCAGACTGCCTCCCAGACGGTAGCTAACCTGAGGATAATCCAATGGAACGCTAATGGACTGAGAGCCCGACTAACCGAGCTAGAGGACCTTTTACATGAGTTGAATATTCACGTAGCACTCATCCAAGAAACCAAAATGGATGCTAGTATTCCATCTCCGAATATCGTAGGTTACACGATCATAAGAAAAGACCGCTCCAACTTTGGAGGCGGACTTGCGATACTAGTCAAAGAGAATATTCGCTATGCTAACGTGACCTCCCCAACAACGGACCAGACAGCCGAAACACTCAGCGTGGACGTGCCAACCGACCAAGGAACCATAAGAATCTGCAACATTTACATCCCACCTCGATCGTCCTGCCCCAACACATACGCGCCAAACTTCAACCGACTCCTAACACAGAAGAAACCATTCATTGTCGGTGGAGACTTCAACGCACACAATAAAGTTTGGAGTGAAGGTACGGAGGATAGCAGAGGAGATGAACTATGCGACTTCATTGACGACAGCGATCTTGTATGTCTCAACAACTCAAAGATGCCCACAAGACAAAAAGCATCACCAGACATCACTCTCGCCTCGAACGACATAGCCATCGACTGCAACTGGTCAACAATCAACAGAATGAACTCTGACCACCTCCCATGCCTGATTGACGTCGAAACACAGCCATCCAACATCTCAAACGCACGTTGTTATACAAATTACAACAAAGCGAATTGGGAAGGCTTCGAAAGGGACATCAACAAGATTCTCATGGATTTCCCATTCGCCGGCAACTCAGTTCAGATGCACAAATTCCTGACCACCACCTTGACCAAAGCGGCTAAGAACAACATTCCCCGTGGAAAGGTGCCAAAATACACGCCTCACTTGAGCGAAGATGTGAAGAAGCTGATTACAGAACGGGACCAAATGAGGAGGGACAATCCTACGGACCCCTCACTCCCCTCAATAATGGCCGAAATCTCCTTCCGCATCAACCTCGAAAAGAGGAAGGCTTGGGAAAAGTACATATCTGAAATTAGCCACAACGAACCGGGCAACAAACTCTGGAAAACGATAAAGGCTATCGAAGGCAAATCAATAAAACCGACGCACTTGACCATCACCCACGACGGGAAAAGTCTATGCCCAACATCTGCCTCAAACGCTTTTGCCAGAAAATTAGCTAAACAAGCCCCTAAAGAGGTCGACAAATCAGCAAGAAGCACAACACGACTAATTAAAGGCCTCAAACGGACAGACGCTCCCCAAATTTCCCTGGCACAGATCGAAGAAGCAATCAAGAAAACTAAAGGTTCCAAATGCCCAGACAGTGAAGGCATCTGCCCTCTACTACTCAAAATGGCCGGTGAAAACTTCAGAAAATGCCTCTGCATCCTCTTCAATAACACGCTGCAAACAGGTATTATCCCGTCCAGATGGAAAGATGCAAGAGTGATAATGTTACCTAAACCAGGAAAGGACTCCAGCAACCTGAACGGCTATAGACCAATATCAATACTATCACCTATAGCCAAAACATTCGAACGGGTCTTATCACCATTCCTGGCGGAAGGCTTTCAAATCGCTGACTGGCAACATGGATTCCGCAAAGAGCACTCGACTACTACCGCACTCCTGGAAATAACCGAGAAAATAACAAACGGCTTCAATCGGAAACCACCCCCGGACCGCACTCTCATGGTCGCCCTTGACCTCACTGCAGCATATGACTTAGTGAACATATCCCTTCTCTGCAAGAAACTCACTGAAACGAATATGCCAAGAGCCATCGTCCGATGGATGTCCAGCTACCTAAGAGGCCGTACAATCAAGGTAGATTTCCAAGGAAAAAGCAGTCGACGTCTCACATGCAGATCTGGTGTTCCACAAGGAGCAGTGCTCAGCCCCCTCTTATTCAATCTCTACATAAACAACCTCCCGCAACCCACAGGAAACACGCAGACGACATATCAATTCTCTCCTCAAGCCCCTGTATTGAAACCTGTGAAGATCAGATCAACCACTTCTTACCGAAACTCGTAGAAGAATTGGAACAACGTAAAATGATCATATCCAAGGAAAAGACTACGGTCACTCTTTTCACAACCCATACAGGCGAATGTAAAAAAGAACCCAAGGTAGAAATCCACGGAACCCTTTTGCCGACAACTAAAACACCCAAAATACTCGGTGTCGTCTTAGACCAACTCGGCACCTTCCGACAACATGCAGAATACCTTAAACAGAGAACGGCCAAAAGACTGAATATACTACGTGCCCTCGGAGGAAGAACATGGGGCCAACAGAAAAACACCCTTCTTGCAACCTACAAAACAATGACCAGATCCGTTCTCAACTACGCCGCACCAATTTACTCCCCTCAATTGGCCGAGACGAACTGGAAAAAACTACAGGCAAACCAAAATAGAGCAATTCGGATAGCAACAGGAAACCTAGCAATGGCCGGCACAGAGCACTTAGCTCTAGAAAGCGAAATGTTACCCATAAAGGAGCAGAACACGATGCTTACCAAGCAATTCGTTGCAAGAGCAAGACTCCTCCCAAACCACCCCTCCCATCGTCGATGCATGGAACCCAAACCACCTAGAACTATTCGTAAACATGCCAAGGACTTAGAAATTATGCTAGTAGACAGTGATCAGAAAGCCGCACTTAAAAGAATACATACTGAAACTGTTAGAAATTTCATTAGATCTTGCTCCCCTAACCCAGTTCTAGGTAAGAAACCTCCCAGAATCCATAAATCAACGAATCAACTTCCCAGGGAACAACAAATAACATTATCGCAACTACGTAGTGGCTATGCAAGTTCCCTTAACAGCTACCTACACAGAATAGGAGCTGCCCTATCACCTCTTTGCCCAAAATGTTTAGAAGAGCCACATACAACTAGTCATTTATTCTCGTGTCGCTGTGACCACACACTTTTAAGAAGTATAGATTTGTGGAATAGCCCGACGTCTGTTGTTAAGTTCTTATACCAGTGATTCCTTTCTCTCTCTCAAAAAAAAAAAAAAAAAAGGGGGAAAAAAATAAAAAATAATAAATAAAAAAAAGAAAATAAAAATAAAAATAAAAATAAAAATAAACCCCGAGAGAGAAAGAGAAATAATGTAATTAGATAAATGATGTAAGTAAGGTTATTGTTTTCTGAGCCATGTCAAAGAAGACCTCGTCTACCCAGCCGGAGACCTACGGCGGGCAATCTACAACAACACCAACTGATGATGGGATGTGCCAGTTCTAATGAAGTCAATAAACGCGGACGAGAGCCACAGGGAGCTTGGAAGACAACCAACTGATGCTGGGATGTGCCAGTTCTAATGAAGTCAATAAACGCGGACAAGAGCCACAGGGAGCTTGGAAGACAACCAACTGATGCTGGGATGTGCCAGTTCTAATGAAGTCAATAAACGCGGACGAGAGCCACAGGGAGCTTGGAAGACAACCAACTGATGCTGGGATGTGCCAGTTCTAATGAAGTCAATAAACGCGGACGAGAGCCACAGGGAGCTTGGAAGACAACCAACTGATGCTGGGATGTGCCAGTTCTAATGAAGTCAATAAACGCGGACGAGAGCCACAGGGAGCTTGGAAGATAACCAACTGATGCTGGGATGTGCCAGTTCTAATGAAGTCAATAAACGCGGACGAGAGCCACAGGGAGCTTGGAAGACAACCAACTGATGCTGGGATGTGCCAGTTCTAATGAAGTCAATAAACGCGGACGAGAGCCACAGGGAGCTTGGAAGACAACCAACTGATGCTGGGATGTGCCAGTTCTAATGAAGTCAATAAACGCGGACGAGAGCCACAGGGAGCTTGGAAGACAACCAACTGATGCTGGGATGTGCCAGTTCTAATGAAGTCAATAAACGCGGACGAGAGCCACAGGGAGCTTGGAAGATAACTAACTGATGCTGGGATGTGCCAGTTCTAATGAAGTCAATAAACGCGGACGAGAGCCACAGGGAGCTTGGAAGACAACCAACTGATTCTGGGATGTGCCAGTTCTAATGAAGTCAATAAACGCGGACGAGAGCCACAGGGAGCTTGGAAGACAACCAACTGATGCTGGGATGTGCCAGTTCTAATGAAGTCAATAAACGCGGACGAGAGCCACAGGGAGCTTGAAAGACAACCAACTGATGCTGGGATGTGCCAGTTCTAATGAAGTCAATAAACGCGGACGAGAGCCACAGAGAGCTTGGAAGACAACCAACTGATGCTGGGATGTGCCAGTTCTAATGAAGTCAATAAACGCGGACGAGAGCCACAGGGAGCTTGGAAGACAACCAACTGATGCTGGGATGTGCTGCAAGAAGCTTCAGAATGGCCACTTCACTAGTTGTTTCCTCTCGCAATCGCCTGGCTTCTTCCTCTGTTTGTCTGCAAAAAATCAATGGTTTGGCATTTTGCTTGGTAACAATTTACTGAAAAAATATGTGATAATGGACTAACTTCTCAGTGGAGACATCCACAATCTTGACGGCGAAGATCTTTCCGGTGGCCTTCTCAACGCATCGTCTCACAGTGGAGGCGAGACCACGGCCTAGCAACTCAACTCACTTTTTACTACAAGGACTGTAGTCAGTCCCACTCGTTTCTCGAATAAAACTCGAAAATCTAAAATTTGAATATTTATTCATGAATCTTCACGATCTTTTTGGATTTTCATGCATCTTTACGATCCGTTTGATAAAAATTTATCTGTGGGTAAATGGGCCTTTAACAAATCGCACTCAAGACACTCAAACACTCACTAAAACACGGCCTCAACTCTGGCCTTTAACAAATCGCATTCAAGACACTCAAGACACTCACTAAAACACGGCCTCAACTTAAAAACGGCCTAGCTCAATTAATTAGTATTCTTTTTTCTTTCTCTTTTCTATTTTTTCTCTTTCTTTTTTCTTACTTGTTCTCTTACTTTCTTTGTAAAAAGTTGGCTTTAATCTACTTCAGCCGTCCAAAGATTTTTTCTCAGAAAGAGATTTTATTCATTAAAACTTTCTTCCCCCCTTTCTCCTTAGGGCCCCCCTTCCCCCCTTTAGGGCCCCCCTTCCCCCTCCCCCCTAGGGCCCAACCCCCCACCTTTGCTTAGGTAGGGCCCTCTTCCTCCCCCTTTAGGTCCCCCCTCCCTTCCCTGCTTAGGTAAACCCCCCTCCCCCTTTCTTTTCCCCAAAATTTATAAAGATAATTTGAAGAGAAAGAAACAGAACAAGTAAGAAAAAAGAAAGAGAAAAAATAAGCTAGGCCGTTTTTAAGTTGAGGCCGTTTTTTAGAGAGTGTCGTTGAGGCCGTGTTTTAGTGAGTGTCTTGAGTGCGATTTGTTAAAGGCCGGGTAAATGAGCTAATTTTATATTTCAACCGACTTCCTTGGTGTCGTAAGCCGCATAGAATCCCTCTTCTTCTATGTGATGCCATTCTGCAAACAGATAATTTTATAAGTTTCAGAAATTATTGTTCCACAAGATTTCCTTCAAAGATTTTCTCAACAACGCATCAACAAGGCAAGACACAGATCAAAGTGTATCGTCTACCGGATTCTCAATCCAATGCGTTTAACTCAGCACAAATTCTTCATTTCCTTCAAACTCAGAAAAGTCCATGTACGCAATCAAAAGAAAAACTTTATATAGTTATGAAAGACCGTACCCTTCGGGAGTGCATCCACCACTCCATTCTCCTCATCTGTGTCGGTTCCCTCACGATAGCTGGCCTCACTGCTCACCATTCCATTCGGAAGTTTTCTTATGCTTCTCTGATTCTCTTTTGCGACCCTTGCTGACAAAAATTGGGTTTTTCGACTTTTTATTGGTGGAAAGCATTTCCAAGAACTCATCAATCAATAAATGTACGATGAACCTTCTCATACTTTGTTAACCCACCGTAACCTTTTCATACTTTGTTAACCCACCGTAACCTTTTCATACTTTTTTAACCCACCGTAACCTTTTCATACTTTGTTAACCCACCGTAACCTTTTCATACTTTGTTAACCCACCGTAATCCTTCAAAACTTTTCGAAAACCATTTTTCCCGAAAAATTCACGCCTGCAATGATTCAGTAAATATATTACTTGATAGGAGTTATGAAGAACCCATCTTCCCTTGAAGAATTCTAAAACGAGCATCAGATGTCATTATTTATCGCTACGAGGACAACAACAAACAGCAACTTCGCTCTGTAGCGAAACAACAACAAAGGACGAGATTGTGACGTAAGAAATGAAGAATATGATCTCTCTTTTCGCTCGTATTGAGCGGTCGAATGCATTTTTAACGCAGGCATTCAGAATCAAACCGGAACCACACTTCGTATGCAGTTCTTTACTCTCCCACCTAAAACAATTTTAAAGCTGCAGGTACCCAGGACCATCCTGACTAAAGAAACAATCTTTTCTCTTCACCTCAAGAGTCAAATATGAATTTGTCATATCAACAGCGCTTCCAGACTATATCATGGTGTTGCATCTTCATTTGTTATTAATCTTTGAAGCCTAACTCACTCTCTCTCTCTCTGAAAAAATACGCATAGAAAGAGAGATACGCGACAGTTATTACTATAAATTTTTTTACAAAAAAATTACCAACCTAAACTTAATTGGTACTTGTGATTTTAAGTATAACATTACAAAATACTACTACGGAACTAGGAAGAATTTTCCAGGAAACTGTCATTTAGAACAGAACTAAATATTACAAAAAAGGTCTAGGGGCTGTTGCCACTTTTTGATATTAATTGGCGAGCGAAAAAAGATTTTGATGATAGTAAAAGAGATTTTTGGAAATTCCTACCGAGAAATGGCCACAAACTCTGCTTTTTTTTTATAACAAAAACTATTCGAAAATGATTTTTGAGACGACATCAATCAAAAAGGAATTTTTGAGATCCATATAAGAATCTGAAGTCTACTCACCATTTCCTAAAAACTTCAATGAAAAAGAGGCTAATTTGATTAGCAGTAGGTTAAAAAGCGACCCTCAAAATATGGACTACCTCTATGACTAATTGAGGGTCTCACTGCTTTCATGACTATTCGAGGTTATCGTTGTCCCCGTGACTATTGAAGGGCCCCTCTGCTTCCATGACTAATTGAGGGTCTCAAGCACATCAGAAGGGTATCTAAATAAGCTTATTGAGCAAATAAACAGAGACCGCATGGAACTAATTGTGGTGACAACAACATAAAGAGGAACAAGTTTTACACTAGGGCTTTCCAGCAAGAGAAGATATGCAGCGACTCTGAAAGAAGAGACATGGAACAAGCGAAGGAACGTCAATCCAACTGGGCCTCTTCTTCTAACCAACACTTCTCGAGTGAAATAGGGCAAACTTATGCGAGAAGAGGAAGATGAATAACGGGCCCGTTTCGAGATATGAAAGTAGAATTTGGTAACTACATTTTAGTGCTTTACTAGAGTATGGTAGGGAGGGGAGGTAGATGGTATAGGTGTCACTCGAAAGAGTGATGAAGACCGTCCCCCTCGGTCACTATCTGGTTGTCTGTGGTTGGCGGAGGGACGAATCCACCACCGAAAACTGTAGCATCACGGAACAGAGAATTGCACTTCCGGCGTAGCGCTTCTATCTGAAAAGCAGATACATTTAACTACAGTAGCCTGACTTTCCCAGTGACGATTTCAAGCACACTCTCCCATACGAATAAGTATATCAGATGTATTCAAAAGCTCAAAAAAGGGTTTTTATTTTTCTTTCGAACTTCGCCCATGCATTCGTTCTCGCTCAAAAGCTTTGTATGACCTTCAAAATCTAGCACACCTTCTCGTATTCCATTCGTGATACAATTTTTTTCAATTTCTCACTTTTTTTTTAAAAATTAAAAAAAACCTCTTCTTTGGTCCAGGGTCCGAAGCGACCGTACTTGACGCCGTCCAGTAACTTACTGACCATGGGAAGAGTGCGGCCGGTCAACTTCTCTTCCAAGGAGCGCAGGAGTAAGGCTTTCACTGAGGCCGCGCATGAAGCGTCCAAGAGGATTGCACTTTCCGCCACTGACAATTCATTAATTGATTGAAAAAAAGATGACCTTCTCTTCCGATTAAATCTCTTCAAAAAAATTAAAATAAAAAGTTACGTTAAGATAATCCCATGATCTCAATTATTTTACTCATCAACTTTCGTATTTTATAAGAAACGTTCAATGAACTGCTGATTATCTTTTTGAGTGGATAGTCTGACTACGAGAATGATTTCCTGAGTGACTAGGGTGACTACCTGCCATCGTGTGCGGAAAGGAGTTAATGTGCTTCGACTTGAATGCCTCGTTGAGGGTCCTCGGGTCTACGCCATCCGGGAAGAGCAGAGGCATCGCTTCTTCCGTCAATTCTTTCACGATCCCCGTCAAATTTGCGTTATTATCTTCAATACAAAAACACTTATTTTTTATAATATTCCTTATTGCCAGAAGATGATAATAACTAGCATCCATCCACTGTTTTTGCACGTACGACAATTCATGTATTGTACCACTTCGAGGATAAACTTCAATTCATGTATTGTACCACTTCGAGGATAAACTTCAATTCATGTATTGTACCACTTCGAGGATAAACTTCAATTCATGTATTGTACCACTTCGAGGATAAACTTCAATTCGGCAATTACCGAAGTAAGGCATGAGGGAGGCAAGAAGACGGGAGGCATTTTTTTGTTTGTACCAACAAGCAACACACTCATAACACACTTTTACTTTTTAACACTACGGACTACACTTTCAGTATAAATGACATATATTTTTACATGAAAAAACGCTTAGGCTTAGGAAAAGTGTACGCTAACGAGGCCGAACGGCTTAGCTAACGAGGCCAAACGGCTTAGCTAACGAGGCCGAACGGCTTAGCTAACGAGTCAGACGGCCGCGACGCGACCGCGACGCAAACAACAAAAGTAAAAGTGTGTTATGAGTGTGTTGCTTGTTGGTACAAACAAAAAAATGCCTCCCGTCTTCTTGCCTCCCTCATGCCTTACATTGTTAATTGCCCTTCAATTAATGTATTGTACCACTTCGAGGATAAACTTCATCCAAGTACATCTTTGTTCATGAGGACTTCATCCCAACCTGTTGCTTTTATTTTGCAGCTTAAACTTTCGAACTGACAATATAGCAGGAATTTGATGCGGGAAACGTGAAGAAGAGGGTGTTCTGCATCCAAATTCAGCCCATCTTTCAAACTTTTCACCATCAAAAGCACTTTGTTCTGAAAAGGGCAACGTTATTATATGAAGGATCAAATGATTCAAATAATATCAAGGTGTCTCAGTTAAAGAGTATGGTTATACATCTGCTCTCTTTTGAAATAGCAACATTCGTACATTTAAAAAAAACTCTTCCTCCCGTCAAGATGTTTAGCTGACCCGTCGGAGATAGACTTCATGCGCGAGGGCGTATGCCGTGACATGCTGGCTGCCGAGCTGCAGCAGCGGCTGCACGAACTTGGCGACCTCATCCAGTGGATTTTCTGTCTTGAGGAGCGTCTCCGCATCGGGGATTGAAGAAGGCGTCGAGTCGTTCTCTTCTCTCTGCTTCGCCTACACACACTCCTTATCAGTTTTTTTACGACATAACTTCATGCGCGAGTGTTCGCTTTGGTGAACCCTTTCCACAGTGTCAAGAAGTATATCATTACACGAGCATTTTCATAATAAATAAAAACTTGCGTAAACGCTCACTAAAGGTCGGACGGCCAAGTTCAAGAAATAGAGGCATAAGGTAACTTGTAAGAGACGAATACCTACGGTGAACTGTAAGAACAGATAACGACGGTAACATGGTAAAGACAAAGTCCTATGATCCTAAAATTCCTGAATTACGAACTAACATTCTCCTTGTTGTTCTTCTTCTCCGTCTCCTTCTGAGCCTTCTCCTTGTTTGCCTTCCGCCGCTGTTTTTTGATCTCGCTGGCGGTTAGTTTGGCGGACTCACCCGTCTTCTCTGGCCAGATGTCGCCTGGTCGGTCCATCATGCGTAAGTAGATCTGAGATACAACATATTTACTCATACATAATACGTCTACAACTTCTAACTTATAACTCAAACTTTACTTTCTAAAGCAATAAGTCATGTGTGAAATGGCAAATGAATATCTACAAGCACTTTTTCAACGCGTGGAAGGGGGAGAAGGCAGAACGGGGGTTTATACCATCACAAATAGCTGGATAACCAAGTTATTATTTATCTATCACTTTTGTCTACCTTTTTTCGAAATTGCAAAATTTAAACACCCACTCCTCTTCAAGATAATCCTCAAAACACATGATTCAACCAGGGTTGTTTTTTTCTTTTGTGGCGGACCTTGATGGCGATCTTGGCCGCTCTGTAATAGAATTCATGCCCTTTGATGTGATCTTCCAGTCGGAGCAATCGAATGTATGCGCAGAGTGTTGACTTCCGCAGGCAATAAGTGTGGAAGTCGAATTGGTCCTCGTAAATTCCCACAAAATGCTTAAGACATACATATTATTTTTTGGAAGCTGTTGAAAAAACTTTCAAAAAAATTACAATTTTTCGTTAATGCACCGCCCAAAGTTAGTTGCTTTTAGTTATAAATCACTCTTACTGAAATACGCCTTCGCAAAACATTAATAAATCAGAGATATTTGTAAATATGACAGGATGAGAGTATAGGTCGAGAATTATGAAAAAACCGTTCTTCGAGCGAGGGAATCTAGAAAATGATAAGCTTAAATTCTGTGCCCTTTGGGCTTTCAAAAAACCTGACCACACCTGGCCTGACTTGACTTGACACTTGAGCCAACATTGAAAATGAATGTGGTCATGAAAATAAAATTAGTAAATCACAGAAAATTTATTTTCGGTGTTGGCTCAAGTGTCAAGTGAAGTCAGGCCAGGTGTGGTCAGGTTTGTTAAAGGCCTGCCCTTTGTCTCTAGCTCGCTTTTCATTAATTCAGACTTCCCCACTCGAAGAGTAGTCTAAATGTTTTAACAGTTTCAAGTTACTTTTGTTGAGCTAAGCGAACCTGTTCAATCTGATGGCACTGCCTAAGGGCTTCTCCGTAGTTGCCGAGCCTTCGATGGGCCTTGGCCACTTCCGTCTCGTACCACATGCACTGCATGTCCGTCAACGAGACCGACGCGTTCACGTTCTCCTAAAATCAGCTTTTGCTCTTACACCTATCTCTTAGTCTTTCTTCTCTCTCTCTCTTTCGTCTCTCTCTCTCTCTCTCTCTTTCGTCTCTCTCTCTCTTTCTCCTCTATCTCTCCCATATGACACATTATTAAATATCCCTCATTCAGGTGAGACGGACCGAATGTTTATAATTCGACGAGTACTTTTTCCCATTAAAAAACTGCTAAAAAAGCCTTTAGCGTACGTCAAACTCTTGATAACCGCTGTGTTACAGTATTTCACACAGAGTTCCACTGGTAATCAGTGAGCGTACGCCTTTCCCCTCTCCACCCGCTCAAAACAGCGGAGCTTCCCAACTGACCCTTGTAAACTTGGCACACATTCTTTCGGCCTCTTCCAGTCTGCCCGCCCTCAGGAGATACTTGGCCGCTTTGCTGTTCAGGAAACGGTCGGCGGTGTCCAGGGACTGCGCCTCATTCATGACGCGCGCAGCCAGTTCATCGTCTCCCGCGTGCTTTCAATTCAATTAACTTTATTATAGTTTAGCATAGATCAACAAAGATTCCTTGCACTTGATGAAAGTTTTCATTATATTATCACAAAACAACCGCTTTTTGAGCGAAAAGGTTTGGAAAATGAGAAGCGAATTTTTAAGATGAGAAAAGTTAGTTATTCATTATTCCAGACCCCTATCGATCGAAAGACGTTCGTTCACCAAATTCAAAGCAGTTCCTGAAGCTAATGGACAACACTCCTCTCTCCCTCTCATTTTCGTGCATGCTTATGAGTTACAAATATCTCTTTCATCATTATAAAAATTAAAACTAAAAATTCAAAGGTCGTTTTCTTGGTCGTATTCTAAATTTAAAGGTATAATTTGAAAATATTCAAATTAAAAGAGTTCACAGAACAAGCGAACATCGAACCATACTTACCTTTACTTCTTCTTCTTCCTCGCGCTTGTTCCCGCCTCGCGGCAGGGTACGCGCTCCCCTGAGATGCAGGACAGACCTATCCTGGTAGAACCAGTGGCTGCCTGCTAGATCACTGCTAGTGTGATTAGCAGCAGTGGGGAGAGTCAGATTCGTGCATGAGCAGTACCAACATTTCTTAACCCCCTTGGTTTGGGTGGATCTGTCCGGGGTGGGAGTCGAACTCGGGACTCTTCGCACAATGGTCTATCACACTACCACTATGCCACGCCCGGACACTTACCTTTACAAAACAAAAAAATCTACAGCGATATACTCAATTATTATCTACTTAATCAAAGACTAAAAAATGCGAATACACCTCTAACGAAAGATTACAGTAGTTACCCCTGTACATGTCCGGGCGTGGCATAATGGTAGTGTGTTCGACTATTGTGCGAAGAGTCTTGAGTTCGACTCCCACCCCGGACAGATCCACCCAAACCAAGGGGGTTAAGAAATGTTGGTAGTGCTCATGCACGAATCTGACTCTCCCCACTGCTGCTACTCACACTAGGAGTGATCTAGCAGGCAGCCACTGGTTCTACCAGGATAGGCCTGTCCTGCATCTCAGGGGAGCCCGTACCCTGCCGCGAGGCGGGAACAAGCGCGAGGAAGATTATTACCCCTGTACAACATCTCGCGATGTGCAAGTTTAGAAAACTTGGTTATTCTAGAAAGGCCAACTTTATGGATCTTGGCCTTGAAGATGAGCAGTTCGATGAGCGTCGGCGTGTGCTGCAGGGCTCTCTCCATGTAGTTAAGCGCCAGCTTAGTTGAGCGCAGCCTGTCGAAATGCTGCGCCACCAAAGCGTACAACCAAACCGCCGTTGTCGGCGATTCGCAATGCGAGGAATCATCTCAAGTCAAAATCTTACAATCATTGTTTCTAAGGGATTATTCAAAAAAAGTTGGCCAAACCATAAATTAAACGGTCTCATCACAGAAGACAGTAGTCGAAGAGTACTACAGAGTACTACAGCTCGAAGAGTACTACAGCTCGAAACACACTGGCAACAGTGGCCATTCGTGACTCTACAGCCTTAAGAGCCTGTCACGGATGGAGCCGGATCATCCAGTCCAGAATCGAGCTCGACCTCAGGTGGCGGATAGAGGGACGCCTCCCTACGAAGAATTCGTGCTGGGAGGTAGCGGGAGAAATCCCGCCGCGGACCAAAACTAGATAGTATAGCTCGTCAAAGGAGGGCGATGCCGGACCGGCCTGGGCATGCCACCGGACAAAACATCAGCCGATACTCCGCTATACTTTTCAATGGCGAGTCGAGGCGCCAGTAAAATAACCTCTTGCCCTTCTCCGGTTAACGACTGGGTCTCGCGAAGAGGATCGCCGACTGCGGTGCGAGTGTAGACGGAGAAAATCTCTCCGGACTCAAAAGGATCCTCACCACCAACCTATCCCAAAAGGACTCCCCTCGACAGGAAATATGGGCAAGACAACAACAACAACAACAACAAGAGTACTACAGTAGTGTATATGCACTTTTTTCTTCTCGCAATATCTCACACATAGCTCACCAGGAAGTGTTGAAAAACTTTTTTTGGGAGGTTGACCGAGCGACTATTGGCGGGCGAGCAGAGATTGCCGAAAGGGAGTCTCACCAAAAATTGGGAGGTTTGTTTTCAGAAGTGAATTGATTTTTAATTTCGCGTAGCAAGGGTGAGAGTTGAATATTCGAAATTTGTTCACGTAGGAACATTCGGTTTTTTTTCCAATTTCAACTTCCGTTATATATTCTTCATCAAAAAAACTTCTCTGGAAGACCGAGCGGGCGACCGGGAGATATTTAACAAGTTTAGTGAGTTATGATCTCACGTAGTCAGTTATTTCAAAAGCTAAACAAAAACCCGGTTCTTTCCTTAGTTTTACACGGTATCGCTGGGTATCCCTATGACCAAGTTCTAGGGAGCCATGAAAACGTCTGAGCAACGAACCATCCAAGGAAGCGTTCCGGTATCCCTTGTCTTCCATTCTCTTGACGTACTCCATCAGCAGGGACTCCACCACTCCCACTTTGTCTGCCCTTTCGTACAACGGAAGAATACTCTAGAAGCGACCATCTTTTTTGCTCTCCTCTACAACGTTTGTAATAAAGGGTTCAAGTACTACAATAACGCCCAAAATGTTATAATATATAGGGTTATTGAAAATAACTTTTTTCAAAGATAAAAGTCAAAGCTCAAATTTTCACAGAAGTTTTTTTGGGTGTCTGTACCGTACCGGACGTCGTTTTGAGTGATTTATTATTTATCTCCAGGAAATACACCGAAATTGGTATATCTTCCATTTTTCAGTTTTTCTCCATGATTTTTTTTAGTTGATTTTTTTTTGTTTACCGAACTTCATTCATAAAAATTTTGTTTCAAGTCATGGTTCGAACTGTTGGACATCGAAATACAAGTAAAAGAATGCAAGAAGCTGTTGTTGCTGGGGCGAAACAGGGCCGGTCACAGAGCGAGCTCGCTCAGCAGTTCGGGGTAACTCAGAGCGCTATCTCCCATATCCTCCGGCGTTTTTGAACCCAGGTAAACGAATTTTCTACAACTGAATAACTTTGAAACACAAAAAAATTGCAGGGACGAGTCATCGTGAAGACAAGTTCGGGGAGACCCCGCGTAACTTCGAGGTACATAGACCGAAGCATCCTGCGCGCATCTCGCGAAGACCCGAAACGCACTGCTACAGACATTCAAGCTATCATATCAACGCCCGCGACTCCTGCTCCTTCAATAACTACCATCAAACGCCGTTTGCAAGCCGCTGGACTGAATGGAAGGCGGCCTGCAAAGAAGCCTTTCATCAGCGAAAAAAATCGTAAAGTTCGAGTTCAGTGGGCTAAGGATCACCTCAGTTGGACACGCCGTGAGTGGTCTCAGATTGTTTGGAGCGATGAATCCAAGTTTAATATGTTCTGCAGTGACGGTCTGAGGTGGGTAAGACGTCCAACGGGCAAGCGTTTCCTGCCGCAATACCAGTCGCTCACAGTCAAACATGGCGGTGGTTCTGTGATGGTCTGGGGCTGTTTTTCCGCCAGCGGCATGGGTCCAATTAGACGTATTGTCGGAAATCTCGATCGTTACGGCTATGAGAACATAATGGAAAGCACCATGCGCCCTTGGGCCCTCTCCAAATTCGGCCTTGGGTTCACCTTTCAACAAGATAACGACCCGAAACATCGATCTCAGCACGTTCAGAACTGGTTTCGCCGTCGGCATGTGGATGTTTTGGACTGGCCGAGCCAGTCTCCCGATTTGAACATCATCGAAAATTTATGGGAACATTTGCAACGAAAATTGACGGGAAGAACATGCAGAAATGCTGATGAAAAGTTTAAGCAGCTAGAGGAGGAATGGAAGGCTCTTTGATTGATTCTATGCCTCGTAGATGTCAGGCAGTAATTGACTCGAAAGGATATGCCACCAAATACTAGAATATTTGTTTTATTACTTCGAAAAAACTGAACATCTCTATAAGCACTTTTTACAATTTCCATTTTTTTACGAATAAACCTAATAAAGCATTTTCTAAACTTGTTCTATCACTCGAAACATGTGAATTTGGCTTGTAAAAAATATCTGAAAATTTGATCTTCATTCGTTTTTTTTTGAAAAAAGTTATGTTCAATAATTCAATATATTATAACATTTTGGGCGGTACTGTATATGCTATTATATGAGTACTATATGAGTATTAGAGTACTATATGAGTATTAGAGTACTATATGCGTATTAGAGTACTATATGAGTATTAGAGTACTATATGAGTATTAGAGTAATATATGAGTATTAGAGTACTATATGAGTATTATAGTACTATATGAGTATTATAGTACTATATGAGTATTATAGTACTATATCAGTATTAAAAAAGTTTTTACCTAGTCTAAGATTGTCTGATCCATTTTCCATTTGCATTTCACGGCAAATCGTGGAAAAAATCAGGACTCAAATTTTTTTCTGAGACAGTCTTTTTCATTTCTAACGCTGCATGAGAATGGACACAGCAGTCGAGTCCGGACGAACCTTGAAGAGGGAGGGAACTCCTTTCCTCAGTCCTGAAATTAGCCAGGCTGCTAATCGTCGTCTCAGCTCCTCCCCTTCCGTCAGATACAGAGCTAGACGACGTGGGGTCGTCGCGCGCATCTGCTCAAAACTCATATGAAAGTTTATAAACATAATACTTCATATCTAAATTTTTATATTTTTTCCAATTTTTTTTAGAACAAATATTTTTAACTCAACTACTTAGGATATAGAATAAGAGTCAACCTTGATAAGAGAAAGTTGATCAAGAACAGCAAGTCTGTCTTCCTTTGGTGAGTCTGCAACTTACACACAAATCATTCCGGAAACAGAGATCAGCCAATCGATATATCTTCAAATGGTATGGTTACATTGAAACCAACCCGGTCCTAATCCCATGCAGCGCTCCAGAGCTCTGTAGTAGGTCTGATTTTCGGGGTTTCTGTCTATCAGGAGACGGTAGACCCTCTCCGCTTCCGCTTCTCGTCCGAGGTTCATCAAAAGCTCCGCTGAAGATATTGAACAAATTATTTTCATGTACTACTTCCTCAACTGTTGAGATTGACATGTCGTTGAACTCAGATGTCACATGTATGTATTTACCTCATTTCATATTTTATAATTTGCAAAAAAAAAATTTTTTTTTCAAAAATTTTTGAGCGTAGGACTACAACTTATTTACTTTCGCTGAAGAATTCTTTGATATAATCGACCGTGAGTATTAACTAAAACACGGTCTTGTTAATGAATCAGTATTAACTAAAACACGGTCTTGTTAATGAATCATAAACTACCTCTGGTCTCGAGAAAGGCAAGCTTGTCCAAGATGAGCGATGCGTTTTCCTCCAACTTGACAAGAGCCAAGTCGAGCTGGCCCGATTCTCTCAGGATCATGTTTTGGTACAGAATCAGTTCGGAACGTTCGAAGTCTAGTTGTGCAGGCTGGAATTCTCATTTGTGCGGACTAGAATATTATGTGATTGATTGAGATAGAACAGAGAGAGAGAGACACCCTTATAGCCTGTTGGCGATCCTCTGTTTCTAAATTTGGAGGGTTTTGAACTTTGCTTAGCTTAGCTTTTAGATAGAAAATCATCGCCAATCTCGAAAAAATTTACTTTTCACCAATCGTAAGGGTCTCTGTTGTAAGGGTCTCTGTTTACATATATTCATAGGTAAAATCTGTCTTGATTTTTCCATTTGTCGATAACTAAAGTGGGCGAAAAAAATTTCCACTTTTAACTCGACGAAACCGGTTGAGGCTGAGTTATAACTAAAGAAACTTTCTATTCATAGAGCATTGAAGATTTTTTTCTTTCACTTTGAGAAAACTCTGATATATTCATTTCGAGTGAGGAAGAGGGTCGGTCGCCCTAGAAATTTTTTTGCCGATTGGCAATTTACCTATGCACATATTACAGTTTTCTTTTTTCTGAAAACTTTGATGGTCGAAAGTTGCGAACCTCGTTGTTGTTGCAGAACTCGTTGACGATGTGCAGGGCCTTATCGTACATCTCGAGGAGATGGTAGGCGATAGCGTAACCGATCCACGACATTCGCTGCGTTGGCCGCAGACGCAGCAGTTGGTAGCGACAGTCCTGAAGCTTCATTCATTAGACAAGGCGGAGAAAGGAGAAGATCATCGTAAGACTACAATTCCGCGGACATTTAACTGATCATTGCAAGTTAATTTTAGGAAAATGCGTAACGTCTTCCTAGACTAACGAACAAAATTCGTTAAAAACGACTCAACTGTTGTTGTGACTTGCACATGGCAAGTTCAGAGCGCACTCTCGTGAAACATAAAACTCAAGTCCTTACATGTCCTTTTGTAGATGAAAGTAGCTTTGGTTGCTTTTCCAAAAATGAACACTTCCTTTGGAACTATGAAGTATCAACACCCGGATAAGCAATATATATTTGGAAAGAAAACCTATAATAATCAACAAGAAATTATGAATAGAATAATTTAGCTGTATAATACGAGTAGTGTAAATAAACTCGCTTTATAATCTCAATAAACTCGCCTCTCGTCCAAAACTCGTCTTATATGTAATATAAACTTGCCCTATAGCCTTCGTAGTCTCGGAGTTGAATCTGCAGCAGCGACAGATCCCGCAGAATCTGGAGGTTGTCACTGTCGATCCTGAGCGCCTGTTTATACGCCCTCACCGCCTCGTCGAACTTTTTATCCGCTCGCTGCACGAGGCCGAATACGTGCCAGCACACATATGACCGCAGATCCGCCTGCAGACAAAACTTGGGTCATGCATGGGTGACCGAGTTGGAACAAAATGTCTCAAGTCCTCAACTTTCGTTGATCAATCGCCTTCTCGTTTCTCGAACATATAGAAACTACCCAACCTGTTAATGGTTAGTCTCTATCATCAAAATAAATCGGTCCAGTCTACATAGGATTAAACGTATAATTTTGGAATAATGAGTTTTGGAGACCAGACGTTTGAATAACATTTCCTGAAAAATACATGTTTTGAAAAAAACAAAAATTAACCTTGAGTCCTCTTTTGACACTCTCCTGCGCTTCGGCGTGTTTTCCAACGCAGTTCAAGATAAGTCCGCGCATTGCAAGCGTTTCTTTAAATCACCGCCCTCTTTAACTACAAATTTAAACAGAAAAAGACACGAAAATTCTTCCGTGTAGGTTTTATAAGCGCTCGCGTAATTTTTAAGTTAACAAAGTTTTACTAAAAAGGAATTCTTATATCAACGGAAAAAAATTCGTTGAAAAATGCTAATTTGGTGGAAGAACTGATTTTTAGACTGAGAAGAAAATATTGTTTAGCACAAACCTCCGTGCTCAGCAAACTGCGGGTTGGAAAGAATCGTTTTCGCACATCGCAGTCCTATTTTGTACTGCTTGTGTTCATAGCATTTCTGAAAAATTGTAAGAAGTTTTCGAAAACCTATCATATTTCAATGATTGAAAACTTATTAGGTTACCTGTCTAAAATTAGAAAAATCCCAAGAAATTAAAAAAATTATTTTTTTAAATAACCAACAATAATCTTTTTGAAGAGAGCAAGTTCCTTGGAAGGCAGTGGTTGACAACTAGATTGTCCAGGAGTCGGAGCCATCGCACGATTCAAGTCTAAACCAACCTAGAACATGACCTTATTATAAGAAAGTCGTCAGTCACGAGAAAAGGAGTAGCGAACAGGATACCCTCGCAACGGATTAGAAAATGCGGCACCTGCTGAGAAAGGACGCAACAATAATGTCGGTGTAACAAACTACTGAAACTGATATTTAGTGCGTCTGCCCTTGTCGTCGGAAATACCTTCCTAATTTGAGAGTTCAAGAAGTGAACAGGTTTTTGACCAGAATTTTTGTTAAATTGAGAGTAAAACACTAAATTAAGAGATTTCGTTTCATGTTCAAACTTTTCATCTTAGTTGATGAAAATAAAAACTTCAACATTTGAAAAAACTATTTGGTTTAGTATAATTTTCCGCTGATAATTTTTATCGAAGTTTTTCGGCAAAAATAAGTGAATTTCTACTACAAGATTGGTGCATGTGTTGCTTTGGAGATCTACACGAGATCAGAGATCTACTATTCAGACTTTGGAAGTATGAATAGCAAAAAAATGAAAGTATGCTAGAGATACTTTGAAAGTATTGCTGTCTACACAATGAAAGTATGCTAAATTTACTTTGAAAGTGTGCAGTCTACAAAAAAAAGTATGTATGCTGTTTCTTAGTTTTTCATTCAAAATTTTTTCTTTGTTTGTGACTTTCCCGAAGGGCCTTTTTTTGAAGTTTTCCCATTCATTCATAGATTTTTCCCATTCATTCATAGTCTAGCATACTTTCATACCTGCGCGCAGGAATACTTTCAAATTGTTAGTATTCATAAATCACATGTATGCCTTTTTTAGCATACGTTCATTGAATGATCTCCGTTCTCTATGAGTGGTGACCCTTCCCGAGCTCTGCCAATTGATGGCAAATCTCCTCCTAATCTTTGCAACCTCCCCATTCCCACAGTCTCTCTTCCGTTCATCGATAGTCTTGTCCGAGAAACGCTGACAAAAGTTATGCAGCCGCTTCAACAGATGATACTTGCTCAGTCCCAACAGATTTCTGACATGAACAAAGTAATTCTGGATCAGTCACAGCAACTTCTACGGATTAGTGAAGAAATGCAATCCATAAAGTCATCTGTCTCTCCGGCCACACTTAGACCCCACTTGTATTCAGCTATCGTCAAATCCACTTATCGAGACAAGGATATGCTCATAGGAAAAGGTAAACGAGCTGTTATTATCGGACTTCCAGAAGGCAAGTCAGAGGATGATACGTGTTGCAAAGACAAAGATCTTATCTCACGTCTTATCATCAGACTCAATTCAGCGGACCTTATTGACGACCTAGAGAAGGGTAATATCAATCATCATCGTCACCCAATTGATCGCCCACGTCTCTCTGCTCCTCATGGCCGTCCCATGAAAATTGAGTTTTCTTCGCTTGGAAAGCGTAACCTTTTTCTGGAACTTTGCAGAAAGGCGAAACACCCTTTTCCTAAAGGATGTTACTTCTGAGCTGACCTCTCGCCGGCAGAGCTTCAAGCCGAGAGAGACTGCATCCGAATATCCACTAACCCATCTTTTCCCCCTGCCAAAGTGGTCGATGCTCACCTAATCCCTGCCTTTCCTCGTTTTGCCCAGTCTTACAAACGAGTACCCTATCGACCAATTTCCCCTCCTCCCGCCTCTTCGTCACTATCCCCCTTAGCCAGTTCAACTCAACACCAAATGCCATCGTCTTCGCTGGTGAACTCTGGGGCCCGGTCGACATCTACATTCGAGGCTTCTTCAACTGACTTTCCTTCTCTGGCGGAAAGCTCCGTGAAGCCGCTACAAGTCAGAAGCAGACGCAATACCAGAAACGCCGAAGAATCTGCCTCATGTCCCAGAAAGTCAGACGAATTTGTTTCCAGAAGAAGAAATGTTAGGAAAACCTCTCGTTATTCACCATAGGATAAGTCGGATAAAAGAGCTAGAAAAGAAGTAATCAAATGCTTGTATTTCAACTGTAGATCAGTGATGAATAAGCTATATGATCTTTATTTTCTTCTTCGTTGCTGTAAATATCACATTCTCTTACTATCTGAGACATGGATGCACAGTGAGCTTCCGGACTCCATTCTAACCGATAGTTTACCCTTCACGGTATTCAGAGGTGACAGATTGGCACAAAGAGGAGGAGGCGTAGCCATTCTAGTAGATAATGCCATCTCCTCATCTTTAGTTGTTCAATATAGCAAGGCTCAGTGCGAGGGGTTAGTAATAGACATTTATCCTAACACATCTTTCTCGTTTGCTTTCTCGGCCATTAGACTGATTAATATATATATCGATCTCCTAGCTGTGGAGTAGAAAATACAAAGGATCTCTGCTCGTTTATCACCTCTCATGTTACTGAAGTATTTCCCACCATTCTGTGCGGAGACATGAACCTCCCCAAGATAGACTGGGCAAATCTCACCGCTCCCAATACATGTAGTATATCTCTTGCATTCTTAAACATGACATGCGACAACAATCTTAAACAACTCGTACTTTCTCCCACTAGACTTCAAAATACACTCGATTGCCTGCTCTGTAATTCAAATATCATAAAAGACTGTATTGTCAGGCCTCCCTTCTCCACCAGCGATCATGCCTCAATATACTTTGAAATCAGAGATAGAGCCAAGCGTATTATCACAAGCACCAGCTCATCGTTAGACTGGGAAAAGGCAGATTGGGAAATAATCAACTCAGACCTCTTTAGCATCGACTGGACTTACATGCTCTCAAACCTAACTATTGACGAAAGTGTCGATAAATTAACCAACATCATCCAATTCATAATGGATAATAGGATTCCAAAAAATAAGAATGTCAAAACACATTTGAAATATCCCCCCAAGATAAGAAGATTATACAGCTTCCTACAGAGAAGTAACAAACGAAACCCTCTCTCCATTACGTCATTACGCACATCCAAGAAACTTCACAAAGAACTAGTCAAATTCGAGGTTCTTAGGGAAGACAAGCTTAAGTTCCCGAGAAACTATAAGGTATTCTTCAGAACTATATCCAACAGCGTTAAAAGCAACACATCTATTCCTGCTCTCATAGTGAACAATAAACCAACTACTATCCCCTTCGAACAAGCAACTCACTTCGCCGAGTATTTTGATAAGTTACAACCCTTACCAATCAGTGGACCCCTTCAGATCTCTCGCCCGAATTTTCACCTCGACCACATTAATGACATCTCCCCTTTTGAGGTGAACTCCATTCTGAAACGAATAGCTCCGAAACTGAACTCTTCCCCTGACTTTATTCCAAGTAGACTACTCAAAAATTGTCTGGACTCACTGGCCATACCTCTCTCCATCATTTTCACCAACTCACTAACCTTAGGGCACTACCCTCTGGCCTGGAAAAAAGGAATAATCAAACCAGTTCATAAAAAGGGCCCCGCTCTCAGATCGAAAATTATCGTCCTATCACTATGGTGTGCTCTATGTCAAAGGTATTCGAGAGACTGATCTTCAATATAACTTATCAATATCTGGAAACCAATGGCATACTACATCCCAAACAACATGGTTTCCGTCGGAGACGGTCCACGGTAACATCCCTGGTAGAGGCTCATTCCATTTACCTCACGCTTCAGAATAAAAAAATAGACTTTGACATCTGTCTAGTCGACTTTTCACGGGCTTTCGACTCTGTAAACATAAGATTTCTTGTTCACAAACTTGAAAAAGTGGGAATAACGGGCAACCTCCTCTATCTTATCCGTTCTTTTCTCACGAGCAGGTCCTCGAAAGTCTCAATCGGAGATACATTATCAGGCCCTAAAGTATACAACAGTGGTGTTCCCCAGGGGAGTTGCCTTGGACCCCTCCTCTTTTCAATATTTATAAATGATATCATGGAGCACATAGAGCCAGATGTCCATGGTTTTCTATATGCCGATGACCTCAAAATTTTTTCCAAAAACAGAGACTCTCTTCAGAAAAGTCTGGATTCCATTTCCGATTACTCACTGACCTGGGGACTTGTGATATCAACTCAAAAATGCTTTATCATGCACTGTGGTCCTAGGAATCCAAAAGTAACATATAACCTAGAAGACAATATCATACCAACTACTTCATTAGTGAAAGATCTTGGCATTACATTTCAGGAAGATATCACATTCTCTAAACATATTGAACTAACCTCCCTAAAGTCCCAAAAATGTATAAACATGATCTTCAGAGCCTTTAAAACCAAATCAATTAAAGTTCTGCTCAGAATATACACCACATACATAAGACCCCTTATTGAATATGGGAGTGAGGTATGGTCCCCAGTAACTATCGGTCTCGTTAACTGCATAGAAAAAGTGCAAAGATCATTTACACGAAGGTTACTACAAAGGGCCGGATTACCCAAAATGAGTTATGTTGCTAGACTGAATTTTCTTTCCATCTCCTCGCTTGAATATAGAAGAAATGTGGCCGATCTTGTGTTCATCCATAAATGTCTGCACGGAAATATTCAAGTAGATTACTCAAATATGTTTAAACTTTGCCCATCGCCTTATTCGCTGAGAGAATCGAATAACTACAGAATATGCTTGCCGTGTAAATATCAAAGCAGAACAAGCACTTGTGCCTCAAGAATGATTAATGTCTGGAATAAGTTACCTTGTTCTTTGGTTTCTACAAGCTCTTCTAGCATTTTTAGAAATGAACTTATTAAGCTTGATTGTGAGACCATTGTCACCAACTCTAGAATACATTTTTAATTCAAGTGCTTTGTTTCTTCAAATGTTTTGTTTCTGTTTCTCCTCTTTTTTCCATTATATTTGTGTTCTCGGTTAGCTCTCGAATGATAAAGAGTGAGTTGAATTTTTGGAATTTCAAGTTATTATTGCGGATGAATAGTTCTTAATTGCTGATGAATAGTTCACAACTGAAGATACAAGCTTTGCTTTCTTTGCTTTTTTTGTGTGCTTTCCTATTTATCTAAAATGAAATGTTCCTCATTGTTCTTGTCATATTTAGATCTCACTTTTCATAACCTTCACTGAATTCACTTTTCTTGTGACAGTGTCATCTGTTTCGTCACTTAACATTATGTTTTGTTTCAAGCGGAATAAAGAATTGAATTGAACATGTGATTTAAAACTTATCCTTTTTTGTGTGCATGACCAAAGAAATGACATATGCTGGAAAACATGAACTTCTGGATCTTGGTATGATAAATTGAAAGACATGTTGTTAGTGTCAGAATCATTTCATGTGATACGGAAATGACTGACTTTTTGTAATAGAAGAAGATCCTTTTTTACTTGACAAATGGCATTGGAGGCAGTTCACAATCGATCAGGTACCCCAATCGGCAAAAAAGTTCACCGGTAAAAGCTAGCGAGACAAACCTTTTCGATTTATTCATTCGTCCCACAGTCGAGAAAGATATAGGATGCCAAAGGCAGTTCTCAATTAATGCTGGTTGACCCTACCAAAAATGGCATAATCTTGCTAATATACTTGTTGAACTTTTCGAGGTTCCTGTCAGGTCCATCTCCTCCAGCGTTGTCATGGTCATCAGCGAGTGTTGGCCTGATTTAATATTACTCCTCCTCTTTCACTGAATCACTCTTTTTATTTTTCCATTGATCCACTCTTTTAAAGCAACGATTTCGAAAACACCTTGCGTTAATCAATAAACCTATAACACCTACAGGTATTGTTTAATAATCCTAGATGAATCCGGACCCCGAAAAAATCTTGTACACTCAGTGTACATATGCTTTTATCATCAATAAACTGAAAATTGGAACTAGTTTTCACAGAGAATAAGAAAGCCCTTTTAATTTCCAATTTTATCACAGATTCGTGCAGAATCAATACTCGACAGTGTGGATCAAAACGGACTGGGGGTCGATTACACACAATGCGTTCCCGAAGGGACTTTTTCAAGGAGAGCGCTTCACAATTAAATTTTTTACCGGTTTTTTTTCTTCTAGAATGGCCGGGTAAAATTATTTACACGATACGATTCGTATGTTTGCTCGTCCCCTATAAAGTAATCGAGCTAATAAGTGTATATAGAGCAACCTAAGTCAACCGGGTTTGAGGATTGGATAAGTGCCAAGAAAAGGAAGAGAGCCACATAGGCATACTCTCAAAAGTATCCCATTCATACATTGATTTTATGCCTCTCTAGCATACAGTACCGCCCAAAATGTTAACATATATTGAATTATTGAACATAACTTTTTTCAAAGATAAAATTCAAAGCTCAAATTTTCACAGAAGTTTTTTGGGGTGTCTGTACCGTACCGGACACTATTTGGAGTGATTTATTAACTATCTCCAAGTAATACACCAAAATTGGTATATCTTCCATTTTTCAGTTTTTTCTCCATGATTTTTTTGTTGATTTTTTATTTGTTTTTCGAACTTCATTCATAAAAATTTTGTTTCAAGTCATGATTCGAACTGTTGGACATCGAAATACAAGTAAAAGAATGTAAGAACCTGTTGTTGCTGGGGCGAAACAGGGCCGGTCACAGAGCGAGCTCGCCCAGCAGTTCGGGGTAACTCAGAGCGCTATCTCCCGTATCCTCCGGCGTTTTCGAACCCAGGTAAACGAATTTTATACAACTGAATAACTTTGGAACACAAAAAATGCAGGGACGAGTCATCGTGAAGACAAGTTCGGGGAGACCCCGCGTAACTTCGAGGTACATGGACCGAAGCATCCTGCGCGCATCTCGCGAAGACCCGAAACGCACTGCTAAAGACATTCAAGCTGTCATATCAAGGCCCGCGACTCCTGCTCCTTCAATAACTACCATCAAACGCCGTTTGCAAGCCGCTGGACTGAATGGAAGGCGGCCTGCAAAGAAGCCTTTCAGCAGCGAAAAAATCGTAAAGTTCGAGTTCAGTGGGCTAAGGATCACCTCAGTTGGACACGCCGTGAGTGGTCTCAGATTGTTTGGAGCGATGAATCCAAGTTTAATATGTTCTGCAGTGACGGTCTGAGGTGGGTAAGACGTCCAGCGGGCAAGCGTTTCCTGCCGCAATACCAGTCGCTCACAGTCAAACATGGCGGTGGTTCTGTGATGGTCTGGGGCTGTTTTTCCGCCAGCGGCATGGGTCCACTGAGACGTATTGTCGGAAATCTCGATCGTTACGGCTATGAGAACATAATGGAAAGCCCTATGCGCCCTTGGGCCCTCTCCGAATTCGGTCGTGGGTTCACCTTTCAACAAGATAACGACCCGAAACATCGACCTCAGCACGTTCAGAACTGGTTTCGCCGTCGGCATGTGGATGTTTTGGACTGGCCGAGCCAGCCTCCCGATTTGAACATCATCGAACATTTATGGGAACATTTGCAACGAAAATTGACGGGAAAAACATGCAGAAATGCTGATGAAAAGTTTAAGCAGCTAGAGGAGGAATGGAAGGCGATTTCGCAAGTAACCATTAACTCTTTGATTGATTCTATGCCTCGTAGATGTCAGGCAGTCATTGACTCCAAAGGATATGCCACCAAATACTAGAATATTTGTTTTAATACTTCGAAAAAAATTGAACATCTCTATAAGCACTTTTTACTATTTCCATTTTTTTAACGAATGAACCTAATAAAACATTTTCCAAAGTTGTTCTATCACTCGAAACATGTGAACTTGGCTTGTAAAAATATCTGAAAATTTGAGCTTCATTCGTTTTTTTTGAAAAAAGTTTTGTTCAATAATTCAATATATGTTAACATTTTGGGCGGTACTGTACTTTCATTTTTACGCGCAGGAATACTCTCAAAGTGTTGCTATTCATAAATCACATGTATGCCTTTTTTCAAAGCATACTTTCCCAAACTCATCCTTTTTCGTGTCTAGTGTGGCTTACTCATGAAGAAGAGATCATGAGAAGGTAAAAGAGAAGCAAAAGAGAGAAGCAACTATGTATCAAGGAGAAAGGAGGGCTGTTCGGAATTCGAAAACGCAGTTATATCCCAAACTATTTTAATAAACTTTGATGGAAATTTTGTTTGATTTGCTCCAACCGTTAAGTTTTTATCGTAAAAATACTATGCACCTGGACTTTCTGTACACTCTGCATATACATTAAATATATGTTTATATGTACGTATATGTATTGTACATATATGTAGACACCGAAAACTCAAGTTCAAATTTAAAAATTATAATGTTTCAATTAATTTTTTTTAGCCAACAGCAGTCCCAAAGTATCAAAAATCTCCAATGGTAGCGAGGAACAATGAGATGATGATCGAAAGCGGCAGTCCTTGCGGGTCAAGAGATCGGGTAATGAAGAGAGGAAATTATGATGAGGAGGTACAAGGGAAGAAGTGACGGCCAGAGGAAAAGCGTTATCTCTTGTTGAGAGTTGAAGGTCTTGAGAGAGAGAGAGAGAGAGAGAGAGAGAGAGAGAGAGAGAGAGAGTGAGTGAGAGAGTTGAAGGTCGAGAGAGAGAGAGAGAGAGAGAGTGAGAGTGAGAGAGTTGAAGTTCTTGAGAGAGAGAGAGTGAGAGAGTGGAAGGTCTTGAGAGAGAGAGTGAGAGAGTATAAGGTCTTGAGAGAGAGAGAGAGAGAGAGAGAGTGAGAGAGTTGAAGGTCTTGAGAGAGAGAGAGAGTGAGAGAGTTGAAGGTCTTGAGAGAGAGAGAGAGAGAGTGAGTGAGAGAGTTGAAGGTCTTGAGAGAGAGAGAGAGAGAGAGAGAGAGAGAGAGAGAGAGAGAGAGAGAGTGTGAGAGAGTTTAAGGTCTTGGGAGAGTGTTAACCTTTTTTCCTTAGGAGTTTTAAGAAACCGAGAGATAAAAGTAGAAAAAAACGCTTTATAGAAAGTAAAATGAATCCGTAATACTCTTTGCGAGAGAAAAAAAAAGTAAAACTGACGCGTTTTTAAGACTATAATGTTTTTGATAGAAAAACGGTTTTTTTTGGTATCGCTTAAAAACTTTCTGTTAAGAAAGTAGCTATTAAAAAAGTAAATGACGGTTTTTATTAATAATATTATCTTGAAGTCCATAAGCTTGACTCAGCATCATTAAGACCGTAATATAGGAAGGCCTGTGAATTCAGTACCATGGAAATGAAACTACCGAGATCTGTAAATTCAATGGATGCAACTTGTAGACTGAACCACATCAGAGTGTGTTTTCACACAGTTTTCACTTGTTACACGTAAAAACTTGATGAAAATAACCCCACGTGACATTAACGAAATTTTTTCTTGAAAAAAACCGTTGAGTTGATGTAAAACTGGGTTGCAACGGGTTAAGCTTTTATATTCAATTTGCTTCCGAGGCCTATTAAAAAATTAATCCCAGAAAAAAAACAAAACATTATACTTCACTGCTCATATTCATCAAGATAGCTATGCACCCTGTGCGCACTAGCATGTTCTACACTTTTTTATCGAAGTAGATCACGTCTGGAAGGAAGACAAAATGTGTAGTTTTTTTGTCCACGTGATTTTCTATTCGATGAAAGATCAAGTCTCGGCAAGAGTCTTTCTCTTCCCCGAGACGGAAGAGTATTATCTCGTCTTTTCAAACTGCGCGAGATGTCACTCGTCCAGGGGTATATAAGGGGGGCTCAGACCCTTTGATATCAGTTGCAATCCTGTAGACGCTCGTGGCAGAAGAAGAAGAAAAAGGGTGAGATTCCTCGGAAAAGAATCTCGGTACCTTCTCCCCCAAGTTTTCCCTAACACTTGCATGGTGCTCCGACTTGCTTGGAGGGACCAGCGGTAGTGGTCAGGTTGAAGAGTTGAAGGGAAAGAACAAAAAGGGTGAGATTCCTCGGAAAAGAATCTCGGTACCTTCTCCCCCAACTTTTCCCTGACACTTGCCTGGGGCTCCGACTTGCTCGGAGGGACCGGCGGTAGTAGTCAGGTTGAAGAGTTGAGGGGAAAGAACAAAGTTGACTCCCCGAAGTCGGCACTTTGTTTCATGGCTTTAACTATTGTTGAAGCCAGGGATGATTCAATTGAATCAATACCAATTCCCGAACATTTCCCTGCTGCTTGCTGAGTCTTCCGACTTGTTCGGAGGGGCCGGCGGTAGTAATCAGGTCGAAATGTTTGAGGGAAAAATAAAACAAAGTCGATTCCTTGAAGTCGGTGCTTTGTTTTATGGCTTGAACTAAGCCAGGTTTGATCCATTTGGATCAGTACCATATATCATTTTGAAAAGTAAATGATATAAAAAAATAACAGTTTTTGTTATAGAAAACTGTTGACTCGAGCTGAACTTTATTGTGAAAAAAGTTGAAAGTTCCAGAAGTCAGTGCTTTTCTTTCAGCGTAATGGAAGAAGAGCCGATTAGCGAGTCACCGTCTTCCCCACGAAGTTCACCTCAGAGAGGTGGACAGGCTCTGAAGAGAAAGAGAAGACGGCAGAGACAGCTCGAAAATAAGAGGAGAAGGACTACGACATCATCTTCCTCAAGCGCTTCTTCTCTTTCGGAGGAAGATTCTACAGATCATCGGGAGATCGATGATCTGGACGGGGACCTGCGCAGACGGACTCGAGAAGACTCTCCCATGTCCAGGCAGTCACAGCTATCTGTGAAGAAGAGCTCACAATTTGCGACTGCCAACGAAAAAGTTCCTCCTTCCCCGAAGCCAGTCATCCGAGCCGCTCGTACAAGGACACGGCTGAGGGACGATATACTGGCACTATTTGAAAACAGTGCACGAGGATTGTTCTGGACCGCTGCTGAGAGAGAGGCCTTCTTGGAAGCAATGCCTCTCCCTGCGTCAGTCTACGCCTTGTCGCCGAATGTCGACGAAGAAATCTCTCAAGAAAGAGGAACCGTAGGCCGAATATATGATACGCAGGTAAAGATACTGGAAAATAAACTCAAAACATACTAGAAATAAAACTCTAGTTATTTGCAGTTGTTCTCGATCGACCCCGGTATCATGGCAGGCATGTCAGCTCTCGCAATGGCTCTACAAAGCCACACCGAAGAAAGCGAGGATGGCAAGCTCAAAATGATGAACCACATCAAAACATGGATCAACGTCATGGGATACCTTCATCAAGAGATCAATGTTCTCAATATCGAGCGGTGACCTTTCTACTTGCTCCAATTCATTTCCATTTCTACTGCCTATTCGCAATTATGTCGGCCTCGACAACAAATGAAGACGCAGCTCTCCTACAAAAATCTCTGAAAGACTTTCTTGACGCGGAAGAGAAGACACCTTCTCTTCCACTCCACGTCGTACTTCTCCTGAGAACCTGCAACGCTCTTTTCGACAAGTTCTACACAAGCTCCGTCAGCCAAGAGACCATCCGAAAGGAGATCGATGAGGAGAAAAGGCTTCGCTCCGTCGTCATCGAGAGGGCTCCTGAAAACACCGATGCTCGTCCTTCCGCACAGACTCAGCACGATTCTCAACTCATTACCAGTCTTCTAGACGCATCTGGTATCGCCGTCGGTGGAATCTCTCACTTCAGAATGGGAAAGCCGCCGAATACGCCAGGAACGAGTTCGTCTAGACTTCTCAAAGTAATCTTCCCCACCAAAGGACATCAAAGACTGTTTCTTTCAAAGAGTGCCTTACTACGCAAGAATAATCAATTCCAAGGAATCAATGTCCGACCCAGTCTAACTAAAGAGCAAAGAGAGAGAGAGAGTACTTGCTAAGACAAGAGAAACGTAAGTTATTATCGGAAGGAAAAGACTACGTCATCTTCGATGGTGAATTGATGCCCCGGAATGAAGCAGACCAAAAGCGACGATCTCCAGCACAGCCGCGCTACTCCGCCTTTCCAAATGCTCGAAGCAGTCAGAACATAACAGTACGAGCTCCGAAGTCGACACGAACAAGCAGCGCCCTCATTCGAAGCCAGACGAATCCTACGCCGAAGACGTCAAACTGAGATCATGTACCGGTCTGAAAGCTTTCTATTTCAATATTCGCTCAATCAAAAATAAACTTTCATTGTTCCGTTCCTTTCTTGAAATAGAGCAACCAGATGTAGTAGCTCTTAGTGAAACTTGGCTTAACTCTAGAGTAGCTGATTCAGAAATTACCGGTCTTCTTCCTTACAATGTTATTAGAAATGATAGAGACTCTAGAGGAGGAGGTGTGGCTCTCATAATGCGGGATCATTTAACTTTCGCTAGACAATCATTTTGTGATACATGTGAAGTTGTTGCGGTTGATTTGTTCTTAGCAAACTCATTCTGTCGTATAATAGTTTGCTACCGTCCTCCAAATTACAATGCTGAACTAACTACTACATTATGCGATTTGTTAGTAGACTTAACAGCATCTTGTAACTTCCCAGCTATCGTAGTAGGAGACTTCAACAGCGACTTTTTAACTAATCCGTCAACTGTTTCTGATACGATTTTACGGTCTTTCGTAGACACTGCTGGCTATAATCTTATGCTTAATGATCCGACTCGCCATACCAAATGTATAGACTGGCTTTTGACAACTGAGAAGAATATTGTATCTAGCCCTTGCATCATTCCACCGTTTCATTCGTGTGATCATTCTGGAATTCAGTTCACCTTGCAATTTTCCTTTGCACTTCCTGAAAGCGATGTTATTCTTGATTTCGCTAGAGCTGATTTTGAAGCACTGAATGAATATTTTTCAAGTATAGAATGGGAGAATCGTTTTGACTATTTTCATGATATTGATGATTTGTATAATCGTTTCTGTAAAATAGTGCATGATGCGATAGAATTACATGTTCCGAGACGACTCCCTCGTTCTCCATTTGCCTCTTATCCTTCCTATATACATAGACTCATCAAATACAGAAATTCACTTTTTCTTGATATTACAATACCCTTCATTCGCACTATTTATATGAAAGCTAGTTCAGACCTTCTCAAACAAGTTAAGAAATGGAATAAGTATTGTGAGAGGAAAAAACTGAAGAGAGCAGCTGACCTCTATCGCCATATTGCTTCCCTCACTAAACCTAAATCAGCTCCCCCACGCTGTTTGAAAACTGCTACTGGTTGTATTGTTGTTGATTCTCTCTCGAAATGTGATTTATTAGCTTCCGAGTTTGCATCTTCTTTCACTAAAGACGATGGCTTTCCTCCTCCAATCTACGGTGATTCTATTCCTCCCCAACCAGATGATCATTTGTTCTTGCCATGTAATGTTTACCGAGTTCTCTCCAAGCTCAAACCTACTGGTAGCGTCGGTGCGGATGGAATTCCTCAAATAGTTTTCAAAAAGTGTGCCAAATCACTCGCTCTTCCGCTCACTCACATTTTCAATTTCTCTTTATGGCTTGGTAAGACACCTTCCGTATGGAAACATTCTCTGATTACTGCTATCCCTAAGTCAGCGAAAGACTCTTCCCTACCGTCCTCGTATAGACCAATATCCATTCTCTCCCCTGCTTCTAAAGTCATGGAACGTTTGATAAGAGCTATCATCGATGAACATTTAGCGAAATTCGAATTGTTACCTCAAAATCAACATGGTTTTCGCTCCCGTGCTTCTGTTGTTACTAATCTTTTAGTCTGTGAAGACGACTGGACACAAGATATCAGTAAAGGCTTATCTATCGATGTGATTTATCTAGACTTTACCAAAGCTTTCGATACGATAAGTATACCTAAGTTATTGACAAAACTTGCACGTTTCGGTTTGTCCCTATCTTTGATGTCTTGGCTAGAATCTTTTCTTGACGGTCGAATTTTTTCTGTACGAATGGGCAAGACAATATCTGCTCCTCAACCTGTGACATCTGGCGTGCCACAGGGTTCCGTATTAGGACCACTTCTGTTTTCTCTATACATTAGCGAATTGAATTATGTGCTTAGCCCTTATCCGAATATACGCTATCAAGCATACGCTGATGACATTAAGTTATATGTATCTCACAGTGCTCACAATATAACTGAACGAACTATCGAAATGCAGAATTGTCTAGATAATGTGTATAATTGGTGCGTAGCCAACCATCTTTCTTTATCTTCGAACAAGACCTATCATCTACGCTTAGGCAAAACTTCTCCTCCTTTCAATTATCATCTAAATAACTGTGTTTTAAAAGTATCTACTCAAGTGAGAGACCTTGGAGTCCAACTAGTACCATCTCTTCGCAGACATGACGCGATTCTTGAACGAACTATGAAGGCTACTAAAGCGATGTATGCTATGCTCCGCTCTATAAGCATCAATGATTCCCAAGTACTTGTTAAGTGTTTCAATACATATGTTCTACCTCATCTAGAATTTGCCTCTTGTCTATGGAATCCAATATACCGGAAGGATTCTGATCTCCTAGAAAAGGTTTTGAGATCTTTCTCTAGAATACTCTTTTATCGATGTTTCCCACAGCCTGATTATCCTCTCAGCCTTCCATGTTACAGAGATCGTCTAAATCTAATCGGCCTAAGTACTTTAGCCGAAAGAAGGGTGATTGCCGACCTTAAAATGGGTTGGAAGATCTTCAATGACAAGTCTATTATTGAAAAATCACGCATTTTCAAGAGCACCTCCTCTACCCGCACTAATATGAATGGTATTGCTATTGAATGTACTTCTTCGACGTCTAGATTCAATTGTTTCGGTTTACGTGTTTCAAGAATGTTTTACGTAATCCCGAGTGAAATACTGAATTCAAGAACAGTAGAGCAGTTTATAAATCGTCTCCGTAACGAGAATGTGATATGTGACCTGGAGAATAACTAGTAGCATTTAGATATTTGCCTTACTTTTAGATACTTGCCTTACTTTTAGATATTTGCCTTACTTTAGATATTTGCCTTACTTTTAGATATTTGCCTTACTTTAGATATTTGCCTTACTTTAGATATTTGCATTACTTTTAGATATTTGCCTTACTTTAGATATTTGCCTTACTTCTCGCCACACTTGAATATTATTTACAATGTCTCTCACCATAACTTTGCATTGCAAAATGTCGATAAAATATATATATATATATAATGCGATCCGACGAGAAATCATTATGAGGTCCCATGCATGACTAATGTATAGAATAAACTAATTAGCTCGTTTCTGGCTCGTTGAATAACAAAGATGTTAAGATCCATGAAGATCGACCCTCGGCGAGCCATGCCCTCCTTCAAAACGGCGCCCCTCTCAGAAGAACCCCTCATTCGAGGGGGCGAAGTCTTGCCAAAAACTCTTTGGTAAGAGTCTACTCGAGGAAGCGCAGAAACGAGCCGGCTCCAATGACATCACCAAGTCCTTGAAGAAGCTGAAGAACACGCCAAGAGTTCACGCGAAACGGGCAGAACGACTAAAGTCGAACGATTCTCCTTGCGAAAAAGAACTGCAAAACAAAACCATTGCGACAGCCTTAGTTCCCCAGTACGAAATACAAGCTGGTAAGATTAGATATCATGCCACAGAGTGGTTGAAACTATCAAGGGACCCATGGGTTAAACAATGAGTTTATGGGTATTGCATAGACTTCCATAATCTCCCTCCACTTTCAAGAGGTAAAATTAGAAAAAGTAGACCGACAATGAACGAACCGATCATTGCGATGGAAGTCAGGAATCTGTTATCAAAAGAAGCTATAGTAGAAATACCACCTCAGCAACACGTTTGGGTTTCTAGCATCTTTTGTGTGAAGAAAAAAGAAGGCGGTTTAAGACCAGTTATAAACTTGGAGGGTTTAAACGGTTACTTGAACATGAAGCATTTCAAGATGGAACAATTTTCCATGATCCGTTGTCTAATAAATGAAGGCAATTTGATGGTTAAAATTGATCTAAAAGACGCCTATTTCGCAATACCCATCCACAAAGACCATCAAAAGTATCTAGCTTTCGAATTTAAGGGGGAAAATGTACAAGTTCACGGTACTTCCCTTTGGTCTAGCATCTGCTCCATATGTATATTCTCGCCTCATGAAGGTTGTAGCAGAAGAGCTGAGAAAACTGGGTGTTCGGCTGTTGGTGTACCTAGATGACTGGATCATCGTAGGAGACACTAAGACAGAACTCGGTAACATTGTAAATCAAACACTGCGTCTATTCGATAGACTAGGTGTGACAGTTAACGAGCAGAAGTCTTGTATCACACCATCTACAAGAGTCGAATTCTTGGGTTTCATTGTGGATAGTAAGAAAGGAACACTGGAAGTACCACCCGGAAAGATAACGAAGGTAAAACAATCAGCCGTAGAGATGCTTGGGAAAGAACGAGTCAAATTAAGCAGAATAGCTACGTTCTTAAGAAAAGCAACCTCATTTCTACCCGTATCTGGTTATCTTAAATTTCATTTGCGTAGCATCCAAAGTTGGTTAACAAGCAAAACCAATCCCAACCAGCCCGAATCTTTCAACAAATGTGAGACCATTCCCCTTCTAGTCAGAAGTGAGTTGAACTGGTGGTCTAACCAATCCTCATTGGAACATTTCACAGATACCATATGGAAACCGGTAATAACCGAAACAGTGACTTCTGATGCATCCGAAAGAGGTTGGGGGGGGCAGTTTGGAATAGGATTACCACAGGCGGTAGATGGTCGGGAATCGAAAAATCCTTGCACATAAATGTGAAGGAGGCCTTGGCGTCACTTTTCGCCCTTAGCTCCTTCCTGAATGATGCTAGAGATATCTCCATCCGACTAGAACTGGATAATACCTCAGCAGTATATGTACTATATAAATAAGTTTGGCGGATCAAAGAGTGCAAAGCTAAAGAAAAAAGCGCATAAGATCTGGGACTTTGCCAGAGAACGAAGGTGCATCTGATTGCAACCTACAAACCTGGTAAAGAAAATACTGTAGCAGACTTCGAATCTCGCAACTTCATAGAAAAAGAAGAATTCAGCCTGCATCCGAGGGTAACAGATCTGATTTTCAAAACATTCGGAAAACCAGATTGGGACTTATTTGCATCTAGATTGAATTTTAAATGCGAAAATTTCATTTCTTACCGCCCAGATCCCTTAGCAGCAGCGACAAATGCCTTCGCTCAGAATTAGTCGGGGATCTCAAGTTACGCATTTCCACCCTTCGCACTAGTCGGAAGGGTTGTACAGAAGGCAGTTCAAGAGAACGCGAACCTTTTGTTGGTGACCCCAGATTGGCCAGGTCAATGGTGGTATCCACTAGTACTGAAATACTCGCAGGGAAGGATGTTGCATCTCCCAGATCGACCAGACATTCTGACAGATCAAGAGGGAGAACCTCATCCCAAGACTATTGTCGGGAACTTGCGCCTGATAGCATGGAAGATATCAGGGACTACCTTAGAAAGGCGAGTTTCAACGAAACCGCCATAGAAGCAGTAATGAACAACTGGGCCCCAGGGACTCGCAACCAGTACAATTCTGCTCTAAGGAAGTGGGCTAATTACTGTAAAAATAATCAGATCGATAAAAGATGCCCTACTACCCCGAACATAGTCAACTTTCTCGCTCATTTGCATGTAAAAGGTCTAAGCTATTCAAGCTTAGTAACGCACAAAAGTGCAATTTTAACACTAGCGCAAATTGTGCAAAAGAGCAAGAAAGAAGCTATTGACGAAGACCTCATAAACAAAGCTCAAAAAGGGTTCTTCAGAAAGAGACCATCGGTTCCCAAATATGCGCAAATTTGGAATGTTAGACAGGTATTAGATTACCTGAAGTCAATGGGAGATAACAAAAAACTATCGCTAAAACAACTTACTCAAAAAATGGTTATGCTTTTAGCCCTTTGCTCCCCCAACCGAGTCTCCGAAATAGCAAAGTTTTCTCTAGATTCAGTTCGAAAGAATGATGATAAATGGTTATTTACCATAGATCACATGAACAAAAATCGAAAAGTTGGGTCAAAACCACACATAGCCTTATTTGAGTGCTTCAAAACAGATCCCAACATTTGTCCTATCAGAAACCTTAAGGACTACATAGAGAGAACAAAAACCTACCGAAAACATGAGGGTACTCTAGTCAGAGCTACAATAGAGCCACATGGAAAAGTAAGTAGCTCAACCATAGCAAGGTGGTTGAGAACAGTTCTATCCGCTGCGGGTATAGATAGTGAATATGGTGCCCACTCCACCAGAGCGGCCTCTACTTCGGCAGGCAGCCGAGGAGGCCTTACTAGCAAAGCCATCATGGCTGCGGCGAACTGGGCACCTTGTGGTTTTACCTTTGAGAGGTTTTACCACAAAGAATTCCACGATTCTTATCAGGAAGTCATACTGAATGAGAGGTGTGTTGAATTAGCTATCTTGATGAATATGAGCAGTGAAGTATAATGTTATGTTTTGCAAGACAAACACAGTTTGTTGAAGTAAAACATTTATTATTCTTCACTGCGAATATTCATCACAAATACCCACCCAAACTCTCGTTATTCCCATCCCAAAGACCTCTCATTTCAGACAGACGAAGGCTGAGCAGAGAGGGAAGAACTTCTTTAAAGGAAGAAAAGAAGGGAAGAAGAAGAACACGAACAAATGAATTTGATCAATGTTTTGTTAATAAAGTGTTAACTGTTGACGAGCGTATACAGGATTGCAACTGATATCAAAGCGTCTGAGCCCCCCTTATATACCCCTGGACGAGTGACATCTCGCGCAGTTTGAAAAGACGAGATAATGTTATATTTTGCTAGACAAACACAGTTTGTTGAAGTAAAATATTTATTATGTCTCTTTGCGAATATCAATCAATGGCTTTTGTCGACGTAGTTCGGCCGAGATCACAATTCAAATTTCGAGCCGAGAGAAGAAGAACCTCTCGCGCTCGAGACGACAAGACCCAAGGTCTTGGCTGTATTCCTCAGTTTTCGTAGTGTGTGAGGCAAGGTGAGAACCAGTGTTCTTTGAATGTTCTCTGAATACGTAACCATTCAAAGAAATAAGCTTTATTTGTTAATATCAACAGTTAATATTAACGAGGAAGGATCAATCTTTCATTTCTTCGAACGATTGTTGTCTATTCGACTCTTCCTGTTGTCGTTGAACGACTTCTTGTTTTTTCTGCCGCTCACCGTCCCGTGACTTTAGAGTCGCCTGCGATCGAGCGGGCTGCCTGAAATGACATTTCTTGGTCAGAGGCTTTTGGGAGGGAGAGGTGGGCATATGATTGATATTCGCAAAGAGACATAATAAATATTTTACTTCAACAAACTGTGTTTGTCTAGCAAAATATAACATTATATCTCATTGCTCATATCAATCAATGGCTTTTTCAAAGATACCTTTGACCAAGAACCGCAACTTGGAAGGAATCCTGCGCTGTGCTGTCCCCTTTGAAGTAGAATTTTTCAAATGTAGAGCTTAGAGGAGCCCAATTTGCCGCTTCAATTATTTGTTTCGAGGACAACCCAGCATTCTTAGCCATTGTGGTCGACACCGCCCGTGTCGAGTGAGCGCCGAAAGATTCATACCCCGCTAACTTGAGTACTGTTTTGATCCACCTCGCGACCGTTTGTGAGGTTATACTTTTATGAGGACTTGTTATCGATAATAACAGCTCGTCCGGTCTAGGATCACTCTTAGTTATTTCCAGGTAATGCTCAATGGTTGCGATGGGGCAGAGGATCGGTTCAATGAACCTGTAATATTTGGCCGAGTGGGAACGCTGCCCTATTCCTCTGTTTTTGGTCATATCTAGATAAAAAGAATATGACTCCGGTCCCTTCTGAAGATTCCCCAGAGACAACTGCGCAAGTTCTGATACTCTTTTAGGGGCTGCCAATGCTAGTAACATGGCTAGTTTCAGCGTCAACCATTTTCGCGATAAATCTTTCGTTTCTCCCCATGTTTTAAGCATGTTTATGACTTGACCTACTTCCCAAACGTCGGAGTATCTAGGTCTAGGGGGATCTGTTCGAAAAATGCCTTTCATTAGCTTACTGATAAGTGGCATATCTTCTCTATTTCCCTGCTGTGTTGAATAGAATGACAAGATAGCGGCTTTATGAACGCCGATGGTATTGAATTTTCTACCCTGTTGTTTCAAGTCTGCTAAGTAATTAGCGATGGTGATCTGGGTGGGTGCGCTTGCGTATCCCTTCTTGGTACAAAATAGAATCCAACTTTTCAAAGCAGAATCATACTGTTTTTGAGTGGCGGGAGCCCAACTGTTTAGTATGTAGGCGGAAGCTGCTTTTGATAACCCACTTTCTTCCCACTGACCGGTAAGATTAGCCATGCTCGGAGTCTGAAGTGGGGGCCACAGCAAGGGTGTTTCTCTCCCAATGGGTTGGTGAGAATGTTCTGGGCTTTTGCTTGAATTATTACGGAGGTCGCCCAAGCATGCGTAGGAATGATCGACATGTAAGCTTGAGACTTCCAGTCTGGAGCAACTAAAATCATGGATTGAATTTTGTCTTCCAGGGCTTTTCTTATTGTTCTCGTTACCAGATTAAATGGTGGGAAGGCGTAAGCGCAAAGACCCTTCCAGTTTCTGGTGAACGCATCAACTGCAAGTGCTCCCGGGTCTGGCCGCCATGAGAAATAAGCAGCGCATTTATTGTTCAATCTGCTGGCAAAAAGGTCTATGTTTGGGACGCCAAATCTAGTGAAAATATCATTACAATATTCCTCACCTAGAGACCATTCTTCGTACATGAATCTGCGTGATTCTTGGTCAGCCACAGTGTTGAACTTACCGGGGATATGGGTTGCCAGAATACTTGTATTGGTGCGATTCGCCCAATTCCAAATAAGTTTTGCGGTTTTAAGCATACCCATGCTTCGCGTACCACCTCTATTGTTCACATACGCACTTGCTGAAGTGTTATCCATTTGCAAGCGTATTGTTTTTCCCTCCAAGGTGGCACTAAACGATTGAATACCTAGCCAACAGGCTAGCATTTCTTGCTCGTTGATGTGTAGTAGAGATTCTTCCTCATCCCATCTACCTCCCGTTTTCTTACTCTGACAAACGGCTCCCCAACCCTCACCAGAAGCATCTGTGCTCATAGTGATGCTAGCATTCGGAAATTGCATGGTTTCTTGTGCGAAGCTTGTGAGGTTATCTATGAACCATTTTAGATCCTTTCTGCATTGTTCATCAAGATTTACCCGGGTGTCGTAAACCCCATTTCTAGAGATGGGTCCCAGTTTTCTTTGCAGGAATCGAGAGTAAAGAATTGAAGTCTTTGAAGCAATTGAGATTGAATTAACTCTTCCTAGAAAGGCTGCAAGTTCCGTTCCCGAAACATTTTCTTGCAACAATAGAGTCCTTGCTTCCGATTGAATTTGAAAATTTTTTCTGGGAGGAACGAAAAATCTCATATTTACGGAATCGACTCCGATTCCTAGAAATTCAATCTGCTGGACTGGTATCAGGAAGGATTTTTCCCAGTTTATCTTCAGTCTCAATTTGTGTAATAGCTTCAGTGTCATTTCAATGTGATGAGAAACTTGTTGGAAGGAATTTCCTACTAAGAGAATGTCATCCAAGTAGATTAGACATTTTACCCCCTGAGATCTCAAATGCTGTATTATTGGTCTCATTACCTTGATGAAGATGTATGGGGCAGATGCTAACCCGAAAGGTAATACCTTGTATTGATAAACCTTCCCGTCTACTTGAAAACCGAGATACTTCTGGTCTGGCGGGTGTATTGGGATATTGAAGTAAGCGTCCTTCAAATCAACCTTTGCGCAAAAATCTCCTCGTTCCATTAAGTCAGAGAGCATATCTACCCTTTCCATTTTGAAGTGTTGATACTTGAGAAATGTGTTTAGGGATTTCAGATTTATAATCATGCGCTTATTACCGTCTTTCTTGGGTATCACGAAAACAGGGGAGAGCCAAACATCATCTGTGATTGTTTTCTCTACTATTGCTCCCTTTGATAGAAGTTTGGCAACTTCTAGTTTTATCGATTCGTTTTCGTGAAATGAGTACCTACGAGGGAAAACTCGGATTTTTCTAGTGGATGGTCTCATCCCTGAGAAAGGGAGGCGATAGCCTTTGATTGCTTCTAGTGCCACTAGATCCTTGCAAATTTTCTCCCATTCTAGGAAGTACCTCTTCCCATTTTGACCAGATGAAAGTTCAAGCGATTCATACCTTGTCCTCGTTTGGTTTGGGTGCTGCCGTCTTTGTAGGGCTGTGATCGTTTTCCTGATGTCGCTGGTCGGTGAGGATCTGTCTAACTCGCTCAGCAAGTTGGGTCCAAAGAGAGGAGCACGAGATTCCTCGTGAGCGAATTTGGGCGCAATGCTCATTCTCTCCACTGGAGCAGATCTGTAGGCGGGTAGACACTTCGTGTCGATCTTCATCCCTCTTAGAGCTCTTTCTCTCCTTAAGGCGGTCAAGTCTTGATGAAGAACTGAGCAGAACTTGCTTGCAAGTTTTATGTAGCCCATTGTCGCCTGTTTGTCCTCTTTCTCCAAGGAAAGTAGAGCGAATGCATTTGCATTGAGCGAGGTGGTCACCAACTCGTCCATCGCAGTGAGAAATCCATCGCGCACCAGTACCTTTGTCGTTGGGTTTGACACTGGAAAAGAAAGTTTTGATTGGATTTTTCTTTCTCACAACCCAAAGGTTGATTTTTATTTTCAAAATAACAAAATTTTAACCTGATCTTAGTTGCTCGTCAAGAACAGGAGGTAAGGCGAGTGGCGAACAAGCCAGCGAAATTGCCGCCAGTTGAGCTTCTCTTTCCGAGACCGGCAAATATGAGCCCGCTGCCTCCTTCTCGAAGCTTTCCAGGTCAGTTTGCGGCATATTCACTCGATTCCGCCTGTGCTTCTCCTCGAATGATGGTGGAGGAGGAAGAACTGTGGCTGAAACTTGTGTTTCTGTTTCTTTTTTGAAAAGAAAGAGTTGTTTCGCCTAGTGGTTATGTACCCTTTCTCTGGTAAGGTTAGGTTAAAAACCAACCAGCATTTGGGTATTCGCTGAGGCGAGGTATCTTAGGCGCTTTTAGGATCGACGTAGTTTCGTCCAAAGGCCGTTTGAGAGACGGAGGAGGCTCCTCTTCTCTCTCGTCCGAGGAGTACTCCTCTTCACGCAGTCTCTGCATCTCCTCTTCTGTTGGGAAGCAGATGAGGTTGTCTTCATCTATGTTCCCGTCTGAGTCGAATTCTTCATCCATGGTCAGCAGTAATCTGAGCAAGGAGAATTTGAGGGATAGAAAGTGATAAGCAATAACCATATCGTTCGATAACTGTTATGCAAACACGTTTGAGAGGTTATAATTTTACGCTCTCTTTCTTTTCTACCATTGATCTATTCTGTATCGTATTGAATTAGAATAGAAAGATAGTAAACTTTTCAAAACATTTTCTCTTGAACATAGAGAAAATTCATTGAAAAGTTTGCAAGGAATGAGAACATCCTTCTTCTGCCATAGAACAGGCAGGGCCTTCTTGCTCAAGCATTGAAGGTAAACTGAGCAGAGCTCAGGAGTTTCGGTGTTACTCGGCCGAGCACACGAAGAAAACTGAGGAATACAGCCAAGACCTTGGGTCTTGTCGTCTCGAGCGCGAGAGGTTCTTCTTCTCTCGGCTCGAAATTTGAATTGTGATCTTGGCCGAACTACGTCGACAAAAGCCATTGATTGATATGAGCAATGAGATATAATACTCTTCCGTCTCGGGGAAGAGAAAGACTCTTGCCGAGACCTGATCTTTCATCGAATAGAAAATCACGTGGACAAAAAAAACTACACATTTTGTCTTCCTTCCAGACGTGATCTACTTCGATAAAAAAGTGTAGAACATGCTAGTGCGCACAGGGTGCATAGCTATCTTGATGAATATTCGCAGTGAAGAATAATAAATGTTTTACTTCAACAAACTGTGTTTGTCTTGCAAAACATAACATTCTTTTTTAAAGCTTCTAGATTGAAATTGCCTACTATCAGGCTAAAACCCAAAGAACCCTCTACTCTCGCATTCGGAAACAACACGAAGAGCATGCTTTACTTTGTGCCATGTTCTGCTGCAGAATTATGTAGTCCTAAACGAGAGTTTGTATTCTTCAGGTTAGAGGCTTTCCTCGTTTGTTGTCGAAATGCGAGTTTCTTGAGACAACCTACAACAAGTGCGAGGTATTGACTGATTCATTCCTCATACTAGGGAAGGCTGCTGAAACTATTCAGGGAAATTACCTTCACCTGGTATTATTTTGCTGCTCGCGCTTGGGTCAATCCATGGAAATCTATAAGACAAGTATGAAAGTTCTCAAGTCGCGGTTTTTGTTCCCATGCTGACCTTCAAAAAAGCTATTGTTTAGTCAATATATCCATTGAAGTGGTGTAACCCGGTCTCCTGCAGAATTTCAAAACTTCGAGACCGCAATTTCTCAATGATATTCTATAGTACTGTGTCTCTGTGAACTACATAATGTGTCGCCGACATCAAGTAGCCAATAATGACGCCAATTAAAGACCGGATGACAAGAATGAATTCCATTTTCTGCGTCAAACAGAATCAGAACTTGGGCACGGAAGCCCTGCTGAACGTAGTCCGTCCCACGGTCATCGCCGTTAAACCGAACTCGGCAAAGGACCAACTCAAAACTGGTCCCAACTGCTTCCGAGGTCATTATTTTCCTGCGTATGCGTGCCTACGGCCCCTGTACCGCGAAAAATTAGCAGAAGTGTGTGTAACATTTCGCGTACTGACGCTTCGTGTATTTAACATTGAGTTGCAAAAAAGCTGTTGAAATTTTTTTTTGTCTTCTTCTGTTGTGATATACTTCTTTTAAACAAAACAGTCTTCTGCGTTACACAAGTTTTATACGATTCTCCCGGTTAACTATCTAAGTTTTTTTGAGGATAGCTGACCATTAGATTTCTCGACGAAACCATAATTCATTTTTTCATTTGATTTGGTAACTATTCAACTAAGATGTCTTGTTTCGTTGTAAACCCGTTACAGTTAGCTTAGAATTCTTTATAGTAGGATAATTTGAAAGAGCGGAACAGGAACGACATAGCAGGAACATTGTTCTCTTCGTCTAAACTTACTGGAAATGACTGCGAGAAGCAATAGAAGCGATTCTCAACTCATTAAATTACTCTCAACACGTGAAAGTCTTCACAACACATTTTGAACTGCTAGTCCAAAACTAGTTTCGAAAAATACGCACAAGAGGAATATCCAGATTGGCCAGTCAAAAAATTACATATCAACTTAGCCAAGAACAAGAACTTAGTATTAGACTGCTCAAGCTATATAAGCTAATAGACTGCTCAAGCTAATAAGCCCTATTTGATCTCGAAAAAAATCGAGCAGATTTATCTATAAACTACATACAAAAAAGTTTTTTGTCTATATGGGCACAAGTTCTCGCAACCAGCGACTACCACATAACAGAACTGCGAACCGGGGAGAGAGCGCGAAGCAACATCGAAAAGAAGTTCCTAAGCAGTTAGCAGCCAAATGATAGAAAATACTACAGGGGTGGGTGCTCTTCAGAACTTCACCTCATTCATTACATATTCAATTAGTATTTTCGTGAATGTATACAAATTACAAGTTGACATTAACACATTCAGTAAGTCTCTTCTTCTTAGCTTTAAAGTGTGTAATCCGTGTAGAAATGATAGAGAATAGTAGTCACAACTGCTGTATGATGGGTGAAAGAGAGAGAGAGAGAGAGAAAGTGAAGGAGGGAGAGGGAGAGAGGAATAGAGAGAGAGAAAGTGAAGGAGGGAGAGGGAGAGAGGAATAGAGAGAGAGAGAGAAAGTGAAGGAGGGAGAGGGAGAGAGGAATAGAGAGAGAGAGAGAAAGTGAGATAGAGACAGAGAGAAAAAAGAGGGAGAGAGAGAAAGAGAATCATCCAATCCACTAAAGAATGCCCTCCACCAGCCGCGGCAGAGACCAGAACTGCAGCTACCGACACTCCCACACCTTCGCCGTCATATCCACCGACGACGTCAAGACGTACGGCGAATTGTGATGGAAGTCTGTAATTTTCCATTGAGTGTGAACTTTAAAAAAGTTGCTAAAAGAAAGAGATAACCGGAAACATATTTGATTCATTTTGATCCATTTCGAAGCTTAATATTCCACTCTGTTCCTGACTTTTACGAACATGAACCCCATTTGCCCAACCGTTTAACTTTGCATTTTCTTCTCTCGTTTACTCGCGAAACTTGCCTAATGGAGAAAATCTCGATTAAAGTTCAAATTTTTAAAGTTGAAAATCATGCGTTCCAAAAAGCGTAAAACAAATATGTAAATGCATAAATGTTGAAGGAAGTAAGAGAGCGGACAGACCAACGGAGGTTACAAAGTGTGAATGGGCTTCGATGGTCTTGCTGCATCTCTTCTCCGCCATCTCCCACACTCGCATTGTCTTGTCGTCCGAGACAGAGAGGAGATACTTCCCCCGCGGATGGAATCGCAACCCGCGCACCCAATTGTCATGGCCGACAAGGGTGAAGAGCGCCGCTCCGCTCATCGCATCCCACACTCGGATGGACTTGTCGCGAGAGCCAGAAACCTTCAAACATCCTACTTTAGTCTATGAAAAACATCCGTTAGAGTTTATTTTCAGAACAGCAGAAGTTTTCAAAGCATTCTTGAGTAAGTTCCCCATTTCCCCGAACTTTCTTATTACGAAAAAAATTACTTTAAAATCAGTGCGACTGTTCTCAAAAATCAGTAAGTTTTTTACCAAAAAACAACCAGAAAGTTTACGAATTTTCGTGAATACTTACAACTATGGCTGCTGCAGCCTGTGTTGCAGTGTCGCTATTTGTCTTCTTGGCGGCAGAGCCAAGAATGAGAGGAAGGGCGCCTTCGGGTGCCCACTCCACGCACTCAACTACATGGTCGTGGCCGCGCAGCACGTGCTTCGCCGTCTTTCCCGCCAGCGACCACACCACCACTGACTGAAATCGTTAAAAATGATTATCTTCAACGTTTAAAATATCATGTCTGAAACTCGGGCACCCACATCGGGTAATCTTAGAAATGTTTCCCCCGCATTAATGAAGTATTTTTCTGATTGCAGGCATTCGATTAACTAAAATCTGCATTATCCGTTAGAGTGCAGAGGGCCGCAATTTGATGATCGTCCATGCCCAGGGGTTAAATAGTTACCGGACCATTAACGCATACATGTTCGCGCCGAATATGATCTACATTCTCTTCTCCTTCTTTCATTTCACTTTCCCTCTACTTCTCTTTTGACTCTTTCTGCCTTTCCTCATCTCTTTTTCAGCTCGATCGGCGCGTACAAACATGCACCAGACCGGTCTCATTTAACGCCTGCACATAGCTCATTTGCGCGGCAGTTCTTGGCCACAGCCTCATGACTTTGTTCAATCTACCATGATATAAAACTCGACGAGGTTCATCAAGTACATCGAACCCGTTGAATGCATCCGATTTAGAACTGTTTTTTTCTGAATGCAAATGATTTGCTACCGATGATGAAAACAGGGCAGTGGCTTTCCCAACTTCAAGCCTCCCAATTTTTTCTGGAATAAACCTTTCGCCAATATTCATATTTCACACGCTTTTTAATTTTGAAAATGGGATTAATGATAATTATCGAATGCGCCGACACCTGATCATTGCTGGCAGAAGCGAAAAGCTGAGAATCTGGTGAGACTCGGACCATTCTCACCCAGTCTGTGTGTTCTCGGAAGGTATGAACACAGTAGCCTGACGAGATCTGCAACCACACCAAGACCTTCATTTCTAATTTTTTGTTGTGATTTTCACTACTTAAAAAGAAGATTCTAAAAATTCTTTTTCAAAAGTATACAATGTAAAAAAAACACGATATAGACATTCAATGATTTAATTAAGAAAAAACTCTACCTCAGAGACAATTTGACGGTTTAGCGGCCTTAATGGTCTTTCCCATCAAAAATATACTTTTCTACTCTCACATAGTAGATCTATGAAACTAATTCATCTTGCCAACGTCAATAAATAAAGGTCAGCAATTAACTTGTGACTATGTATACCTCCAACCCCGCAACGGACATCATTTGAGTTTTTTTTTTTTGCATTGACAGTTTTATCTATGCGCTATCCAAGAAAGCTAGTGATAAAAATGCTCTGAGCGTCTGCATCGTTTCTATTACATCCCAATCTCTCTCGCTCTCTCAAAGGACTGCCGTTTCTTCATGATTAGTCATCTTTGTACACGTTCTCTCTGCGGGTGGAAAGAAACAGCCTGGTGGGAGGCGGGAGGAATTAAATTCTTCTTCAAGCCCTGAATCTCCTGGAGTCGCTCATTACCTCCCACATCTTGATGGTGTGATCTCTGGAAGAGGAGAATAGAAAGTCCGCGGAGGGAAGAATGGCCACCGAAGAAATGTTGTGGTCATGTCCCTTAAGAGTCTTCACACAGTCATAACTTCCCGAGAAATCCCAGATCTTTATAGTCAGATCTGCCGAGCAAGAAACTGAAAAGAAATATTGAAAATTTTTCATCTGAACTTTCGGATTTTCCTTTTTGAATGTTCTAAAATGAAAGCAGAACAAAGGTGCTTGGCAATTCGGAAGATTTCAATGGCACTCACCTAGAATTTTTCCATTTTTGTCAAACGCGATGTCCTGAACAGAATCAGTGTGACCTTTGAGTGTTCTCTCAAAGTCGCCAGATTCGTAATCCCAAACCTAATAACAAAAAATATTATTTTACACATGAAAAATCGCTAAATAAAAATAAAAAATCGAATGAAAAAAACTGGAACATCGTGACGAAATACTTTCGATATTCATTCAATTTCACGAAGAAAAGCGTCGTAAATTATCATTTTCATTTTGGAGCGTCGTAAAAAAAAATCATTCTCATGTCACTTGAAAGAAGTAGATTAAGTCAAGACCAGGATTAAATAGATACCGGTTCCGCTATGTTGGCGCATACATGTTCGCGCCGAAAATGATCTACATTCTCTTTTCACTCTTCTTGCCTTTCTACATCCCTTTTCCAACTCGCTCGGCGCTTACAAACATGTATTAGACGGGTTTCATTCAACGCCTGGTCAACACCAAATATTAGAGAGAAAAAACATTTTGATCTTGAAGTGCAGTACCCAAAAACATACCTTAATGGTCGAATCTTCACTGGATGATGCGAAGATACTGTATACAGGATGGAAAACTACCCTTGTGATAGGTGACCTGTAAAAATTGACACTTTAAAGAATTAGAATGAGGTGAGTGAGACCTTTGGTGAAATATGCTCTCTGTGAAACCTATTTTTTCAGACACATTTGGAAACACGTAACAAGTCTTAGTTTTTTTCCTCAGGTAAGTTTTTTTGTTCTAGAACAAGTTTTGTTCAATGAAAGATAATCTAGCAGCTATCCGACCTTCTAGAACAAGTTTTGTTCAATGAAAGATAATCTAGCAGCTATCCGACCTTTGTTCGAAAAAATTTCGTAGTTTTTTCTCCGAATTTTTTGAGCCGCTGCTTTATATTTGAATACACTCTACAATTTGTAGTACAACATGAAATAAAAAAAGGAAGCTGATGAATTCTTCTAGAAAAATCAAATTCCATTCCAACCTATGGCTACTCAAGACGAATCTCTCTGGCGGTCGAGGGATCCATTCGCCAGCTTGCCTCTTGTCTCTGAACACTTATTAGAAAATTCTCGAATACTTCATTCAGAAAACCTGAAATACCTATTGCAGATACCTGAATCAGGGAATATATTGAAGATTCGATTACTGATAAAGAACTGTTTCTCTGAATGTCTTAAAGAAGAGAAAAAAACGAGTGGAACACAGGCCGCTTCTCACCACCCGCCAAGCAAAGCTGTAGATCAAAAAGACTAATCATGAGAAATTGTATATTTTGGAAAAAAACCAAAAACATGTGATGAAAAATAGAGAGCGCATACGCGCAAAGAAGTCGTACCAAACGCCTTTCTTGTGAAGCGCAAAGATTCATCTACAGCGCGGGTCATAGTTTACCAAAACCCGTAAAAATTTCAAAAACGACCGTGCAACCTTCTTTTTATCACTTGCTTCTCATTTTGGTGAAACTATTTTTTCTCTTTCTTCTTTTTATCACTTGCTTCTCATTTTGGTGAAACTATTTTTTCTCTTTCTTCTTCTCATCACTTGCTTCTCATTTTGGTGAAACTATTTTTTCTCTTTCTTCTTTTTATCACTTGCTTCTCATTTTCGCAGGCCTTTCCGCTCCCATGAACGGTCGTTTCAAACTTTTTGATAAGTGAAGGTGAGCTCGGATCAAAGAAACATCCTGGTGGAATAGGAGATGCATGAAACCTCGTGGGTGCGCCATGATTGATTTCTTTCTCTGCTTCTAGCAATTTCGCTTCCAAATCAGCCACTTTCTTCTGAAGTCTCAAAACTGCCGTCCATTTCTTCTCTAGAATTCCCGCGTACTTCTTGTCGTCGATTTGATCCTGAAAACGATACTTTTACACAGGGGTTAAATGGTTACCGGACCAGCTATGTTGGCGCAAACATGTTCCCGCCGAGAATGATTTACTTTCTCTTGTCCTTCCGTTCTGTTTCACTTTTTCTCTACTTCTCTTTTCACTCTTTTTGCCTTTCCCCATTCCTTTTTCCACTCGCTCGGCGCGTACAAACATGCCTTAGACCGGTTTCATTTAACGCCTGCTTTTACACATTTAAACTCAGTTTTTGATTATCTGAAAAGAGGTGAAAGTTTCTTCTTCCATCCGAGTTATATTTATGCACGTAAACTTTTCAACTGTTTCCTTCGAAAAACCGTACGGGCCATGAATTTCACAAAACAACAGTTTCTGAGAAAAATACAGTTTGTTACCGAATCAGTAAAGGTATAAACTAATCACAATGAAAACTTTTTTCGAAAAGGTAAAAGGACCGATTCCTATTATTTTCAATCGATACTCGAATTTTTCAGACCATTTTTTTCTCTCGATGTGATATTCATCATTCCATTGCTCACATGGGTCACATAAAATTTTCGAAAAAAATTGCTCCCTGGTTCTATGTATAAATTTGATTCCTTTTCGTATTTTTTCAGATTAACCTTCCCGTTAAGTTAAGAAAATCTCTCCGGACTCAAAAGGATCCTCACCACCAACCTATCCCAAAAGGACTCCCCTCGACAGGACCTATGGACAAGACAACAACAACAACTTTTCATATCTCTCATACGTGCGCACTGAGTGGTTGCAATCGATATAGCTCTGTCTATATTATCTGACCCTGTCCAAAATACTCTCATCATGCCTCCTCCCTCTACAAGCGCTGTACTATCTCAACATTCTGCCGAAATCAAATTGTTGATTGAAACAATTAACCGCCAAAGTGACCAAATTACTCAACTTCTAACTGCCGTGAATTCAATGATGAACTCCTTCGCCACAATGGTTCCTCTTCTCTCTCAACCACAGTCGACTTTTCCAAATCCAGTTTTCGCTCCTGTTTCTCAACCTGATCTGATCGCCTACGATGCTGTGAGAAGAGTGCTCCAAGAAGACAGGCCCATACTCGAAGAAAAAGCTCATAACATCGTCTTCGTCGGTCTTTCTGAAAAAGAAAACGACATGGAAACGGATGCCTCTGATGGGAACTTCCTTGTCGCCCTCGTCTCCGAACTCGGACTTCCAACTCTCTCTGCTGCGCTCAAGGACAAGTCCATCACTCATCGCCGATATGGAAATCCAGACAGCAAACGGAGAATTCTGAAAGTGCACCTACCGGTCCCATCTCTTCGTACAGAAATGCTTCGGAAAATCAGATCTCTTCGTCCCAACACGCTCCGGCAACACCCTCGGGCCTACGCTCGCGAAGATTTGACTCGGGAAGGACTTCAGCTTGAAAGAGACTGCAAAAGGACCGTTCGAGAAAGAAACGACAAAGCTGGAGCAGTCGAATGGGGAGTCCAAGGTACTAGAATTGTTCATTTTTCTCATCCACGTCCTTTTCACATGCGTGAGAACAGTTCTTTGGGACGGGAAGACAAATAGGATATCGATGATGCTGGTGTTAGTGAGCCTTTAAAGTTCGATTTATCAGTACATTTGGTCAATGATCCTCTTCTATTTTATTACTGCAATTGTCGCTCTATTCGTAACAAATTGTACGAACTACAATTTCTTCTATCTTCTTCTCTGTACAAAAGTGTCTGTTTATCAGAGACTTGGATGCTTGATTCTGATTCCGATTTGCTATTACTCTCAGGTCAACCTTATTCCTTATTTAGATCAGATCGGAAATGTGCTGCCAGTAATAGAGGCGGTGGAGTAGCTATTCTATCAGCGTCCATTTTATGTCCATTTCTCGTATCTTCTTTCTCTTGTTATGAATGTGAAGCCGTTACTATTGAGCTTTCTGTCAATTCTCTCTACCCTCGAGTACGCCTAATGTGCGTTTACCGATCTCCGAGTGCTAGCGATTCAATTATAGCACCATTGATGGAATTTATCGCGTCTAATAAATGCTCGAACGTTCCTTTAATAGTTGTAGGGGACATGAACATGCCGTGTATCGACTGGGAAAACTTGACGTCTTCAAATGATTTATCAGCTTCTCAATTTCTCGCTTTTTCTTGTGATAATCATTTTATTCAATCGGTTCACTACCCGACACGTGGTAACAATATCCTCGATCTACTTCTATGTGATTACCCAGTTATTTCTTCGTGCAATGTCATAGCCCCGTTTACTCCAAGTTGTGACCACAATGCCATATCGTTTAGTATTTCACATTCTACAAATCCTGATCCCGAAAGTCAGCCAATTAGAATATTTTCTAAAGCTGATTGGTCTAGTATCGAAATGTCGATATATCTACATGACTGGACTCTCGCTCTATCTTGTTTAGACATTAATCAAGCATATGCATATACGTGCGATTATCTTTGTAGTTTGATTGACCAATACGTTCCTAACGCATTGCCTGCCCCCCTGATAAGTCGTTATCCTTACCAACTACAGAAGCTGTTCAAGAAACAACAAGAAGTTTCTGCTAGAGCTCCTCACTCTGAATATTGTAGAAAGGTTTCGAAAGAATTTTCCGATAAATTATATGCCTTTGAGACATCTAAAGAAGCATCACTTGTGTTAAGAGAAAATCGCAATAAATTCTTTTCGTATTGTAAGAGCCGATTCAAAAATTTCGAAGAATCGTATAATGTTTCTGATAACAACAATGTAGCAATAACTGATACTTCAGTGAAAGCCGAGATGTTCTCCTCTTACTTTTCTTCCGTTTATTCCATTCCTTCACAAAATGTATTACCGGCTCCTTATGTTCGAAGCAATTTATCGAACCTCGATTCCATTGATGACTCCATGATACTGAAAGCTATTTCGCAACTCGAGAATAAGGCTAACACTTCTCCCGATCTTATTCCAAACATTTTTATCAAGAAATGTAAATTTGCTATTTTAGCGCCTCTCAGAATTATTTTCAATAACTGCATTACAACCGGACAAATACCTGATTCATGGAAGTTCGCGATTGTCAAACCCATTCCTAAAGTTAGAGGATCGTCGAGTCCTTCCAACTATAGACCCATTTCTCTAACGTGCTCTTTGTCCAAAGTTTTCGAAAAAATTATAGCGAATTTCTTATACATGTGTATTGAGAATAATGATCTACTGTCCCAATTCCAATGCGGGTTTCGATCTAAGCGTTCAACCATAACCTCACTCGCTGAATCACATTCCTTCATGATAAACCATCTAATTCAACGATCTCCTGTCGACGTTATATTTCTTGACATTTCCAAGGCTTTCGATTGCGTTGATCATAGATTTTTAACATATAAGCTTAAATGTTTAGGTATCAGCGAGTCCATTGTTAAATTGATTACTGGCTTTCTAGACAATCGTAAACAATCTGTATCTTTAAATGGCGTATATTCTCAACCCGCAGCAGTATCCAGTGGAGTTCCACAAGGCTCTTCTATTGGCCCTTTATTGTTTCTGCTGTTCATTGACGATATTAAAAAAGTTATTCCTACGACGATTCGATATAGCATTTTTGCCGACGATCTAAAGTTGTATGCCGAAGTTCCATCACGTCACAGTGACTTGCAGTTAGCCATTAACAACATTTGCGACTGGTGTATTGAATGGAACTTAACCTTATCTCCTACTAAATGTACTGTTTTGCACCTTGGTAAACAACCTGTTGAGCTCAATTATGAAATCAATAATTCTATCCTGAGCAAATCTTCTTCTGTTAAAGATTTAGGTATAACGATTGATGGTAATATGAGTTACAAGCTTCATATAGAGATTATCTGCAAAAAAGCTTCTTCTCTAGCTAATATGATCCTCAGAGCATTTAAATCTAAATCCCATTCTCTCCTCATGCAGTCATTCAATGTTTATGTTCGTCCGATACTCGAGTATGGTACGGAAATTTGGTCTCCTGTCTCCAAACAACTAGTCAATGATATTGAATATGTGCAGCGTAATTACACTAGAAGGGTTTTCTATAGATGTGGCCTTGGCAATGCTTCCTATCCCGAAAGATTGAAATTTCTCGGTACTGAATCGCTTGAACTCCGTCGCACTATAAGAGATCTTTGTTTTCTCCATAAGAGCCTTCATTCCAACTTATCCATAGACACCTCTCATTTGTATACACTTAATCCTCATCAGTACAATACACGGCATGGTCACCAATTGAACATTAGACTTCCCGCTCTCTATCCTGCTAGATTGTCTACTTTTGTATCTAGATCGATTTCTATATGGGAATGCCTTCCTAGTGAATTCAAGTCTTTGCAAAACTCAGCTCTATTTAAAGAAAAAATTAAACGTATTGTCACCAGCATCAGTGCTTAAATTAATTTCCTTTCTGTTCGATTATATATCATAGTCCACGCTCTAATTTGTCGTATTGACTTCGTGATATTGTTTATAATGTTGCGTGGAACAATAAATGAAATGAAATGAACAACAGTTAAGTTAAGAAAAGAATTGCAGTTTGCAGCGGAGCGTTCTTGGAAGCGAGTTATTTATTGATTGTAATTTCTTTGAATTGATTTCAATGATAAATGGACTGCATACTTCTTCAAATAACCAAACACAATATTACATGTGGAAATATATCTAGAGGATAAAAGCTTGAAAACGTAAGTTTTAAAAAAAACACAAACGCGACAAAAAATTTTTGGCGAGGGGCCAGAGGTTTTTCGTAATTCTTAATATTCCATGATTGTTCAAAATGAGAATCATCAAAATTTTACCAGGACGTTTCCATTTTAAATTAAAGTATTTCCGACTAAGAGTCTTACTAAGGTTTTTTTTTTTAGAACTTTTGCTAATGTCAACTGTTTAGACCAGGGGTTAAATAGTCAAGTCCTGTAGTATGTTGACAGTCCTCTGTTTCAAACATTTTCGGGGACTCTGTTTGCATTTCGAGGGCTAAGTCCTACATAAAACTTCATTTTCCAACGTTGAAACTTTCTTTTATTGGCACTCGCGAGTCTCTGGGGCCTCTGTTTCCTTTTCGGACGTAGTATGAAACCCCTGCTTTAGTCTCCTCCATTTGTTTTTTTCTTTAGTTCCTTCATTCTGATAAGTTTCACTACAGAAATGACGTGGGATTTTAAAGGTCAGTGAAGGGAGCAGTAGTTAAATAGTTACCGGACCAGGTATGTTGGCCAGGGATAATATGGTGTTATGTCACTCTTATACGGCGGATACGTACATGTATTCGTAAAATGTCTTGGATTTGTCGATAGGTCGCCTAGAGGTCCAAAAACAAAATTTTTTTGAACGAAACCAACGACTATCGCCGAGAGGAAAACACATTGAAGAGTAAAATTGAACACATGAAAAGAAAGGAGAGAAGAAATGAATGGGAGTAACAATAAAAAGAAGAGTCTGTATGTATAACGTTTCCGTTACACTTTTTTGAAGTAAAACACATACTCTAAGAGGTCCAGAAGAGAAGTGTTATTCGGAATGGAAAAAGAAAGTACTCGGACTGAAAAAAAAAACAGTAATCAGTTCGGTGTGTCACTTGTTTTCTTGAAAAATTAGTTGTCTGCGTTCTCAAAATAGACCTATTGATGAAAAATATTACGGCTCAAGCGTGCTATTTCTTTGGAAACAACTAAACTATGAAATATAAACAAAACCCGACACTGCTACAGTGAGTTTGAAGCTCGTATGCACGTCCGCGCGATTGACTTTTTTTTAGCACGACAAAATAAAAAACTCGGAAAATTTTTTAAAATATTTTTTTGCTGAAGTCATTTCAACTTGTTACGTGCGCGCAAACGTTCCGTTAGATTTTCGCACCCTCGGACTACACTATCAAGTAAAAAAATTTTTGTTTGCGTTCGTTAAAGTGGAAAAACATGTTCGCGCAGGGTTCATACCACTTTTTTTAACAATGACATGAGTGTGACCTCTCGTAATTACATACAGTATGATGTTAAAGAAGACACATTCTATACTTTTCTGTGTGATACAAGCCTTTCTACCGTGATTCTTTGATGCTTTTATGATGCTCTCTTTGATGCTTCTCCGTTTTGTGAGATTTTCTTGTTTTTCTTCTCATGCTTCTCTGAACCTTCCGTTTTGTAAGATTTTCTTCTTTTGATATTCGGTTCTTCGTTTGATAATTTTTTTTCTGGGCTTGAGTGGCAGATACGTACATACACTCATTTGCAGGGGTTTTTTAGTGTGAAAGAAAAAGGGACAGACGCCAGCCGAGGGCGGTAAAAATTTTTTCACATAAAGGTCCCCCCTTATGATTTTTCAAACAGAGACCCGCCGAAAGCGGAAAATTTTTTTCACATAAGGGTCCCCCCTTATGATTTTTCAAACAGAGACCCGCCGAAAGCGGAAACTTTTTTTTCACATAAGGGTCCCCCCTTATGATTTTTCAAACAGAGACCCGCCGGAAGCGGAAAATTTTTTTTTCACATAAGGGTCCTCCCTACCTTTTTTTTTCACATAAGGGCCCCCTTAAAGATTTGGAACACAGAGGCCCGCCGACAGAAGATCTGTCATGACTAAATAACCCCTGCTCATTTGGCACGACGTATAATATCCCTGATGTTGGCGCATTCATGTTCGCGCCGGAAATGATATACATTCTCTCATTTTTCCGACCTTTTTTTATACTTGTTCTCTACTTCTCTTTTCACCTTTTTTCAACTATCTTTTTCAACTCGGTGCGTACGAACATGACCGGTCTCATTTAACGCATGAGGGGAACACTAAATCAAAAGTTTCCCGAGTTTCACTAAAAAAAAAGAAAGGATTGAAGGAAGGAAACCATTGTACCAATAAAATAAGCAAGAAAATTTTTCAAAAAAAAATTTGAGAAGAAACGTGCAAGAAACCGATCGATGCCTTCCTCCTTCTTTCAAATATGCAAGTGTTTAAGAGAAGGAGAAGTCAATACCGAAGGCTTCAGACGATAACTGACGATTTTTGCTTCCTGGAGAAAAACTGCGAGGGCTTCTGTATAGCTATGCGATTGCAGATAATCGGCTATCCCACGATTTCTGCAATTGAAGCAAGATCCTCATCATGGACAACGTATTTCTTTGAGAAAGCAATCATTGAAAAAGTTTTCCGGTATACTACCAAGGAGAGGACAACACTAAACTTGTGAACTTTCAAAGTCCGGCTGGATCGGCTCTCTTGGCTGAATCGGCTCAAAAGCTTTGGTATATGTTTCATTTTTGTTCATAATTTCTAACAGGCACTGTAGTGTAGGGGTGAAGAAGCTACAGTGTCGATCATTCGACGAGGGTTCGGATACGCTGATGATAAACTATCTTGCAACATTTCGTACGTTGTTGAATTCATGTTTTAAAACTTTAAAAAATTGTTAATCAGGCTCACGCAAAACCCTTTCTATTTTTACATCAAAAAATTGTTTTTACATTAAAAAAGGTTAGGCTTAGTAAAAGTTTACGTTAATGGGGTCGTACGGCTTAGGCTAACGAGACCGTATCAGAAAAATTAGTCAGAAAGTCGAAATTTTGCACAAAAAATTCAACATCAGCGCATCCGAACCCTCGCCGGACTATTCACACTCTAGCATCTTCACCCCTTCACTACACTGTCTGTTAGAAATGATGAAGAGCCGAATGAGCCGATTCAGCCAAGAGAGACGATCCAACCAGACTGCGAAATTTCACAAGTCAATACTAACTTGGCGCAAGTAGATATCCAAAAAATGTTTTCTCTGAGCTCTAATTGGCTCGTTTCTGTTTAATTGAATTTTCCTATGGTCTGACAAACGGAAATCGATGAGAAGCCCTGCTGAGGAAATTTCTAACAAAAAAACCGTATGAAAGGAAATTTTTAAACAACAAAAATTTGTTTAAAAATTTTCTTCGATGCCTTCAGTTAATCCCATTGAAAATGTCGAAAAGAAAAAGTTATGAGAAATCATTCGATAACTATAACAAAAACTTGAACTTAAAAAGAAACAATAAACTTCTAATTTCCATGCAGCTGGTAGGCGCCAAACACTATACACTTAGTTTGAATAAAACTCACCTAATTGAATAGTTGAATTCAAAATTCTTGGAGAAAAACTAACATATCATCACGCTGTTTCTCCGATAAATTCATTCTCATTCTTTCGCCCGAAGTCGGGAGAAGGAGGAGGAACCCTTTCTGTCCAAGTTGTTTGCTTTCTAAACTTAATTTTAAATGATCACTAAATACTAGAGTTTTGATAGACATATAAAATCATAAAAGAGAAGCACGAAGATAGATTAATCATTCACAACAACGAACACGAACATAGAAATGTCACAAGCAGTCAGTAAATTCCATCAGACCGCGACGCTTTTGACCTGCCCAAATCTACCGTAATTATAAAACAATAGCATACGCGCGCATCCCAAATTGGCTTCGAAGCTTAGTGAGCAAAACCTGTCTTTCAGCAGTCTGAGCTTGGTCTGATTACAAATGTGAATGTTATGAGTTTTTTGAAGTTGTAGATCTTCATAGTAGTGGTTCATGTGCACAATTTTATTTGGGGGCAGCACTTGGAACTTTTTCACTTTAGCCCCCCCCCCTCTCAGAGGTTCACTTGGGTCAGTTCAATTGGGTCATGTTCTTGATACGGCCTCGTTAGCTAAGCCATACGGCCTCGTTAGCGTAAACTTTTTCCTAAGCCTAAGCGTTTTTGATGTAAAAGTAGTTTTTTAATGTAAAAATAACTTTTTTGAAATTGTAAATGAGTCAGAAGTATGACCCATGGAACCTCTGGGGAAGCCCTAAAGTGAAAAAGATCCCAGCACTTTACTTGGGGAGAAGTACACTTTACTTAGGAGGGGCTTTTGTTTTTAGTGGGTTCCATTTACTGTATTTATTACACCACTTTCTCTAATTTTTGACAAATTTAGTCATTGAATCGAAAAAAATAAAAATGTGAAGAATTTTTCCATGTGATCCCGTTCCTAAGCCGTACGGCCTCGTTAGCGTAACCTTTACTGGCTCTTATTCCCTTATGTGCATACCCAAGACGCAGACATTGGCACGATGCTTTTTTTAAACATTAATTTTTATAATGTTTTTTTTTTATAATGTTTGATTTTTTTTTTGTCTCGTTAGCGTAAACTAACACTTTACTAAGCCTAAGCTTTTTTTGGTAAAAATTATTTTTTTGATGTGGGGCAAATGATATCCCAAAAAATTATGTCCAATAAGGGAATAAGAGCCTTGTTCTTGAGAAAATACGGAAGATTAATGATAGCGCACATTGAGGATTGATTCTCTGTTGTTTTACGGCCATTGCTAAAGCACGCCGTGCACGCTGTGCACGCTGCACGCTAAATCATTACTAATGCACGCCGTGCATGGGGCGGAGTTAAGAATTTTCGAATGGACACAGCGTGCATTAGTAATGATTTAGCGAGCAGCGTGCGTGCACAGCGTGCATGGCGTGCTTTAGTAATGGCCTGTTTTATCAATGAAAAATGAACGTTGACGACGTTTCCCAGAAACATTCTACACGAGTGCCTCAGAACTTTTTAAAACAACGCAAACACATTCCCAACATGAAAATGTCGATCTCGCTTATTCTAAGAATTACATGGGAACTATTGAGCTTTTAATTATCTTTTATGAGACGATGAAGGGAGATGTTTCTTAGATAGAACGCTCTGAGCGAATGAACCGTTTGTTGTATGCTTTTGATTATAAAACTAATAAGTTTATGTGTATAGTGATTTCACTAATATGGATAGAAATATTGGGGCGAAGGGCATCATCTCCAAGCAAATTGAGTTGTTACAGATTGGATCGTAAGGAACTTCATTCCTCTTATTCAAACGGCGTTTTATCTTATCTTCTTTTCGGATGGTGAGTGGGTTCGCATGAATTTCTGAGACATTCTAATGAAATCCTCATTTTTATTAATGAGAATAATCATTTGTAAAAACGCGAACTACATTTAATCTCATGTTCATGTGATAATACCGTCAGTCACATCTTTAAGGTAACACTTTTCAGAACGTCTTCACATATTCTAAACATATTTTTCAATTCTTTTTTAGAAGACAATAAAAAAAACAACAAAAAAATCACAGCTCAATACCACACCAAAATGAAGATCCATGTTTTGGCATTGACTACAATTGCATCAAAATGAATTATATAAGCTATTGAAGTATTTTTGACAAAAAAAATTATGTTACATAAATATGCGCAAATAAAAGTGGAGTTACTCCAATCTCTCCAAAAAATTTGGGTCTTTGAAAAAGTCGGGAATTGTGTCATCGAGACGGCAAATGATTTTGTAGATGCTTTTCTTCCATGAAGGCTCTTGATCTTTGGTGTTGAGAATTGCCCAGAAGAACTCCCTCAGGGTCTCTTGCACTACCCATACTAATTTCTCTGGAGCCTGCAATCGATTTACGGCTCATGAAAGGTTTTTCATTTAAAAAATTAAAATAAAAAACACGAGTATGTGAAACTTGTGAAAATTAACCTGAATGTGGTTGTTGCGATTGTAATGTTGGTTAAGTGTTTTGAAAATGTCAGATTCGTTGGTGACTGTGATGTCTTCCTTATTACGAATGCCTTCAGCAACCGCTTGACGCGCATATTTTTCCATTTGAATGTAGTAGAACTCCCTGAAAGAAGAGCGATGTGATGCCTCTTTCATTGCCTTGCGTCTTTGTTTGAAGAGATTGATACACCTGGTCTAGCAGGGTCTCCTCACCCATACACTCGTCTCTCTTCATCTTCTTCCATGGTCCCTCTCCCCTTTCTCTGAGTCGCATCTCAATTTGCACATCCTTCTCAGCTACTCATGAGGGTCTACCGTAGTACTTCCTGTCTATCTCTCAGTTTCTTCTTTCTCTTCGTGGAAGGTAGGAGAAGGAGAAGGTGCCCAAATGCACCTCCATGGCGAGTTGGTAGAAAGAAGAGAAGTAACGGAGATTTGAGAAGGATTGCTGAGGATTATTGCTTACCCCACACTACCGTATCGTTCGCTCTACTCTCGATCCCTTTCTCTTTAGGAGAAGGGAAATTAGAAATTCCGGTCTATAGGTGGAGAAGTGATATGAGATGGAAAACAATTTGCAGTTTTCATAGTGTCTCGTGGGGGAAAGGGGGGGGGGGTGACGTTGTGAGGGCAATCTTTCTTCTTTCTCTCCTTAGTTCTCTGTCAAAGATGGTTTCCAGTTCTTGGGAGAAAAGAGGATTATGGTTAAAGAAGGAAGGAAAGAATCTTTTCTTCAAAGTTACTGTAGCGAAACGGTGCTAGCTCAAAGATGTAGAGGAAGAGGAACATATTACGAGCAGCCATGAACCCTCACTCCAAGATGGGGAGACAGATCAATTTGGCCTGTCACTATTGTGTTCTCTTCATTCTTTTTGCTTCCATATACTATCAGAGTGTGGTATCTTAGCTGACTCAGTGGGGTGCCCTACGAGGAATTGATGAGATTCAGTAAGATTGTAGGCAAGAAGCGTCAGAAGCTACGCACACAATTCTTTATTGAACACGCTATCTCTCTATCTCTATGTCTCTCTCTCTATCTATCTATCTCTATATCTCTATTTCACTCTCTCTTCTCTATGCGTCAACGTCTCTCGTGTTTATTCTCTACGCTTTTTTGAGCTCGAATTTTCGTGTTCTCTTACTCCTGGCCATAGGTCACCACACTGTTGAGAACTTTGGAAAACGGTGGTTCTTCGAGCGATGGGATCTATAATAATGACTAGCACTCTTCACTTTTAGCTCACTTCTCATTATTCTAGACTCTTCCGCTCAAAGAGCGGCCGTTCTTCAAAAACATTAAACAGTTACACCAGGGTGTTTCTTAGCACCCGCATAACTTTTTTCGAGCGCATATTTTTTTAAAATTTCAGAGTTCAACATTCAATTTTTCCAATGATTTGAAATTTCTCTACGAAAAATCCTAGAAAATGTTTTCCAAGCGCATAGATTTCAATGTTTCTCAGATTTTTTAGAGAGCGCATAGATTTTTTCACCCGCGGTGCGGGTCAGAGAAACACCCTGAGTGTCAGAGAAACATACTTTGCTCAAGCTTGGTAAACTATGCTCCTGACAGACAATAAATATCATCTTACCTGAAATTGGAAAACCATTTGACGAGTTGAGCTGTGTTATTTTTGTTGAATCGAATATCAGGAAAGTAGGTCTTGAGGAGAGAGGAGTTGGGATATCTAGTGTAGAAGAACATCAATTTAGCCTTTCGGAGGTGCATCGGCGTAAGTGTTGAGCTGAAGAAAAAAATCATTCAATGGGAGATGTCAGACATTCAGCCAAAAGAAGGCTCACCTCATTGGCATGTTGGGGTCAAAGGGTCCGAATTCACTATTGTCATCGGAGTCAGCACCGCTGCCATCGCGCTCGAAGCTTCCGTAAAGGGGATGGTTCACCATGGAGGGGAAGAATCCCGACAAAGGAGTCGAGCGCGTTAGCTGAAACTAAAAGGAGTTCTACTGCTTGTTCTTCTGCAGCAATGCTCTCCTAGAGATACTTACGGATGGACTTCCGGCATCACTTTTTGGACTGCTCACTCTGTCCACGGGAGAAGCATTCGCGGTCATTTTGCTTCGAACCGATGGCTGTTCCTACAATACCCTCACTGCGAATGTTGATTAAGAAAAGTATCATTTTATTGATTCAAACCATGGGTAAACTACCTACTTGAAAAAATTTTCCCGTGGGCGAACGACCTACCAAACCCGACAACTAACCTCTCAACAGAGTTCTCAGAAGGTTTTTTTTTAATGTTAGATCTTTATTGTTCAGAATAAAGAATTTTTAGTCGTGATTTAGCCCAAACGGGTTGTTAAAAATTTCAAAAACCTTTTTGTGCGATCGACCTTGAAAAATCAAAGCATTTTTTATATGGTTCAAACATTTGAAAACTTTTTCCCTATAATGTAATTGAAACAGAAAAATCTATTTCAAAGAATGAAGAAAACATTCTTCTCTTGAAAAAACTTTTGAAAGCAAAGTCGATAAATTTGTGATACTAAGGATCTCGAAAAGTAAGATCTTCGTGAAAAAAGATACTTAGGATCTTCATTTAATTTGAGTAAGAAATTGGTTTTTATCTATGGTTCTAACATTCCATCTATACTACAGTCTCAATGTAAAAAATGAAGCTTCAAAATACTCAAAACGGAAGTATTAGCGAGACACGAACCGCTTTCCGTTTTCTCTTTCCTTCATCCTCCAGTTTCCTAGACGGCGTGTGAGGTTGATTCATTCCGAATAAGTTAAACGGAGGGAATATGCTGTTGCCAGAGGGCATGTGGAAGGGATTCATCATCTGAGATGCGCTCGGGAGTTGGTAGAAAGGAGGGGGGAAGACTGGTCGGCTGCTCTCCACCAAGTTAACTGCGGCACTAGCGCTCCGGGCGATTTCCGATGTTATGTAATCAGCGAAAACCTGGAGGAAGTCTTTGAGTTCCAGTTTAATGTGATAAATTTCAGGTTCGGTCCAACCTTGTCTATTTTGCCGGCTAAACACTCCATTATTTCATTCTTGAGGGTAGAGGCTAAGTTTGTCAGCTCTCGTTGGATACGGGGCTTTTCCTTCAATAATTGAATCGTGTGAGTTAACTGATGCTTACTTTCATTATTCAAATCGTTCTTCAAATAAAGTAAAAATGTTCTTCAAATAAAAAAACTAAGAAATCAAGCTTTTGGAAAACATGCTAACATCTTCCGCGAACTTCTTCTGTTGCTCGAGAACAGAGTTGTATATCTTCTTTTGAATATCAATCATAGTGGAGAATTGATTAGCGGGGGCGGCGTTGAGTTGCGCTTGCAATGCAGAGAGATTGACGGAGTCCTCTCCCAATATGTCCCTCTCTTCCAACTTCGCATCATTAGCCTCCATGGCGGCGATCTCTATCCAGTCTTCATCGTCTTCGTTGTTGACTGATTCTGGGATCCAGCATATTATTTGATGGAATCAAAGTAGAAATAAGACGTATAACTCACCGGGGTTCTTCACAGCTGCAGTGGCAGGTTGTTCTGCTTCAGTTTTCTTGGGGAAGAAGCTTTTCCTGCGTGAAGAGGAAGCGGCGGAGTGGACGGAGTCGCTGGCGGAGCTCTCGTGACTGTTTCTTGAGCCACCCGCCCTTTCAATCTGGGAACAAGTTTTCTTTTGGCTCCCATCCTGAGATCATTATTTGATGGCCTTAGCGACTTCTTATTATAATCCCTACATTTCTAACAATATAGAGCCCGGATCCATGTCTTGATTGCCTCTCAACCTAGCGCTCTTCTCTCTATTCTTCCTTTGTCTTTATCATCCATCTCGCATTCATTCACTCTCTCCTTCTCTCTCTCTTTCTCTCTCTCCTCACAGAAAGCAATACTCACCTTTTCCTCCTCTGTGTCGGGCACACTGCTAGCGTCCTCTCCTTCCGGCTCTTTCTGAAGAGGTCACAAATCCTCACAAGTCTCATCTAATCCCCCAATCTTCTTCCTAGTTACCTTGTGTCTCTTCCGTTTTCCTCTTCAATGCAACAGTAAGTTCTATGTAAATGAGACGAAGTGAAAATCAGAAGAGTGAATGAGTCTGAGAATAGGTGAAAAGGCACTTGTGAGAATAAGTAAAAAGGTACTCTGTAGAATGAGTAAAAGGGTACCTGAGTGGGCATGCGCAGGTCAGTTGCCTCTTCCTCCTTGGACATGTCTTCAACATGATTACCTTGAGGATTCATCCATGAGAGGGAGGGGAAGAGATCAGTGACTGCGGGACTGCTTTCGTTCGTCCCTTGCGAGTCCGTCTTCACGTTGGATTGGGAAGTGGACTTGGGTTGCTTAAGTCATCAAAATAGAAGATGGTTCAGCTAGACAGTCGAGATCTAACCTGGTAGGAGTTGCGAGGTTGACCGGCGTCGACCCGTTGTCTTTGTCTCTTCAACTTGATGCGTTGCTGCTGAGCGAAGGAGAAAGCCGGTTGTTGACCAGAAAACAGGTATGAGAATGGCGTGAAAGGAGCGTTGATTTGTGGTTGCAGAGCTCCTCCAGAGGGCATCTGACACTGCTGCAAAAGCTAGGCTCGACCATCAGTTTCTGGGATGGAACATAAGGCGATCAAACACGCAACTTCATATCAATACATCAGGTTCTCAACGAAAGACAAACGCGTATAACCATGGAAGGAGGAGTAAACGATATTGTTTGAAATCGTTCAGAAGTGGCCACAGGAAAGATGAGATATGAAAGACAGACGCAGAGAACTTATGGCCCCAAGCTGTGTGCTCCCTACGCATTCTTAGGCAATATTGGATCTCGAACAATGCTGCACCATTCATGCTTCTTTTCATAAAACGCAGCATACGAGAGAACATTATATTGAAGAAGTGATCAAGGCACGGAAACTCATTGATGAAAGCTTATTGCTAGTGTAGTGTCTGAAAAAAGCGGAAGGGTGTGGGGGGCTAAAGAGATGCTCTACTTCGTACAAGGGTCTATTGTCTTGATACAAGAGGTACTGTATTTGCTATACAAGAGAAAAGGATAGCGGCTAGAATGGGAAGGTGGAAGAAGAGAAAATGAAAGATTGAGTCGAGACAGACTCCGCCCCTTCAAGAACAAGTGAGTGGGAGCAAAGAGTATATGATGAATTGAGAAAGAAAGAAAAGACTATCTTGTTTTTTTGCGACGTTCACAGCATATTTCAGTGAGTCATGTTTAAAATGCAAGCGGATAGTTCAGTGCAAAGTATTCTGAAAAAAGCAGAATTAAGATGGCAGTGGAAAATAGAAGAATGCACTGGCGATGTATTGCAGAGATAAAGATTCAGTCGAATGTAAAAGTAGAAAGAGTCTCAGGGGTATTGCATATGCATGCGAACCATCTAGTTCAATGTTGGAAGAGTAACAAAATCTAAGATGCACTTCGGATACGCTCGTATACTGTAATGCGGAGAAAGGCAGCAAGAAAGAAGCACGTAAGGAAGCTGCCCAAAAGAAGACAACTGAGCGAGTGGGAGGGGCGTGTCTCTAGCTCCTCTCCTCTCCCGAAAGCAAGCCAGCAGGGCCAATAGCGTATTCTCTCTACCTGAGACGGCTGAAAACATCGCATTCAAGACTCTTGACTTCATAAAAACTGGAGAATACTTTTGGTTGTGAACAAGTAAATGATTCGCAGCAGTAAGCATTTCAATGAAACATGCGGCATCTTTTGGTAGATGATGAAGGAAAGAGAGCGAGACAGATAGAGAACAGAATTGGGAGAGTAGATACGTCGATGGGCAACCCTTGTGTCTTTCTCTCTATAAGTCAACAGTGAGTGATCGATTGTCATCAACATGGACTGACGCAAAAGAACACATCCCCCTTCCGCCTTGCTATCCTATCTATCCTATGCCTGGAGGGCGAGCTGTGGCATCTCATTTTGTTCTGCTTTCTAAGGGGGATTAAAGCGAGTACCGCCCAGGTGTGTTCCTTCTATTGTCGGTCATCCAAGGTCAAGCAATTAGGATGCTTACTCTGTATTCGCTGTTCCCTCTCTTTCTGCGTCTTTTCATTGCTTCTCCCTCTCCTATTTTTCTCATGTATTACTCACAGATTTATGTGTCCCAGTGCCCAGCAGCACAGTTCTCTACATACATCTTTCGAATCACGAAATAGAGTGTTTGTTTATTTTGAAGAAGTCATTTCGCTCTCCGCACAAGAGTAAGATAAACGAATCCGAATCGCTTTGAATAAAGTAAACAGTGCGCGGCGGTTTCATCCAGCCTCCAATTTCTCTGGAACCTATCGCTTTTCCAAATTATGTGATTGTAAGTTGGCGAGCAACCAAGCAAATTGTTATAATATGCTGAGCATTCCCTCGAGCAACAACAAACTTATCTTCCCCGCGGCCTATTTAAAGAAAGGAGGATGTGCCATAGAAAAGAGTCTAATTGAGACGAAGGACAGGTGGCTCGTAGATTGGAATGAGTATATGCAGGACTGCTCGAGCTGCCCTGGAGATAGGCTTAATCCCAGCGAGAGCTTCTTTTAGGCTACCGACTCTAGAATGAGTTCCGAGAATAGCTTGAAGAGAACTTATATCGAGACGAACATAATTAGGATGAGAAGACGGTCAATGTTGGGGTGGCATGTTTGAATCGGACATTGGTAGTTTGTTGAAAGGTCTTGAGAAGAGAATCTACACGCAGAAAGATGTCTCGGAGTGTGCAAACTCGTTAGATTCTATCGCCTAGGCAGGTCTCATGTGGACTATAAAGCTGAGAAACGGGCGATAAAGTTGGACGCACGCCTTGAAGAATTCGTGAAAGCAATTGCTTGGCCGTTGCAGAAATGATTGCTGTGGGATGGGAGGTTAGATGAGGCAGAGAAGCGATAAGAAGGGGCAGAACGAGTAAAGAAACAATCCTGAAGTTGAGGCGAATCACCAATAATAAATATAAAAAACAGAAAAAAGCACGGTTTATAGCTGGGAAGGGAAAGCATAAAAAATATGAGGTGTCTTTAGAAACTTGAGGTGGAGAAATATGAGAGAAAGAGATGAATGAGTTATCGTGGAAGAGGATTGGGGGGGAAACAGGAAATAGGTTGATATGCTTGAGTTTGATAGAAAGGGAGCGTAGGGTAGGAGAGATGATCATATTGAGAAATGTGGAGTACTCCAATGCGAAAGGCAATTACTGTTGTGAATGGAGCGTGACAGTGGAAGAAGAGCAAGAGGAAGAACATCCTACTCAGGTTTATATCGCTCAGTCAGTAATTGGGAGGTAGACTGGAGACAGTCATTCAAGCCTTCCATGTTATCTCTTCACAAATATTTCGATTTTGCAAAGATGAAAATATTCAACTTGACACCGTACTGTTTTTCTTGAATGTTACTTTTTAACCGATCTTAAATGACGTTATTCTATGCGATGTTACAGAGTGCAAGAAGAAAAGGTTACTTAAGCCTAGACTCAATACCCTGGAGAAGAGACAATTAAGTGAAGATATGCGAGAAATGAGTTTGGAACAATTGCCCTTAGATGGCATCTGTCGAGTAGGCTCTAGTTGTATTTTGATATCCTTCTGCGATTGTGTATGTGATAATAGAGAAAAGAAGGATAGAATATCGTAAAGTATAAAAAGTAAGTTTGTTGTTAAGCTGGAGTAGTTTCGCTGTTCTTCTCTCTCTTTCTCTATATATCTTTCACTCTCCCCATTTCTCTCACTCTCTCTTTTCTCTATTCTTCTTGATTCTCTATCTCCTCTTTTTCTCTCTTAATCTTTATTTTTCCTCTTGTTCTCCTCTACAGTATAGGGTGATTCGAAGTGGCGTAGTTGTTCATCTTTTATGTGCCTCTCATCATCCCGGCCAGGTCTCCTTTTTATCTAACGGATCTTTTCTCTTCTCCCCCGCAAGAACCGGAAACTACTAGGTTTGCTGCTTATTATGTGCAGAAAAGAGATGGGAATGATGTGGATAACTTTAAGCCAAAGTAGGGAGGAGAACAAAATACAACTTGGCAGATTGAAATCTTCTCATTCTGCCTCGGGATAAAAAAGGAATCGAATTTTCAGTCCTCCTCCATATTCTCACAAAAGCGCCCAGGTGCACCTTATTGCTCTTTTTCCTATGCCGCCTGAATTTCACTGCTTCTCTCTCTTCTGCAATTTACTTTCTCTCATTGCGGAACATGTCAGATGAATTTCTTGTACAAGGCGGTGTTTTCGCATATGATCTAGCAAATTCGTTGTGGAAAAGAAAGATATAAATGATCGGCCTTATATATTCTATATACCAGCGAGGCTCAGATTAATGTAGATGACCGCTTTGGTGGAGAGAGAAAGAAAGAGAAGGGAGAGAGGATAGAGAGAGGAATAGCGGCCCTAGTTTATCGGGTCACTCACTCATAGCAACTCTAATAAAGGAACATAGGGAGTTCTATCTACACTGCAGCATGCTTTACTTCTGACATATATCAGAAACATAGTAGATGGCCTTATTTCAGGGCCACGATTGACTGGTCTGAAGTTGACCTCCGAAGGCCTTTATAGAGATAGCTCAGGTTTGCTATATACAATAACTGAGCTGTATGCGCGACTGCATGTGGAACCCTAAAGGAAGAGACAATTAGACAGTCGAAGTGGCACAGGAAAGAGATTGGGGAGAAGGCATTGTTGGAGAATGCGCGAACGACCTTTGCAATCAATGTTTGTGTTGAAAATGGCTAATGAATGGGGAGATGTGTTCGGATGGAAGGTGTTGCTCCTCAATTTACTCTAATTGCCGCCAAGCAGATCTCGTTTAGGCCAAGAAAAAGAAGTGTCTATCGTGGTGGAAGGGGGAGGGGGGGGGACAGGCTGCTGTCAGGTAGAGACAGTCACGCGTGGAGAAGACATCTACTCGACGTAAACCCTCTTATGCCGATAATCCTTACCCCGTATTACTTGCTCGCTCCGCTTTCCTTTTCCTTCTCCACTCTTCCAATAATTGAGTGAAATCTTTACCCATCCCTTCCTCTTATCGCTAGAACAATGCAGAGATAGTGGGCATGTACTGTCACGAAAGTAGTACCACACTCCTTGTTACTGTATCTCCGAGGTCACAGTGATCAGGGAAAGTGCTAAAAAAGTGCCTCTTCTCATCTGTTTTTTGGATGACCTGAGTTGAGCGGATAGGATGTGGGTTCCAACGAGGACAACACAAGGAGAAGGTCTCCATTTCTCACCTGTTATCCCTTCCCTTTCTTTTCTTGCAAATAGTGTCTCTTTTGTGTCTCTCACTCTTCTCTCATCAACCTGTATGATTGACATCCTATCTCCAGTTACATAGTGAGCAGCTCTTGTTTACCGTATACACTCTTAGAGTGGAATAAACAAAAGCCTAGAAGAGGTGGAAGGGAGAGAGAATGCTTGCTTGCCTTTCCCCGATTACTTGGATGTGGATGGGCCTGGGATGCGGCATATGAAGAGGAGAAATTGAAAATGAAGGAAGTGAGGCGCGTAAGGAGCAGCCGTCGATGCCAGGCAGCATAGGTGAGAGTTGAGCTGAATCATTTATGCTCTTACTCTCTCCCCTCTCCTCGGATGGAAAAAGGGGAGAAAGACTGCCTTCCAGGCGTCCACTTTCTCTTATTGAGAAAAGCCAGAGATGCCATTCCCAACATCCTAGATTCTCCTTTTAATGTCTCTTCGGAGTTCTCTCCGAACGAAATACAATTCGATGGAAGTTAATTACAAGAAATATTGGCATAAGTAGATTTCTTCCACTTCTACTGTATTGAGAATGGAGCTGAGTGCACTCAAAGACATTGCAAGACAATGCAAAGAATCTACTCGGAAGGCCGTCTGCTTATTCTTCTCTTCAAACCTAAATTTTTAAAAACCTTAAAAATAATTTAAGAACTGCAACTGTTTGAATTAGCTGAAAAGAGACCGAGAAGAATAATGAGTAAGTCTGAAAAAAGAGCTCATGGCAGGTCTCATTTCCATTCGATTGGCTTCCAGCGCGGTCCTTTTCTTTCTCCGTCAACACTCTGATTATTCAATCTGGAGAAGGACAAGGTAGTGCAGTGATCTATCTTCCGCTCTTGTGGAAAGGCGTTCCGACAGTGTGAAATAGGCATGAATGTACTCTTTTGATTATGGACTGTGATGTCGAGGGTTCTCTCTTTCTCTCTCACAGCAGTAGCACTATGGTTATAAGCACTATTTCTTTCTCGCTGCTTAAAAGGCGTCTCTCTCTCTCTTTCTCTCTCTCTCTCTCTCTCTCTTTCTCTTTATCCCCCTTCTCTTGATGATCTGTCTCGCCCCGTCCTCGGTCGACCCCGCTGCCCTCATCATCTCACAATACATAGCTATTCTATTCAAGAGAAGAGAGACTATCTCAATGCACTTGTTTGGCGCGCTTCAGAGATTTGCCTCTATGAACAATACATTGTCGCTGTCTTTTTAAGAGCAAAACAATCGTTTGGATTCTGGCTAATCTGCTTGGCAAAACTTCAAAATAGCCAGAACGTTAGGAACGCTACAGTAAATCTTAGACTTGAATATGAGGCGATAAATGTGGAAAGTATTGAGTCAATTTATTCATGACTTTCAGTCATCCATCTTCCTTAAAACGCGGATAAAGAACTTGAATATCAATAATTAAGAGGCTTCTAATGACTTCTCTGAGCCACTGGGATGAATGAAAGGAAGGATTGGAGGATTGGAAAAGTAAAGAATATGGCTTACATTAGTCAGAAAGAAAGGTATAGAGAAGGCAGGAAAGGGATATTATGAATGAAAGGAGATGAGTGTGAAGGAAGGAAAATAAGAGAAGCTACTGGAGGCAAGATGAGATGGAAAGCGTTTATTTGAAGAGAATGACTCTAATTGTTCAGGAGGCAAGCCCTCTTCTCTCTCTCCTCGCTCTCTCTCTCTCTCTCCCTTCCCCTCCTCCAAACTAACTTCTTCTTCTCCTAATATGTAGAGTGGTGAGCAATTCTTGCGAGAACTAGAGGAGATGCAGTTGAATACACAGACACAAGAAGCATGTGAGGGACACGGAAAGACGATGCCGTTTGAATAAGAGAAAGTGACGACTAAGCAATTGAGGATCAAGTGAAGGAAGCAGCAGAAGCGTTGGTGATAAGGAAAGGCAGAAGAAGCATCTTCGCTTACTTGCACTCGCTAACGAACTGAGATGGGAAAGAAGAGGAAACTTGGTAATAGGAGAGTTCGAAGGAATCATTAGTGAGAATCACAGTGCAATACTAGTGTGAAACCAAGAAGCAAACGAGCGGGATCTCTGATATAATGTCCTCGAGCTCAGCGAACGATTACAAAGAACCGTCAAGTACTTCACAAACACATTAGTCGCACAAGAAAAAAAAACATCAGTAACCAGAATCTCGAATCTAAACAGGTTTTGAGTCTGCCATGACGGCTCCCTCCTTCTAAGGGAAAGAACGTCAGAAATGTTCTAAGAAGAACTCTATTCATCAACACATGGCAAAGGATTGGTTTATCTTGTATAGCTAAAGTTCATCTGGCTATGACAGTTGTCTATGAATTGTGGAGTACCTTAGGAAGAAGAAAATAACATAATGAAGAAAGCGCGTTTTCTGAGCAGGAAACTCTTCTAAAGATTCGTGAGAAGAAACTCGTTTTATTGAAGGAAAAGCAGATGAATCAGCGTGTATATATGTATGTTGCTGATGGCTCCATTCAAAAATGTTCTTTCTTGTCTCGCAAAGAAGTTGCTCATCTATTCCAACATCTTCATATGAAAAGACTATATTACGGAAGAAGTAGAGGAATAGGAACACCGATCGTTCAGCCTATACAAGAGAGTTCCTTCTGCCATTGTATGGGAAGACATGTAGATACCGGTTGACTGAATGCATTCAATGCAGTATGCTAATCTCAGGGGTCACTCTTTCACTTAATAAGGGTTTCGGACTTGTTCTCTAGGATCTTCTGCATCAGCTCGCTTCACCACAACAGAAATACATACTTCTTTCAAACATCATAACCTGGAAAGTCTCTTCTTTCAAACATCATAACTTGGAAAGTCTCAAACATGGAATAATCAAAAATCTGAATTGTCTTTTAACCTGAAAAAAAACTGAATTCGAAGTTTAACATTAAGAGAGATGAAGAGAAAAAACATCCGATAAAGATGACAGGAAGAGAAAAGTATAAACCAAAAGTTCCGATACTGCAGCTCATGAACCTTCTCTGCTCTTCAGAGTATATAACTAAAAGGTAATTGTACGAAAAGTTGGAAAGGGGTGGAGAAACTAGTCATTGAACGCTTAATAGCTTAAACTGCTCGCATTCTATTGCATCTATCTGAGATTTATGAAAACTAAAGAAACCTGGTTTTTGATTTTGCGTATCAGCTCGTTTGAGTCTGGAAACACCCAGTGAATACTATGTATCCTTCCAGATCTTCAAGGATGAAACTAAAGTTACAAAGCGGGGGATAAAAAGTTGATGAACGGAAGGAATGGGTCGAGAAATGTATGGAAAGGTGAACAGATGACCAGTCTGAACTCATCGCACTCCTTCCCCTCATCTCTCTCTCTCTCTCTCTCTCTCTCTCTCTCTCTCTCTCTCTCTCTCTCTCTCTCTCTCCTCACCTGCTTTCCCTCAAGAGTGCATGCACGATCAGAATGCCTCAAGTGTTCATCTTGTCATATGTAACTGTCTCCTCTCCAGTCCAATTCTTCTTCAGTAGACTATGCAAGTAAAGTCTTCTATTCTTTCTTTTTCTTTTCTGTGAACCATTCGTTCAATGCGATGGACTAAGTTGAACAACTCAGGAGTAACTAATACTTACTTGATGAAAAAGTTGAACAACTCAGGAGTAACTAATACTTACTTGATGAAAAAGTTGAACAACTCAGGAGAAACTAATACTTACTTGATGAAAAAGTGAAGTCGACAAGAAAAAATTTATTATCGAAGGCAGTTAATTCGTAAATTTGATATGGATACAGTGATTTAATTTTAACTTTTTGATGAGTTTTCAAAGTTTTAAAATAGTTCTCAATCTTGTTATTGAGAGGTGAGATGAGATGATCAATAGAATATATCACACTGCTAAAGAGACTTTATCATTGCCAGAAGTTATTTCAGACCTTTTAATAAAAAATAACAAACAAATTATATTCTTGAAAATACAACAAAAACGACAGAAAAAATATAATCAAACAACTTCCAGAATCTTGATTTAAATAGGAGTTTTCGGATTGTTCGAAATGATAAAAGGCGGAGTAGTTGAAGAAAGAATACCCGAAGTCTTCAGATTGGCCCGAACAGAACTGTAAATTTCCCTTTTTGGTGAAGATTCTCACAAATAGGACTTTCTGATGTCAAAGCTCGTCATTGAATTTTTTTAATTACAAAAAATCTTGTTTTTAACCAAGTGCATTACAATGAGTTTTATGCAATTGCACCATCTAATATTTTATCATGAACTTTGATAAGAACAGATTCATCATTACTCCTTAAGGATAAATTCTACATATTAATCATTCTCGTCAGATAACGAAAGTCATCGAGACAAAGTAGATTTATTGAAGGCGAAAAGAAATTTAGTTTTCTTCTAGAATAATTCGAGAAGGAAGGGGTTTTCTGTTAATTCTATGAATGCGAGAGTTTTCTTTGATTTTATGACTTCTATTGAACATGCCATGTTTGGCAAGCTTTTATGACTTCTATTGAACATGCCATGTTTGGCAAGCTTTTCTGTTAGTTTTTTCCTCAATTTCTTCTGAACATTATGAAGTTTTCATAAATAATTTGTTTAAAGTTAATATTTTTGTTATGTATTACAAGTTTAAAAGTTGGTAAAAGCAGTATCGAAAGATCTTGGAATTCAGAACTTCTCATCCGTTTGGTGTTGTTTGGGCAATTTTTGGACAAAAAATTCATAAAGGACAATTTCGGAAGGTTTTGAATAAAAATTTACTTTCTCGCTTAGGCGTAGGTAAAAATGTAATACTTCGTTCAAGAATCAAAATTAAACGCTGGAAAATGTCAATGTTTTCAATAAGATGAGCCGACAGTGCTTTCTGTTCATATTACAGGGTGGCCCATAAATAGTGTTACAAATTGGAATTGTTATACCTTTTTTCAAAACAGAGAAAATCATCTCAAATTAACATATTTTATCAACAACATAAATGTCAACATTCACGCAAAAGTTCAGCTCAAACGATCTCCTTTTGCCCGAACTACAGCTCGAAGTCTCTTTGGGAACGCCTCCACCACTGTACGAAGGTATTCGACTCCGATGTTGTCCCATTCTGCCTGAAGGGCATTCTTCAGGGAATCAATATTTGGGTGGGAGCGAGAGTTTACCTTGGACTCCAAGTAGGCCCAAACGGAATAATCGAGCGGGTTCAGGTCGGGTGATGAGGCCGGCCATTCTGCTGTTGTGATGAAGCCGGGAAAATTTTCCTTGCACCACGTTTGAACCTTTTTAGCTTTGTGGGCTGGTGCTGAGTCTTGTTGAAAGGTCCATGTCCTCTGATTGAAATGCGATTGAGACCATGGATGGAGCACGTCTTGCAGAACATGTTTCAGATAGTATTCCGTGTCGATCTTGACGCCTTTCTCGACGAAAACAAGCGGTGTTTTTCCTGTTGCGCAGATCCCCGCCCAGACCATGACTTGAGTTGGATGTGCACTGCGTTGGACCGTTCTACCCTTGCTATCGGCTTGCTCTGCGTCCTTCGCAAGCACTCTGACGTTTTGGGAGTTGTGGACTTCTTCCACGGTGAACAGCTTTTCGTCAGAGAACACCATATTGAAATGTTCGCCTTGTTGCGTACGACGAAGAAGGTCGCGACATCTTTTGACTCTTTCCGACTTGTTGCGAGCCGACAGAAAAGCGGCCTTCCGTGTACGATACGACCTGAGTCCCAGCTCCTCCGTGACTATTCGACTCAATGAAGTTCGGCTCATCGGGAGCTGCTGCGCCATCTGTCTGATGCTTCGTCGTGCATTTCGGTTGATCCGACTCCGAACGGTTTCGATGAGTTGTGTCGTGCGAGCAGTGCGAGGACGACCTCGCCTTGGACGGTCCAAAGATGTGCCAAGCTCCTCGAATCGTTTGATCGCTCGATACACTGTCATGCGAGGCAGGCGAAGCGTTTCAGCAATGCGAGCAGGGGCGTGGCCAAGAGTGTGTAGGCGAATGATCGCAGTTCGCAAGCGATTCGACGCTGTCATTACCCTAAACATCGATGGATTCAATCGAAACTCACTTGACACGTATAAAAAATTACGGGGAATCGGAAAAAACAAGAAAAGTGACCGCTACGTGCGGTCACTTCCTCAGGAAATGTTCTCAAACATTTGTAACACTATTTATGGGCCACCCTGTATAAGGAGCATTCAGCGTAGACATCGCAGAAAAAGTCAATTGTGGATAAGAGTATTCCCTACTCCTCGTTAAACTTGGAGAAGATTCAGTATGCATATATACTCTCATACAAAATATGAATCTCTTAATCGGTACCCAAATCAATTTAAACTAGAAATAAAGATAATTTGGAGCTTCTCTACCTGCATTTGCCGCTCAGCATTTGCCCGATTTAATAAACTATTTCAAATATCCTGTAGCTTTTTGGTGATATCGTTTTCACCTCGGAAAAGAACAGCAGAAGTGTCTTGAATCATAGGCAAACTGCCAACTGGCCAAAAAAATTTCAAGGTGACCGACTTACCGACCCTCTCCCTCAATTGACTTACCGACCCTCTCCCTCAATCGACTTACCGACCCTCTCCCTCAATCGACTTACCGACCCTCTCCCTCAATCGACTTACCGACCCTCTCCCTCAATCGACTTACCGACCCTCTCCCTCAATCGACTTACCGACCCTCTCCCTCAATCGACTTACCGACCCTCTCCCTCAATCGACTTACCGACCCTTTCCCTCAATCGACTTACCGACCCTCTCCCTCAATCGACTTACCGACCCTCTCCCTCAATCGACTTACCGACCCTCTCCCTCAATCGACTTACCGACCCTCTCCCTCAATCGAAATTAATGTATCAGAGTTTTCACAGCTTAAATTGAAAAAAACATTCATTCCTCTACAAAAATAGAACGTTTCATTAGTTTCATCAACTCAGTCTCAACCGGTTTCGTAGAGTTGAAAATGAAACTTTCAACCTACTTTAGCGATCTACCCATTGAAAAATCAAGACATGTTCTACTTAAAATCAAGACTCTTGAATCAAAAGTGATCGTGGTTTATGTTGAGGGCATGTACTCTTGAAGAAAACTAGACCAGGCTTCGAATTTTTACTGTAATCAACTAGAGTCTTTTTTTCAACTGTAAGGCAGGATAGTCCATAACGCTTTTCTTGACCAGTCAAGTCGAAAATTTTCACGAGAAAAAGTGTAATGAGATGAAGTTTGAGAAAACGTGAATTTTCAAAGATTTGCATTCAAGCAAAAGCTTAGAGGGTGGACAATGAATATAATATACGGACAAGTAGATCTGAAGGTATCGATTACATTTAAACAAAATTTTAAATAGCATTTCCGTGTATATATATTTATTTATATATATACATTTTATTTATATACAGGGTGGACCATATTACCTGTTACCTAAATTCCACGATTCATTCCAGCGTTCTCCTTCCGATAGCTGCGGCCTTTTTTTAATTCTTAGATCCACTTCTGTTCTTATACGGAAAATTTTCTTAGCTCAATAAGTTCACTTTGCAGGTAATAACATATTTTCAACAATTGCGTACAGTAATCATTCGATTTCATAAGCTTAAATACACCAATACCCGCATCGCGAAAACGCTTCATATCCCTCGTCGAAGTGTATGGAGGACTGTTGAACGTAATCAGGAGCTGGGAACTGGTCGTGCGAGAAATAGAATTTCTCAATGTTTTCGCACTTCTGGATTGATCAAGGCCGTGCGAAAAAAGTTTCTCGAAATCCTCGACGGAGCATCAACAAAATGGCATAGCAGCTCGGGGTCAGTCGCACTTCTCTTCAAAGAATGGTCAGAAAGGATCTGAGATTTACCTTTTATCGTTTGAAAAAAGCCGCGATTTTATCTCCGAAGACCCAGGAGCAGCGGTGGAAGAATTGCCGAGCTATCATTCCTCGGACGCGGACTGGAAATCATTTGAGAACAATTTTCTACGATGAGAAGTTGCAGTAGAAGAAGCGTACAACCCACAAAACCTGCGCGTACTGGCTAGGAACTCTATTGCATCTGATGAAGCAGGTAGACACGTTCTTCGAGCCTTCCTTCCATCTCAAATCATGGTTTGGGGTGGTGTCTCCGCAACAAGCAAACCTCCTTTAGTATTCGTCAAGCCTGGAGTCAAGATCGACCAAAATTATTATCAGAAACACCTTCTAGAAGACGTACTACTACCCTGGTCCCGCTCTCAAATCAACCCTGAACATTCCAGCAAGATTCAGCTCCAGATCACAAAGCTAAACAGACACAAGAGGGGTGCGAGAGGCATTTTCCTAGCTTCATCTCTGCGGCCGAATGGCAATCGTGCTCGCCGGACCTGAATCCTATGGACTACTCGGTGTGGTCGTACCTTTAAAGCGAAGTCAATGCTCGTTCTCACCAGAATTTGGAGTCGCTCAAGCAGGCCTTGCTGAAGGAGTATGACAATATCGACGTCAGCTACCTATGTCCAATGATAGATGCATTTCCTAAGAAGCTTCGCGATATAGTTTGCGCCAAAGGTGGCCGAATTGAATGAAACTTCACACCGTGGATTTTATTACACTTATCTAATAAATATTATAAAATGAATTTGATTGCTCTTTTGGTAAACAAGCTATCCAGTAAAAACTTGGTAACAGGTAATAATGGGCCACCTTGTATATATATATATAACTTGAGTAAATGATTGGACTTGGCTTTCTCATTTTCGTCAGTTAGCGGGTAATCTCTCCGAATGAGGTTAGATAGAAGTAATGTCTTTTACTTTCCAGAGTCTGCTCCCGAAGATTCCTTTTTTTTTTTAGAAATGTGTTTAGATTTTTTTAGAAAAATGCAGAGGTTAGCTTTTTACCTCAATAACCCTCGATAACAAGTTCTGCTCATGTTTAGAAGTGTTATTTTCGGAGGCAAGTCTTTTGAAAATGTTAAGTTGGGGGTTTCTCAAGTCTGTTGAGATGTTTTTGCTCGGAGAGAGGGAAAGCGGACAAGTACAGTGAAAATTTCCTCTGTCCGTAAGCTGAAGATTTGCTCGATTACCTGACGAGCCGGCTCTAGAATATGTCATTCCCATAAACTGAAGAGTCTCCGAAAGCGAGGTAGTTAGCCATCCCCAGATTGCTGAGAACAAGATTCCGATTCGACTTCATCGAATCAGGGTAATATAGATTCGTGGATCCTCTTACATATTCTAGCAAATGCGTCCTTTGACTTCTTTGACGATTTTTCAATACTTCGCCGTGGTTGATAGATTTTTTTCAATGACGCTCGACATCTGCACTTCTTGTAACACTTGATGAGTCTAATCGAGCAATCAACATAGGGCAGAAGAATGCTCTCCACGAGTGGTGCTCGCATAGAGATTAGTGGAATGCACATTCGACTAGCAGACATGATTTCTTTGCAAGACAACGGATTGAACATTAGGGATGATATAATACAGATCAGTATGTAAAGAGAGATCTAAACGAACTTGAAGTCTTAAATCTTTGCTAAGATTCTAGGTCAATTATAATTTTGTCGCTGTATTGCCGCTCTCATTTTTCTCTTCTGTGTGTGCCAGAGATGGTTGTTTCAATCCCTTTTCTTCTCCGATGACTTTCGACCCTCAGTGGACGACACATCTTCATCGTCTTCGGTTTCTTTATTGATGCTTTCAAGAATATGAGATGAAGTATGTAATCATCATCAATGGCACTTCTCAACTTGTTTCAATCCGCATTTCCTTTTCCGATGCCCTCTAAGTGATGATAACAATTTGTTCTTGATGAATAAAGCAATGATTAATTAAATTCGAATTCTAACTATTTTTATAGTTTATCTTCAAGTTTTCAATAGCTACTCAACATTCTTTGAAGAAAAAGACTTCTATCGAATTCTGACCGTTCCAAAATAGTCCAAATACTTGATTAAAGCACTTTGTAATAATTTTCACGTTTACTTTCGTCGATTTTGTCATAAACTGATAACTTCCGTTATGAATGATAGGAGCCGTGGAAGTACTGCGGTTATGCATTTTATATCTTATATTAAACAAAAAAACTTGCTACAAAGTTGTTCAGAAAAGTTAAGATTGGAAACATGCGACTTCATGGCCTTGTTGAACGTTAAATTAAAAGGAACATTCATTCATTCATTATTCCGGTAGTGCACATTCACAGTTGTAATGCACAGAAAGGATAACTGTCATGGGTGTGAATTCAGTTAGGTTAAAAGCAAAAAGCACAGCGTGGAGGCTAGAAAAGATACGAGAAATAACATTGATTTTTGTTTATTAAGCATAGCTTTTTCCTCACTGATGTACAAGGATTTTCAATAAAAAAATAATTCAACCTTTCCATGTCAGAAGAGGCTGTTATATGTTTATATATTGTTTTTTTTTCCTAGGAAAAATATCAAAAACCTTTTTACTCTTTTGGACTGAGTGACCTTCCGATTCTCAAATACCTTGTTCTAAATCGAAAAACTGAGTCCTTTTTATCATTCCACTGAACTATGTCCTAAGAGAAGAATTTTATCTACTGGACGGATTCCCGAGCTGATTCAAGATCGAAAACTTCATTGCTATTCCCTCATCACAAAGTTGTTTTGAAAGCTATAAGACTTATTGTCATACAAAGATTTCTTTTAAAATTGATTGAGTGAGTGTAGAGATAGATAGTGCTAAGATCAAGGATTTAAAATTTACTTGGTAGGTTGACATTTGTTTTTTTTTATTACTTTTCATAATTTGATAGATTTATTAATGATATGAGTGCAACTAGTACTGTCATGAGAGGTTTTCGAAATTCAAAGACGCGGGAGACGACGTTATCCATAGGAAAAGACGCCTGCTTATACTATGGCCACACTTTTACCTTTTACCTGCTCCAGAAGCCATAATTTTTGTACTGCTTCAACTTCTCTTCCCTTTTCTTACTATAAAATTGTTTTGTTCGATGAATTTTTGCTACTAACACTAGAACAAAGGAAATAATTAAATTTTTATCCCAGATTTTCAGGTTTTTGCGTATTTTCTACGAGATTCGGATGAAATTATTTCCAAAATATTTCTTTCAACACTTCTCTGGTGGAAAAAATCTAGGATAGAAATGTTTTTCTCTCAAGTTTCTGACTCTTGCATTTCATCTATAAAACTCATTTCATCTATGAAACTCTTTTAGCCTTTTTCTGTGAGAAATTTCGACCTTCGGTAACTTGAAGTTAGGTTTTTGTTTTGAAAAAAAGAACGAAAACTTGAAATACATTAGCTGAATTAAGTCTTCTTTAGAAAGTCTCCAATCAACTCAATGTCGTTCCTTCATAGAGAAAAAATCAGTCCAAAAAATCACCAGTAGTTGTTAAACAAGTATATGATGCCGTAAAGTTCACACTGAGATAATATATGGTGGCAGGCAAAACACACCTGGAAACCTCGAAACAGTTTCTTAAAACAAAAAAACGAGTGAAAGCCATGAGCGTCGAAAAATCAGTGAGAAGATGAAGAATGCTTTAAAAAATATATAAGTTATTCAGAAAGTTTTAGTAATTAAAAGTTGATAATTAGAAGTTGAGGATTAGCCCCCCCCCCCCTTTTCCTGATGATCAAAACAGCTTTCTTGTCTTTGTCATTCATGATATTGTTTTTGCCTGCGAATACTCGCGGTGACTTGTTCCTATCTTGCTATAATTTATTAGCAACATGCCGTAGAGTGATCTAAAACATAATTTAAAAAAAATTATCGTGAAAGGAAGCCAGAAAGGGTCACCGCCTTTTCATCTTTTTGTCTTTGACGCCGTGCTTGTATGTTTTATTCACTACACATCACCTCTCGTGTACTCCCTCGCACCCTCTCCATTACAATGTCTCTAGCCCCATTCGTTCCTGCTCTCCTCCACTCACGGAGCGAAGTATGCTAGAAGACGTTGGCTTTTACGGAAGTGGTGAACTTATGCGCTCCTTCTCATTATTGCGCCATGACCTCGAATGGAGGAGGCATCCTCGTAACTCTCCATGTATCCAGGGGTAGAAGGAGACAGGCTGCTGAGCAGGGGATGCATCTCACTCTAACCTCCCCACCCCCTCTCTCTCCGACACATTCTTTGTCTCTCCCGCACGCACACGCGTTCTCATGCTCCTGTTGTTTTCTTTTTTTCACTCCTTAACTTAGAATGAATTCTTAAAAAACAAACAAATTTAATTTTAAAAAGTTTTTTTTATTATACTAATTCTTAACTTTTTTCGAGATGTTCTTTTCCATTCCACCTTGATAATTTAATTTTTGCAACATTTTTGTGTTAATTTTAATCTATTAAAAAAGTTTGTTTTGGAACGGTTTTGTTTGAATTTTTTGGAACTATGTTACTGTTCCGAAAAAAATTAATAATTCTTTAATGTCAAATAAATTTAGCTTCAGTTTACAACTTTTCGAGTAAATTTCTGGGGTTGACTCACTAAATAATCTTATTAAAAGTGGTCGTTTACTGGAGTATTTTTTATCGTCTACCAGTACTTGAATATTTTGTTTTTGTCGCATTTTGGCGCTTCATGCCTATAGTGCTTAACTGTCCTTTATCGATCAATTAGATTGTCTTTCACTCCCTGTGTGCACGAAGAGCGCCTGGTGAGCCCATCTCTACCGTAGTGAAAAAATGGGCGTGGTGTTCTGTACGGGACTAATTCCTATAGCATGGGTGCGGCAGCCATGCTGACTGACCACCCTGGCTGTGGGACGCAGATTCTGAGAGGCGGTGTCTCTGACGCGTTCTCAGATCTCTCACTTTGGTGTGCTCTCGTGCTACTGTGGCGCCTGCGTTCTCTTCTAGTTGAACAATGATTGGACTTGTCTTTTCCATTTTGTGTGTTAGCAGCAAGCGCACGCGATAAAGAACTCTGCCGGTCTCGTCGGCAAGTTCTGTTCAACAGCACCAACTTTTTCGCTGATGCTGCTGCTGCAAAATAATGAGCGACCAAAATAATGCATTGAAGTTTTAATTTTTTTTTCAAACTTTGTTTTTTTTTCTTCATTTTTCAGGCGATTGCTTCTGTTGTTCATCCACTTATGCGCGAAGTTCTACGCAACAGCGCCGCTCGTCTAGAAAACCTGAAGTGAGAGAAAAGAGACAGTTGACAATTGTGGAGGCGGTTCCATGCCAGCCAATCTCAGCATGGAAGGCCCTGCTTCAAAAAAGCAAAAAATGGAAGCTGGTAAGTTTTCCTTTTAATTTTAAGTATTTTGAGAGAATTCTATTGAAACTAGAAAAACTTTTTTTTTTAAAGTTGAGAAGATGTTTTGTTTGATATCAGTGCGAGTTTTTTTTTTCTCGAAATTTGTAGTTTTTATTATTTTATTTTTTTCAATATTAAAATTTTTATTATCACGCAATGTAGAATAGAGCCTAATGGAGTATTAGGGAAGATTTGATTTAGCAGAAGTTGGATGAGTTACGGGTTGAAGAGCCTTGAAGCGATGATGGAAGATGAGAAGGAAGGATAAGAGGGCTATTGACAGTCGTTCCAAAGCGGCCATTCAGGAAAAAGAGACAAGTGAAGAATGATGAATGGTTGATTTACTGCTGTTACTTAGCAGCCATTCCGGGGATGAGGGAAGAATTTTTGTTAAGAAAAAATGTTTAAATTTTAAAATAATTTAACAAGTTTTAGTTTTTTCAGCCTTTTGAACACTTGGTTTCTTACAGATGATGCAGCTGACTACGATAATGGATTGAGTGTATTAGAACGATTGGAACCACTCGCCTCACAACTTCAATCTCCGGTAAGTCTGAGCTCACCTTCATTATTCATCAGTTGAAAAAAATATTTTTATACATTTTTGTGTTATCGGTTTTATGACACAGATTATTTTTTTAAACTATAACACAATACTTTTGAAGCAAGAAAGTCGACCACGAAAACTAATGAATTTGTTCTATTCTATTACGTAAACGTCGAAATCCGCTATGAATGATGTGTGATTTAATATTCAAAAAAGAAAATTCAACCATTCTATTTGTAATTTTTTTGGTTTCGATGTTAGTCATGTTGATGAATTTTTTTTTGAAATTTTTGGTATCAAGAATGTGGAAAAAGGATTAAGTTCAATGTTAGAAACAATTTTTTATGTATAATACCAATGATTATTCTGCAATGGTTTAGAAAGTTTTTGATTGTGAAGAATGTATGTTGTGTTTATGAGGGGTCACCAATATTATTCAATAAGATGGAAAGTATCTAAAATAGAAATGACAGTGGTATCTGTTTTATAATAATTATAGTAGTTCATCACTATCTTCACCATTAACTTTCTTCTCTCATAAGGTGGTTTTAACTCAATACTTATTTTTATAAGGTGGTTTCAACTCATAAGGTGGTTTCAACTCAATACTTATTTTCATAAGGTGGTTTTAACTCAATACTTATTTTCAATAGGTGGAACAAATTCTTGTTCTCATTTTGACACCACAATCAGTTTTATATAGCAAGCCATTTAAATAATTGTTTTTTGAAGTCAGTAAAGATTCGTCCCATTTATATAATTTCATTGCATTTCTTTCCGAAATTTATGCTTATCTTGATCGAGAGGAAATACATTCAGAGTGGTCATCTATTCAAATGATCTGAATAGATTTGTTTGATTGAACTCGATTCATAATAAATAGGAATTCGCATGAAAGAGTGTTGAATCAAAAGGGAGGGCTTTCATTAAGAGGGCCATTGTGAGAAGTGGCAAGAGAATCATTATATTTCTCTTTATGTTTCAGCCGGTTCCCTCGAATGGAGGAGGAGGACTTGGCTCCTTTTCTGGAGACTCCGGACCCAACCAAGGAGGTATTTCTCAAGCTCAGCAACCTCCTCCGTTGCCGCCATCTTCCCAACCACAGAATTCTGTTCTACAAGAGTTACTCCAGAATCCATCAGTTCCCAACTCAACGGCTATGAATTCCCCCAGACCACCGTACGCAGCGACAACAACCTATCCTGGAAGAAGTCCGATGCCTCCAACGTCGACGATGCTATCCCCACCTGCTCCTCAGAGTGCTGGTCGAGGTCATCAGATAGCCGGTGGTGCGATGCGAGCAGCACCAGGCAACATCCAGCCCGGCCAAGCCCAACCAGCCATGTACTCGGATGGTTCTCTAGCCCCTCCACAGAGTCAGCCTATGCCCGGCCAGTACTCGGGTCAGATGATGCCGGGCGGTCCTCAGATGGCTACTTATGGCTACCCTCCGCAACCAGGACAGCAACGTGCCTACATTCAGCAAGGCAAGCTTCTTTCTTCGCTGCTTCTTAAGTGTTTCGAATATGTAGTTTAAGCTAATAAGATTTCATCTTCATAAAGCTGAATGTTCACTCCACTGACACGAGGAAAGCGAGGAATACAAAGTAGGGAAGTTTTAATGAGTTGAATGAGAATAATTAATTTCGAAATTCTTTGTTACCATAAGATAGCTTGTAAGGCCACCGCTTATATGGAATCATGAAATAGGAAGGGGAAGAATGGGGAATAAGACAATCAATGTTGGTTGGTGGTAGGGCTATGAGATTCGAGAGGTCGATCTCTTCTAGAGCCTTGCCGAATGCTTCGATATATTGAATCTCTTTGAAACTATCTGTAACTTTGTTCCATAAAGCAATTAAAAAAGAAAGAATGTAGATCATTGTATCGTTTAAAGTTCATCAGAGTTAATTTGGAGGTTTGGTCTGAAGTGCGGAGATTGGTTTCAGTTCTTAACTTCAGCTCTTTTTTGCATGTCTGACAATCCGCTCTATCAGAAAGTAAACTAAAAACTACCAATAAATCAAAACGGTTTCGTCGAATGATTAGTAAATCCAAATTTAATTCAGCGAGACGGGGGGGGGGGTAGCTCAACTTGATAATTCCACAACGAGAATAAGCTCTGCCTGTAAAAAGTCTTTGAGGGTATTCCAACCTTTTCGAATTTTTACTGCGAACTTTCGGGCAGAAAATAATTGTACCATATTCAAGTAGGGGTCTGATGTAAATGGTGTAAACGGTTTTGTAACCGTTCAAGTCCGGGCATCTAAACACTTTGAAAACTTGTGAAATTCTACACAGAGTCCTAGCACGTCTAATTTCTACGTTTTGCTTAGAATTAATAGATTGTTCAGCTCAAGCAGCGGCTGCGCAGCAGAGAACTGCGATGGGCCGAGGGATGGTCATGAACGGCGGAGCTCAGATACAGAGGCAGCCACAGGGTACCGCCTCTGCCCTCAGAGTACATCGTCAGTGCAAAACTCTTTGAGGGTGTTCATGAGCTGAAATTAAAACAGAAGACTGTATTGGCTTTTAAGTCTTTGAATATAAAGCTTATCAGTTGATATTTAATTTTCAAGAAATCTTCAAATAGCTTCTGAGAATTGAAATTGAGTCATTTCAAACTGCACTGAAAAAAAGAAATTCCAGAAATGATGCAACAAGGCGGGCCAGGTGGGCAGCCGCCACCGGGAATGCTGCGTGGAGGCATCCTCCCACCTCAAGGGTATCCCACTGAGTCCGCCTATAGCATGAGCAGAGAAGCTTACATGCAACAGGTATCTTCCCACGTCTCAACAACATCTTACCAAAAAGTACCGAGGTCTCAAGAAGAAATAGTAGAGCTCTATTCATAAAAGAATGATGGTTTTACCTGAGTTCTAAGTTTTCCTATAGTTCTATGTTAAAATAGGTCAGAAAAACTCCAACTTGATGCTTGGAATCTTTTATTTTACGAAAAAAAAGAAAGTTTCAGCATTATAACAATGGAATGGCTGGTATGAGTGGAGGGAGGGGTCAACCTGGGTATCCTTCTGGAGGAGGGCAGATGATGAATGCAGGAGGGCAAGAAATCATCAGTACAGGGGGACAGCAGGTTAACCAGTTTGTCCATGAGTAGGTCACACTGAGAAATCACGAGATTTAGTATGTCGAAGCGACAACAATTGAATAGCCTTCAAGTACCCAAAATTGATTTTTAAAATGTTCATCGTAAACTTTTCAAGATGATGATGCAGATGAGCGGGCAGCATGCGCACATGAGACAGCAACAGGTTGGTTAACTCACCAAGCAACACATCCTCACCAAGCACTTCGGAACATATTTGGTGTTTCTAGCGACATATCAGTCACAGTCTATTGATAGCTGTTAGCATGAATAAAAAAAGAGGTAATTGCTTGTAGTGTTTCCAGTTCGATCGTCGTCTTGGGTTGTCTGCCTTTTCACAATCAAATTTCAATCAATCAAATCTCGTGTGTATTTATTCTTACCTTGTGAGTTCTCTTCCTTTAATTTAAGTTTTTTCTCTAAGTTCATTCAAAACAAAAAATTTTAAATAATCGTCCTATATTCTAAAATTCTTTCAGAATTGAAATATTTTCTAAAAGTAAGAGATGATTACTTTGATTTGTTTAAGGGTGGAATGCCAATGCAAAATGGTCTTGGACCTCCTCAGGGAAGAACTCAAGGTAATTAGTTTCCTTGAAAGTTTGAAATATTACAGCAGCCTTTTACTTTGATGGTATTATTGTTTGACCTTAGTTACTCAGAATTTTAAATTAATCATAGATGCGTTGGCTGCTCCTCAACAGTTAATTTACAGTTCTTTCTCCTTTATCAAAATATGATTGGTCAGGAAGAACAAAGAGAATTTGCATCACTTTAGAAAGCTAGGTTCTTATCACTAACTTTGCTGAGGGTACCGGTAAAGCTAGGTTCTTATCACTATTTTTGCTGAGGGTACCAGTAAAGCTAGGTTCTTATCACTAACTTTGCTGAGGGTACCAGTAAAGCTAGGTTCTTATCACTAACTTTGCTGAGGGTACCAGTAAAGCTAGGTTCTTATCACTATTTTTGCTGAGGGTACCAGTAAAGCTAGGTTCTTATCACTAACTTTGCTGAGGGTACCAGTAAAGCTAGGTTCTTATCACTAACTTTGCTGAGGGTACCAGTAAAGCTAGGTTCTTATCACTAACTTTGCTGAGGGTACCAGTAAAGCTAGGTTCTTATCACTAACTTTGCTGAGGGTACCAGTAAAGCTAGGTTCTTTTCACTAACTTTGCTGAGGGTACCAGTAAAGCTAGGTTCTTATCACTAACTTTGCTGAGGGTACCAGTAAAGCTAGGTTCTTATCACTATTTTTGCTGAGGGTACCAGTAAAGCTAGGTTCTTATCACTAACTTTGCTGAGGGTACCAGTAAAGCTAGGTTCTTATCACTAACTTTGCTGAGGGTACCAGTAAAGCTAGGTTCTTATCACTATTTTTGCTGAGGGTACCAGTAAAGCTAGGTTCTTATCACTAACTTTGCTGAGGGTACCAGTAAAGCTAGGTTCTTATCACTAACTTTGCTGAGGGTACCAGTAAAGCTAGGTTCTTATCACTAACTTTGCTGAGGGTACCAGTAAAGCTAGGTTCTTATCACTAACTTTGCTGAGGGTACCAGTAAAGCTAGGTTCTTTTCACTAACTTTGCTGAGGGTACCAGTAAAGCTAGGTTCTTATCACTAACTTTGCTGAGGGTACCAGTAAAGCTAGGTTCTTATCACTAACTTTGCTGAGGGTACCAGTAAAGCTAGGTTCTTATCACTAACTTTGCTGAGGGTACCAGTAAAGCTAGGTTCTTATTACTAACTTTGCTGAGGGTACCAGTAAAGCTAGGTTCTTATCACTAACTTTGCTGAGGGTACCAGTAAAGCTAGGTTCTTATCACTAACTTTGCTGAGGGTACAAGTAAAGCTAGGTTCTTATCACTAACTTTGCTGAGGGTACAAGTAAAGCTAGGTTCTTATCACTAACTTTGCTGAGGGTACAAGTAAAGCTAGGTTCTTATCACTAACTTTGCTGAGGGTACCAGTAAAGCTAGGTTCTTATCACTAACTTTGCTGAGGGTACCATTAAAGCTAGGTTCTTATCACTAACTTTGCTGAGGGTACCAGTAAAGCTAGGTTCTTATCACTAACTTTGTTGAGGGTACCAGTAAAGCTAGGTTCTTATTACTAACTTTGCTGAGGGTACCAGTAAAGCTAGGTTCTTATCACTAACTTTGCTGAGGGTACCAGTAAAGCTAGGTTCTTATCACTAACTTTGCTGAGGGTACCAGTAAAGCTAGGTTCTTATCACTAACTTTGCTGAGGGTACCAGTAAAGCTAGGTTCTTATCACTAACTTTGCTGAGGGTACAAGTAAAGCTAGGTTCTTATCACTAACTTTGCTGAGGGTACAAGTAAAGCTAGGTTCTTATCACTAACTTTGCTGAGGGTACAAGTAAAGCTAGGTTCTTATCACTAACTCTGCTGAGGGTACCAGTAAAGCTAGGTTCTTATCACTAACTTTGCTGAGGGTACCAGTAAAGCTAGGTTCTTATCACTAACTTTGCTGAGGGTACCAGTAAAGCTAGGTTCTTATCACTAACTTTGCTGAGGGTACCAGTAAAGCTAGGTTCTTATCACTAACTTTGCTGAGGGTACAAGTAAAGCTAGGTTCTTATCACTAACTTTGCTGAGGGTACAAGTAAAGCTAGGTTCTTATCACTAACTTTGCTGAGGGTACAAGTAAAGCTAGGTTCTTATCACTAACTTTGCTGAGGGTACAAGTAAAGCTAGGTTCTTATCACTAACTTTGCTGAGGGTACAAGTAAAGCTAGGTTCTTATCACTAACTTTGCTGAGGGTACAAGTAAAGCTAGGTTCTTATCACTAACTTTGCTGAGGGTACCAGTAAATGTAACAGAGAGATGTGAGACTTTTGTTCAGACTATGGCGAATAAAAGCGGACAAGAATTATCAAAGATTTTTTCAAAGGATCGTTAATTTCAACGTTTCAAGGCGCTAGCGGAGTGCAAGGACCACAAGCGGGTTCATCTACCACTGGTCAAGGAACTTCTCAAGTATCTGGGAATATGGGCGGCCATGCGGTCTCGATGCAAGGCATGAGTGGACCGAGTTCGCAGCAGCCTTCAGGAGGGCCCCCCTCAGCAGGCGAAAGAGGCCCAACTCAAGATCCTGAGAAGAGGAAGCTCATTCAGCAACAACTCGTGCTTCTCTTGCATGCTCATAGATGTCAACAAAGAGAGCGTGTATCGGTAAGCCTTTTCACTAAGAAGTTAGGAAAGGCTTCAAAGTTTATTAAGAAACGTTAGAAAAATCTGTTTCAGAATGACCAGGCGGTTAGAAATCCGTGCAATCTGCCGCACTGCTCAACGATGAAGGAAGTCCTCCTTCACATGACATCGTGCCACTTGGGAAGAGCATGTCCTTGTAAGACTTCTTAATTCTTTCTCTTTCTCAATACAGTTTATGAAGGAAATGGCTCGTTTCAGATGCTCATTGTGCGTCTTCACGGCAAATAATAGCTCACTGGAAGAACTGCAGTAAAGATGACTGCCCCGTGTGTCGGCCATTGAAGACCATCCAAGCAAACACCCCCTCTGGACCTCAACAAAGATGTACTTTTTGACTATCACAACACGTTCTTTTTTCATATTAACAAATCTTGTAAGTTAGTTCTGAATCGTGATGGTTATCCTCCTTCAGTAGCAGAGCTTGGAGAAATGGGAGGTCTGCTCCCTGGCGATGCTCAACGCGATCCCCGTCAATTCACAGGTAGTGGAAGCAGCACATCGATGCCTTCGGCAGCCGGGCCCAACCCAGTAGAGAGAGTTGGGGGTCCTCTGTCTGCTGCTGCTCAAATGCAGATTCAACAAAGTGGCGGTCAACAAATGGACACAGTCTTTGGTTCTCCCATGCTCCCAACTGCATCACAATTGCTGCACGACTTCAATCCCGCATCCAGGTGTGTCCACAATATTTTATCAAATGATTGCTTTCAACTCAAGACATTAAATTTCAGGGCAGGAGACATGTTCCGTTCTCCCAATCCCCCGCCTGGGGGAAGGATAGTGGCCGGCGGGGGTCCTGGAGGACTTGGCCGTCCAGGCATGCCGGGAGGACAACCCGATGGAGAATTCTCCTCTTGTTTACCACTTTTACCACCGCCAGAACGACCTGTTATAAACAAGGTAAAGAGTTCTTTAGGTATAAAAAAGTTCCTCTCAGCTCTTAGGCTAAGAAATATATACATCAGTATGATCATAAAAGACTAAGAATAGTTTGGACTCATTTAGAATTGGAAGGTTCTCGTAGATTCTGGTTTTTCGAAAGGCTTGTTGTTTCAAATAATTTGAGTTTAAACTTCTGAAAGCTTATATTATGTTATACCAAAACTTGATAAAAGTGAGAAGAGAGTTCTTTGTTTAAGAAGTGGCACGATGATGTCACCCAAGACCTTCGTAACCACTTGGTTAATAAGTTGGTGAAAGCAATCTTCCCATCACCCGATCCAGCGGCCATGCATGATCAGAGAATCAAGGACCTCGTACAGTACGCTAGAAAGGTGGAGAAAGATATGTTCGAGGCTGCAAATGAAAGGGTCAGCCTAATTTCTGCTCTGTTATTAGCAAATTGGAAGAGCCGAAAACTGGATCGCCTTTAACAGTTTAACATGTTGCAGGAAGAGTATTATCATCTTAACAGTTTAACATGTTGCAGGAAGAGTATTATCATCTTAACAGTTTAACATGTTGCAGGAAGAGTATTATCATCTTTTGGCGGAGAAAATTTACAAAATCCAGAAGGAATTGCAAGAAAAGAAGCAAAAGCGACTTAACGATCAACATGGTTCGATTGTCTTTCTTTTAAAAGTCATGCAAGTGTATTATATCTAAATTAATCCTCGATTCCATACTTACGAGGTAATACGAGTCTATTCGAAACCGAGGGTAAATGCTTATACTAGACCAGCAAAATTTATTGTAGGCGGAGCAGGAGGGCAACAGCCCGGAGGAGGAGGAGCTACGAGGCCGGAACAGATGAATCAAGGTGGTGGTTTGGTAGCAGCGGGTGGACCTGTTCGTCCTATGGGACAGCCAGCGGCCCAACACTTTGGAGGATTCGCTGGACAGCCGGAGTTGCATCCTATGCAAATGGTTAGTTTTGAGCTTGTTCTTCGACTCTTTTGGTAAACATGATCGTGAAACATCGTGAAACATGATCGTGTTGCAGAATCAGGCAGCCCAACAGAATCCTCAGAATCAGAGGCCGGTAAACTGGAATGCGCCCTCCTCATCGACTGGTCCGCCTCAACCACCAAGTGCAAGCTCTGGTCAACCAGGAAGCAGCCGCTCATCTGCTGTCTCTGCTCCAGACATCTCCTCAGCCAGCAACAATCTCAATGGAACACTGCAACCGAAGATGGAATTGGCGGTTTCTCCGCAATCTAGCAGAAGCAACGCAATTAATGGACTACCCAATATGCAACTCGTCAAGGAGGAATTATGCGAGCGTAAGCGAATCGAGTTTTTCGTTGTAAATTTTGCATTTTGAGAGTTTTCTCGTGATTATCAATAGAACAGAAGATATTATTGATTTACAGAGTTTGTATCTTGTCAAAGAAGCTCTAAAGATTTTTTTTATTTAGTTTGCATTAACCTCAAGTGAGTGTCCATTGCAGCCGGTCCCTCTACTTCGTCTTCTTCTGTGGTGAAGCCAGAATTGCCTTGTGTCAAATCGGAGATTTCTTCGGGTATTCCGTCTCGACCCGAAGAGCGAGTCATGAAGAAGGAGGCATCTCCTGTTCCTGGAGAAGTAGCCCTAGTGAACGCGGATGAATTGAGGTTCTCTCATTCTTTTCGTATGCATCACTTACCTGTTGTTCGAGGAATTTTCAACAGTAAACATACCCGATGACTTCTGAGGATATTCGTGAGATAATCTATTGACTTCGTGGTGGAAATCATAATTGCAGGAAGCATCTGCGGCCCATCTTGGAGAAGCTGCTGAACTCGGATGATTCTGTTCCGTTCCGAATGCCTGTTGACCCGACACTTCTCAATATTCCCGACTATTTTGATATCGTAAAGCATCCGATGGATCTCGAAACGATCGGGAACAACCTAGACACTGGCAAGTACAGCAATCCTTGGGACTTCTGTGATGACATGTGGCTGATGTTCGACAACGCTTGGCTGTACAACAGAAAGAATTCGAAAGTCTACAAGTACTCCACCAAAGTGAGAACGATTCAACCTTTTTTTGGCCAAGATATGGGTTTTTCACAAGGAACACATATAACTAATTTGTTTTTCAGTTGTCAGAGCTGTTCGTAGAGCTTATCAACCCAGTGATGGTGAAGATGGGTTACTGCTGTGGTCAGAAGCTTCCATTCACACCACTTGCACTCTTCTGTTACGGCCAGACCATGTGCACTATCGCCAGGGATACCACTTATTACTGGTTCCTCATAATATTCTCGCCTTTCGCTAAAAAGACAAATTCTGACATATTTTCATAGTTTGATTATATTTCAAGTTGAAATTCTTTATTATCACCAAAGGATAACTGGTCAAGTTGCCAATTCCAGTTACGAGACGAACTCATCCCAGTACAACATAACAGTCTCGGACCGCTACACCTACTGCCCCAAGTGCTATGATGCAATGCCCGACGAAGGCATTTCCCTGTCGGATAACCCATCCGACAAGTCGAATATGGTCCCGAAGAGTGCCTTCAAACTGCTCAAGAACAACATCATCGAGAACGAACCATTCGAAACGTGCAAAATTTGCAAGAGGAAATGGCACAGAATCTGTGCATTGCACGACAAGAAGGTGCGTTTCCTACTTGATAGCTCTCATTTGGTTTACAATCATGACTTTTTCAAACTTGTTGGGGAAATGAGAGAGTGATTCTCTTTGGTTTTCAGGTCTACCCCGAAGGTCTCATATGCGACACTTGTGTTAGAGAGAAAAAAGCAACTAGGAGTGAGAACAAGTTTACTGCCAAGAAGCTACCAACATGCAAGTTGAGCGTCTACATCGAAGACAGAGTCAACAATTACATCAGATCTCAAGTAAGGACTTGAGCCTTTCCAATAGAATAATCATGGAGGTGTTGGGCAATCCATGATCTCCGAATAGTATTTTGGCTGAGGTTGATATTTCGGTTGCAGAAGGATGATCACGAAGTCATAATCCGAGTCCTGTGCTCATCGGACAAGGAAGTGGAAGTGAAGCAAAAGATGCGGGAGAAGTACTGCAACGAAGGCGTCTTTCCCTCCAAGTTCCCGTACAGGACGAAAGCGATCTTCGCTTTCGAAGTGATAGATGGAGTGGAAGTATGCTTCTTCGGTCTGCATGTCCAGGAGTACGGCAGCAATTGCGCTGAACCTAACCGAAGGTCAGATTACTTGTTAGCTGCAGAAAAAGACAACATTTTTATAGTTTTGAAAAAAGTCTGAATGTCTTTGAGCTTCATACATAGGATACTTGATATTGCATAAGAGTTCTAATACATTATGTTGAAAGTTGTTGTTGAACAGGAGAGTCTATATTGCGTACTTGGACTCCGTTCATTTCTTCCAACCTCGTCAACTGAGAACGGACGTCTACCATGAAATTCTTCTCGGATATCTCGAGTTAGTTTTGTTGCAAGAAAAGTTGCGGGGCAATTCTTTTGAAGCGTTTTCTTCGTGCAAATAACTGTCTCTGCAGCTACGTTCGCAAACTCGGCTACACGATGGCTCACATTTGGGCGTGTCCTCCATCTGAAGGCGATGACTACATCTTCCACTGCCATCCACCCGAGCAGAAGATTCCGAAACCGAAGAGGCTGCAGGACTGGTATAAGAAGATGCTCGACAAGGGCATCACAGAAGGATGCGTCATCGAGTATAAAGACATCTTCAAGCAGGTTTGTCTACTAGAAAGCATTTTTAACGGGGTGTTTCTCCAACCCGCACTGCGGTTGGAATCTATGCGCTTTCCAGAAAAGGCTATTCATTCAAACTCTCTGTTGATTCCTATTTTTCACACATGATCTCAGCCTCTCTCGAGTATTCCGTTCCCTCATGATTAGTTTTTTCAGATCTACACATTTCTTTTGTGGTTGGTAAGTAACAAAATCTCATTCCTAAACAACAAGATCAGTCCAAAACAACATGGGAAGATCAATTGTTTGATCTTTGTTAATCGTTTAAAGCAACGATGGGCTGAGACTATGAGTCTCAACTTGGGAAGACTGGAGAAACAGTCGAGAAGAAGACTAACTAAAGTAGTTGTGATGATGCAGGCAAAAGATGACAACATGACGACGCCGTGCACGCTGCCTTACTTCGAGGGAGATTTCTGGCCAAATGTCATCGAAGAGTGCATTCGAGAGACCGAGTCTGAGGAAGCCGAGAGGAAGAAACAAGAGGTTTGAATCACTTTTAATATTTTCTATTTCGTTTCACTTACTCAATTTGATGAGAAGGTATGAAGCTTTAGGTGAAGATTTTTTGAGAACATGGACTAAGTTTTGTTGGGTGAGTTGCTCGAGGTTGTTGAGTATTATCGGTGAACTTGTTGGGTGAGTTGCTCGAGGTTGTTGAGTATTATCGGTGAACTTGTTGGGTGAGTTGCTCGAGGTTGTTGAGTATTATCGGTGAACTTGTTGGGTGAGTTGCTCGAGGTTGTTGAGTATTATCGGTGAACTTGTTGGGTGAGTTGCTCGAGGTTGTTGAGTATTATCGGTGAACTTGTTGGGTGAGTTGCTCGAGGTTGTTGAGTATTATCGGTGAACTTGTTGGGTGAGTTGCTCGAGGTTGTTGAGTATTATCGGTGAACTTGTTGGGTGAGTTGCTCGAGGTTGTTGAGTATTATCGGTGAACTGCTCGAGGTTGTTGAGTATTATCGGTGAACTTGTTGGGTGAGTTGCTCGAGGTTGTTGAGTATTATCGGTGAACTTGTTGGGTGAGTTGCTCGAGGTTGTTGAGTATTATCGGTGAACTTGTTGGGTGAGTTGCTCGAGGTTGTTGAGTATTATCGGTGAACTGCTCGAGGTTGTTGAGTATTATCGGTGAACTTTCAATCGTGACTCAAACTTTATCTGCATGCTTTAGTGATTTACACAAGTAACGAAAGCTTCTCCATTGTAAAGTAAATCGCTCAACAACGAGAAGACAAGCCTGTTGCAGAAGCAACAACAATTTAATCTCTTGAAGACAAGCCTGTTGCAGAAGCAACAACAATTTAATCTCTTGAAGACAAGCCTGTTGCAGAAGCAACAACAATTTAATCTCTTGAAGACAAGCCTGTTGCAGAAGCAACAACAATTTAATCTCTCCAAATATCATGTCTGAGCTACACAGGTGATTAACAGAAAACGTTTTCCGTCTTTAAAGGTTATGGAAGAAGTGGAAGAGGATGAAGATCTCTTCACTGCGGGCAGCACGGGAGTGGCGGACAATGGCAAGAAGAAATGGTGCGTTGTTTCTCTTCAGAGGCCAAAGACATACTCAGTCAATACACAAAAAATGTTTAGTTGAGACCGAAAAGCTGAAGGCCAAATATTTGGAAGATATGCGGCACTAAAGCTTAGATTGAACGGAAACATTGTGAAAAATAACTTCTGAAACCAAGCGAACCGCTTTTGAATGAAAAATATTATCTGATGGGTTTTTTAGCATATCTAATGGGTAGATGATAAGAAGGAAATGATAAAGGAAAAAGTGAGGAGTATTTTGTTCGGCTTTCAGCAAGAATAAGAAGAACAACCTGAAAAAGTCAAGCATGAAGAGTAAAAAGAAGCAAGGAAGCGTGACTGGGAACGAAGTTACCGACAGATTGTTCAACCAATTCGAGAAGCACAAAGAGGTTCATCTTGCAAATTACACCCTGCTGCCTAAATGGGCGGATCTTTAAGAAGTCATTTATTTGTTTCAATTGATCTTTCTCAGGTGTTCTTTACAATTCGAATGACCTCCATACAAACTTCTCTCTCCCTTCCTGAAGTGAATGACCCCGACCCTCTCATCTCTTCCGAACTCATGGATGGAAGGTTAGTATTCGCTATTTAATAGTGCTGAGTGATGAAATCCAAAGCGGCATCTTCTTACAGGGATACATTCCTGACGAAGGCTCGTGACGAGCATTGGGAATTTTCATCGCTGCGCCGAGCGAAGTACTCGACGCTGTGCTTCTGTCACGCTCTTCATGAACAGGACTCATCCAAGGCCATCGAGTACACTTGCAACAAGTGCAACAACACCAATGCCAAATATCACTGCAATACTTGCGATGTCAGTTTTTGCAGATGGAACTCGTTCCTTCTGCTCAGTCGCCCGTGAATCTGAAAGGCAGCCGAAAAGTGACAATCACGAAAACACTTTTTCTCTTGTTCAGGACTACGATCTGTGCGAGCAGTGCAAGAGCATCGTACAGCATGAGCATCCCTTGGAGCAGATCAAGACTCTCGTCGATGACTACAAAAATGACCAAGGAGGCAACACCAGATACGAAAGCATTCAAGTCAGTCTTAGCAAGCCCAGACAAGAGTTGCATGACGATTCACTCACCGGCTATTCACTGCCGGAAGCCGCGTCCACGAAAGTTTACACCAATAAGTCCATGCGGTCTCGTTTTTAAGCCGTACGGCCTCGCTAGCGTAACCTTTGCCTAACAAAAAAGTAGCTTAAAAACTTTTATCCTTGATTTTGTTAATTATTGGTCGGGAATGAATCGTAGTGATACCCTTTTAAGTAATCACTTGTGCTCTTTCGAAGTAGTTCATATTTTATAAAATTTTATTTCTCTTCTGTGGACCTGGTTTCTTTGGTATTTTTTGTGCTCATTTTGACAAAGTAATCGACGAAATAACCTTGGGAATGTGATTCAGCGTTGTATATCTTCGCTGGTGCACGCGTGCGCTTGCCGCGACGCGAACTGCCGTCGCATGTCTTGCCATAAGATGAAGAAGGTCGTGACGCACACAAAGATTTGCAAGAAGAGAACCAACGCCAGCTGCCCCGTCTGCAAGCAGCTCATCGCACTCTGCTGCTACCATGCGAAGCATTGCACGAAGGAGCAGTGCCAGGTATGTACTTCTCTCTATATATCTTTCGCGTTCTCTCTCTCTATCTCTCTCTCTCGTAACATTTTGGCTGTACCTAAGTAGTTAGGAAACATGTAAAGACGGCAAGCTTCAAATACTTATTTTCTATTAGTTTTGAAGGTCGTAATAATTGAGAATCTGCAATTTTGTTTTCCAGTTTCTTCTAGCAATTTTCCTATGAAAGGTTCTCATGAAAGTTGTATCATGTTCGATTTGAAAGAATACAATGACGATAAATCAGCCTGGGTCAATTCTTGCATTGCAGGTGCCTTTCTGCATGAATATTCGGCAGAAGTTGCAAGAGCAGAAGAGATGTCAGACAAGAAGAGCTGAGATTATGATGCGGCGAAGAATGGAGGGGCTGCACATGGGCGCAGCCGGTCAGTACTCCACACCATCGCTTTTATAACACGTCAGAAAAAGCCTCAGAGGCTCGCCGAAGAGGCAGAAAACGGCTCAATAAAGACCCGCCCGTGGCAATTTGAAGTAGTTTTATCGATGAATAAGGGTTTTTAAAGCAAGTATTCACTTTAAAAATAGTGAAGAAGACACACAGAAGTTTTAATCACAGGCCCGCCAACATACGGTACGGTAGGACTTGATCATTTGACCCATGCTCTCCATCCATTTCAGCCTTCAGAGAGCACTAGAGCTAGCGTTTGCTGATAAAGACTATCAGCTTTAGGCGGAGCAATCGCTCATCCACAGACATCATCTGCTAGTGGAGCAGGCTTACTTCCACCTGGTGGACCAGGCGGAGGGGGCCCGGGACCGGGTGGCGGACCAGGCGGCGGTTTGGGAGGTGGAGGCGGATCGGGTCTGGGACCCAGTGGATCCGGTGGAGGGGCTGCTCCCGGCGTTGGAGGAGCTCAAGCAGGTCCGTACAGAGTTTCACTGCTTCTTATGAGGTTGATATAGTCTGATCTCTGACATGGTTGAATATGTTGATGATAGAGTAAGTAAACTGCTTGTGCGAGAGATAGCTTCTCCTTTAAGAAAGTTGAAGTGTCGAATGTACTTTACCATAGCTTATTGAGTAAGTGCTCCAACATTACAGGAACAGGCAACGCCGGTCCTCCTCACAAGACTATTAACCCTGCGCACCTCGCAGCCAACGCCGTACTTGCTCAGCAGCAAGCTGCTCAACAACAACAGCAGCACTCCCAACAGCACATGTCCGGAAAATTCCCGCATGGTCAGGATGATTTGTAAGGACCTCATGACGAATCCTCAAAAAAAGTACAATTCAGAGAAATTAGATGAAAAATGTTTTAGCATCTGCATCTTTCCCTGCCAGCAGTGGAGGTCAACCAAGCATGAATTCCCACCAGGGAGTTCCCTCTGCATACCAACATGTCCTCCAGCAACAGCATACTTCCAGCATGCCACCAGGTACTCAAATACCTAAAGGCTCAACCCTAGAAAGTATCTTGGAACACTTTCTATAACCTTTTACTGCAGGAGGCCAGGCCAGTATGATGTCCATGGGCGGAGGAGGGAAGCCGGGCGGGATGCCAACCGCTGCAATGATGCGGCAGCAGTCTGGAGCTGGAGCAACCAACGCGATGATGCGTGGAATGGGCAGCTCGCAGCAGGGAAATGCTGCCCCAGGACAACAGCAGCCACATCAACAACAGCCGGGAGCAATGAATCCACCGCCCGCTTACAGTAGACAAGGTGCCGGAATGCAGCAGCTACCGGGCTACGGTGGAATGGGGCCGGGCGGGCAGAATATTATGGGTGCTGGGTTGACTATGCAGCAGGCGCAGCATATGCAGCACATCCGACCCCGTTAGTCACTTGCTTCTAATAATTTCATTTTGATTAATGGTAGATATGAATGTAATCATGAATTAAAGTAGCCAACAAACTTCTTTCAGAAATGGCTGGCTCAAGCAGCGAAGGGAGCGCAGGAGCTGGCGGGAATCCTCAGCTGGCAAAGATGATGCAACGGGTGAGAGAGTGTGGTGGGGGAGATAGTGCGAGTCTCTTCCAAGACCTTAAAAAGAATCCTCAACTCCTGTCTGCTTTTCTGAAAGAGAAATCCGCTCGCCCCCCTGTTCGTGATGCTTCTTCTTCCTCCACTCCGAGCTTTGCTGATGTCAGTTTCTCTCCCGAAATGCCTCCCTCACTTTTTCATATGTTCACATTCTATCAGTTCAGTTCTTCTCTTACTTTCTTTTTATCTCTCTTACTCTCATTCTCTTAATCTCTCTCACTCTCAGGGCCCTTATCGTCTGCCTTATATTAGCAGTTATCTACGGTCAAGTTATCTAGTCTCTTTCCTGTCTTAAATAGTTTCTATGTTTTGAACATTGCCACGAGCCCGTCTGCACTGCTATTGAGTTCCTCTTTAACATGAAGCTTGTAATGGGTTGTTCGGTGATGGACAGGGTTACTCTCTCACATATGATCTGGCATCAAATAACAGCTTAATAACCTTATCATCTGATCAGTTCTGAAGCGAAAGAGAGAAAAAAGAGCATGTTAAGGAGAGGCCCTCATTTCTCTTGCATCTATTCACAATTTTTTATTCTCATTCTAAGGCATACGGGAGAGAAAAAGTGTTCAGCAAAGCCGAGGCGGAGGCAACGGACGACCAATTTCTCCATGATTTCACCCAATTTTCAAATTCTGATTCAGTAGGTGTTTTTGTTTGAAAAGCTATAGCTGCTCCCTTTGGGGAGAGCTATATTTCGCTCTTGTTCAGTTGCATTATCAGCCAATCAGTTGCACAAACATAGAAGTAGGGAGCAACAAATGCATAACTATGTACTCTAATGTTCAGAATGCACCGTATCATCCGCAACACAGCGGTTTCTATGGTCAGCAGCCGGGCTCGGCTGCACAACAGCGGGCGCCCCAAGGAGGGGGTGGAGGAGGGCAGCAGCAGCAACAACAGCCGTATCAGGGGATGAATCAGCAGCAGTGGGCGCAGTTTCAAAACAGGGGTGCGCCGTCTCCCGCAATCTCAAAACAGTATTCCTCACAGGTTCGCTATGAGTTGTATTTCTTGTCTGGTTTATGGAGAAGCTCAAATTGAGAAGAGACAAAACGTATTGAATTTTTGTTAACTTCAGATGGGAACATCGCCCATGATTCCTCCGGCAACGCAGCAACCGATGGTTTCGGGTAAACCAAGCGACGGGCAGCCGCCCTTCCGGTGACCTCGGTGCAGCTTTGCGCATTCTGCCAAGCGTACGAGTGTGGGATGAAATCTCTCCCAAGCCGCCATTCTGCATCCCAGTGTGAAGGCGCTGGTCGCCTCTCGTCTTGTTGTTGTTTGTTGTTATTGTTGCGCCGCCTGCTCCCCTCGTGTAAGAAGAGATTGTGTACATTTCAGCTAGTTTCTGTATGTGCGAGTAGTCGAGTTTGGATTCATCCTCTTCCCTCCCTATCTCTTCATCTTAGTTCCCTCAGACTCGCTGCTTTCACAGCAACTTACGAGTATTCGCCTCTGAGCCCTCTTGGTTCTAATCGATCCCCCTAGAGTTGTCATTATTTACTCTGGCGCACTTGTTGCTCAATTCAACTTTATCGGAGGCATTGCGTATCGCATGAGACGCTAAGAGAAGAAGTTGAGTAATGTCATTTCTTGGAAGAGAGTAAGTCTTCTACTTTGTGTTGATGTATTCATTGCTGAGCTTCATCGAGTTTTAGAATTTGTTACTGTGCGTGAAGGTTTTTGGTTATCTTTTCAGTAGAGTGAGGCTCCTCCCCTCATTGTAGAAGGATTGAATCAACCGGATTTAGGGTACACTTGTACTACGTATACCCTGCTGCATAAATTTGCTTTTTTGATTGTGTGTTTTCTGCTCGCAGCTCTTATGAAATGATGTGTATTTCCTTTTTGATCGCCTTGAGTATTCTTTTTATGTTTCTGTTGTTTTGAAAATAATTTGTATTTTGTACACGTATTGCATTGAATAAGTTATTATCCATGCTACTCTCAGTGATTTGTCATTCTCTTTTGTCAAAAAATGGCATACAGTAAAGAATCAAGATTGCACCATAGAGAAGGGGTTCAATTATGGATACGTCATTATATTCGGATGTGATCTGCCTTATTACTTTTTAAAGTTGTTAACAAGGCCCTTGTGTAGCATATTCTTATATATACATAAAGAAGATTTATTTGCAATTTTCTCAGAATGAGAGAGAGAGAGAGATGATAGTACGCGCGGCATGTTTTTCCCCCAATGATGTCTCATGAAAGGGTGTCCGTTGTGAAAATACAATTGAATTACTTTTGCACAAGTTATTGTTTCTTATCTATTTGTTGTATTGGCTAATGTTATAGCAGGGAAAGAGGTCACTATTTCAAGCCACCAATTCGAACTTCATCAATATTTGTAGGAACTAAATAAGCTTCTCATGTTTTTATACCTTGATTGAAGGACCGCGCATCGGTCACACTCACTACCTGATAAGAGATCTTGTTCAAACGGGAGAAGAACTTTTCTTGGAGTTGAGTCAAAGGCTAGGGTGAACTGGTGAGTCTTGTAATAATTTGTCTCAACTTCAGACATGCAACAGTCTATATACTCTTCTTGATACTTTCAAAGTGTTCGCCCTTTCAGAAGCTGCCTTCAATCACCCATTCGTTTTTTTCTTCCTTTTGCGTAACTAATTGGTTAGAAACGACGCTAGACGTTAATATGTGTCCTCCATAGCTCCGCCCCTAAAAGATGATTGTTTCCTAATAGCTCCTCCCCTTATTCATCATAAGAATATATTTTTTAAAAACAACCCTTAAAAATTGTTTTTGAATGTTATGAAGGAGAAGAAATGCTATTTTATCACAGTGTTCCTCAAGAGTTGAATTGTGTTGTGTGTTGTGCCTCTGCTCCTCTACATAGAAGGAGAAGGAATTGCAAAATTCAATTGAAGATTGTATATTCAATTCAAACAAAGAATATGTCTTATTTATTATGTTCCGTGAAGATCACAAATAAAACCCACTTTAATGGCAAAGCCGAACAAGTGAGAGGAATTTTGTTCTAAGACATTAAGAGTTCTGAATTATATCTGATTACAAAACAGGCAAGCGGTGAGAATCAAAATTCGATTTCGGAGAATTAAGGAAGGTTACGCTAAAGAGGCCGTACGGCTTAGGATCGAGACCGCATGGAAAAACTTACATTGTGAAGTTTTTGTCACTTTGTATACCATCAGATATACCATATAAAACGTACATACATATATGTATACCATCATATATACCATCACTTTGTGTACCATCATATATACCGTATAAAGCGATCCTCCTATTCTCGATTCCAGACCCTGTTTACCTCTTTTTCCTCGACTTACCTCTTCTCACTTTCAAAAGTTTCACGCCTTGGTGTTGATACGAATCACTTCTCTATTTGATCCCCTACCTGCCCCTTCCGAAATCACCCTTGCGATAAAGTATTACAGTACCGTTCAAAAGTATATCAAGTTTTTGTTTTTTCAACACAACTTCTTTCAACCTCAACCAAAATTTATGAATCTTTCAGGAGTGATTTTCGCACTCAATTTACACTTTAATTCATGCTCATAGCATCACACAAGTTTGTAATTAATGATTTAATACTTATTTATCGAAATGTGATAAAATCACGATTTTTACCGCAACAACTAAATAATTTATAACTAACCAGAACAGACCAATTTCAAAAACAAGTTGCCTAATATTTCTTCGCACATCCCTTTGCATCTATTACTGCCTTACAGCGACGCGGCATCGAGTCAATTAGGTTGTCTATGAGGGACATGGGGATGCTCTTCCAAGCAGCCTCAATCTGCTGGAACTTGACGGACAGATTCGATGCGTGCACGGTCCTGAGCATCTTTTCGACCTCGTACTAGAGGTGCTCGATTATGTTCAAGTCGAGACTCTGACTGGGCCAGTCAAGAACCTCGACTCGACGTCGAGCCAACTACTCCGACACGAGGCGAGACGAGTGTTTTGGGTCGTTGTCCTGTTGGAGAATGAACGAACGACCCATCGACTGCAGCGCATCGTGTTCTCAAGGATTTCTCGGTTTATGGCTGCGTCCATCCTACCTTGAATTCGAACCAGAGGTCCAGGATGAGGCGGTCCGCCAAATCCCCAGAGAAACACGGAGCCGCCGCCATGTTTAACCGTTGGAAGCTGGTGCTGGGAATCAAAACGATTGCCTGGAAGACGACGAAATGAACTGTACACCGGAAGTACCGAACAAATAGTAACGTGATTTGTGAATCCAGAGTACTCTACGCCACTGCATAAACGTCCAGTTGAAATGAGACTTAGCCCAAGCTACACGCGCCTTCTTGTTTTTCGCGGAAACAAACGGCTTCCGCGCCGGTCGCCTTCCATTCAACCCAGCTTTCCTGTAGACGGATTTTTATGTTTCTCAGCAATGGCATGGACACTCCTGGAGATGATACAACTGCAGAATAGACAACCAGCAATAGACAACCTGAAACTTAAGACAAAATCTCGTATCACCTCCTAGGATACGTACACGCTTCAATAGCCTCGAGACGGCTGATTTTGTAATGGAAAACTGCCTGGCGAGCTGTACTTGTGTGGACCCCTGCTGGTGCCCCTTCACGATGGCATCCTGGATAGGCAATAACATGTCGCGCACTCCGAGACGTTTACCCATTATTCCACATTAAAAACGAAAACCAACAGAAAAAGTAATGAAAATGAAAAGTTGCAAAAAATTCCAGTTACGGCAAAAGATGAAATCTGTGGTGTGCAATAAGAGACGTTTATTAAAATGCACCGGACTGTGAAATACACTTGCACACAAAATTTTCTATCAAACCTGAAAGTTTCATAAATTTTGGTTGAGGTTGAAAGAATTTGTGTTGAAAAAACCAAAAGTTGATATAACTTCAAACTTTACTGTATTATTATTATCAGCACTTCGTGAATTAGCTATAATGGGATTTTTCGAATACTTTAGATGCGAAATGTCTTGGAACCCCAAATAAGCCCGTAGATCAAAATAACTAGTCATGAGGGAACGGTAGACTTGAGACAGATCGAGAACGGGAGTCAAAGAATTGAAGGCATATGACTGAAGAGTTCTTATCGCTGCTAGCCTTTTTGGCCCCTTTTTGGACATTGTCTAGATTTGAGCACATGGTTTACCCACAGTGCGGGTCAGAGAAACGACCTGAGGTAGTATGCAGGGAAAACATAATAATCTGGATTATTATAATACAAGGATTACAAAATCCAAAAGAGTGAATATTTTTTGGATAATGGAAATCGGTATGCATGGATGTCAGATTATTTAAACTTGGATTATTGTCGAAAAGGACGCGGAAAGACAAGCGTAAGCATCAAAATGTATCAAAATGCACTCTAAAAACTATAATTTCCGAATACTAAATGCACTCTAAACACTATAATTATTTTTGGATTCTTCAATAAACTACCTCCGGAGTAGGGTTACTGGTTTCGTCGGATTATCAGTAGTCCAAAAGTATTATAGCTTCCATGCAACCCGGATTATTTATATGAAGTTGGATAACTGATGATCCAAGCTCACAATACTTTTTGATTTCTCCATGCATTCGGCCTCTGTAAAAGTTTAACCAAATTTGTACAGAGTATAATTTCACCAATGAAATACTGCATGCGGAGTTCTCACTCAATCGATGTCATTTCAATTGGAAATGCGTTCAACTGGGACCATCATGGTTGAAGTTGCACTCTTTCAACAGCATACGGGATGCTGAGCAGACTAAGAGTTGCTCTCTCGCCCTGTGCATTTTTCGCGCGACTAATGAGTTCATCAAGTGAGGTTCTACTTGATGGGAAGTCTCTGGCGACCTCCATTTCTCCTCATCCAACCGTCATCATGTCGGGCATCCAGCCATCTGGTATACCGCATGTCGGCAACTACTTCGGCTTTATCCAGCCTTGGATTCACATTCACAAGGTGAGATCCGTTAGCTATTCCAGCAAACTCAGCATAAACGCCTTTACATTCTCATGAAATATATCACTGTTAGTAAAGGTAACTTTTTACCGCAGTTATTGTAATTTTTCTATTCTTCGTTCTTACTGTAGCACAACATATTACGTTGCAAATGCATTGACTTGAACCGCCTCTCAGGTTGTCACTGTTTTGTCATTAAAAAAAGTTTCGACTGGTATCCAAGAGTAACTGTTGATGCCACCAGGAGAAAGTGGCTGATGCCTCCTTTCTGAGTATCGCCGACCTCCACACCATATCTGCCGGGGCTCAATCGCACACACAGGTACACAGATTTTTCATAATGGTCAACATTAGAAGGGTCAGCTCAAATTATAGACTTGTGAAATTCTGCAGTCCAATGCTGATTGTGATTACGGTACTTTTTGCCAAGTGTGTCATACATTTGTCTTTCTTCTTGTATTTTCTTCTTGAATTGTATTGTCTTATATTATCTTCATTGTTAATCTTTTTCGTGTTCTTCGTCTACTTAGTTTTTATTTTCCACTGCTTTCAAATCGGAAAAGTATCCGCACTTTACTTTGCGGGGGGGAGGCAGGTTACTGTGGGATGGGGGCAGGTTACTGTGGGGGGCAGGTTACTGTGGGGGGGCAGGTTACTGTGGGGGGGGCAGGTTACTGTGGGGGGGGGCAGGTTACTGTGGGGGGGGGGGCAGGTTACTGTGGGGGGGCAGGTTACTGTGGGGGGGCAGGTTACTGTGGGGGGGGGCAGGTTACTGTGGGGGGGGGCAGATTACTTGGGGGGGGGGGCAGGTTACTGTGGGGGGGCAGGTTACTGTGGGGGGGGGGGCAGGTTACTGTGGGGGGGCAGGTTACTGTGGGGGGGCAGGTTACTGTGGGGGGGCAGGTTACTGTGGGGGGGCAGGTTACTGTGGGGGGGGCAGGTTACTGTGAAGGGGGCAGGTTACTGTGCGGGGGGGGGGCAGGTTACTTTTACTGATTTTTAGCTCAGGCTTAGTTAAAATGTATGCTAACGAGGCCGTACGGTTTAGGAGCGAGGTTATATGGAACAATTAGTCACAATATTTTAGTTTCATCCATGCTAATTGAGTAAATTGGCTTAGCTGTTTTCAGCTTCTTTTTTAAAACATTTTTTTCTCTCTTAGGCTCAGGCAAAGGTTACGCTAACAAGGCCGTATGGCTTGGGTAAGAGACCGCATGGGAAAATAAAAAAAAGACAAATGTTTGAAAAAGTATAAGAAGCATTCAAATGTATGACACACTTGGAAAAAAGTACCGTAATCACAATCAGCATTGGACTCCAAGTTTCTGCACGTAAATTATAGAGGATCTTCTAGCTCGAAGTATGCTCGTAATGTAACCATAGCTGATACCAAAGCTTAAAGTATTCGCTGCTGTTACAAAAAAGGAGGGGGAGAAGAAATTTGATACAGATGATGCCGACGGAAGTTCAAATTATTCAAGCAAATGTCTATCAATGGGTTACGGTGGAGGGTGCAGGAACCTGCTCAAGACTTTACATGTAGGGTATGATTGTGAAGCGAAGTTAATAGGCTTGTGTGATGTATCCCGATTTCAATCCCCTCCCTGTCGTCCACAATTCGAACAGATCAACAATGAACTGCGTGATCAGCAACGTCTTTTTGGTACACACGCTTTCAGTGTTTTAGTGGGCTAGGTGTGTATACTGAGTAAGGAAAACGTGTTCCTTGCTTCGAGATGGGATTAAGCGCGAAAAAGGACGTTAGTGTTGAGATATCGGGTGAAAATTGAGGTATGCTGAAGACCACCCTGTAGAAGACCACCCTGTTGAAATAGAGTTACTGTTGGAATACCTTGCTTATATATGAGAATATTTTATGCCGGCAATCGCGTAACAGCGTGATTTCGAAAAGCGTCTTTGTAAGATGCACTACTCGCACATTTCCATAGGGTCTCTTTCCTAAGCCTTAAGGCCTCGTTAGCGTAAGTTTAGCCTAAGCTGAAATTTCAGCGAGATAGCTGGATTTTTGAAGCATTGAAAAGGATGAGAAAGTATGTCATTATTGTTGTAAGTAGAAAGTGTTTTGTATGGTGCATTTTACGAATAACGCTTTACGGAATCACGCTTTCCGGCAATTGCCTTTTATGCCTCTTCTAAATATCTGTTTAATCCGGTTTCACGGGAAATTTTTGGAAACTTTCTTCGATAGTGTGTTGATGTATTTGAGCTGCACGAGCGAACTCTCCAAATGGCGGCAAGTTTGATGGCTTGCGGTGCGGTTGGCCTGCGAACGAGTTTATTCCGCCAGTCAGCTGTACCAGAAGTTGTGCAACTCTTCTGGATCCTCTCTTCATTCCAGACCGTCACTAAACTCCAAAGACTGCCGCAATACAAGGATAAAGTGCAAAAGTGAGTCATTCATAGTTCGAATTTTTATTTAGGAATCGTTTTAAAATGTCTAACTGAGTGATAAGTTGTGTTCACATCGCAACAACTTCAAAATTAAACTATTCGAAGTTGCAGCTTTAAACGGAGTGGAGTGCCGCTGGGGCTTCTGGCTTACCCTGTTCTGCAGGTTGGATCACATTTATTTGTTCTTGACTTTTTTCTTCTTCAGATTGGGTCCCATACGGCCATATTCCCTTACACCATTTGAGATTTCAGCCATCAAAGGCTTTTTTCAGAACTTTTATGGATGTAGACTATCTTTTACGCAGCAAAATGAGTTATTTCATGTTGTAAGAATAATATAGATGTTATGAAGAAAGAGGGTATTGATTGAAGGCAGCAGATATTCTCTCCTTGCGATCTACACATGTACCCGTGGGTGCAGACCAATCGCAGCACATGAATCTGGTCACCGATATCGCCCTCACCTTCAATACGCAATACGATGTAGATTTCTTCCCGATCCCAGAGAAGGTTCCTATTATGTAATGTTTTCGTTTATTCTTGACATACTTCAAAATGCATAGAATATTTGGCGAATTTTCAGATAACAAAAGACTCGAATTCTCGCATTCGTAGTCTGCGAGCGGCCTCGCAAAAGATGAGCAAGAGCGAATCGAGTGCGAGAGGGCGAATAGACATCATCGAAGAGGAGCAGAGCATACGGTATGTTGCCCTACAGTATATCACAATGATTAATTTATTATTTATCCCACCCTAGATAATAGATGCTAAATATGCATGGACCACCATTCCTCTCAAAACTAAGTATTGTTTGAGTTTTATTCACTTTTTGATTAAGCGAGAAATGCAGAGAGGCACTGAGCGATGAGATCCGAGAAATATCTTACAATCCAGGGAAGAGACAGGCCATCTCCAACTTGGTCGGTTAATATTTATATAGCCTTTTTCGTTACATCTCTCGTATTTTTCTGATAGTTTCTAGGTCAATGCAATTTAATGTAAGAAATTCATCTCACGGGCAAAAATGGCACTCGGCCGGGACCGAACCTCCTTTGCCTATCCGGGGATTGAAGATCGTTACCAAGACACCAACCGAGCACAAATTATCCCATGCGATTTCTTTAAGGCACAACAACTGATCATAAGTTCTGCGATGTGTAAATCCGAACTCCCATGCCCCAAACACTAAACGTAAACTTTAAAAACTGTATCACACTGTCTTTTAAGCTACTTGACTCAAATACGTTAGCAACCTCTCAATCTATACTGGAACTCTTCAGGTAATTCGTGTTTTGAACTGCCTGTTTTGAACTCAATTACGAATCCTTTTTTAAAATATTTTTTTTCCTTTCTAGAACTTCATTCGAAAAGGTAAAGACGAAAAAGAGCAGTCCTCTTGTTAGTCCTAGGCAAAATAGGGTTTACAAATCATGCGAACGAGTCTATAATAATATTTATAAAAAAAACCACTTTCTTTATCCTTTTGCTCAAAACAGGTTGTATCTTCCCATTCGCAGAAAAACGTGTATATATAGATGACTTATCATGAGGGAACGGCAAGCATTCGAGAGAGCACAAAGAGCGTGTGATGTATAAGAGAAGATGCAGACAATCAGAGCAATTTTATCTCTAGTTTTCTCGGATAGCTCGTAGTAATGCGCCTAGATTTTACCCGCCGCGCGGGTTTGAGAAACACATGGTGTATGAATTGTCAGCTGAGTCAATGAGAGCTATCTGTTTGTAGATTGATCTATTGGCGGCAGTTAGGGGAGTGGAGGTGTCTGTGCTTATGGAGGAAGCGGCGGCTTGGGATACGGTAATGCTGAAGGGACAACTCGCTGAGGCTCTTGTCCAGAAAATCGCGCCAATAAGAGAAAAGTACCGGGAAGTGATGGAAGAGCCGAAGAAGGTAAGAATAGTGAGATAGGAAGTGAAAAGCGTCATGAAACACAGAGAATGAAAACTTTATAATTATAACAAGGTAAATGATTATATACTGTGTTTGAGGTGGAGTGGAAGCTTCTGGAAGCAGAAGAGAGGGTGAGAGAAGTGGTTCGTTCAACACTGCAAGAAGTCTTCCGGATAACAGGCTTCCGTTGATTATCTTCCATTGATTATTGATTGACTCGTTGATTATTGATTCATTTTAATTGTTGTACATAAAGATGAGTATTTGGTTGTAAACTCAGCTGGCTTATTTTAGTTGTTTTTTTCGGTATCTCCGGTCTATCTCGATCAGGGGATTTTTAGTGTGCAAGGAAAAGGCACAAACGCCCGCCAAAGGCGTAAAACTTTGTTTAATTAAAGGGTCTTATGATAATGATAGTCCCTTATGTCCTATTAAGTCGATAGTAAATCGATATCGATAGTCCTATTAAAGGATCCCTTATAATAAAAAATGAGGGTTTTTCACGCAAGGGTCCCCCCTTATGATTTGGAAAAACAGAGGCCCGCCGACAGAAGGTCTGACATGACTAGTTAACCGCTAATCGATGTTTTCATTCGAATTTTTTTCATTCAAAGATTTTTTGAAAGAAATCAATCAGAATTATTAGAGGAAATATCAGAAAAGTTAACGATCAATTTTATCGAGATTGAATTAATTTTTTTTATTGTTTGTCGTACGAAAATGTTGTCAAACTTCGGAATTCTCCGAAAATTTCACGTAAAAGTTAGATGGTAGCCAAGAACTTGAAAGTTTTCCAGCCATGGTTGTTAACAGGGTTGTCTCTTACAGTAAACGATGGTACAATATTACATTTGTAAACAGATTTCACATTTGCTCACTATCAACTTGCTCTCCTTTTACAATTTTCTCAGAAAAGTGTTGGACAAATAAAACGTTTTGTTTCTCCCCAATGATACACAGTCATTGAAGCAGCTAGAGTACTAGAACGTGTGAAAGAGAGGCTCTTGTAGGTGGGGTTCTATTTAGAAGAAAGAGAGGTCCTAGTAGATGGGTCCTATTTAGATGAAAGAAAAGTCAAATGTATTAGATAGCGCCGAAACACTAAGCATCTCAAGTATACATTCTGCCTATTTCTTCCTAGTTATTCGAAGGTGGTCAGCGATAGCACGTTGTATTGTTTGTAGACTCTTTCTCATGATGACTAAACGACCTCCTGAAAATTCCGAGCATTGAAGCACGCGAATTTTTTTCCGTTGATTTTTAGATGTTTAGAAAACTGCATCGTAAGTATAAAATCACTTTAAAAATCGTGTCGAATACACGGTTGAGAATAGAAGAGAATAATAGAAGATACTACCTCGTGGATGGCAACTAGGATCAGGTTCTGCCAGAACTTGATAATCGTGGTTTTCAGATCGTCAACTGCTGCAATTGTTTGTGTCATTGGCATAGATATTACGAACAAGAAATGCTCACACTATTTCTATGGGATATATAGGTGGGAGCTACACGCAGAACAATCCCATAAATCGACCAGGTTGGCTCTAAACCAACTCATGGTCAAGTTGCTGACATGTATTGCACTTTATTCCTGTAAAAAAATCATGACACAGGGACATTAAGTTGATTGAATGGAAGGAATTGTGATTCAAGCACTTGCTGGTGAACATCCGGATTTTTTACGAGTAGTCATGAGCTAAAGCGCCATCGTCGCTAGATGCTTGAGTCACGACAGGAAAAAAGGTGCAGTCAACTCTGTGTTCTCCTCAACTCTAACGTTTAGAAAAGCAGCAGGTCATCTACTCTGACAAGAAAAAGTTGACTTTGGATGTCCCAGAAGACATAAAGCAGAACTGACGAGATTTATTAATTCCGCTCTACTTTTGAGGGGAAACGTCCAAGGTTTATGGCGCTCAAGTTTGTCACCAACTCCTAGGTAATCGAGCTACCACCAGCAAACACTTTAAACTCATCTTCTTCCATTTATTCAGCTCAATACCCATGTACCATACATTCTCAACAGGATAATGCTGCAGTCCATCTCATGATTTAGTTGGTACAGAGCAGAGCCAACCTGGTCAATGTCTGTCACGGGTCTGCGTATACTCCCGACCTAAATCCCATATAAAATGAGTGAGAAAATCTTTTTCATAATATCTATGACAATTACAAACAATTTGCAACAGTTAAAGAGCTGGAAAATGTGCTTCTTACATCCTGGCAAAATCTGAACCCAAAATCTTCCATATCCAACCTTGTATCCGAGGCTATTCAGTCTTTCGGAAAATTTATTCCCTAAAGTTTGTTGGTTCGATTTAACAATTGGTTTTGTTTGATTACCCAAGTGATTCTATGGAGTGGCCCAAAACCCTAAAATCGACAATTAATAAGTTCTTGGTTCGCGTCGATGGTCAAAATTTCGACATGTAGTTCAATCATGATGAGTAATAGTACACAAAAACTACAGCCGATATCGCAACACCTTCGAAGAATTGAGTGATTTTGTACTTATGAGAAGTGATACACGCTCTCTCTCATCATTTCGTAGAGAAAGGCCTGACAGAGGTCGGTCGTCCGCTTGCTTCTGCTCTCTCACTGGCCGTCTATTCAGTAGGTTCTTGAGAAAGCGGACAAGTTTGGTTCTACTATTTCGAATACCAAATACGAGCGGATTTGATCTATTATCATTTTCTCCTTCTCTCTAAAAGAAATTTATTTTTCTTTCTCTTTTAATTCTAATTCATACGGGCAAAGGTGCAACATTAATTGGATGCGAGTTGAAAAATAAAAGCCTAACTAAAATCTTTTCTGAAGAAAAGACAGACCTAAGAACTTTTTTAAAGTTGTAAGATTGTTTTTAAACTTTGAGTTTCAGTTATTGAGTAAATGTATAAATCAAGTTTTTTTTTTCGAATTGGGTAGCTCATACTCAACAGAACTGCAGGTTTCGCTGAGCGAGAAGATTTTTTTCGAAAACGGAGCTATGACGACGGTACATATTCTTTGTTGTCAAAACAAGGTGTAGACTAGTGAAAAAAGGTTCACAAGTGAAGCAACTTCACAAAGATCTTCTCCGTTCAATGTTATTATTCCCTGAAAGCTTATTAGTTGACAATAAACCTGATCGAGTAACTGACTTGTGTGGAAATTTTGAGAACATCTCAAAATCTCTTATCACAGTTACACAAATTAAGAAAATGTTCTTTTCAGGATGATGAGCCTCTTTTCAAAACACTGAAGGTCTGTTTAAGATTAATTTTTCCAAATCGAACAAACTACTCATAATTAGATCTTAACCAGGCCTCACTGCCTTTAAACTGGGTAACTGAACTTTACTCATAATTAAGTTTACTTACAGTGTATGGACGAGTCTGAGGCTGCTTCCAAAACATTCAGTCAGTTTGTTCCAAGTTTGTTTTCTTTGTTCAAAATGTAGTTCAGCTGTATTGATTCCAAACGCTATGACTTCTCCATTTCTCAACTTGCTTCTTACAGACAACGCAGACAAAAGTATCATTGGCGGAGGAGGAGAAGGAGAGGTTTTTTATTCCAAAAACTGACATATGGGTTTTCTATTGACAATTAGGCCATGTTTGAATTATGGTTACCAAGTTCCAACTTGGAACTTTCAAGACAGCCTCAGGCAATCTGAAAGTTTGAAAGGCCATTACTCAACCACGCCCCTCACGCCCGTTTATTACTAATCTACGTCACTGCCCGGGAAAGAGAAAAAGAGTGTTTGACGCACTACTATGTGTATTTTTGGGCACTTTTTCATTTTAGAAACCCCTCCCTTCCCAGAGGTTCCATAAGTCATACTTCTGACTCAGTTACATTTTCTAAAAAGTTATTTTTACATTAAAAAAGTTATTTTTACATTAAAAAAACTTACATTAAAAACGCTTAGGCTTAATAAAAAATTTTACGCTAACGAGGCCGTATCAAGAAAATGACCCAATTGACCTGACCCTATTGAACCTCTGGGAGGGGGGACTAAAGTGAAAAGTGCCTATTTTTAATACGGTCTCGTTAGCCTAAGCCATACGGCCTCGTTAGCGTAAATGTTGCCTAATCCTAAGGAGAATTAACATGAAAAACTAAATAAAGCGCATGGGGCGAAGTTAAGAATTTTACCGCAGTGGCGCGGATTAGTAATTAACGGGCGTGAATGGCGTTAGGGGGTGAATTAGTGATAGCCGTTTGAGAAGACCGCATGGCATCATTTGTATTCTCGCCTCTAGAAGGAAAAGTTGACTAGCCTCCAAAGCTCAAATATGTGATCATTCAATAATCCTGTTACGTAATATCATCTTTTGCAGGCATTAACCAAGGATGAAATTCGGACTCAGGTGGCAGCTCAACGAGCACTAATCATTAAAAGTTAGTTTAGTGAGCAATTATTTCAATTCAATTATCAATGAAAATTCATGTTGACATGATACGAAAAAATTGTGAAGTTGTACAATGTTAGATCACTAAATTATCAATTACCTAGCCTATCATTGATAATATTAATTAAATTTACAGAGTACAAAACGACAAACGTTGATGAGAGATGGGAATATCCTGAAAATTTCTTTATAGTATTTTCAAGTTTTTTTCCAAATTTTACTTACCTTATTTCGCGAGAAGAGAATATCTCCATTCCTTGAGTTGATAGCTTGAAGTTTTTACAGGGTCGCGCTACAGTAAGACAGGAAAGCTGCTGATTGCGACGAACATTCTGTTCAGCCTTTACTTTGGATCATTGATAGGAGTCGCTGTATTAGTGTACACCTTGTACTCATAGCACACACACAACGCTCTACCTATCTCCTCCTAGGTAAAGCACCCTCTCATGCCCGTGTCCACAATATATATAACAAGACTCAACAAAAAAGGAATGCGACTCAGATCGTCCGCATAGGTCACCAATATTGTTAAGAATTTCGAAAAAGAGCGTCCTTTGAGCGATGGAGTCTATAATAATGACTAGCTATCTCTTCTCCGCTTTTATCTTTAGCTCGCTTTTCATTATTCTAGACTTCTCCGCTCGGAGAGCGGTCGTTTTTTCTTCAATATTCAAGTTAAACTAGACCTTTCGTGAACTAATGGAGCGTTAGAATTCAACTTTTCACTTTGCAAAGTAATCTCTGCAAAGTGATCCCGTTAAACGCTCTAGGCCGCATCCCGTTGAGCGTTTAACGGGATCACTTTGCAGAGATTACTTTGCAAAGTGAAAAGTTGAATTCTAACGCTCCATAAGATCGTCCGTTTCATGTTACAATCATTGAACCTCACGTCTTTATTTGCACAGCTGATAGGAGTGATTGGTAAATGGTAAAATGGTACCTAAACAGCGAACACGGCCTCATGCGGGTTTTCAGACAAAAAAAAACTGAAAAGCCTAATCAATCTTATTAAAACTTGCCTTTCAAGCTTAAAAAGTGACATTGGGAGGTTTTAATGGCCGAAAAATTAGGAAAATAACAAATCTTCAGAAAAATCAATTATAATTTCCTTTAATTAATTTTGTTTTAAATCACTGACAATGACCGCCATATCTCCCCAAGTTAAGATGACTTTTTTGAAGCATAGAAACGAAAAAGATATTGTCTGTGTTCCAACATTATCTTAATCTTTTAGTTACAACAAATGTCCCCATTTAAAATCCTTTTAGTGTTCCATACATTTTAAAATACATATCATTTCAATTTATTAGCAACCCTTTGGAAAACTTCACAAGTTTTCAGGTTTTCTCAACATTCATAACTATTATTTTAAAACATTTGCTCAAGGATATGTTGTCTTCACTTTACCGAATACACATTTTCCCAACTCGGAAATGATCAGTTTTTTAAAATCTCCAACCACTTATTAGCATATTCACATTGAACATGGCCGAGACCATTAGAAATATATCAACATGTAACATATTATTTACAAACTTCTCAATTTAACAAAAAGTCATGCATTATTTCATGATAGCTCCACAAGGAGACTTTGCCCGTACCTTAGAGAATCTCCCGCTTCCACAGCGAATTTCACGCTCTTCGGTGCATGAAAAATCTGGAAGTACAACATTCATTAATTATTCATTCCGCTTCATTCTTCATTCCGCTTCAACATTTAGCAGATTCACTCATTTTCAGAAGAGCGAATGACTGACAGCCGACACAAGTATCCGCATTGAGTACTCCAAAAATTAATTAGCTTTTTTGTCTTCAGCACTTTTTTATAGTTAAATGAATGATCATCTCACAATTTATAGTTAAATGAATGATCATCTCACAATTTATAGTTAAATGAATGATCATCTCACAATTTATAGTTAAATGAATGATCATCTCACAATTTATAGTTAAATGAATGATCATCTCACAATTTATAGTTAAATGAATGATCATCTCACAATTTATAGTTAAATGAATGATCATCTCACAATTTCTAAACCATCGACAATCACCATTCTTTTTTGAAACATCACGTGTAAAAGCATAAGTCAGAGGGAAGATAGAGTGTTTCTGGGGCATAGGGGAGAAGAGGAATTTAGGGGTTCAGAGTTGTTTTACGATGGGAGTCCCTACGGAGCGATTCGAGTTAGGAAATCGTCAATGGAAAGAATCATTGCATACCAGCCGCTCAGAATGACGCAAAAGGGAAAATTAAGAGAAGTTGGGAGAGTTGTTACATGACGACCGCTCAGGAGAATGAGAAAAGGAAAGAATGCATATTGCATAAGACCAAATTTTATGGTCTCTTTATAATTCCCGAACAGTCGATTGATTCCGCCACCGACGCTTATATGCTGAATAAACAGCGCCTGAGGCGTTGCTATGCATCACTCGTAGACCTAACTCATGAATTTGTGTCAAAAAACTAACCAATACAACAGTGCTGCCCAATCGAAATTCTCCGACTTTCTCTCCCGGCAGAAAAGCGTGCGATAGCTCTGTTCGCACACTCTCTAGCGGATCTTTTCTCTTTCGAGACAAATTCGTTCGAATCGACGAGTCCTGAGACACTTGGAAGTTATCCAAGCAGACGATTTTTCTAACAAAGAACCAACCGGCGCCTTACCTTGTGCTACCAAACATACATATGTACCAATTATGTCCAATGATGCTCGTTCTGTATGTACTCCGTGAAATGCGAATGGTTAGAAGATAGCCACTAAACAAAACTGCGACAGTGTGAGTCTAATTTCAGAAATAACTGATGGTACTCGCTGAAAGTTACAGCCCGGACTCCATTCTCACCATCTCACCCACTCTAAATACACAGCCTGGCTCAAAGCTTCGCATGGCTTCTCTGATCGAAAAAAGATAAATCTACAATGAGCGGAGAGATACTACTTCTGAATTTGGTACTGTTTGCGTTTAACCACCTCTTCCTACCAGAGGTTCAATTGGGTCAGATGAGAGTGGCATTTTCTTGATACGGTCTCTCTCGTTAGCCTAAGCCGTACGGCCCCGTTAGCGTAAAATTTTTTTCCTAAGTGTTTTTGATGTAAAAATATTTTTTGTAATGTAAATAAGTCAGAAGTATGACCCATGGAAAAGGGTAGGGGGGTCGTTAAACGCAAACAGTGCCATGAATTATCATTTGAGACTGAACAATATGAAGAGAGTGGCTGACTGCTTCGATGGCGACATCTCCGACATTCGTCGCAGCCACTGCGGAGAGGGAGAAGAAGCCGTGCGCCCATCGGCCATTGATAACTACTCTCTCATTGAGACAGAAGAGATGGGGCACTCGCGAGAGCAGAGAGGGCCGCACCGAGAGTAACAGACCTGCACACAAAAATCAATCAATGAATAAATTGAAGAATCAATCAACATCTCTAAGTCAAAAAATTCAATCAATATCTCAAAATTTAAAATTAGAATCAACTAATATTCAGAGAAGTGAATAGAAGAATAAATCAATGACTAAAAAGAGGCATATAATGAGAATACCTTCAAAACTTCAAAACTTTATTACCACCAAAGGATAACTGGTTAGGTCATCACTGACATGGCTGGAAAACAGAAAAGAATTAGGGGAAACTTGGACAGGAAGTTAGAGTGGGCAACTGTGGCGCTGCTATGAATAATCTTGGTAGATCATCTGACATCTCAACCTCACATTGTCGAAGAATTTCGTGATAAGTTTACTCCAAGCTTTACAAATTTAGAGTTTACGTGAAGACGAGTAGTACTCATTCTAACGATAAATTATCAGAGTCGACCATCTTTGGTAAATGAAAACGAAAAGAATGAAAACCTGGAAAGTGTTCGATATGATCCGCTTTCCACCGACATGGAGAATGGAATGCGTGGTAGTTGCCGGGTGCAAGGTAGATCACCAACTGGCAAAGGTCGTATCCCTCCTAAGACGAGGCACAAACCTTCATTTTTTAACCAGTCGAATGGTTGTCTCACTTCTACCTCTTCCCGTACACACACACACACCAAAGTTCTCCTGCTCTCTCAGTTCTATGAATTCTATTGAATGGTCTCATATGTCAAATGTTAACCTAAATGGACACTTTTCTTAGCAAAAAATTTTTCGTCCTTTAAATGACTAAATTTGTCAAAAAATAAAAAAAAGCCCTCCCCCCAAGTAAAGTGCGCCCCCACCCTAAGTAGCATTGTGCCAAAACCTTTTGAGGAAGTTCGACTTGACCAAGAAACTCCTTGATGTCGTAGTCATGTCCCTTCACGAATTCAATTCTTCCATCCTCAACTTTACCGTAATGCAATACAATTCCATCTGCCGGTGAAACCTTAATAAAACTCAATTACTACAGAAAAATAACACTTCAAACTACAAAGGGAAAAGAATTCGTTTGAAAACCTCACCAAGGGAGTGGCACTGATTGGCCGAAGTTCCTTCTTGAGTGGTCGATTGAAAAAGGCCGCGAACGTCGGATAATAGGCGTAGTCACTCTGTGTAAGAAATGTGATTAGTTTATAAGAGGAAAAAAATTAGAGGAGAGAGTTAGAGATGAAAAGAAAAATAATTGAGAAAAGGGTGAGTAGAAAAAATTTAACATAAAAAAGAGAGATAATAGCAGAGTAAGAGAAAAATAGAGAGGAGAGAGAGCAAAGAGAAAGAGAGAAAGAAAAGAAAGAGAGGAGAGACATGGATGAAGAGAGAATATACTGAAAAAGAGAGAGAAAAGTAGAGAGAGATGAAATAGAGCTAAAAGAGTGTGTGAGAATAGAGCTGACAACTTCCGCTTCATCCATCCGGCAGTCGTACATCCTAGCGTAGAGAGAGAAGAGAGGTTCCCGCAGCGATGCAGGTATTTCCTGCAGCCATCCCATTCAATCTAATGCAGCTGCTGTTTTCGGCATTATATTTTCACAGAAACATGAATATCCACTCTTATTCCCTGATGCGTCTTGTCTTGCCGACATTGGCACGATGCTTTTTTCATTAAATTTTTTGATACTGTCTCGTTAGCCTAAGCCGTACGGCCTCGTTAGCGTAAACTTTTACTGGGCTTAAGCGTTTTTATGTAAAATTTTATCTCAAGAACCTGATGAGTCCCTGATGCTAAAAATGATCAGCTATGAAGAAAATTTTCGAAACCGTAGCGTTTAGAGCCAATATTTCGTCTAGTATTCCAATGCCTGCTCATCAGGGAACTAGAGCCTGAATATCTACCGTGCATTCTTCTTTTAGAAAAAGTTTTCTCATCTGCATCTCATTCAAATACTCTCTCATGTTTTTTTCTAAGCCTGCAAATTCACTTTTTGAAACAGCAGCCACTTAATTCACCTTCAGATTTTTTTTCTTATCTCCGTTTCTCTCTCTCTCCCTCTCTTTCTCTTTCTCTCTCTCTCTCTCTCTCTCTCTCTCTCTCGTCTCTCTCTCTCTCTCTCTCTTTCTAAATTTCATATTTTTCTACAGTTTTGATACCCTTAAACGATAGACTATCTTATCGTTCTTATCCGCCCCTATCTTCAACATCCCGTGTTCTACTTCCTTTCTGCATTGCTCGTTCTCTAAATTTCTTCAAGAATGATATCTGCATTTTAAAACCCTCAAAAAGAAACCTTGTTCGCGACTCCACCAGCAAATCGGGAAAGGATGTTGAGAGGAAGTGAGAAATACAATCGCATCTCAATAGAAATACGTTTCGACCTAGAAGGATGGAGTCATGGGATGAATGTAGTCTAGTGTAATCTAGTAAAAAAAACATATGAAAAAGACGTTAGAATTCTTCAAAGGAGAAACGAAATCTCCTAATTCGATTCGACTATGCTTAGCGCTCACCTTCATGTCGGAGTAGTAATGCTGGCTGTCGATGATCTCTCTCCAGTCGGGGGTCGCAAGGTGGCCGACGTAACCCGCGCAGCCAGTCAGCATTGCTGCGCCGCCCAGAAGTGCAGCTTCTGCAACCAATGCTGATTGAGTTGATAGCAACTACTTGCGGGTGTCCCTCCCCCCCGCATTGTGTGGAAAGCAAACGGAATATAAAGTCTCTGAAACAAGCTTACTCGGCCTTTAACAAATCACACTCAAGACACTCAAACACTCACGACACTCACGCGTCGGCCTAAAACACGGCCTCAACTTGAAAACTGCCTGGCTCAATTTTTTCTTTCTTGTTCTCTTTCTTTCTTCTCTTTTCCTTTTAAAAAAAATCTTTATAAATTTTGGGGAAAGGAAAGGGGGGAGGGGGGTTTACCTAAGCAGGGAAGGGAGGGGGGCCCTAAAGGGGGAAGGGGGGAAGAGGGCCCTACCTAAGCGAAGGGGGGGAATTGGGCCCTAGGAGGGGGCCCTAAGGAGAAAGGGGGGGAAGGGAGTTTTAATGAATAAAATCTCTTTCTGAGAAAAAAACTTTGGACGGCTGAAGTAGATTAAAGCCAACTTTTTACAAAGAAAGTAAGAGAACAAGTAAGAAAAAAGAAAGAGAAAAATTTAAAAAGAGAAAGAAAAAAGAATACTAATTAATTGAGCCAGGCAGTTTTCAAGTTGAGGCCGTGTTTTAGGCCGACGCGTGAGTGTCGTGAGTGTTTGAGTGTGATTTGTTAAATGCCGCTTACTCAGAAATATATTTTCTCTTCTGCTTTTCCTGTGTTCCACAACACTCCCTCACACTCTTTTTCACCTCTTATAGGGGTGCGGTAAAAGTCCAGGTGGACAACTTTGTCATGTTCCATATTTTTTGTTTGGTGTAGCAGTCGTGTGATTTTTTGCTTGTATCTTATTCATAATGTTGCTAACATACCCTGAAAAAATCAGAATGATAACTCTTTTGTTTTCCGGTAATGCTCTCTGATATGGACCGAGGCTACATTCTGCGCTTGAGCCAGTCCGGGCACATTCAAAAGCACATCGCCAGAACCACTGGATTCTTCCGTAGGACCATTGAAAACACAATACGTCGCTTTCTTAAGACTGGTACAACAGATGACCGTCCCAGGAGTGGCAGACCAGTGACCGCGACCACTTCCTTCAACATGAGAAGCATCCGAAAACCCCAAACGGAGTCTCAGAAAACTTGCGAAGGAGCTGCGTAATCTCGGCTAGTTCTGTTCAGACGATCGTCAAATCCCGCATGGGACTTCGCCCCATCAAGCTGCAGAAGAATCACGCATTGAAGGACCAGATGAAGGCGACCCGTCTTCGGAGATGTCGTGAACTGTCAAAGCGGTTCAAGCCGGTGGACTGTTTGGATATTCTCTTCACCGATGAGAAGTTGTTCAATATTGAGCAGTCCTTCAACCACCAGAACGATAGGATTTGGTCGAAATCGGTCAAAGATGCCAATAAGAGTGGCCGTTACGTCTCGAGAAAGGGCCATCCTGCTTCTGTCATGGTCTGCGCCGGGATTTGCGCGACTGGCAAGACTCCTTTCATTTTCGTCGAGCAGGGAGTCAAATTGAATGCCAATAACTACCTGAACGACATTTTCGTGAAGGAAGTACTTCCCTGAAGCCAGGCTCACTTTTCGGGAGGCAGATGAACCAGTTCTCTGCGTTGCAGCAGGACTCTGCGCCCGCCCACAAGGCTAAAGTGGTGCAAGACTGGTGCAAGAGCAATTTCCCCTCCCTGACCACATCTGCCGAATGGCCTCCGTACTCAACTGATTTGAATCCTCTGGACTTCTCTGTGTGGTCGGTCCTTGAGAGCAAGGCCTGTGCTTCCCCACACAAGAATTTGGAAAGTTTGAAGTGCGCCCTACAGAAGGCGTGGGATGATCTTGACGTCGCTTACCTGTCCACCACGGTGGGTGCCTTCCACAAGCGACTCCGCGCCTGTGTCAAGGAGAAAGGAGGGCTGTTTGGAATTTGAAAAAGCAGTTCTATCCCAAACTATTTGAATAAACTTTGATGAAAATTTTGTTTGATTTGCTCAATCCGTTGAGTTTTTTATCGGAAAAAATACTGTTTACCTGGACTTTTGTCGCATCCTGTAAGTAACGATTTTTTGATCTACACTTTTTTTTCTCTTGATAGATAATTTGATGGCTCTGCTCGAAAACTTACAAGAAACTTTCGCGCGTCTCCAGACGACCAAAAACTATTGACTGAAAAACTGTGTAGGATGATTTTGAAGCCTTAATCCCTTCTTGAGATATATTCGCCCTTGATCTACACTTTTTTAGCATCATCAATGAAAAGGATGCGCAGGTCACTCAGAGAGAACTTCGCACTTTCAATGTTTCTAGGTCAATACGGGCCATAGATCTTCACTCGGCTGGTATAACGTTCTGTTCCTATTCTGAGTTTGAGTTAGAATAGAGAAGTCTTCACTGTGGTCTTCTCTTTGATCTTAACCACTGACTTCGTCTCTTCCGCAATTGTGAGACGGATGAGGACTGCCATCGGAAAGATGTCAGCTGTAATGCTGTTCAAACCACACTCTTCTCATTTTTTCTTGAGATTAAGTGATTGAATTATATACATAAAACTGGCTTATCTTCTTGCAACAATCATATTGTTTATTTATTATCTTTCTGCTCCAAGGATGTTTTTAAGAAAACACAGACATGAAAGATTAGAAGAGAGAGAGAGAGAGTATCATAGAGCACACCAGGTAATTTCTTTGATTTTCGACTCGACACCAATTTGTAATTCCGAGTCTTTCGCGTACTGTTAAAAAAATAAAATTAGTGCATTTTTGCACTTAGCAATGCAATGCATCACTACGCCGTTATTAACAGGAGACAAGCAACCAACAACAAAAATTAATATGAGAAACCAACCGATTGTGAGAGAAAAACCGCCGTGGAGCGTATCATCTTCATCGTTCGTCCCAAACTATGCTTACTCCTCCTTCCACGATCGATGAAATTTTTGTATTCGTTCGATATCTATCAGCTGCGAGTATCCAGCGATCTACTGATTCGATACAAATTCTTCGATCTTGACTAAGTAAGCTTTCGACTTTGTCAACAAACCTTCAATGCATCGACAAATAACAGTTGACTCGTAAAATTTCATTTAAAACTGAGTGAACTGTAACAATCAACAGACAACAACGACACAGATTACCAGTGGAACTTTTCGTTTCAGTAGCTGTTAGTGATCTGAATAGATTTTTCAAGCTGCTTAACTCGGCCGTTTTCTTGCGGTTGCAACGAATAAAAAAATCAACAGAGATCTTTATTCATTGATTATAGTTCATGTGGCAGGCTGCCAGTCGAAGACACGGCAGAGTCGGGACCGGACGGAAGTGAGGGAGATGAGAAGCTCTTGCTCCAGTCTCATGCTTCGAGAACCGCTGTCTTCCAAGGGGCACAGTAGGCCATCGAATCCACTCTCAACATACTACTCATTATGAACAACTATTTTTTCGAATCTCTCTTTCGTGCTCACTCTTTTACGCTCTCTCTCTCTCTCTCTACCTCTCTCTCTCCTCATTAACCACTTTCTCTTCGTTTTCTCTCTCTCTTTTCCCTCTAACTCACTCATTCTTCTCTCTCTTTCTCTTCGTTTCTTTTGCTTTGTTTTACTTTTTCTGCTTTCTCTTTTATCCTTTTTTTCTCTGTTACTGTAAGAAAACGCTCTTTAGTTTCCACGGAACGTTTGAACTATGAGACCTTGAAACCATATTAAAGTAAAAGAACAGAATGAATAAGTAACCAGAGGGCCTGAATTAGTAAAAGAACAGAATGAATAAGTAACCAGAGGGCCTGAATTCTGATAAGACTCGTCTGCTTCAAGGGCAGCCTCGATACCGTTCACTAACCAGAGGGCCTGAGTTCTGATAAGACTCGTCTGCTTCAAGGGCAGCCTCGATACCGTTCACTAACCAGAGGGCCTGAGTTATGATAAGACTCGTCTGCTTCAAGGGCAGCCTCGATACCGTTCACTAACCAGAGGGCCTGAGTTCTGATAAGACTCGTCTGCTTCAAGGGCAGCCTCGATACCGTTCACTAACCAGAGGGCCTGAGTTCTGATAAGACTCGTCTGCTTCAAGGGCAGCCTCGATACCGTTCACTAACCAGAGGGCCTGAGTTCTGATAAGACTCGTCTGCTTCAAGGGCAGCCTCGATACCGTTCACTAACCAGAGGGCCTGAGTTCTGATAAGACTCGTCTGCTTCAAGGGCAGCCTCGATACCGTTCACTAACCAGAGGGCCTGAGTTCTGATAAGACTCGTCTGCTTCAAGGGCAGCCTCGATACCGTTCACTAACCAGAGGGCCTGAGTTCTGATAAGACTCGTCTGCTTCAAGGGCAGCCTCGATACCGTTCACTAACCAGAGGGCCTGAGTTCTGATAAGACTCGTCTGCTTCAAGGGCAGCCTCGATACCGTTCACTCCGCCCATCACCAGAAGCACGCGTCTTAAACAATTTTCTTATTTTTCTGAACACTGTTTTTTTGGAGTATTCCGAATCTGTTTCTTCCATTCAGTAACCATTCATAATCGTATCGAAACTATTTAGAAGTTTTTTTTTCTGATGGAGAACAATCTGAATTTTCTTTTTATGAGAAAATCATGAAGAAAGTCTGTCTGAGGAATGAGTACAGTTTATTTGAAGAGCTTCTGGAAAGAAGATTGACGAGTTTGCTCACCCTTTAGTCAGTGGCGATATCTCCAATTCATCTGCAGATCTACCTTTGGAACTCGTCGCGAAGATATAATCATACTTCGAGTGCTCCATTACCTCACAAATAAACTAGTTTTAGCAAATTCCATGCACTTTTTCATCTTTTAACATTAAAAAACAAAGGCTTTGCTAAAACTCAAAAAGAAGGGGCGCCGACCGATGATTAAACATTAAAATTTAACCCCTTATCAGCGGTAACTTGTTTTTTCGACAATTTGAAAGAAACGACCGTTCAGTTTATAAAAGTTTCAGATAATGAGAAAGAGAGCAGTGAAAGATTCGCAATTAGAAGTAAACTTCACTTTGGAAAGGGAGTGAGCAAAGAAGAAAAGTGCGCAAGAGATATAAACTAATTTTAAACTTTTCGGTAAATTTTCAATCAATGAGTATGTTGTGAATATGATTTTAAATTTTTTATCTAGTGATGGAAAACTCGATATTGCATACGTAAATCCTCTTCAAAAATATAGTTTATATTACACATAGATTCAAGTATGTAGATCAAAATTAGATCTCAAGGGTTATCATGCCTCATTGTGTTAGCTAGTTAGTTGGTGTAAGTGTTACAGTTCGTAAATAATTAAAAAGATTGATTTTGTAAGTGAATAGAACTACTAAACTCTACCTGTGGGTGAGCATCGCTAACAAGAACAAAAGGTAAAAGGCATAAAAGAATAGAATGAAAGGTTAAAACCTCGCCGAGGCATTTCGCAATTCTGACAGAATATCCCCAGTAGAGTCCACTCTTGGCTGACGCCACAGAAGCATTCGTCAAGGCTCCTCGGAATCGCTTCCCCGTATCTGAACACGTTTCCTGTGTATGGGTGAGTTTTAGTGTTCTATGTTATCTTGGTTATACGGTGCAGACCAAGACAATCAAATTTATCTTGTACATCGTATTACCAAGACACACATGAGAAGTTTTAGGAACCTGTCTCAGGCGAATTCATTTCCACCGTAACCCTGGTTCCGGGCGGAAGATGCGTTTCTTCTGTTATTTGCAGTTCCTACAAAAACCTTATTTTGAAAAGGTTTTTATGAAATAGAATGTGAACTATTAGGAAAAACCAACTTTTTCGAGACCTATATCGACCAATTGCCCTCTACCGGCCTTGACTGGCTTGTCCAAGATGATTCCCTCGCGGAATCTCACGCTGAGGTCATTAATTTTAAGATGATGTTGAGAATCCAACGGATTCAGCAAACCTCAATAAACAAATTATCTGACTGAGTTGTCTTAGATACAATTTTCCATGCACAAAAAATACTGATAACTTGGAAGATTTTGTAAAAGTAACCGGTTTAGGAGTTGTTCACCCGTCTGTGCCCGCAGGCCTCCTTTTTTCAACCCATCTCACTACTATAATACTCATTTCTCGAAACACACTGGCAACAGTGGCCATTCGTGACTCTAAAGCCTTAAGAGCCTGTCACGGATGGAGCCGGATCATCCAGTCCAGAATCGAGCGCGACCTCAGGTGGCGGATAGAGGGACGCCTCCCTACGAAGAATTCGTGCTGGGAGGTAGCGGGAGAAATCCCGCCGCGGACCAAAACTGGGTAGTATAGCTCGTCAAAGGAGGGCGATGCCGGACCGGCCTGGGCATGCCACCGGACAAAACATCAGCCGATACTCCGCTATATTTTTCAATGGCGAGTCGAGGCGCCAGTAAAAGAAACTCTTGCTCTTCTCCGGTTAACGGATGGGTCTCGCCAAGAGGATCGCCGACTGCGGTGCGAGTGTAGACGGAGAAAATCTCTCCGGACTCAAAAGGATCCTCACCACCAACCTATCCCAAAAGGACTCCCCTCGACATGACCTATTGGCAAGACAACAACAATAACATATTACTCTTTTTGACGGGAAAAGTGCCCACGTTTGAAGTTTATTTTCGCTGAGTTTTTTTTTTGTTGAAGAAAGCGTGAGAAGAATGAAGAAAAGATGAAGAAAACAGTAATCACCAAGGGCGTGATAAAAAATATCGTTAGGCTGTTGGGGCATAGTATTACTTCTGTAATTGGGAAGACAGGGGAGGGGAATGATGAGACGGAAAAACTTGAGAATGCAGATGATAAGTAAAAAAGGGAAATGAGGAAATATTTATTTGTAAATGAGTAATTTTTGATTCATTACTCGGTAAAAATAATACTAGAGCACTTCAAGTTGGATTCATTATCATTACAAGCTGAGTTGACTGCGTTTTCATAGTTTGTCTTATTTTTCGTTTTGTCTTGTCCTCTCACCCGCGTACTGTAGGGCCTTCTGCTTGGGAAAGACTGCTCGACGCAAGTACTGTGGACACTCCAGATACTCTAGGATGCGGGCCAAGAGGAAATTCGACTCGAGGTTGGAATCGGATGGATTGAGATCGCCGAACCAATACCCGTTCCAGTAGACGTCAAGAGCTCTGTATATGAATAATTTGAGCGGAGATAATAAATAAATATATTTTAACCTCCTAAAAGCCTTTCTGTACTTTGAAACAGATTTATGAATTCTCACTATCATCGTAAATGTATGGCTTCGGATAAGCTGAACTTAGCTCAACAGAACTTGTCAAAAAAAATAAAAACAACCGCTCGGCCGAGCGGGGGGGGGTTGAAGGGCAATAAAATGAAAGATGCATTATTTCAAGCCCCCCGCTCGGATGAACGGTAAGTTTTGAATTTTTCTAAGTGCTGGTGAACTATGAAGCCGATCTAGGTACATGAGTATGATTTGAGAATGGAACCCTTTCACAAATACCTTGAAAATGCATTAGTTTGATGACAGTATTTTTTAATTAGAAACATTTGTGGTTTAAACGAAACCAGCGGCATCGCTAACAAGGTTTCCGCTTGCCTTGCATCGCTAACAAGGTTTTTGCTTGCCTTGCATCGCTAACAAGGTTTCCGCTTGCCTTGCATCGCTAACAAGGTTTTTGTTTGCCTTGCATCGCTAACAAGGTTTCCGCTTGCCTTGCATCGCTAACAAGGTTTCCGCTTGCCTTGCATCGCTAACAAGGTTTCCGCTTGCCTTGCATCGCTAACAAGGTTTCCGCTTGCCTTGCATCGCTAACAAGGTTTCCGCTTGCCTTGCATCGCTAACAAGGTTTCCGCTTGCCTTGCATCGCTAACAAGGTTTCCGCTTGCCTTGCATCGCTAACAAGGTTTCCGCTTGCCTTGCATCGCTAACAAGGTTTCCGCTTGCCGTGCATCGCTAACAAGGTTTCCGCTTGCCTTGCATCGCTAACAAGGTTTCCGCTTGCCTTGCATCGCTAACAAGGTTTCCGCTTGCCTTGCATCGCTAACAAGGTTTCCGCTTGCCTTGCATCGCTAACAAGGTTTCCGCTTGCCTTGCATCGCTAACAAGGTTTCCGCTTGCCTTGCATCGCTAACAAGGTTTCCGCTTGCCTTGCATCGCTAACAAGGTTTCCGCTCGCCTTGCATCGCTAACAAGGTTTCCGCTTGCCTTGCATCGCTAACAAGGTTTACGCTTGCCTTGCATCGCTAACAAGGTTTACGCTTGCCTTCACGCGTATATAATTGAATGAAATGAATCGACAAACTCCTGCGTCATTCTGGCGGTTTCATCGTAGACAATAACTTCCTCTACGCGGAAAAGAGTCGCCGCTTGCCCAATCTGCAAATATTACAAACAGATTAGCTGACGTTCCGGGAGAAAACCCGAACCTCTAAAAAATAGAATCGTTCATAAGAACTACTGAGAATTTTCTCGTTTTCCTCACCTTCAGTTCATATTACTTCGGACACTATACATACTGCATGGGTAAACTGCCCCCTTTATTTTTCAAAAAACTTATGCGGATGTTAACTTGGTAAGCATTTCTCGAGCTATGGAAAGAGAGAAAGCATTTCGTATATAGAAAAACAAGAGACCACCGACCATCCCTGCCATGATGGTGCGCAGTTCAGCACACGGCAACACGTTCAAAAAAGAGCCGGGAACAGCGATGCTAATACTAAAAGGTCGGCCTGTAATACCCGATGATAATTCTGATAGCATTCCACATGGAAAGAAGGATTTTGTTCTAGTATCATTTTATAATGTGGAAACGACGGAACTTCACTCAAATAAACGAAGCCAAATCTTCCTTTTGAAAACACGAAAACTTTTTTCTATTAACACGAGTTTTAACATGGAGAATCCACATTTAAAAACAAAAACTTACCTAAGTCTTCGCTTTCATGTGCATTGTTATCTGGTTCCACCAAACCCTCCTTCACAGCACGTAATTGTTCCAGCAGCTTTCGCTCTTTGTGTTCTTTGTTCTCCAGCTTTTCTACAAATTCAATTAATTTAAAGCAATCGACGGATATTGCTAAACAAGAAAACTACACTAACTTCTCCGCCAAGATTTCTCATGTCCTCCTGTCTTATTTTTGAACAACTTCTTTTTCATTTTCCATTTCAGGTCGGATTCTTGTCTCTGGGAACTCATCTGAACAAATTCGTTAATTTCGAGTGAAGCGATTTTAATGATAACATCATCAACAAAAAAATCATTTCATCTCAGAGATAGAAAAGTCTGGGTGTGCGAAAGTGTGAACAGAAAGGTCTGTGAATTAGTAAACATCGAAAGAAAGCACATCTTTTGAGTGCAGTAGCCCATGCATCGATTGCGTAGGTGTCTGGAAAGCAGAGAAGAATGATAGATGGTGGGAACAAGTAGAAAAAAGATTTGGGTGAGAGAAAAGAGAGAGCGAAGTCGAAAACTGGGAATGAGAAAGAAAGAAGAAATGCGGAGGATAACATTATGCTGACGTAAGAAACAGGCAGAATGTGGGAGAGTGCCATGAAGTCAGAAGAAATTAAGAGAAGCAGAAGGCATGAGGAATGAATAGTCATGGAGGAAATGAGGGGAAGCGTCCAAGACGCACACGTACAAAAGGAAATCATCCATTCCCCATAGTTTGTGATTCTTCTGGTTAACAACTCTCCAATTCAGTGTGGTAGTTGAGAAGTGCTGCTATCCACTGGGAATGTCCTCAGGGAGCACGAAGGAGCCTTCCGCAGAGAGTCCTCCCAAGACAGGCCGGAGAAAGCCCGACAAACCGACTCCCTTGGATCCCTCCTCACTCCTCGACCTCTGCTCCGCTTCGACTCCACCCGAGGTTCTCCCTGTTCAACTATTTTTTATCGAAAGATACTCGACCAGTCCACATCGTGCATGCACCTTTTACTTGCAGAGCAAGCGCGTGCGCAAGGAAGGTTCAGGAGTTGGCTCGTCGCTTTCGCAGTCTCACCATTCCTCCACTACACCTCAGTCTCCGGGTGTTGGCCTCGCACAAAGTACTCGGGCGCATTCCCAAATATCAGTCAGGTTGGTTGGTACTGTTTCTTTTGAGAATAATTTAGGAATTAACAAATCGCTTAAGGGATTATCTCATAAACTGTGAAGAGTGAGTTGCTTGAGTTCTTCGCCAAGCCACTCCTTGGACTCGCCTCGTCAGCTGCCCCTCAAGTCGCCCGCCTTCAACGAACTCCACAAGCGAGCGGAAGACTCGCAGGAAGTGCGTCTTCTCGTCCTGCAAATTGAGAGAGAAATGAGATCGGAGATCGATGTCAGCCTTATATTGCAAGTCTGATGATGTACATGCAGCTATGTGTGATAATTTGGGAACAAAAGCATGCAAAAATTTTTCCTGAAACAAACCTATTCATTTATAATTATATATATGTACATATGTCTGTGTGATATCACTCTCTGTTTCGATTTTTACAACGAGGTCTAAATCATTCAAAGTGTGTCATGTTCTTTTGCTCTGATTCTAACTTTTTTCCATTTTTGTTTTTTTCATTTTTGAAATGTAATTGATTAGCCAGGCGTTTTGATATCGTCATTCTAAGAATGTTTTCATCTTTCTTACTCCATATGTTACTTCCTGTTTTTATTAACTTACCTTGTCACTTCCTTTCCTTGAAAAAAAACCGTCTCGAGCGTTATTTCTCTTTACAACACTTGTCCTGTAATTATTTTTCTCCTTTTCTCTCTCTCTCTCTCTCTATCTCTCTCCGCCTGTCCATACCTCTCTTGTTCTGTCACTTTCTCTCTCTATCTCTGTCTCTCTTCTCTCTTGAAAGTCTCTTTGTTTTTTCTCTCTCTTCTTCGCAATTTCGCTTTATTTCCCTATCGTCTAACTCTTTTTTTTTCTCTCTTTGTATCTTTCTTTTCTCTTTTTGTCTTTTCTTTATCTCTGATCTGGGAACATCTCCCTTTGCTTTTATACAGGCTTCCTGATATTATAAATGTCCAGTATTCGCTCACAGTTTGAGGTATAGATCTTTGTTAGAGTAAGCATATTATATTGAATTAGTTGCTTTTTTAGAGATGAAAGGTTTCTTCGAGTACAACGTATTTCTTTAACTTTGTTTAAAAGAAAACGCTAAATCGAACTAAGCGAAATACTTCAAAACCGTTCTCGGCTTTTTTTTCTTCGGAATACTGAATACATGATCTGCGCCTAGATGATGATAATGCGGAACTATGACTTATCAGTAAATGACAATGAAGCGCTAAAAAGAGTCTCTTTCTGGTTAGCGGTTGAAAGCGACCCATCTGCTAGAAGTGGAGAAGGCTGCGGAGCAGTTCAATGCCCTGGTGGAGCTACTGCAGAGGAAAAGGGAAGAGTGGTCGCTCCAGATGGCAGCCAAGGAGACCTGCATCGCGGATCTTCAGAATGATCTCATTGGTTACCAACTCTATTTCATTCTCATTTCTGCATCTCGTAGCCTTTCATGATTTCCTTTTGAGATGAATTTTTTAAATAGTACTTTGGATAGCTCAGTATTCAATTTTTGTTTTCTAATTAGTCGGTATTCAATTTTTGTCCTGCAAAGAAATTAGTGTGAGATTTTTGTTATTCAACAGGTCAGTATTGACTTTTTAGGACTCGTCAAGTCAGAGAGGGAGGCACAGGTGAAGATGGAGAGAATTGCGTGTGAACTGGAGAAGGGGCAGTTAGAGAACGCAAGGTCCGCCATCTTTCCTTAAGTTTTTTTTATAAATTTTTTCGTGAATTGTATCAAAAACTACTCCCGGGTGACTTTGAGTGGAGAGGGAGTCACAAGGAAGGCGAGAAACGGTTGATCAATTTTTTATAACATTCACTTAGAGGAAAACTACTTCAGCCTAATCCAAATACATTGATACTAAATTTTATATATTTCCAGTTTGTAAATAAGACTATTCCCTACTCTCCGCGACCGTATCCTGCCAAAAGCGCAAATGACCCTATCTCCCCAATCTTTCATTGACATCAACATTCCCTCAGTTCCCCTTCCCTTCGTCAGTTCACTTTTGAAAGATGTCATTCAACAAGCCATCGCCCCCCTACAACAACAAATCGTGGCCCAGGCGCTACAGCTACGAAGTCTGGAAAAAGAACTCTCCCTGATCAACATGTCTCTCTCGCCCGCCTCTCTACGGCCACATATCTACTCAGCTGTAGTAGAATCCACACTAAGAGACAGGGAAATGCTCGAGGGAAAGGCCAAGCGAGCGGTACTTCTTCGTCTTCCCGAAAAAGACAATGCTGAAAATACCCAAGCCAGTGACAGAAACACCATCCGCCACCTATTCGTGTGCCTGAAACAAGATAATCTTGTGAAGGCACTCGAAGACGGGGCCATTACTCATCACCGCCATCCCATCGACCGGCCTCGACTCTCTTCTGAAGTAGGACGGCCCATAAAGATTTCATTTGAAAACAGCTCTACACGGAACAAGTTCCTTACTCTGACCAAAAAGACCAGGAATTGCCTCCCTTCTGATTCCTCTGCTCGTGCCGATCTCTCCCCTGTCGAACTTCTCGCCGAGCGCGACTGCAAGCGAATCGCTCTCAACCCTCTCCATCCGCCGGTTAAAGTTATCGACTCACACCTTGAACCAGCCTCAACAAACAATCATCCTGCCACTCAGTCTTACCGAAAAGTCCCCCTATTTTTTCTTCTTTTTTTTCTCTTTTTTTCCTCTTTTTCTCTTCTTATCCTCTCTTCTCATCCCGGTTAGGCCCCCATGTAAATAAGAGTATTCCCTACTCCTCGTTGATCTCAAGCAACGGATTTTTATACCGAGCAGAGGAGCGGACTGTTCGCAGAAACTTGTGCAAAAATCGTGTGGTGTGACGGGAACCGAACCTGTGACCTTTCGCGTTCCGGGCGAATGCTCTCCCCACTGAGCTACACACGCACACATGATAATGCACATTTTAAGGCCCATACAACAAGTTAATACAAATTTAAAATTTTATATTCTCTTCTTGGATCAAAGCGTGTTTCAGATTACGTCATTTCATAGCAGATCAGTCCCTGAATGAAAAGAAGGAAGAAGAAGAAGAGCCAAAGGCCTCCTCGTCTAACGGGTCAGGAAGCGAACGGCTCCAGAAGGCGGTTTCTATCAACGATGATCAACTGCCTGGTCCGAGTGCACAGCCGAGCGAGAAGAAGAAGAGAGTCAAATAGGATTCTCCCCTTGTCACTTGTCTTCTTCCTTTCCTGTTTCTTTCATCTCTTTTGTTTGGTGCAAATTCTTCTAACATTCAAAGTCTGTCAGTCATTCAAAGTGATTAAGGTGTACTATAGGGGAAGGGAGAGACAAACATACTGAAAGTAGTCAGAAGAGAGAGAGAGAAAAAGAGGGGCATGAATTATAGGTCCACCATTTAAACAGAAGTGTCACCAAATAAAATAGTAACGTACACCAAATAAAATGGTACCATCCACCAAACAAAATGCTACCATCCACCAAATAAAAGGCTACCATCCACCAGATAAAATGCTTACCTCCACCAAATAAAATGCTTACCTCCACCAAATAAAATGCTTACCTCCACCAAATAAAATGCTTACCTCCACCAAATTTTGTGGGCACGATTCCTTCCTTCCCCCAAGTTGAAGAGTGGTCGCCTGTCGTTTCGCTCTTCATTTTCCCCATCCATGGAATAGGAATCCGGCCTCTCGAGACTCGTAATCGTAAAAGGACGTCAGGCTGGAATATCCTTATGGACTTTCTCGCGACAAGCCGGTCTGTGAAGAAAATCGTCGTATCTTAAAAGATGCACTACCATCCAACCCCAACGATGATGTGGCGAAGTGCTATCTACACAGCGGACCTCGCTCTTCAGCGAGAATAACGCTAGGAAGAAGAAGAAGTCTACCAAAATTTTTTTTCTTGTGAACTTCACCACGGCATTTTTTCCTCACCTGACACTTTAAATTTGGTGAAAAAACATACAGGTGAGAAAAAAATACCTTGGTGGAGTCCACAAGAGAAAAAATTTGGTGAATGAGCCCACAAAATTTGGTGGAGGTAAGCATTTTATTTTGTGGAGGTAAGTATTTTATTTGGTGGAGGTAAGCATTTTATTTGGTGGATGGAAGCATTTTATTTGGTGGATGGTACCATTTTATTTGGTGTACGTTTATTTTTTTTTGATGACACTTCTTTTTAAATGGTCGACCAATAATTTTTCCCCGAAAAATAGGAACAGACATAGAAAGAATCGTGAAATAGTCAGACAGAATATTCATATCGAGACCATTCAAACATACAGCATGTGTGCAATTTTTGTATCGTGAGATCCATGTTACTTTGTATTTTAATTTACAATTTTTGTATCGTGAGATCCATGTTACTTTGTATTTTAATTTACAATTTTTGTATCGTGAGATCCATGTTACTTTGTATTTTAATTTACAATTTTTGTATCGTGAGATCCATGTTACTTTGTATTTTAATTTACATTAGATAACATTCCTTGCCTTTAGAAAATTAAGCTATTGTTTAAATATTTCAGCTTTTTTCACTTCACTTTCACTTCACTTTCAAAATATCCCTCGTTCACATTCCTTGTTTTATTATTTAGGATGCTCAAAGAAATATTAAATTAAATTTTTCTGAGTCGCTTTTTCGAATCACCCTCTTCCCCATCTCTTTGAGACTCTATTAATGACTTTTTCTTTTCTCGCAGTTCCTTTCACAAAAGTTTTATTATCAATATTATTCCACCCGTGTAATTTTTGGAATTTTCTCCATTCACTTGATGAACTGCTTAATTAAATTTTTTTCAACTAATTTTGTACATTTGATTGGCTATATAACTTAGCTTCAAAATGGAGGATATCGCATTGTTTCCTACAACGTAGTGTACAACTTCACCACGGATGTTGTCATAATTTTTCGAGAATTAAAAAAAACTCAGCATGAAGTCAAAAAATGTTTAGAGTTATTTTAAACGAATTTTTGAAATTTTTGATTTCAAATTTTCTTGCTTTCTAAGTGCCTAAAAAGTGTAGCATATACAACTTGAAGTTGAATAGATACCTTTTATGATTTTAACATCATGAATTTTTTTTTACATGAGCAGCATGTGTGGAATTAGCCAATACGTTACAATTACCGGGTAGCTTAATACTTAGTACCCATTTCTATAATACGTTACAATTACCGGGTAGCTTAATACTTAGTACCCATTTCTATAATACGTTACAATAACCGGGTAGCTTAATACTTAGTACCCATTTCTATAATACGTTACAATTACCGGGTAGCTTAATACTTAGTACCCATTTCTATAATACGTTACAATTACCGGGTAGCTTAATACTTAGTACCCATTTCTATAATTTCCATCACCTTCACTGGTCTGTTTCTAAAACTCTTCCGTTCAGTTTTCTCGTTCCTAATGTACTTATATGATACTTTGAATAGAATAGCAGTGAAGGAGTCATGGCAGTTTCTTTTAGTTTTGGTGTTCGAATTTTCTCTATTAACTCAAAATATAAAATCAGATTCGAGTTTTCATGCTTACAAAGTCGAAATAAGTTGGAAATAATAATGAGAAGACAAGAATAAGGGGTTTTGCTCGAAACCTAGGTGTGGTGCAGCGTCAGATTTTTCGCTGCCTCGTGATAGCTTGCTATCACCTCACACTCTTCAGAAATTCTGCTATTTTCGTTGCTTGAATCATTAAAAAAGCTTTGTACAAGTCAGCCTGACAATTAAATCACAAACTCAGGAATGAAAGTTTTTTTCAGGTACAATTCTTTTTTTCTGCTGAAGAAAAGGTTAGGTTAGCGAGACCGTACGGCTTAAGAACTAGACCTTTTAAAAAAAATGTGCGCGTTTTTGGCATCTTGCAAAAGATTAGAGACGCAGACCACACCTAGGTTTCTAGTTGAGCTAAAATATGAATTGAAAATCAAGAAAACTTATCGTCAGAATCATGGAGATTCTTCGGATGACTCGGCGGCCGAAGAAGAAGAAGATCAATCCCTTCAACAAATTACAATTGTCTCTTAATGTTAGAAAATGCTTTTCTTTCTCGGATGTTCGCTGAAAGAACTCAATCTCATTTTATGTTCACGGCCGTCTGAAAAGGCAGTTTCTACAACTTTACACTGTAGTTGCCTAACTTGAATCAGCCGAGTATCATAATTGTAAGAGTATGGTGAACAGAAGAAGCATAAACAAAAACATTTACAGCTTGAACCGTAAACATGTATTTCTGGGACAACGGACGAGAGAGAGAGAAAGAAAGAAAGAAATAGAGAGAGATAGAGAGAGTCAGAGGAAGAAAGATAGGGATAGAGAGAAAGAAAGAAAACAAGAAAGAAAGAAAGAGAGAGATAGAGGGAGAGGGGGAGAAATAAAGAAAGAAAGAGAGAGAGATAGATAGAGGGAGAAAAAGAAAGAAAGAGAGAGGGAAAGGGAGAGAAAGAAAGAGAGGGAGAGAAAGAAAGAAAGAAGAGAGAGAGAGGGGGAGAGAAAGAAATGAAAAGAGAGAGAGATGAGGATGGATTCCTAAGCAGAAACTTCACACTTAAATCTCATAAATTGTTTAAGAAAGAAATATACGAGAGGAAGTTCGTTTGGAATGGGACTAATGAGGATATTTTACTAGTACAGGTAAGTACTGCATTTTATCTTCTTTCAACGTGGAGAAGAGTTGCTTGTTGTGTCATGGTCGTCCTCGTATACATAAATAACTTCTTTCATGACAGCATGAGCACAAGCGCACAGTATCGGATGTGGAATAGGTCTACATGGCGGAAGGATAAGAGACAATCGAGGGTCGGGATGGGCGGATATTTATAAATGGGAATATACATGCTGAGAAGCCGGCAAACACCGATAGTGAAAGATATGGCGAATTTGTAAAGAACGTCGTTTCATAAGAATTCAATTGAAGAGTAGGGGGGACGAAAAACTTCTGCGCGGGAGAAAAATGAAAAATAATAAAAATGAAAGAAAAAATGTACTACCGAATGCCTGAAACAACCAGGCAAACAATGGCTTTGTAGCGATTGATTCACATCAAAAACATCGAAAAAGCATATTTATCATGGAAATGCTTTTAAATATGAATATCAGTGTTTATACAATACAATATTTCTCAATTTTATTCATGTCTACATTTAAGTGAATTCAATTGTATTCTAATCTACATCAAATGCTACTAGGACATACTTCATTAAAGGTCTAGTGTAAAAGAACGACCGGTCTTCTAGCAGAGGAGTCTGCAATAATGATTACCGAACTAAAGGTTAAGAGCGTGAAAGAGATAGCTAGTCATTATTCCGCACTCCATCGCTCAAAGAACGGTCGTTTTCACAAATTGTGAACAGTCCTGGTGACCTAAGTAGGGTTACCAACCATTAAACGATTGAAAGTAGGGTTACCAACCATTTAAAGTAGGGTTACCAACCATTAAACGATTGAAAGTAGGGTTACCAACCATTTAAAGTAGGGTTACCAACCATTAAATGATTGAAAATTTATTGTAGGCCGAGTTTCGTAAGAATGTGCTAAAAGGAAAAAGGAAGGAGTTGGAAGAAACACTGGGTTTTCTTTCTGCTGATGGCGTAGTCAGTTAAACCTTTCTGTGCAGTAAGAAGTTTTACAGGTTTAAGATATAAAATATAGTTTGATCTAAAGACTGCTCTGTGTATGTTCCGAAGGTTTACAAGTCAAAAGAGCGTCCAGCCCGAAGTTACTAATAGACAACGTGTAATATCGTTAAATTCTGTAGATCATAATCATGACATGAAATAGAATAATCTATTACAGAAATTTGTGTATACATAGGGAGAATTAAAAGAGAGTAGAAAAGATAATGGCTGAATAGCAAAGCGGATCGAGACGATGAGGATAATTAAATATGTGAGCTAAGAATGCGAACAAATAGGAATTAGAAGTTCAACTTGACTTCAGACCAATGAAATTCAACTTGACTTCAGACCAATGAAATCCGTCACTTAGTCGATCTGATCATGGACCGAAGTCGAGGGGTTCTTGCTTTAAAAGTTAGTTTTTTTCAGTGGTAAAAATTTTATTTTAAAAAAAACAAAATACACTTTCCTCAATAACCATGTGAGCATAGGTTTACGCGCAAATTTTCACGGTAGGAAGAAAGAGATTCCTTTGTGTGCGAGTGGTGTACAATTTTAGAACGGTATCAAATAATTGTCTTGTCAAGTTGATAATCATTGCGTCACAAATATAAATAAACTTTCGCAAATCAGTTGTTCTGTTCAGTTTCAATACGCAAAACTAAGCTTGTTTCCGAGTACGGCTGGTTCTATCGATGTATGTTTAGACCTGAGCGATTGGTTGAGGAAGCACTGATGACGGCGATTGCTTTCGGCAGCCGACCATTGGTTGAACTCGTGTTGCAGCTCTTCTATGAGTACCCAGCTGAAGAGAGAACGGGTCAGCGAAACTTAGTTCATGCGAAGTTTGCCAATTGTAAAAAAATTAAAGAGTAAAAGAACATTTCACTTAATAACTATAAAGTTGAGTAGAAATCGTAAAGAAATCATGAAGATGAATTCGATCGATATCAAATAAAAATTTAGTTTAATAAAAAGTAACTAACATTCAAAGATCACTCAAACGCTTTATTTAAAGTTTACAGATGAGTAGAGGAAGGCTTTAGAATGACGAGTAGACAATCGTAAGCCAGATCGCAGGAAGGAATCGAACCCGACTCTCTCTTTCTTACAATTTGTAGCCAGATTCTGTCTATCCCTACACTGCGGAAGACACCATGCTAACACTTGCGTTGATGCTAGTATACTACAGGCTCAATAGTTTCCGAATTTTGTTTGAAGTGAGAGTTCGAAATGCAGGGTGCTGTTTCTCCTGTGACTACCCTCCGCATCTGACCCCCCTCATGCTGTCATGCATCCTCAACAACTTCTCCCTGGTGGAGTGTCTCCTTCTTAGAGGGCATACCCTCAAGCCACCCCATCATCTTGGATGTCAGTACTCTAATGCTATTCTTGAAAGCTTTGTTCCATGACATGTATGCTATATACCTCATATATGTACCTATGTATATACCTCATGTTATATACCAATTATACTGAGAAATACCATAAAACGCGATTTTCAGCGTGGTGACAAATAGCGCTAACCATGAAGCTGCATACAACTAAACAGATCTCAAAACATTTTTCGGCATCGTAAAAGCTATATCTACAGTACCGCCCAAAATGTTATAATATATAGGGTTATTGAAAATAACTTTTTTCAAAGATAAAATTCAAAGCTCAAATTTTCACAGAAGTTTTTTTGGGTGTCTGCTACCATCAAACGCCGTTTGCAAGCCGCTGTACTGAATGGAAGGCGGCCTGCAAAGAAGCCTTTCATCAGCGAAAAAAATCGTAAAGTTCGAGTTCAGTGGGCTAAGGATCACCTCAGTTGGACACGCCGTGAATGGTCTCAGATTGTTTGGAGCGATGAATCCAAGTTTAATATGTTCTGCAGTGACGGTCTGAGGTGGGTAAGACGTCCAGCGGGCAAGCGTTTCCTGCCGCAATACCAGTCGCTCACAGTCAAACATGGCGGTGGTTCTGTGATGGTCTGGGGCTGTTTTTCCGCCAGCGGCATGGGTCCAATTAGACGTATTGTCGGAAATCTCGATCGTTACGGCTATGAGAACATAATGGAAAGCACAATGCGCCCTTGGGCCCTCTCCAAATTCGGCCGTGGGTTCACCTTTCAACAAGATAACGACCCGAAACATCGATCTCAGCACGTTCAGAACTGGTTTCGCCGTCGGCATGTGGATGTTTTGGACTGGCCGAGCCAGTCTACCGATTTGAACATCATCGAAAAGTTATGGGAACATTTGCAACGAAAATTGACGGGAAGAACATGCAGAAATGCTGATGAAAAGTTTAAGCAGCTAGAGGAGGAATGGAAGGCGATTTCGCAGGCAACCATTGACTCTTTGATTGATTCTATGCCTCGTAGATGTCAGGCAGTCATTGACTCAAAAGGATATGCCACCAAATACTAGAATATTTGTTTTATTACTTCGAAAAAACTGAACATCTCTATAAGCACTTTTTACTATTTCCATTTTTTTTACGAATAAACCTAATAAAGCATTTTCCAAACTTGTTCTATTACTCGAAACATGTGAATTTGGCTTGTAAAAAATATCTGAAAATTTGATCTTCATTCGTTTTTTTTGAAAAAAGTTATGTTCAATAATTCAATATATTATAACATTTTGGGCGGTACTGTAGCAGGAACGGGATCGAAAAGATGTATGCATCTACGCATATCTGCAGGTTTCTGCTGTGATTGCTCCCGAGTGTCTTCATCGAGTGGAGAGTTTCATCGTAGAATAGATGTATACAAGGCTCTTTCTTCCGAGGCTTTTCTCTGGTGAGACTGTTGTTATACAAACTTTACAAAACAATATCAAATGAAAAATTTTTTAACCTTAATTTATCTTAGAATTGAAAGTTGCAGGCTTGGAACATGTGATCCCTTCATCGCTGCATACGAGTTGGTCGTGGATTTGGAGAAAGAGATCTTGGATGATAATCTTATGTTCATTGTCAGTCTTGTGTTGATAGCTTTGAAGATAATATAATTCCATTCTCTTACAGGATATATACAAGCAGCTGCTCGAGAATGTTCAACATTTTCTTCTGAGTTTAGCAGACCACTGCTGGACTGTCAGGCATCTGAATCAAATAAACTCCGATAAACTAATAGATTGAAATTTTAAGAGCAAAATTAGGTTTAGATAAAATAAACAATTGAAATAGTAAATAGCTTTTGCATTGGTTAAAACAAAATTTAGCGGATGTTTAACTAAACTCTGCCATTTCTTTTTTGGAGTTGAATACCGACCCGATTAAGGTTAAGGTTTAATACCGACCCGATTAAGGATAACGTTGAATACCGACCCGATTAAAGTTAAGGTTGAATACCGACCCGATTAAGGTTAAGGTTGAATACCGACCCGATTAAGGTTAAGGCCAGTCCTAGCAATTTCCGTTTCTGCTTGAAACATCAGAAAATGAATGCTGGTTTGAGAGCAACGAAGTGGACACTTTCCTTTCCCAACGCTCCCTATGTACTCGCGCTGCTTGCCACACCGCCTACCCGAGACTCCAGACGGCCATAGACTCTAAACTCAAAAATGTGTGGCTTATTTTTATTTTAAAAATCGAAAGATTAAGGAAAAATTTATTGAAAGTTCTTATTTTACAGTTTATCGGGAGCTCCAAAGTCCAAGAAGCTGTCGAGAATCTTTGGTGGAATGGTAGGTAAATCATTCACGTTTTCTGCTACACAGAAATCAATAATTTAGAATTGATAAAAAAGTCAATAATTGAGGCTGGGGAGACTTTGGAATCAATACTATGAGGGACATCGGCCGGCTGATACGACACTTTGTGCTCTTCCCGCTCTCCAGCCTTCTCTTCATCTTCACCAATGGAGAGATCGGCGACTCCTTTCGTGTGCCCTTGGCAAGGTTCGCATTCAGAAGCGGTTTTCCTTTACCCTTTGTCACCCACTCTTAATTATAGTATAATCGATTGAGATTCGTCTCCTACTTCTCCTCCTATCTATCATTCCTCGCTTGCATCGTCATTGTACGCATCTCACAGTCGGACAATTCTCGATTTCAGCGGGATTTCAGAAATAATCGTTAGTTTAAAGAAAATTCAAATGTTTTAAAGAGCAGTTTTTTGAAAAACCTGCTTAAGAGAGCTGCTAAGCTTCAGCTACTACACATTCACCAACAAAGTATTGCTCAATAGAATTTATGTGGTTATGAAGATGCAGGTTGCCTAATCATTTCAGAAGAAGAGTCATATGGTTTGGAGCTATTCTATGTAGATATACTCTGCATCTTCTCAACGGGTTTAGACAATGAGCAGAAAACGGAGAATCTTCAATCTTCTATATTGAACCTACGTCTTTTTCAGACTGGATCTTCGCAGCACAAATTTACATGTTTTTGTATGTCACGGGAATGGTCATCGATCGATATTTGGAGCTATTCCGACGTGGAATGAAAAGCTATTTCTCCCTGTGGTGGCGATGGTTACTACCAGTCCTTTATTAGCAATGAATAACAAAAAGCCTTACCATTTTTCAGGTTCGACTTTCTCTTGCTAGGCTCCTTTCTCCTGGCCGCTCATAGTTGGATATCCTCCGTATTCCTCGGCCCAGAACAGTCACGTCTTCTGAAGAATCTCAACCGACGTCACTGGGTACGCTTTCGTGAATCTGAATAAGTAGAACTTACTTTTGTATACTTGACGAATGTTCTTTGAAGCCTCCAAGAGATGTGCTGTCAACATACGACGTCTTCCTCTCTATCGGCTGCATTCTGGCCTTTTGGAGACTCTTCTATTTCCTGCAACTTCTAAAAGGACTGGGCGGGACAATTGTGCCTAATCATTCTCTGATATATTAGATATGTTTATTCCATCATAATAAGATATTGATTCGAGTCAACCTATTTCTTTTTCCACACTGCTTCTTGGCGTTTAGCAAACTTGCTGAAACAAAACAAACTCGCTTTTACAATAAACAAGATTATTTTTTAATGAGAAAGGTTTCCATTGGAAAGTGCATCTACAATGTGTACAGCTACTTGATTGTCATCGTGATCATCATCTTCTCATTCGCTTTCGGAATGACTCTTCTGATGGGTCCATTTCATGTATGTTTATTTCTGAGTAATAGAATATTGAATAGTGAAATTGAGAGAACATGTTTAGGACAACATCGCCAAAGACTCTGAGGGTAAGTTGATGAAACAAAACCCACAATTCGGAAGGTATCTCTTGCTTTTGCTGTTCGTCAATCGTCCAAATAGATTTAACCATACCATTCTAGCATCTTCGCCGCAATTCGTGATTTGTACTGGTCCATCTACGGCTATCTCGATCCGAGCACCACCAACGACATTGTAGTTGGGAATGCGGGGCCCGATCAAAGACTCATTAGGTCACCCATCATCTCCATGGCTGCTGAGGTGGGGTTTGGCCAACGGAAAGCTTTCGAATCGACAATTGAAAGCGTGTTAAAATTTATTTTTTTTTTTTTTCAATACATAATTAAATATGTGACATCAGGTTGGAGGATATGACGTGAAGTTAAAACTGAGACAGGGAAAATATAGAAGAAAAAAAATTAAATAATGATAGAAAAATGATAGAATATCATTATAAATCGAAATGAGGTGATTCGAGCAACAGCAAAAAAAGAACGACACAATTTGTTGTTTTTATCAACGAAGAAAAAGGTTTCAAAACTTATAAATTATAAATTCGAACTTGTTAGTGATTTACTTTGTGTGCCTCATACAGCTGTACTTTGTGGCGACTTAAATCTTGCACTTGACTGGTCTAATCCATCTTGCGCTACTGGCCAGCACAAAGTATTGAGTGACCTAGTGGCTGATCTTTCTTTCACGCAGTTTGTTAAGGAACCTACTCATTTGAGCAACACTCTTGATTTGGTTATTGGGCCTCCTGGATCGATATCGAATTGCTATGTAACATCGCCTTTCTCTCTATTATGTGACCACAATTCCGTTTGTTTCACTATCCTCCATGATAGCTCTGCTAGCCTTTTTGAGCCTAGCCTTGATTATAGACATTGCGACTATGTTTCTCTGTCTGCTGCGTTATCTAGTACTTCATGGACCACTTTGTTCGATAATTTCATCGATATAAATTATCTATATTCTCGCTTCTTAAACACTCTACTTCCTCTTATCACTGATCACACTCCTTTTTACAGACGTAAACTACCTTTCGACTCTTACCCACCTCATATAAAGAAAATGATCATTTACAAGTTTAGTCTTTTTCGCAAACTGAACTGTGCTCCAGTTGTGACCGAATACAATAGAATATGTATGAAAATAAAATCTGAGATTGAGAAACTGAATAGAAATCGCGAACTCAGACTTTTAAATTCCACTAAGAACCTATACAGTTTTGTGAATAGCAGATTAAAACAAACAACTCGTATTGGTTGTATAACTGTCGATGGATCATCCAAGTTGACTGACAAGGCAAAGGCCAATGCATTAGCCTCTTACTTCTCCTCTGTCTTTACTCAAGATAATGGATACTTGCCTATTCTCAGTTCTCGAAATAGTTATTCCAAGTCAGACTGTATTATAATGCCTCAACAAGTATTACATCATTTGAAGAAACTGAAATCATCTTGTTTTGCGCCATCTGACTCTATTCCGTCTATTGTATATAAAAATTGTGCAGAAGTACTTGCCGAGCCCCTTTCGTTTCTGTTTAACTTTTCCTTAATACTGGGTAAGGTTCCTGACATCTGGAAACAAGGCATTGTCGTACCGATTAATAAAGTTGCTTCCCCAAGTTCTCCTGAACACTTTCGGCCAATTACAATATCTCCTGTTGCTTCCAAAGTTCTAGAACGTTGTCTTAAGCCTGAAATAATTCATTGGTGCAATGTCTTCAATCTCATTCCAAACTGTCAACACGGGTTTCGCTCTCGTAAATCGGTTGAAACAAATCTCCTAGAATGTACTCAATCATGTCAGCGTGCACTAGACTGTGATAATGTTGTAGACATACTATATTACGATTTAGCGAAAGCTTTTAATACAGTTTCACATGATAAGCTGTTACATATTCTTGAAAGTGTAGGTTTTCGAGGCAATTTGTTTTGCTGGTTCGAGTGTTTTCTGAAAGGCCGTACCTCGCGTGTTCGTGTTAACAATACCCTTTCTGATAGTTTTCCAATTAGTTCAGGTGTGCCCCAGGGCTCTGTCTTAGGCCCGATTCTATTCTCTCTATATATCGCTAGCCTGTCATATAGGCTCGAAAATTTCCATCTCGTTTCTGTCAACTTGTTCGCGGATGACATCAAAGTATTTGCCAATTTCTCTCCTAATGACTCTACTCTTGCCCACTTACAATTGAAATCCGCTGCTCTAGAAATACAGACTTTTTGTGATGAATGGCAGTTGACGATCGCGAATAACAAATGCAGTGTTTTACATTTGGGTAAGTCTAATCCTGGTCTACCTTATTTTGTAAAAACCGATGATCATAGTGACATTCCATTCAAAGTTGCAGAATCACCAATAAGAGACTTGGGAGTTTTCATTGATGTCGATTTGTCTTACGAATATCATATTGAACATGTTACAAGACGAGCAATGAGATTAGTCTACGCTTTGTTTCGGTCATTATGCATCAAAAGTCCATTAGCATATATTCGTTGCTACAAATCTTTCATTGTTCCTTTACTAGACTTCGGCTCTGTCATTTGGTCTCCGTACAAAAAGAATCTCATCAGAAAAATTGAGCATGTCCAGCATATTTTCACACAATTACTATGCATTCGATGCTCTTACAATCGAGAATCTCTGCAAACCCGACCTTCCTACAAGTATAGACTTAAAAGCTTCCAATTAGATACTTTATTGTCGCGTAGAACTAAGACAGATATCATCTTCTCTTATAAAATACTGAATGGATTAATTGATATTCCAATTAGTAAAATGTATAGGCTTAAGCCTTGTAATGGTCGCCCTTGTAAATGTGGTGAAGATCTTTATGTCGTCGGCGAAGAGTCGGAACTGGACGACAGAGTGCTTGGCTAATGCTTGTGGCAAGTCGGATATGTAGATGAGGAAGAGTAGCGGACCGAGCACACTGCCCTGCGGTACTCCACTCGACATCTTTCGTGTGCTTGAGAGGATAGAACCGATTCGGACTGAGAATAAACAATTACACAGAAATGATTTAAACCATTCAAGCAATCGTCCTCGAAAGCCTAGGTTTTCTAGCTTATGAAGCAATTTAGAATGCGATACTGTATCAAAGGCTTTGGCTAAATCTACATAAAGCACATCTGTCGAAAAGCCATCGTCCAGAGCCTTTCGCCAGTTTTGAGTGCACTCTAGGAGTTGTGTCACTACACACTTACCCTTCACAAAACCATGCTGTTCATCTGGAATGATATTATGCATCTCACACCATTTTAGCAAACGTTTACTAATGATTCGCTCAAGGACTTTACACGGTGATGGAGTCAGTGAAATCGGGCGAAAGTCCTCTACTGTAGCCAGTGAAGATTTTTTAGGAATAGGAATAACATGAGCTAGTTTCCAAACCTGTGGAATTTCGCCTGAGAGGATAGACTGATTGAAAATGAAGGATAATGGTTCCGCTATATCTTTAGCACATTCACGAAACAAGACGGCTGGCAGTCCATCCGCTGTCTCAGCGCAGGTGGACTTCAGGTGGACGAAATCTTCAAATGAGATTTCCTTTTGCAGTTTCTGGATGCTTTCTTTCATATGATTCTCATCATCACTCTCCTCAACCTCATGATATCTCTACTCGTCAGAAAAGCTGATGAAGTTCTTGTAAGTCTCTTTTCCCAGCCGTTCTTCCTAGTAAGTCCTATCATCCTGAATCTCCACTCTCAAGTTTTTTTCTGCAAAAGGTCCTCTTTTTTGATGATTTTATAAACCCAAACATGGAAATTATAAAAAAAATTCACCGAGAACGAGAATTAGTACAGCAAGGGATTCAAGACTTTGTGAAAAAAGTAAAAATTTCTTTGAGATCTTCGCTCTGTCAACCAACGTATTTTATAAGAAAACATGAATAATGAAACTCTTATTGTTTTAGGAGAACGAAGACAAGGAGTTCAAGTTCGTCCGGGTGTGCATCTACTCGGAGTTCATGCAAAGTACAATACTACTTTTGATCCAGGAAATCGCTAGCAGCTCGTTTTTAGACAATCAAAGTCCAACAATGGAGGAGAGGGTGAGAGTTGAATACATGTTCTTAGGCACAAGTTCCGTGCCTCCTCCACTCAATCTTCTTCATCTCATCTTCCTACTGATTTCCAACATACGCAGCGGCAAATTCAACTTTAATTTCCCGGTACGTCTGCATATTCTAATTTTGCTGGTGACAGGAGATCTCTCGAGACTGTTGAGAACTCGAAAAATAATTTTTTGTCTTTTTCAGAATTTTATGCAGCGAAAAGACGTCGCTGAGCCTGATATGCTGCTTGTTGACGTTGAGAGAGAAGTGTACGAGGTTATACTTCTTTTATAATATTACACTTTCCACGCAGTTGGTAGTTCCAGAATGAGATATGCTATGTTTCCTGAATCAGGGACATCCAGCAGCTCTTATTGCATCGTCTTTGAACGCTTTTAGTGCTTTAGTCATAAAGGCTTCAAAGTGTCTGGTTTCTGTTTATATATACACTATAGCGTTACATCTTTAAAGGAAATAAAGAGCAACAGTTTGAAAGCTGCAGATGAGTTGTCTTTGCAGAGTCTTCTCTGTCTCATCTTTAGACGATACCGCTCGCTGCGAGACAGCAGACTGGCCGGTCTGCTGGAGCAGTCATCCGAGGTGAGCGGGAGGGAGGCAGAAAGGGCCTTGCACATCTCGGACAATGTTTTACTTGCAGAAAGACCGCAGAGCGAATATACCCTCAGCCAAATTCGCTTACATGAATGTTTGACGGGTACATCGACAGCTGTTCTTCGCTTAAGTTTTTCAGCTTCAGCTTGTCTCTCATCACACTCTTCTTAATTTCCTGAATAAATTACTCCCAACTTCTCATTGTTTGTCAGCACGAAGTGTCTGCATACAAAGTGCGTTAAATGATTTAATGGAACAAAAGTTACTTAATTGTCGATTATCCATCGCGTGGTTCGTCAAATGTTTCATCAGAAGACGATTTCTTGTTCAAAAATCCCGAGGTCATAAATTACCTTGATATTCGATGATGTTCACCAAGGAGATGTGCAAGATTGCAGAGCAGTCGAAATCCGCCTTAGCTGCTCTTTTTCATTTGTAGAAGTATATCAAGTAAAAAGACTAGTATTATTATATCCCCACAGTTTTTGTTTTGTTTTTTCTTTCAAATGTCTGCTTAAAAGCTAGTCTTTCCATTCACTTACCGCTAACATGTTTTAACATGTTTTAACATGCTCATCAAAACGATAATCTCATTTACTCAACTTGCACATTTCATCAAGATTGCAATCAAAAGCGGAATGGTATAATGTTGCACCTTATATACTTTAGCTGAGCTAATCGACTTCTAGAACTACATCATTTGACAAGTCTCTAAATAATTGGATACTCGCAAGGCTAGATATTGGTTAGAGGCCTCGGTGGGAGAGGGGGGGGTGTAAGGAGATAAAAAGCTGGGGGATGAATTCGAGAGGGATAAGCGAAGTTGAGGTCCGATTTCCAAGAAGATACGACAAGAAGCGACACGCGTGTTGTGTGAGAGCATTTGGCGCAAAGGGATAATGTACACAAAATCAGAAATGGTATGCAATAACAGGCAATAAACGGAGAGAGAGAGAGAGAAGTCCCCCTCCTCCTTAAAGTGACGACTAGTTGGCAGCTCTTACCGATCACGTTCAAATACAATATAATCTAAATGTTAAATAAAACTTTTTTGTGTACACAGTTTCAAAGTTAGAAGATTAGGAGAATTGCGATAGGAGAAAACGGTTAGCGAATGGCATTCAAATGGCAGATGAATTAACCGATAAAAGATTACATCAGAGATTAATCTTTCATTCAAAACTAATATAATGAATATTTCTCAACAGAATTATCACAACAAGGAAACTTATCAATACTGAAATAGGTTTTTCTCAAATAGTTTACGTTAATTAGGACAGGCTCTCCCCACTGCTGCTAATCACACTAGCAGTGATCTAGCAGGCAGCCACTGGTTCTACCAGGATAGGTCTGTCCTGCATCTCAGGAGAGCGCGTACCCTGCCGCGAGGCGGGAACAAGCGCGAGGAAGAAGAAGAAGAAGAATTAGGACAGGCGTTCAGTCGGAAAGGATCCTTTCTTAGCTCTAAGCTCGTAAGATAAATTGGCCAGGAGCTCCGTTCACTCTTTCCACTCCTCCTCATGAACTCCTTCCATCGAGTCTTGCTCCAACTTCCCGTCCTCCTCAGGAAGAGGCCGAGACCAACTCGGCTCTTTCTACAATAAATTCATCGGCTTAGGATAAGGAACTGGTCTTCAGGCTTTTCAACAAAAAACTTTGAACAGTAACAATGATGTTTAAAGCCTTAAAAAATTTGAAAGTTAACAAACCGGGATCGTCTCTTTAACCTGCTCGGCTACCTGGTTGTTGCGACGTCGGGCCATCCTTCAACAATATCCTTTTTTTCTGATCCCTGTGACCCTCTTCCTCCAAATTTTAGAATGACATCAATCTGAACTCACTTAGGAGTTACTTCAACGAGATTGTTGACTGCCAGAGCTGGCATTCCTTCAGGCCTGAGTGAGACGAAATTGGGCGGAGCTTGGCTACCTGCCAACCAATCCGACGCCGTCACAGCCGCTTTCCAAGTGACGAGTGCCTCAGGGAACAAGTCTGAAAAAAGTTGAACCGTAATTGAAATGATTGGACAGATGAATTCATTCTGGAACAAACCCGTCTGGAAGAGATCTTTTTTGACTCGCGGAACCAGGAATTTGACCGGTTCCAAGGTTTTTTCGGTAAGTCGCCAAGCACGCTGGAATTCGACTTCTTTGACCTGCAACGGATTGGGAGCAGGTGTTAAATGGAGCCGCCCAATTTGGGTTTACATGTATCCGCCGCTCAAAGTTTTGATAAAAAAATAAGAGAAGATGAAGGAAAAGGGTAAGAAAAGAAAGGGAGTTTTTTGTCACTAGTTTGTGTACATGTATCCGCCGACGGGACCGATCCGGTCACTATTTAACCCCTGATTGGGAGGAGTGTGGGTTTGAAAAGAGAAGATCGAGGAGAACTTCTGGTTGGAGATACTAACGTCACACATGAACTTGTGGTGGAAAGCGATAGATTGATGGCCGCTGGGTGCAGTGAATGGGGCTAGTGGCAGCAGGAAAGGGTCTTCCGGGCACAACTCGAACATTTGAATCGTCCGATCACCCTGAAACAGATCTCATTTGGTATTCGGAACCATACAAACCGAGAAAACATAAAATTAGGTTCTGCTCAAGATTTTCCATATTACACAAAGTATCTATACATCTTGAGATCGTTTCGTTTCCTGTCCTCTGTTGTTCTTCTACTTCAGAGACCTGTTGTTCTTCTACTTCAGAGACCAAAATCTTGAGCCGATATTTCAGAGTTAATGAGGTTCCACGACCAAAAACATTGAACTAAAAGGGCTCCCTCCCTGATGTGAAGCAGAAATTGAACATCGCAATTAACATAGCTAACACACACTGGTTAACAGCTTCTCCCTATTTAAACGAAGGACCAACAAACTGACTTTTCCAGAGAGGAAAAGGACGGATGAGTCAAAGTCGTAGTACGGAATAAGTGGCTGCACGGCGTTGTCAATGTGCTGCTCATGCAGCAAATTGAGGCTGATAGAGTCGAAGAGGCGAATCTGCAGCCAATAATATATGTATCCATAATGAAATTAAAAAGCTGCGATTGTGAAAATGTCACTTCTCTGCTGTCACATAGAATTTCTTCATTCGATTTATTGTTTAAGTCATGCGTAGTTATGAACATAACAACACTCTTAATAAGTTCTTATCTTATTAAGTTCTTATTAAAAACATCTACTTGATGAATTTTTGGCATATGAGCCTTTCATATAACACTATCGCACGGAATAGCAATGTCCCCGTGTTGTAATGTTAACGCGTGCTCCCGGTTTGAGTCGAGATGGCTGGATTTTTTTTTCTGTGCGATAGTTCAATCACTTGTTATCTACTTGATGAATGATCATACCAAATTCGCAGTTCCGATCATACCAAAGCAGCTTTTACTACTTTAAGGTTAGGGGTATATCAAAGGGGTATATCAAGGTAAGGGGTATATCAAAGGGGTATATCAAGGTAAGGGGTATATCAAAGGGGGTATATCAAGGTAAGGGGTATATCAAAGGGGTATATCAAAAAAGGTTTGTGCTCAAATGCTTTATAGTGCGTCCAAAAATGCACAGAAGCCCGCTGAAAGCGAAAATTAGAATAAAGTGAAGCCCGTGCGTTGCAAAAGTCTCTCATAAAGAAAACTGGGGGTTTACATGAGTTTTCGCACTAAACAAGTGCAAGGAGAACTGCAAAAGTTTGAGACAGAGAAGAGATAATAGAAGGTAGGACTCAACTATTTAAAGTTTGAGACAGAGAAGAGATAATAGAAGGTAGGACTCAACTATTTAAAGTTTGAGACAGAGAAGAGATAATAGAAGGTAGGACTCAACTATTTAAAGTTTGAGACAGAGAAGAGATAATAGAAGGTAGGACTCAACTATTTAAAGTTTGAGACAGAGAAGAGATAATAGAAGGTAGGACTCAACTATTTAAAGTTTGAGACAGAGAAGAGATAATAGAAGGTAGGACTCAACTATTTAGACAGAGAAGAGATAATAGAAGGTAGGACTCAACTATTTAGACAGAGAAGAGATAATAGAAGGTAGGACTCAACTATTTAAAGTTTGAGACAGAGAAGAGATAATAGAAGGTAGGACTTAACTATTTAAAGTTTGAGACAGAGAAGAGATAATAGAAGGTAGGACTCAACTATTTAGACAGAGAAGAGATAATAGAAGGTAGGACTCAACTATTTAAAGTTTGAGACAGAGAAGAGATAATAGAAGGTAGGACTTAACTATTTAAAATTTGAGACAGAGAAGAGATAATAGAAGGTAGGACTCAACTATTTAAAATTTGAGACAGAGAAGAGATAATAGAAGGTAGGACTCAACTATTTAAAGTTTGAGACAAAGAAGAGATAATAGAAGGTAGGACTCAACTATTTAAAGTTTGAGACAGAGAACAGATAATAGAAGGTAGGACTCAATTATTTAAAGTTTGAGACAGAGAAGAGATAATAGAAGGTAGGACTCAACTATTTAAAGTTTGAGACAGAGAAGAGATAATAGAAGGTAGGACTCAACTATTTAAAGTTTGAGACAGAGAAGAGATAATAGAAGGTAGGACTCAACTATTTAGACAGAGAAGAGATAATAGAAGGTAGGACTCAACTATTTAGACAGAGAAGAGATAATAGAAGGTAGGACTCAACTATTTAAAGTTTGAGACAGAGAAGAGATAATAGAAGGTAGGACTCAACTATTTAAAGTTTGAGACAGAGAAGAGATAATAGAAGGTAGGACTCAACTATTTAAAGTTTGAGACAGAGAAGAGATAATAGAAGGTAGGACTCAATTATTTAAAGTTTGAGACAGAGAAGAGATAATAGAAGGTAGGACTCAACTATTTAAAGTTTGAGACAGAGAAGAGATAATAGAAGGTAGGACTCAACTATTTAAAGTTTGAGACAGAGAAGAGATAATAGAAGGTAGGACTCAACTATTCAAAGTTTGAGACAGAGAAGAGATAATAGAAGGTAGGACTCAACTATTTAAAGTTTGAGACAGAGAAGAGATAATAGAAGGTAGGACTCAACTATTTAAAGTTTGAGACAGAGAAGAGATAATAGAAGGTAGGACTCAACTATTTAGACAGAGAAGAGATAATAGAAGGTAGGACTCAACTATTTAGACAGAGAAGAGATAATAGAAGGTAGGACTCAACTATTTAGACAGAGAAGAGATAATAGAAGGTAGGACTCAACTATTTAGACAGAGAAGAGATAATAGAAGGTAGGACTCAACTATTTAGACAGAGAAGAGATAATAGAAGGTAGGACTCAACTATTTAGACAGAGAAGAGATAATAGAAGGTAGGACTCAACTATTTAGACAGAGAAGAGATAATAGAAGGTAGGACTCAACCATTTAGACAGAGAAGAGATAATAGAAGGAAGGACTCAACTATTTAGACAGAGAAGAGATAATAGAAGGTAGGACTCAACTATTTAGACAGAGAAGAGATAATAGAAGGTAGGACTCAACTATTTAGACAGAGAAGAGATAATAGAAGGTAGGACTCAACTATTTAGACAGAGAAGAGATAATAGAAGGTAGGACTCAACTATTTAGACAGAGAAGAGATAATAGAAGGTAGGACTCAACTATTTAGACAGAGAAGAGATAATAGAAGGTAGGACTCAACTATTTAGACAGAGAAGAGATAATAGAAGGTAGGACTCAACTATTTAGACAGAGAAGAGATAATAGAAGGTAGGACTCAACTATTTAGACAGAGAAGAGATAATAGAAGGTAGGACTCAACTATTTAAACTCTGTTTGTTATGTAACTGTAAGTGGGCAATTATGTGATGAAATGGTGAGATCGCTAAAATAACAGAGAATCCTCAAGGAAAACTTTACTAGTGGAGCGTTAAGAATTTTCTAGTTGCACATAGTTCTCATTTTTTTCTTTTTTCATTTCTCTCCGCCCTCTGGTTGGTGTACTTCGGGCGGCGTTAAACAGCTGACTTAGAACTGGCACGTATCTCTCTTTTTTTTTCAAATGTCTCATTTCTCATCATCCTTATTGCGCGGGTTACGCTCACGTTGACGGACAACTTGAACGTATTGATTGAGTGGGAAAAGAGCCGGCCGCCAACCTGTCGACCGGAGCTCTTCGTGAATCCGATAAGGCAGATGATACTGTCGTCGCAGCAGAAGAAGACGCGCGCTGCACGCGGAGACTCCACTGCAGCGCAGCTTCTGCCCTGCAACCAGGGTTTTTTAGTGTGAAAGAAAAAGGGACAGACGCCCGCCGAAGGCGGTAATTTTTTTTCACATAAGGGCCCCCCCTCACGATTTGGAAAAACAGAGGCCCGCCAAAAGCGGAAAATTTTTTTCACATAAGGGTCCCCCCTTAGGGGTGGAATTTTTTCTCACTTAAGGGTCCCCCTTACCTTTTTCACATAAGGGCTCCCCCTTATGATTTGGAAAACAGAGGCCCGCCGACTGCCTGCAACGCTCTTTTTCCTTTAATGCCACAATTTAAACAAGTTGAGGCTCTAGTTCAATGCAACTGTCACAGATTCGAGGGGGGGTTCATCCTTGAGAGCACAAAATGCCCGGAATTATTATCGGATATATTTCGAATTATACTGCTAAATTTGATCGCTTTACATGAAACCAAAAAAATTAATTGCATTTCTTTCAGTTTCAAATGTCTCATTTCTCATCAATCCAGACACTGTAATAAAAATAATGTGAGATAGAGACTGGTTTAGAATACGAGAAAAACTTTACTATCCGCAATTGGAGATCAGACTTATACTTAAAGATTGAAAAGGTGCCGGATACTGTACGTACCATAAACGGATGCGGCAGAACACGTTCTCTACGAGTTCTCTGTCTTGTAGCCCATCTAACATAGGAAAAAAGGGATTAGATGAACCTCGATAGCCTCCGGTTCGTCGAGTGGTCGACACACATGAAGCTCCAGATCTTTCCCGATGGAGGCGATCCGCTGGCCATCGGTAGACCACGAAAACGAAAGTATGGGAGTCTGGTGGGAATGTAGGCGGAGCTTGCGTGAAGGGGAGGGGCCTTCCTGCCCACCAATTCAACTTTTTTATCCATGTATTACAAAATTTCTAAGATTTCAAAAAGTAAGATTACTTAGTTTGTTTATCTGTAACTCAACAAGTGTGGTCATAGTCGCACAGTTACTAATTAGCTTGGTTGATAACGCTACAAAGATTCTTTTTTTTAATTTTCTAACGCGATTACTCACAAAACTGTCGTTTTTAAACGCGATTACTCATAAAAGATTGTAAGTATTACGAATTGAAAAATTTTGGCTACAAAATAAAAAGCACACATTCAACTTGAATGAATCAAATCCATGACCTACTTTCTAAGGAAAAGCTCTATCTGCCATGCCCCTGGAAGAATATGCAGGATACGAACCATGTTCCACACTTCGATGGCGCCATCGGCGACGCCAATTGCGAGGACATCTGAGGCAAGAGGGTGCCATCTGATAGAGACTATCTGTAACAGCATCATTCATTCTATCAACCCTATCAAAAACAAAAGCAAGGCTTTCACAACGTAATCGTAACAATACAGACCTTTCACAGCTTGACAACTCTCCTACTGGCGAATAGAATGAGACATTAATTAATATGATCGTGAAGTTATATATGTCGAAGAACATTAGTAGAAAGATAAAATGGAAAATGTTACCCTAAACGAGCAGGGGTTAAATGGAGCCGCCCAATTTGGGTTGACATGTATCCGCCGATCAAAGTTTGGAGGAAAAAAGAAGAGGGGATAAAGGAAAAGGGTAAGAAAAGAAAGGGAGTTTTTTGTCAATAGTGTGTGTACATGTATCCGCCGACGGGAGCGATCCGGTCGCTATTTAACCCATGTAAACGAGCACATTTTACTTTCAAATGAGAAATTTCAACACATAAACGAGCAAATTTTACTTTTCAATGACATAAGATAACCCCTGAAGAAGCAAATGTAACCACTAAATGAGTGATTATCATTTCTAACCAAGCAAATCTGACACCTAACCGAGCGAATTTTACGCCTGACACAGCAAATTTAACCCCTGAACGAGAAAATAGAACCCTTAAACGAGTTAGTGTAACCCTTAAACATGCCAGTGTATACGCTGACCTTTTCCCCACCCACTCTGAGAACACTCTGTGGCGAGAGATCTGCGAGTCTTCTAGGTGTCTCTTCCCCCTCCTTCTCTTCTCTTCTCTCTTCCCCCTCCTTCTCTTGTTCGGGTTCCTCGCTCAAGGAAGGGATCCTCCAAAGATTGACGGTGCCTTGGTCGGTTCCAACTGCTAGAAGATCCTCTTCGAAAGGAGACCACGAAAAGTCAGTTACCTAAACCAAACCTCATTTATTCCTTTCCCACTAAAAATTGAATTAGGAAGCATCACCAGAATTTTTCAGCCACCTGTGCTTTGTTGTATATTCCATCGACGACTCCATCAGGCATTTTCACAGGCTTCTTCAACTCTATTATCGCGATTATCCCTGCGGGACCAGCCAGCGGAATCGCTGCGTATCTGAAAAAAAGTTCTTCAAAAAAAGCAGAAAAAGAAAAACAGATAAAGAAAGGACTGGGACAGGCTGTTACTGACTTGTTCGATATCACCGCACCGTTGCATTCGACCGGTAGACGCGTGTTGACATTGCGGAGATTGGTGAAAACACCGCCAGCCTCAACAATATAAAGTTAATTCTCAGTCTAGCGCATGACCAGACAAATGCTCTAACCTTTATTCCAAAGAGCGTATCCACATGTCGGTACTTGGATTGAACTTGGCCGACGACGCATGACTTCGGCCGCACTCTTTGCGGTCGGCTGTTTTCTGAAATCGATCACTTCACACATCTTTGTACGCGCCCAACTTGTTCAGCCTCGAGGCAGGATAAAAAAGCAGAAACGCTGACACGCTCGGGTCAACACCTTCAACCTGGATCCCATATCCCCTTACACATAAACTTAACACATTGCGATAAAGTATACAAGTATACAAACGCTCCTTCGGCTCGAAATCAAGTTATCTCTCTGAAAGGCGCTATCCAAAAGCTAATGATATAAATGCTCTTTTCCTCTTCTTTCTCTCTTTCTTTCTAAGGCTTGCTGTTCCTTCATGGAAAGTGGTCTCCTCCTTGAAATTCAAGCTTGAAAAAACCAGCGGCTGATACCTAAGTTATGAGCAGATGAATAGATGAAGTACAAGCTAGAATAGATGAAGTACAAGCCCTATCGTCATTCTTTGAATCTCTTCTGTTCCAGTTGATCAGCATGGTGTGGGGATTGAACTCGGGACTTTTCGCTAATTAGTTATGCCCTTCAACATCATGCGATAGCCAGAACTTTTTCTTTACTCAACTACAACTATAGTGAATGAAATCCATCTCACGTGCAAAAATTGACACTTGGCTGGGACCGTGCCAATTTTTGCCCGTGCGATGGATTTCATTCATTATAGTCTCAGTCCATCGTTGCTTAAAACGATTAAAAATGATCAAAAATACAACTATAGTGTTACAAGTGACTAAAATCAATTTTATAATTAAAAGAAAGGTGCGAACGCTTGTGACACTTGTTAGTTGGCAAGTGACACTTGTTAGTTGGCAAGTGACACTTGTTAGTTGGCAAGTGACACTTGTTAGTTGGCAAGTGACACTTGTTAGTTGGCAAGTGACACTTTTTAGTTGGCAAGTGACACTTGTTAGTTGGCAAGTGACACTTGTTAGTTGGCAAGTGACACTTGTTAGTTGGCAAGTGACACTTGTTAGTTGGCAAGTGACACTTGTTAGTTGACAAGTGACACTTGTTAGTTGACAAGTGACACTTGTTAGTTGGCAAGTGACACTTGTTAGTTGGCAAGTGACACTTGTTAGTTGGCAAGTGACACTTGTTAGTTGGCAAGTGACACTTGTTAGTTGGCAAGTGACACTTGTTAGTTGGCAAGTGACACTTGTTAGTTGGCAAGTGACACTTGTTAGTTGGCAAGTGACACTTGTTAGTTGGCAAGTGACACTTGTTAGTTGGCAAGTGACACTTGTTAGTTGGCAAGTGACACTTGTTAGTTGGCAAGTGACACTTGTTAGTTGGCAAGTGACACTTGTTAGTTGGCAAGTGACACTTGTTAGTTGGCAAGTGACACTTGTTAGTTGGCAAGTGACACTTGTTAGTTGGCAAGTGACACTTGTTAGTTGGCAAAATGTTCAAGTTGATGATTCGTCTCACTGCTGCAAAATAGCTTAGTGAGAAATATTTTGCGCAAAAAAGTCAACATTCTTAGTTTTTAGTCGAGTCTTCCATATACAGACCGTTTACTGCATTTCGCCGCCGGATCTCTACAGGAGTCGCGTTTTCCTCCGCTTTTGCAGAAGCGGTAGTCATGTCAACTCTTTTGTCGAGTTGTGTAGGCTCCGGCATATTCACCTTAACAAGTCATTTGGTGAATCTTTCTAAACGAAAACACTGGAATCTCAACAAGTTTCCATGGCAGCAAAATACTTTTAGAGACATGAAGGGTTCAAAAGATAAAATACCTGCTGATCCGAGTTGACATTCTCTTTCTTTGCTGCAGCATCGGCTGAAAAGCTTAGCGAAGTCTCTCTTTTATGGCCCTCTGCGCTTTCATTCGAACATTCCATCAGCTTCCCGTTTACCGAGAAGGCTACGAACGCTGATGAAGGTGCTGAAGTTGGCTTCGAGGCTTCCAAAACTGGTTTTGGAGCTTCAAAAGAAGGTTCGGGAGCTTTAAATATCGGTTTTGACTTTTCAATGGTCGGGATGGGTTCTTGGGGCGGCGGAGATTCGGTTGCATTGGACGCAGAGCCAATGAGCGAAATCTTCTCTGGCTGCAATCATGAACCATGAAGGCTGCATTCTAAAAGAATGAAATGCTTCATAACCAGGTAAACACCATTATTTTCATTTTATTTCACCGCTCCCTTTTTGACATTCGACGGTCCTATGAAGAAACCATCTATATTTTCATTTTTACTAATAAAACAATTTTTAGACCACTTCCATGCCTGATATCCGTTATCCGTTTTCGTTATCCGTTTTCGGTGGTACTCTGTATCCTTTTCAGACGCACTAGAAAAACCATGGGGAGAGTATGGGATATATGGTGGAGATAAGACTGACTTGGTCGTTGCAGCCCTCCAACCACTCCTTCCCTGAGCACGCAGCAATCGGTCCACGAGTGTCCGGGAAAAGATCTACGTGCAACTCTCGATAAGACTGCAAATAACTGCATTCTATCCAAATTCAATCCTAAAATTGTCTAGAATGAAGAAACATGGCAATTGCCGTAATGAAAACTACGAAAGTGCGGAGAACCTTTCGATTCGGGGAGGAATGAATGCTGGGAGAGCTGAGGTGGAAAGGAGCACAAACTGATATAGTATCTTTGATCTACGTTGCGTATAAAAGTAGATGTGAAAAGCTAACCCTTCTTGGAACAATGCATGGAATGGGAACGATTGAGTGCTTCGTCAATTGATAGACGCGCGCGACTTCTCCATCGATTGGTCGGACGGTGGCCTTCGGCGCAAGCGCAAAGCCCAGAAGCTGTTCTGGCGAACTCAGCTCGAACACTGCAATCATCAAATACTCATACCTTTCCAGTCACTATGCCGATAATATGTCATCATGCCTGACTGTCAGCATTATTCTTTGTCATTCACGTGCCAAATTCACAAAAACTACTTTGATTTTAAAAAAAGAAGACTAGAACGGGTAACTATAGATTGAATAAAGTGAATAATATATTCTTAACCAGGCGTCCTTACCATTGTACTGTGTGAATAAACACACAGACACATGTATTGTGCAACACTATTAAGAATACTCGAGAACCGCCTACCGTGGCTGACGATTGGCTGTCTCTGCTGCATCTCGGCAATGTTTATCTTGTTGGTTCCCTTTCCTGCCAGAAAGAGCAGCTTGGTGTCTGGATCGTAGAGAGGGATGAGTACTCCTGTTGTTGCTGTGTACTGCAGAGGGAGGTAGAGTGAGAGAGTGGAACAGGGAGAGAGAAAGAGAAAGAGAGGGGGTAAAAGCTTTCAGACTTACTGCGAAAATATATCTCTGACTGTGCAGGGTTAACTAATTAGCTCTGCAGCTTGAAAGAGAAACTTAGCAGAACTGAACTGCTGAAGATTGTTGACTCACCTCTTGAACATGGAGAGGTTTATCCCAGCTTCTCGCATCAAATACCCGCAGTTCTTGTATACGTTTCTGGAAACATCATGTTATTTTTAGAATCGTACAAAAGTGTCTGGAAGATACTGCGTATAAATCATTAAACTCTGTTCATAACTAGACTTACCAAATTCGCAGCGACAAAGTTCCCTTACAAAAGAAAGAAACTAAGAAAACGCTGACATTGGTGAACCCAGTGGATATGAATGCGTCCTGTGTGAAGAGACAGCGGGCCTCTCGTCCCATTCCCCCATGCAGTTGCAAGCTCTTAATAGGAGCAGCGCACGCACGGGGATCCCACAGTAGCCCCTGCAACACATCCCACAGTAACCCCTGCAAGACATACCACAGTAACCCCTGCAACACATACCCTCATCATTCTACAAAACCTGGAACGCGCTCATCATCAGGGATTTTTTATTGTGCAAGAAAAAGATACAGACACCCGCTAAAGGCATGAGAAAAGTTTTTTTACATAAGGGTCAAGTGTGTGATCTTACGATACCCCCTTACGATAAAAAACAAAGGCCCGCGAAAATTTTTTTTGTTCTACATAAGGGTCTCCCCTTATGATTTGAAAAACAGAGACCTGCCGACAGAAGGTCTGACTATTTAACCCCTGCTGATCATGCTTTAGAATGTACAAGATTATAATTCCTTTAATGTTTAATGCTCCAACTATGCTGACTTTAAAGTTATGCAAACAACCCGTGAACTTTTTGCGCTATATCAGTTTTTATATAACTTACAAAACTTTTAATATTAGTAAGAATAAAAGATTCTAGATCTGCAAGATAACGTCGGTTAGTATCGTAGGATTCAATAAGCGCGTTAATCAAAACTCTGCCTACTATCTCTTTTCAATCCGGCCTTATTCGCAGATATCATATAGTATGCGCCGTATCCATGTTCAGTGTGTTTCTCGAACTCACACTGCGGGTTGAATCTATGCGTATAATCTATGCGCATACAGGGGTTACATGGTCACCTGAACAGCTATTATGGCGCATGCATGTTCGCGCCGAAAAATATCTACGTTCTCCTACCACTCTAATTCAATTTTCCTCTGCTTCTCTTTTATATCTTTTTGCCGTTCCCCATTAAATTTTCAACTCGCTCGGCACGTACAAACATGCCTTAAACCGGTCTCATTCAACTCCTGTGCGCATATCTATGCACTATCCAAGAAAGCTAGCGATACAAATGCTCTGATCGCCTGCATCCTCTTTCACATAAGACGTATTGTAGTTAATGTGTACGCATGTTCTCTCTCTCTCTCTCTCTCTCTCACAAAGGAATGCCATTCCATCATCATTATTCATCGTGATATACACTCCTGCTGCAAGTGGAAAAAAGCCTGTATCTGTTTATTAGAAAAGAAGCAAAAAAAGAAGTTGTGTTGTTTCTTAAAAGGGAACAGACCCCCTCTTCTTGAATCAAAAAACTCACGGTGCCTATATAGATGGCCACCAGAAGGAAAAATATTAGAAAATACCTCAACAATTTTTCACTGATTGGTCTTCCTTTAATCTACTCATCTCCGAACTCGTTGCAAATCTCAGTCTGATGAGGCTCTCATAATCTCATTTCTATCAGTCTTCCGCTTGTAAGACATTTTTATACAGATTTAAGCTAGCTATGCTTTCAGAGGAAACGCATGAGACAGCGCCGAGTTCGTTTGGATCTGAACCCTGGAGTGGAGTCGAACTCTCGTCTCACCTGTTTGCCCTTGTCGGCACTCACGGCCAGAAGCCGCCCATCCACACTCCAGTCCACACTCAGAGCCTTCTCTTCCAGCCCATTGCATTCTGCAGACCATTCACCCTTTGTCTCAGTATGATCGAGAAGACTTGTTAGTCGAAAACTAGAACCTTTAAAGCTAGAATACTTTGTCTTAGACTGGTCTATATATGTAGTCTCATTGTAGGTCTATCGTAAGCAAGGTGTTTCTCTTACCCGAACAGGTCTATCGTAAGCAAGGTGTTTCTCTTACCCGAACAGCGGGCGAAAAAAATCTATGCTCCAAAAACCCTGAAAAATATTGAAATCTATACGCTTGGAGAAAATTTTTCTCGGATTTTTTGTAGGGAAAGTCCAAATCATTGGAAAAATTCAAAGTTTAACTCTGAAATTCTAAAAACCTATGCGCTCGAAAAAAAAAGTTGTGCGGGTTCTAAGAAACACCCTGTTCAGAAGGGAATCTACTTTGAAAATGGGTCTACAACTAATAAAAACCGCTTGATCTGGTATCATCATGGGTTGAGGCCGACAAACTAGCATTTTATGGGTATTGAACCTCTGAAATCCACGTTCATACATACTTACTACAAAATTGGTGCACGGATGTTTTCGCTAGCAATAAATAGCCTATTTAAATTATTATGGTAGTTGAGGAAAATCAAGAGTTTTCAGTCAATGCGCTAAAAGCACTCATTCGTACTTTCTCTCTCTCCTTCTCTCTCTCTCTCTCTCTCTCTCCTTCCTCTTTTTTCAATCAAAAAAGGCAACCTTCTATTATTGATCTTCGTATGAAAATTCGAGTGTTTCAAAAAAAAAAACAGAAATTTTTTTTAAATTAGGACGGACGTATGACAAGATCGCTTTTCTCGATATCTGCGACGACGACAGAGGAAGTGGATGCAGCAGCGACCAGAGCAGTCGCCGTGGGATGCGGCCGCAGACAGGAGATATACCGGGACTCACCCGCGTCTATCTGCACCATACAAGACTCATTAACTAGCTACTTTATGTAGCTACTTTATGCGGGATTGAATTTTGGGTCTGGAAAAAAACTCAAACTGTGAAAAATGCATTCATTTTGATACAAAAAATATACAAACGTTTTTTTATAAATTGTTTTTATCTTCGCCATCGAAATCTGTCGCTATTTTTGAGTGCACATCAGCCTGTTTATGCCCCGTTAAAAACAGCATGCGTATTTAACCCGCACTGCGGATTAAATATATGCGCAATTCTATGCGCTTCCCAGATAAGCTATTGATGCGAGTCATCTGTTTGCACGGCGCACTCTGGTTTTCAATCTATCTTCAGAGCTTATCACGCTATTAAACTTGGTATTTTTGACTTATATGTTTCTTGTGAGGGTGGTAAAAAAGATACAAATATGCAGAAACAACTTTATTACAAAAATAACTAAATTATTGGTGAAAACTTGACCTCTCTGATGAGGGAAGGCCTCCCAGATGCTCCTTCCAATGACCACAATTTGATCTGAAACAAAGTCCATAGAAGAAGAAAAATTCCCCTTTCAATGAAAAAATCGCAGTGTAAGAGTATTCTTGTGATTCAAAAACCATTTTATCAGTAAATCTGCAAATTCTATGTAACACAGTTTAAAGGTAGTGACGCCTGGTTAAGTTGACAAGTGATTGAACTATCACGGGGAGAAATTGTGTCCTCGTTGTGTAATGGTAACGCACGCTCTCGGTTTGAGTCGAGATGGCTGGGTTCGATCCCGCCCGGTGGACTAGCTTTTTTTCTGTGCGATAGTTCATATCACTCGTCATTTTATCAGTTATCTAAGTTAGTGTGGTAAAGCTGACGATGTACACCGTCATGATAGATGAAAACTTATGTAAACTTGATACCTTCTCATCCCGGGAGCAAGTGACCAACTTCTCTTCTTCGTAAGGTAGAAAAGAGAAATCATCGACTTGGTCTGAAAAGGAGACCTATCTAAATTTATCGATATCAAATCAGCCACAAATCAACATTAGCGGAACACAGTTTTGAACAAAAATGTAAAACTGTTAAACCAATTTCTCAGACAAATTTTTTTTATTCGAGATAGAAAAAACGTTCAACAGACTAAATGAAACAAAAAGGTGAAAGTGTATATTACTGAAATGACACCTCTTATCAGCCTTGTCTCTTTTACGGTTCTGTTTCTTTGACAGTAACATTTGTACAAGGAGGGTGAAGATCAAAATGAATAGTCATTAGCAGGCATTTCTTCTTTACGACACCTCTTAATAAAAGCGTGTTGATCAAAAAGACTAATTATCAGAGAACAGCAGATTTTTGTGAAAGATTGAGAGTGCGATGAAAAATAATAAAAAGGCTGTTTTCGGAGGGACCGCATCACCAAATGTTTTCGTAAAGCGCATAGATTTTACCCGCTTCATATTCTAACTGAAAGCGTTGGAAGCTTTTCCGAATGCAAATTAAATTTGAATGAAAAAAGTGAAAAAGTCATTCTTTCAGTTGCGCAAAATCTTTGATGAAAAGGGTGTGACCTGCATGAGCACAAATGATTTCGATGTCCGTTCTTATTCTGCGCCCTCGAGCCTCGGCGGGAAGCACTCCCAGCTTTCCCCCTTCATGTGATATTCATTAGAACGGAAAACACATTGAGAAGCTAAAAATTAAAAGGGGGACACAAAACGTGTAAAGAACTTAGGCTGGAGAAAAACAGGACATTTCTTAAGATTTGTTAAACAATAACTAAAGTTTCCCCTAAAAAAGGTGAAAAGGTTATGCCGAAAGTGTACCTGAGCAAGGAGAAGAAAGCTTAATCTGATAAAAAGTAGAAGGGTCCTTCGGAGGAGAAAAGGGGAACTTTCAAAAGAGAAGGGGACACTACTTAAGCAACCAAAAGATGGTTGAAAGAAGTTGGGGATCGTTACGTGTCCTAAAATCTATAAATTCAAGAATTTTTTCTAGTTGATAGTTCAAACAGAATACGGCTCTTACTCCCCCCCCCCAATATTGTTTTAACATTAAAAAACGCTTCGGCTTAGTAAAAGTTTACGCTAACGAGGCCGTACGGCTTAGGCTAACGAGACAGTATCACAAAAAGTCTAAATAGTTGTTTGCTGTTCTTGCTGTTGTCTATGTAGGTTTGATTGTTGAATGAATATGGATGGAAGGATGGAATCAGCTTCAAAAAAAAAAGCCAGAGCCCGAAACCAAAAAAAAGGCGAAAAGAAAAGAGGCAAAAAAAAGTGAATGAGAGAGAGAAAGAGAGAGAAAGAGAGGAGTGAGTGAGTGTGACTGTGTGCTTGAGCTTTTACCGTGAACTCGTGGACCCCCTTTCAACGTCAAAGGAACCGCACGAGCAACAATCATCATCATCATGAGTATATAAAAGCTTAAAAATTTAAGACAATGATGGTATTCATGTAGGAGAAGCTGCTTAGGTAGTATTAAAAAAATAAGAATATCTTTTATTTCCTACACAGCGATAAAAATTGATGCTTGTGGTTAAATCTATTGGAGTTGATAAAATATGTCAAACACAAATTCAAAAAATTTTAATAATTAACCTTCGCCTTCAATGTGAAAAGCGAGGAATTTATTGCTGCATTGAACTCCATTATTTGTACAGGAAAGCGCACCAACAGGCAAGTCGAAGACGATGTCCTGCAATTTTTTCAATATTTTATATGATAGCTTGCATCGAGAGAGTATCATCTTAAATAGAAAATGGAATAGCTATGCTTGGCGACCAAATTAACATGGGATTATGGTGAAAATCTTCTAAGCAAGGACTAACCTCTTTTTTGGGGATCTTAGGAGTGGTGTTCTTGAATTTGGAAGGTTGAAATCTCCAAGCCATGATGTTCGCTGAATAAAAATGAGAACCTCAACTGCTTTTAGTTAGTTAAGAGAACACATCAAGAAAACTTTACACGGAAAACAACTGACAACAAATTGAAAGTGCTTATCTGTAGATAATAACTGAATATGAAGAGAAGATAATAATTCTGTATGAGAAAAGAAAGCGGAGGAACGGATAAGGAGAGGAGAGAAAAAAAGAAAGACATGCGTAGGGATGGGGCGAGAGAGAGGAAGGGAGGGTACCAACAGAAGGCGCGAGTAGATAGGCATTGAATGGATGACTAACACGCCAGCCGCTCTATACGGCAGAAGACATAACTAAAAGGGAAGAGAATGCGGGGACGAAAGAATTGGAATTCCAGAGTTGTCGGAGAGCTTCCAGTTCTATTCCAGGCACATCAATTTAATGACAATGACATTTTGTCGATAGATCACTGCTTAATTATCCGTTAAAATATGTTTTATTCATCATTGATTCAATCGCTTCAATCGAAAAAAGTTTGAATAAAGTAGACACGCACAATACACAAGCATTGAAGAAGGACAAAGGTCGTTCAACAACTAACTATACACTCGGTACAAGTATTTTGAGGAAGTTACAGAACTTCGGAGAGGAAGACATTTAGGTGATAGCCAAGAAAAGGTGGAATGGGAGCAACACTTGAGTAGCGCTAGGAGAGAATTTCGAAGGGAGGAAGAATTGTTAGGAATTGGCATTTTAAAAGTAGGGACTAAGGACGAACGATCAAAGAATAGGAGGCAAGAAATATCTAAAATATAAATTTGCCAAAATTCAGCAGGCGAGGGCTTAGTTATTGAAGAAAGGTAGAATAGAAGAACACTAAAAGTAAAGCAGCAAAGAAAGGTTCATACTCAAAAAAGAGTAAAACTCAATCCAAACTAAGTGGTACTACAGAGGTATTTCAAAAGAAGTTCAAAGATGGAAAAAAGGAAGTTGGGGAGGAGTTAGGGTAGCAAAGAGGGGAGGAGTTAGGGTAGCAAAGAGGGGAGGAGTTAGGGTAGCAAAGAGCAAGAGATTGGTGCTGGAGTTCAAGAAGAAAACAATTTGATGATTCGTGGTGGAATGGAAAAAAAACTGGGACCGTATTCAGAGATCTGAGATGAACTCAGGGGTAAATTTTACCCTAGTATATTATAGACCTAAGTTCAACTCAGTTCTGTATTCAGAAACAAGACGGGTGAGAGCGTCTCAGCTTTCCTACTAAACTTTAGTATAAAGTTTACCCTAAAGTATACTCTCTGAATTCCATTTTGGCGAAACTACAACATAGTATAAAGTTTATCACAAATTTTAGTATAAATTTTTGTCTCTGAATACGGCCCCTGTTCTCACCATAAATACGTTTTTAAGGATTCGTGAAAGAGTTTTTTGTTTTCAAAGTCACAGTAAATAATTTTTTCGATGTTTATAATGTCTATAATCCGAGTGAACTACATCGTTTGGTAGCTAGTTAAGTTTTTCTGCGGGAACAAAATTCAACAGTACATATTATATTATTAATTTGATTAATAGTTTAAGAAGAGAGGCAGAGAGAAAGAAAGAAAAAGGGTTTGACAAAAAAACAGCAACAAGAAGGTTGCTCGAAGGCTGTGGCTCTCTTTAAAAGCGTTGCATCTCTCATGGCAACTATGTATGTATGAGAGGACACACTCAATCATATTCAAATTAAAAGGAGGATAAGGAGAAGCTGTTTCGCCCTTGGATGTTCGACTGATTGCGAGGCTGAAGGAGTATAGGAAGTGGAAGCAGAAGTGGATTACGGGGAGTACGCAGAGGTCACGGGTCGTTGAGACTTCTTCACGAGATAAGGAGGCCTTCAATAGAGAGAAGATGCACCGTGAGGATAAGCAGAGAGCAAGAGAAGCTCCACAATGCCCATGCACAATAAAGCAGAAGGCAAGGCGGTGAGATCTAATTACGGACCTCCTCTCCTACCCTTCTAGGAGTCCTCCTCTTCCACGGACTCCCTCACCTCTTTCCCCTCGAGTCCTGTTCGGACAGTCTTCCCTTTCTCCCCGCTACATTCAGCCAGGTCGCTGGCCTGGCCCCACACATGGAATTACTTCCCAAGCTGCTTTTGGTATGGCAATTTATCAGATGCGCTACTTCTTCATCTTGCCCTCCACATTGCCTCTGTCACGACAACAATATATTCTGCTCGTTAGTTTGCTTTTGTAGCAACAAAAAATTGAGATCTTTCTTGATAAGTTGCCCGATGAAAGTTTTTTATGAAGAAAACTTATATACAAGAGATGAAAAAGATAGAAGTATTCATAAAGATAAGAATAAGGTTGTATCGAGCGTTAAAGTGCAGAAACCTTCACTAAGCAGCAAAAAAATGAGTAATCGGCGAAAGCGCCTCTTCTAAGATACTGTGCCCCTACAGGTGCGAGAAGACATCGTCCTCTGGACTCCGTCTAGAATCCCTCGGGGCAGTGTTCATCCGAAGACTTACCATCCATTCCTGTGAGAGTGTCACTATCGCAAATGGCTCCATGGCCGGAGTCGCATTCGAGGAAAGAATTGAACTCCTCAATATCCGCCTTCTCATCATTGAGCCTTTCGCTTTCAAGGAAATTCTTCAGGTTTACTTTTAATTTCAAATTATTGAAATTATTCAAGTTTTTTTTCTGATAAATATTAAGCCACATGTTTCATGTAGATTAAAACATATTTCTGTTCATCAGATCAAGAGAAGAAACATTGAGAGATTCTAATAAATTACAGGCTCCCAAAATCTTGAAAATCGATAACTGCTCAATGCCAGCGATGGGAATGCATTCATTCACTGGACTGGCAAGGATTGAGAACATCTGGGTTGGTCCTTGTGAGTCAATTTCACGAAGATGTACCAATTAAGCCTGACTCTCTTGATTGGTGAATGGTGAGTGTGTGAAATAGAATGAGAACTATTCAGTCCTCCTTATCACGATTGAAGAACTAATGGAGTCATATTGCAGATCCACTCATCTACAGTGAAGTCCATCCATTCACATGCTTTCGCGCACCTCTCCAATGTTGGCTACCTTTACTTTTACGATGTTCGAATCGGCACCATCCATCGACACGCCTTCAGTCAGTTTTTATTCAACATCGTCGCTTCACTCTAACTTTTTCAAAGTTTTCTAATTTGCAGGCGGAATGTATCGTGTGGAGCACATCTTCTTCCGACATCGAGTAACGGTGGAGAGAACTCTTGGAGGTCGGTGATGAGACTGTTAGTCACCTTCTAGTCACTGAAGTCCATCCTCAGGGCTATTCTCGGACTCCTCCATCGATGACATTGTACTGGACGACGTTGATGGTTCCTTCGACGAGCGGTATCTGGTCGGATGCACGGCCCGCGTCGTCTCAATCATTGACTCGTGCATCAGAATCACCAGCAGAGGCGCTTCTCCCAAACCAGTTCCTTACTAGAATTGTACTTGGAATCGACTCTGAGATACCTGAGATTGAAGTGTGAGAGAATGCGCTTGCAGACCACCCGATGTCCCCCTCTGGGCGGCCTTCTGTCGATGCTCAACTCCACTCTCGACATCCTCGATCCTTCCCTATTAGGATTTGAACGCATCGAAGTCATATCATTTATCATTACTTTAACAAAATACATATAAGTCTTGAACTGCATTCTTTATCTCTAGTCATTCAGTTGAGTCAGGTGAAGTTACTTAAACTTTTTCCAATCATTTCAGGACTCTCTTTTTTTAAAAACTTTCCTTGAGGACATTCACAGTTTTGCCCCTCTCCAGGAGTAAACTTCCGTACTCTATGGAGATCTTCTAGAATGTGTCTTGTCTCGAGAAGTGAGAGAATACCGTCCTTGAATTTAACCAAATGCATAATAAAAGCAAGATGATGCTTTTTTTGAAAGTTTCAAAACAATATTCAATTCCTGCTCAAAAAGAAAGATTCGAATTAAGTTGTTGTCAAGCAACGTCAGTCTCATCAGAAGTGTCTCGGAGATGGCTGTTACATGTAGGTCAGACTATTCTTTCAACGCACATGAATATTCATATCCGAAATATCCTTTCAGAAAGAAGGCTCAAGCTCAAGATATGAAGCTATCCCAAACAAGTGAAACTTATGAAAAACACCATTTTCTCAAAAATTTCAACAACAAAAAATAGTTTTAAAAATCAACCTCTGAATGTCAAGGAAGTGTATTTGTTTTAAATTCAATTTTGAACATTTTTTTGTTATCTATATCGTCTGAAGTTTTTTGAACTTTGTTTCTTTTTTAAGGAGTATTCCCAACCATGCCCTTTTGTCTCTTAAAAAAGAAGAACCATTGAAAACTGAATGAATTCGCTCTACTGAGTAAGAAACTTCCGTCCCGTTCATATATTCCGAAGATATGCCGTAAAGTTGTAACATCGGTCCCGTTTATATATTGCGAAGACATGTCGAAAACGGCCCGTAGTCCTCTGTTCAGTATCCCGCTCTAATGTGTTTTTCGGAAAGGGAATTACTCCGTGTTGTGGATATTGAATCAATCTGCTTCCGCTCTGATTACTCTTTTCACAGCTTCATATGGCGTTTTCTCTATCCTTCCCCCTATTTTTTCTTTCTCTTCCACTCCATTTCTCTAATTCTCGATTTGTTTTGGATTGAACAATATTCCAATGTCTATCGAAAAGACTCTCATGTTTTCATAAAGCCAAACAAGTTTTAAAAATTTCTCCACAACAATTTCAAAGCCTACAATTAGTAAACCAGTTAAAAAAATCCATCGTGCTATTAATTGCTATTAATTGGTTAGTGGAGCTGAAAATGTTTGTTTGATAGAAATCCGAGTGAACCGCCTGCTTTGACCTGCTTTGACCCACTTCAGCGACTCAAAATCGCTCAGTATTTTCTGCTCCCAAAAATTCTGAGAGTGGTTTTTAAGAGGTAGCGGTCAAATTCGGAAAGGCAGCGGGATCTCATTCACCTCTATCAACTCATCTATCGCTATCATCCAGTCCGGAGCCTTCCGCTCTCTACAGATACAGCTCTTTCTCCTCAGCAGTTCATCGGTAATAGCCATCAGAACGGCGGCCTACCACATGGCCAATGTCAGTCAATCCAATCGAAGCCCAGTCATATGTCAATTGAGAGGCACGAGCAGAGACTAGTGCAAGAGACAGAAGTCGACCCGATATCAATTCGGTTACGTAGTAAAAATAAGGTCGGAGACTTCTCTGCATTATTCAATGGATAATAATTGAAGAACGGAGAAGAATGAATCGTAAGATTTATGAATGAGAAAAAAGCAGAAGAAATGGAAATAAAGTGTGGGAGAAGGAAAAAATCAGATGAAAAAGAAGAAAAAAAGTTAATGAGAAGAGAATAATAAGTAGTAAAGAACCGAAACCTTTTTCGCGGACAAATATATTCACGATTTTAACGTCTCTATTTAAACAGTACAAAATTCACCTGCAGAGAAAAAAAAGGAAAAAAAAGCGAGACTGAAATGGAAGAACGGAAAAGAGAAATAATAAGAGAATGGATGAAATAGAAAACATTTCTATCAAAATAAATTTTTTCTCGGTATATTCAAACTAAAAACCGGAGAAAAAATTTCGGGAAAAAATACGAAAAACACTGGGCCTTTTTCAAACAGTTCATTTTAAATGGTGTGTTGTGTGAGCTTTATGTTCATTACTACGTGAAAAATCGCCATTGTCCCTGGTGAGAAAAAACAAACGAATGATACGGAATAAATAACGCTCGGTCCGAAAAAAAGCAGCAAAGTAAATAGATCCTCCGAGATCCACACCTTATCTCTTCGGAGCACAGGGAATGTGAAACGGAGCTCTTTCTCTATCTCTCTTTCCCTCTTTCTCCATCATTGTTCCTCTCTTTTACTCCCTATCTCTCTCGCTCCTCTCTCTCTCTCTCTTTCTCTTTCTCACTCCCTACCTCACTCTCTCTCTATCTCTCTCCTTCTCATTCCCTCTCTCTCGTTCTTCTCTCTCACTGTGTCTGTCTTTTTATATTTCCTTCTACCAATCTGTCTCTCTCTCTCTTCCTCCATGCCATCTTTGCGCTATTTTAAGGATTCTCTATCATTCTCCTCCCTCTCTCCCTTTCTATTCCTCTCTCGTTTTTCTCTCGCTCTTTACCTCCCCATCTCTATTTCTCTTTCCCTCTACCCACCTGTCTCTCTCTTTTTTCCTCCCCTCCTTCTACCGTTGTTTTCAATGTCGAACATCCTATTTCGGAGCACTGCATAGGGGATGTGGTTAATCTTCGCTCAGAGATTAGTTTCTCAGACGCCTCTCAGGGTTTGACAGCGTCATTCTCCGTGGGGGAGGGGAAGAAGGGGATGGGAAGAAGGGGGAGGGTGAAAAATAGGAAGGGAAAAATGAGGAGCAGGAGCATCTGGAAGATGTTCATTCGGTCTCTGCTCGTTTAGATAGACTCCTTCGTGGTGGAAAGTGAGTCGATGCTCAATCACATCGGAGAGAGAGCCTTCTCGAATGCATCTATTGGGAAGCTCCAATTCTCTGCCATTCATGTTAGTGCAATGAGTCAGAAAGATGACTACTTACTGCTTTCCTGTATAGGAAATTCTCGCGGTGAAAACCAAAGTTAACAAATACTACAGTAACAATCAGGTAGATATTGGACAAAAAAAAACATATTTCACACTCTCAAAGGATTTCGTATAACAAAAGCTTCGAAAAAACTTACCAACAAAAACCTGGAGAAGAAAATTTTTTAATGATGCCGAAAATTTGAGATGCAACATGAAAAGGATTTGCGCATCTCGTTTTGAAAAGGATGAAGTACTCGAATGGTAGGAAAGTTACCCGATAGCTGGGAACATCTTTCTCGCAGATATAGACTCCAGTGAGTATAGACTGAGGCAACGGCTGAAAGATAGCTAACTATAGAGGAGAAATTAAACTGTCGAGTGAAGGAGAGAGTGGAAACAGAGAGAGACAGAGAGAGCAAAGGGAGAAAAGTCGTGAGTCGAGATAACTCGACTGGCACGAAACGGAAGCAGTAGGAATGGATACATGTCATCCGGAGAGAGATGAAGACAAAGAAATAGAGGGACAGAGAGAACAAGAAAGAAAAAAGAAGTAAATATAAATAGACAGGGAGAAAAAAGAAAGAAAAAAGAGAAATATAGAAAAATAAGAGGGAGAGGAGAAAGAAAGAAGAAAGAAATATACAAAGAGAAAGATAGATAGAGGGACACATAATGAGATGATAAATTCAGAGATAGTAGAGACATGAGGAAGAAAGAGATGTGAAGAGAAATAAATGGAAGAGGATTAGAAGAGCAATTGAGAGCAGCGCGTTACGAAAGAGGAAATGAAGGAAGGCATTAGGAGGGTAGAAGAACATATGAGGTTAATCAAGGTCGCTACACAACCATGAGAGAAGAGGGTTGAGAGAAACACACAAAGAGTCGAAAAGGATGCAGAGATGGATGAAATAGTGGGACTGAAGGAGAGGGAATTAATAAAAGGGAAGTAGAGAAGGTTTTCAAAGACTGAGACAAGGAGAAAAGAAAGAAAAGAAAAGCAGAAAGTGCAGAGAGAAAGGAAATGGGAATGATGATAAATTGAGAGAAGAGAGAGGGAGAAGGGTGAGAAACATATGAGAAGACTGCGAGAGAAATAAAGGATTAGAATGTGTTCGAGATCATGAAAAATATGATGTGAATCGAGACTCCTCTCGTGAATTGTCACTGGAGTTGTAGGTCAAGAAAAAAAGCCACACAGCTAAGAAAATCATGAATATTGAGACTAATCTTGAAGATAGCCCAAAAAAGAGTAGCAAATTGTGAGAGTAACACTCTCTGAGGCTGGTAAACATTAGCGCAACACATCCAACTCACAAATTTGTGACTGGTTTCGAACCGTGCATACATTGGAAGAAAAAGTGTGGTCGGGATTCACAGGCCTAAGGAGAAGGAACACATATGTATACTCACAGTTTGCAAGAAGAAGAAAGCTTACAAGACAAAAAAGTTAACTCGAACCAGGAATTGCAGAGAAAGCAAAATAGTTCGTTAGGGTCTATGTGTGAGTAGAAGAAAAAAAGAAAGAGAAATAGCAAGGGAAGATATAGAGTTGGTGAGAGAGAGGGGGAGGCAGGATGGAGGGAGAAGGGGGCAGGATAGAGGGAGAGGTAAACAACAGATTAAATATAGATCTGAAGCGGTAACGGGAATTGATTCTTGCCTCCAGGAAGATAGAGCCAAGGATAAATGATGTTTAGGTGGGGAAGATCTCTTCGCATGCATTCTTCAATGCAGTCGTGTCTAGAATGGAAATGCGTGGGAGTTTGGTGGATACTGTAGAAGAGCGTGCCTTTGGGAGCATCCGGGAAGTGGGGGAGATGGAAGTGAGCAGCAGTCAGTGGAAGACTGCCGCCAGCAGTGTCTTCCATTTCAGTAAGGTACCGCACATCTACGCTGACTTTCAAGATCGAAAAAAATTAAATCGGTTTGATATCGAATTTAAAACCAGTGAAAATTCTGCCAGCATTGCTGAAAAGTTATCAAGGAAACTACGAAACTACGCTACGAAGGAAATTACACTACGAAAACATATCTAAAAAGTTAAAAATAAACAGATTTGGTGTATGTTTTGTGTTACTTGACGGAAACGTATAAAATTATTCACGAGAACTTCGATTTGCATGAAAATGAGTCAATGATTGGATTTAATGCTTTGTGTTCATCAGAAGGGCTAATTTGTCACACATTTCTAGATTTACTTGCAATCAAGGTTTCATACAAGTGTAATAAAGTGTGTTCGCTTGCATATTGACTCACTGGTATTGACGGCACTGCGGGTGGGAAGTCCCGGCCTCCCCCTCTTCAATGACTTGGCTGCTCGTCGCTTCTCCGTTTCTTCCTCCACCGTACAATGCTCACCAGAACATTGCGCTTTCAACGCTCTCTTCACTGCTAATACGCGGCCCGAACTGGTTTAATTTCGTTTTTTTTATCCATTACCATTTTCATATCCAACGGTAATTTTATTTTGGAGAAATTTCCTTTAAAATGTTAACTTAGAGCAAGCTCAAACATGGCTGATATTCTGCTCTTGTATAGCAGAACTGTAATAATAATCTAAAATTATGTAATATTAAGGAATGGAATTTCTCAACCAATCAATGCGAGTCTCCAATGTTGACAGTCTGCAAAGAAGCAGAGCACTTTATGCGGGAAGGACTGCGATGTCGCATCAGATGGAGAATTATGGAGTGTCTTTGTATTGGTTAATCTTTTGAACTCCATTATTTCAAATTTATCTTTCAAATGTTATACCATTATCTCGAATCTTCATTAACTCTTATATCACAGCATATGACAAAACTTGTACTCATTCGGTTATTTAATTAAATATTACCTTATGAAGTTCGAATTAGCTATCACTCAGAGCCCCTGACTTGCTTTATCGGTAGAGCACTTGGCTAGAATTTTGTAAGCTCTCAAGATCGCTAAACGTGCTGACAGGCAAAAGAGCGGTTATTTCTATACGTCTAAAGTTTCGGAATGTCTGAGACATTCAAGAAAATTTTTTCGTTTCATGCTTCAAAATGATATTTATTGACTCTTCCAGATGAAGAAGCAGTGACAGTGACTATCCCAGTGAACTCCTCTCTGCTAGTAATCGGAGACTGCCATACCGTTCGACTTTTACTCCCGCCCTTCCCTTCCTCTCTCCAATCTCTTTATGTGTCTCGTGTGTCTCGCCTCGATGTGCTATCCCTCCCTCGATCTCTGACTTCTCTCTCGATCTTCAGGACGTCCGTCTTCTTTCATCCAGAATCCCTCAACTCAAGTGTCCTCAGGCATCTTTCATTCTCAGACTCTCGAGTCGGGATATTCTCCCAGGCCTTCGCCTTCTCATCCATATTCAACATGAGCATGGAAAGGGTTCACTTGCAAAACATCGAAGAAGAGGCTTTTCACAAGTCCACCGTACGACGGTTTTCTTTGCGAGACTCCGCAGCTCGGAAAATATCACCGTTGTTGACAGTCGTGCTTGATGCCAAAGTTGAGAGATGTCTGCTAACAGAAAGAGAAAGGTCAGTATTTCTCTTGAAATTATAATTTTGAAAACTAGAGTTTACACGGACTGCAATAGGTATACTCGATGATCACTACACACAAAACAGAACGAGTCAAGCTTTCTGTAGACTACATAGAAGTTAGAATATAATTTTTGAATGCATAAAAAGAAAATAATACCTTTTGATGTATAAACTTCCAGAGTTGGTTCGATTTCTTCTTCCTCCTCAGTTCTTTTCATCAACAACACACAGCTTTGTGGATGCTGCACTACAGTGACGGATTCAAGTTGCTTTTATAACATTTGAACATTAAATTATGTTTCTTCCAACATGAAAAATATTAACAAGAAAAGGAAAAAAGTAAGAGAGAACAAGAGAGGAAGAGAGAGAGATTGATTGATAAAAAGAGGGAGATCATGGAGAAAACCAAAGAGCGAAAAAAACACATTTGGAAATTGGAAACATAGAGATAAAGGGATAGAGAGAGAAAAACATAGAAAGAAATCAGAAACGGCATGAGAAAAGAGAGAGATTAAGCAAAAATAAAGAGAGATAAAGGTGAATGTTATTCTAGGTCTTGGACAGTGTGCTCCAACAGAGGTTCGACTTCGTATCTGTGAGGAGAACTTTCCGAATTTGAATGAATGCGAGAGCAATGCTGTTTCTTCATTACTCGATACATACTATAGGATTACGAAGTTCATAGTTTACTTTATATTGATGATGAAAATCGATTGATTGGATTCTCCTGAAGTTTGGTGAGTTTGAAGTATGGGTATTGTGTTTATATTGTGTTTATGTTTCCCCGTGACTTTTAATTATAGAAATTGTTGATTTTTTCCATTGCTTCATGCCACTTTGTTAGTTTCGCGCCTGTAAATTCATGAAAAAACTTTTATGATATGAAAATGACGCGTGCACACGTGGAGTTCATTTAATTTTCTAAATTTTTAATTTAAAAATTCCACTTCAGGACAATCTGATGTCGAATGGATAAATCAACATCTGAGAAATCCCAACTTTGAACTATCAAACAAAAAGTCATCATATGTAGTTCATTACGATGAACCCAAAAACAGCACTTCTCTTCCATGTTAAACTGCCGCTAAGAAGATCAAACTTCGAATGGATATGTCTACTTCTCTCCTTCACGCCGCCGATGAACCGAGGGTATCTTAATTATTGTCCAGATCAAAGAGATTTCGAAGACAAGTTCATTAGGGTGGTCCTACCTAAAATACATATACATACATATGTATGTGATGTAGGAGGTTTTAAAGGGAAGGCTACTGTTCCGAAGGCACGCCAAGAGAATGTAAATCACAAGTCAATCTATTCTCTAGTGACCAATATGCATCGGAAGAGTGGATCTAAAGCCACGCAGCCTGCTGATCAAGGAGAAGCTTGATCAGAGTTAAATTCATCTGTTCTCGTTTGATCTATCCTTGACCGCTTGCCAATAAACTTCACATCTCCTCTTATCATTCTGTTTGTTCTCTCTCCTAGGTAATCGTCTTCATACGAATTACCATTCTTTAGATTGCATAAAAACTCACTGTGATTGCGGCTCTTCGGATCTCCAGACATTGTTCGCGAAAACCTCAACCCCGCGATCGCTAATTGTGCAAATATCTTTATCTCTCTTGCTCTCTATCTCTATTTTTCTCTATTTTTTCTTAATCACTTTTTATTCTCTCCCCCTTCTCTCTCTTTCTCTCTTTCCCTTTGTCTATCTTTTTTTCTCTCTCTCACACTCTTTCTCTATCTACCTTTGTCTCTCTCCCTCTCCCTCTCTCTCTCCTTCCCTCCCGCTCTTTATTTTTCTCTCCATTTGTCTCTCTCTCTGCCTTTCCCTCTCTCTCACACTCTGTATCTCTATTCTCTCCTCTCTTTCTCCTTTGGTCTCTCTTTCTCTCTTTCCCTATTTCTCTCTCTCTCTTTGTTCCTCTTGCTCTCTCTTTTTCTCTTTCTTTCGATTATAAATCGCACTCTCAAAGCCTTTCCCTGAAGACATTTGCACGAAGTATCTTCTTGTAACTATTTCACATCTTCTTCGGTTGACCAGAACGTCTCATCTTCAGTGACCACCGAGAAAAGATTTGAAACCTGGTTGATTCTGAAGAAGAAAAAAACTAATTTTCTTTCACATACTCATGTATGTACATATGCATGTATTTTATAATCTATGAAATAAGTTATCTTAACAGGTTTTGTTTTTTTTTTTAAGTAAGAAAACCATAACTTTTATGAAAAATTGATCGTATCTCAACAACAAAGTAAAAGATCAACCTAAAATTTGTAATTTTATTTGTGCTCGAATTTTTATCACCCGTTTTTAATTATACATACATACTAAATGTACATACATACTAAATAAATATTTTATGAGTGGGTAATTTTTTCATATCATCAATAATGATTTTCACATTTTTTTATTTGTAGTTCTTTATTACCATAGGATAGCTTGTAAGGCCATCGCTTATATGGAATCATGAAATAGGAAGCGGAATAATGAGGAATAAGACGGTCAATTTTCGTTGGTGTTCACTCTTGCTGTTGACAACAGAAAGTTCGGTAAAGCTATGACATTCGATAGGTCGATTTCTTCTAGAACCTTGCCGAATGCCTCGATATCTTGAATCTCTTTGAAATTATCTGTAACTTTTTTCCATAAAGCAATTGCTCTAGAAAAGAAAGAATATGGATCATTGCATCGTTTAAAAATCATCAAAGTTAATTTGAAGGTTCGCTCTGAAGTGCGGAGATTGTTCTGAAGACATTCAGCATCTGCCAAACCTTTCTCTATTTTTTAACTTTCCCTTACAATTTTAAATATTTAGATATCTTTATTTTCTCTTTTCTCTTTTCTCTCTTTTTTCTTTTTCTGATTTTCTTCTTTCTTTTACTCACAAGCGGCAATCATATCAAAGTGTTTCTGAGCACTCCTCTTTCTTCTATCATTTCTCTGTTCTGACATATGTACATATTTAGAGGAAATCTTTCGGTTGCGCTCTTATTCACCTTTTTTGAAGCTTTAAACACCACCGACAGTACATCACCGTTCCATCTGTAGAGTTCCAGTTTTTGCTATCCAATATTTTTTAAAATCCATTTTCTATTTATAAAAAGGTCTTTTTTGTGAGATTTTCAATGTTATATTTTCGCGTCCATCACATTCTTTCTCTCTCTCTCACTCTTATTGCATCCCTTTTTTTAACCAACAACTATGAGGCTCACCAACAATCTTGAGAGCCATTCAAGTATACCTATAGGTTCCTGGTATACCTATACAATCTAACCTATAGGTTCCCAGTATTCCAAGGTTTAAGATCTCGAATGAGCGAGTTGTTTAACTTTCTCTCCACTGCACTTTTCTATAACGTTTCGCACCCTGAATTTTTTTCTGGATCATTCTTGCAAGGCTCATCCTGATTTAGCGTTCCCACAAAAACCATCAAGCGCTTTTTAAACCAAGACATCATCTGAAGTCACTAGTTTAGTTCTAAAACACTTGAAACTTGTGCGAAATCGCCATTTCTGAAGCGTTAAAAAATCTACGTCGAAAGCCTATTTTAATATTTTCAATCCCTCACATTTGTTTTTTTGTAAATAAAAAACTAATATAATGTTTTATGACCTGATCAATCAATTTATTTCATGACTATCTGTTTTCACAATGTCTTTGATTGTCGCAAAAGAACTGTACCCGAGAAAACAACTTTTTCTTTCAAAAGCATCCTTTTTTAACACATATATGCATATATTATATTTGGGAAAAATAGCTAAAAGTACCTGTAAAAAAGTGATCCCTATTCATTGAATGGAAACAGTCAAACAGGAAAATCGATTTAGAGAGCTAAATTGTGTTGTGTTGGTGAATTCGAACAGAACTATTCAGCTCACGGTTTTTGCCAGCATCAAAAACTTTCATATAGCGAGTGGAGTTTTTTGTTGTTCGCAAAGAAATAGTTTCTCGCTGTGAACGAAGAGAGAGAAAACGAGAAAAAGATTGTCATGATCGCATCTTAGAGGGAGCTTTCCTCCTATCCTATCGCTCTCTGTTCGCTAAATTAATTGATAAGAAAGTTTTCGGTAGACATTTTGAGGAGTGTGAGGAAAGACTGATTGAGCGTTTGTAATTTGTCATACTGGCATGACCTCTTCTCGGAAGGAGACCTCTACTTCCACTCCCGACTCTTCTTCCGCTCCAAACCCTTCTTCCGCTCCGGAAACTTTTGATCATTCGTCTAATAACTCCCGGAATTATCCGGAGCAGAAAGGAGCGAAGTTCCGGCTGGAAGATGAAGAAGAGGACGAGAACTTCGTCGAAATTCCCGACTCCCCTGATGTCAGTTTACTCCTTCGAGTCCCAACTTCGAATTTACCGGTGATCATTAACGATTTCAGTGCAGCAAGCAAAACTTCGTTTCCTATAGTTTTCACATACTACAATCATTCGGTTCTACAGCTTTTAAAAGTGATCGGAAAAAGTAAGGAAGCTTTTTTTGAATGACGTGTTGTTGAGCACATGTTGTAGAAGAAGCTTCCCTATCACCACGATATTCGATTCAATTCAATTCAATTCTTTATTCCGTGGACAAAAAAGGGTGGGGTAAAGGGAAAAGAAGAATAAGAGGCAGCGAAGCACGGACTGGTTTTGCTTGGTAAAAGTCGGCACCTGAAAGGCTGTTGGGCAGTGGTACTTCACATTAAGATATTTAATTAAAAGTCAATTTATGAACTGTTTTTGGAGCATTTTGGAACAGCAACTGCAACTGATATTGAGTGCATCAAGGACGCATACTTAATCGCACTTACTCTTTGAACTTTTAGAGGGAAATGAGAAGAGCCTAAACTTTGGACTATCAGTCAAACTATCACTTTCCCGCTGACTGATCACATTAGGAAAATAGCGAGAATCATCAATCATTTGGAGCGAACTCTTAATCAATCAAACTCAATGCAAAAAGCCATGAGGGTGAACACTCCAATTTTCATCTTAATTTTCGTAATTACATTCAAACAAGTTATAGTAGTCTCTTCAGTCTCGTCAAAATTTCATGTGAAGTGAAAAAATATAGAAATGGCTGGACTTGCACAAGCTGTGGCTGTTCACGGGGCCAGGGTTCTTGATGAGCATCGCCTACTTGGACCCGGGCAACATCGAAAGCGACCTCCAGTCGGGAGGCATCGCGCATTATAAGGTCACAAACAATGGCCAGGGAAGCCTTACAACATAAAATTCATCGAGCATTACTTGAAAAACATTTTAAAATACAGAATAAAAGTTTTTTATTTAAAAAAAAAGTAGTAAATATTATTCCTGGTTTTGTAAACATGCATATTGCATATCTTACTCAGAAACCATCACTTTGAATAAGTCTCACTCTGATATTGGCATTGAAACAAAAGTGAAAATGGTTGAATCATTGAAGAAGAAAAAATAAATGCATTTAATCGAGTCTCGAAATTTTTCAAAAGGGTTTAAATGTTACATAGTTAAATTGGGTCTGATGAAGCTAGAAATCGTTCTCTTTCCACCTTTGACGACTTACATGGAAGCTTATACTGGTGAATAACATTAGCTTTAAAATGATCACTTGAGAGTACTTCCACAAAATGACAGTTTTCCATGTATCAAGTTACAGTATTTGGAGGAAATGAAGAGTGTTTGAAAGGACAGTTGGCTTCGGTGCTGCTGCTCTCACACATTCTCGGATTGGTGCTGCAAAGGCTGGCTGCTAGACTGGGAGTTGTCTCTGGCATGCACATGGCAGAAGTACTTCCCCTCTTTCCTTTTACTCTTCTACTCTTGATCGATTATACCCAATATTGAACAAGTTCTACTATAATTTGTTCCGACTTTTTGCCAAGACTACATAATAAATTTCAATGAAATACCCAAACACTTTCTTTCAGACATTCTCTGCAATCAAGTATTAATTTTAAAACTTTTTGTTATGAAAAAGTGTAGTTGTTTTCAGGTTGCTTATGAGTATTATCCACGAGTCCCGCGAGTGCTACTTTGGATAATGGTGGAGATAGCCATTATTGGCTCTGATATGCAGGAAGTCATTGGCACTGCCATCTCCATATATCTCCTCTCCAATGGAAAGTCACTAGGCTTGACATACGATAAACTCTAATTTTTCGAAGCTTGTTTTGAACTTTAATTTTTGTTCGAACTTCCCATTCTCAAGAATCTAGTTGACTACAATCTTTTTCAGTGTTCCGCTTTACGCCGGCGTTCTCCTAACAATTTGTGACACCTTCTCATTCATGTTTCTGGAGAAGTACGGAGTTCGCAAGTTTGAGGTGATTCCTCAGTTAATACTTTGGATTATATACTTCTGAAAAATTTGTAAACAGTAATATTCTTTCAGTTCTTTCAGAAACAATTCATGTTTTTTGAGTCACTTAGGAAAGATTAATGATCTTTTAAGTCATTTCGATTAGAGTCATGTTCTTAAAAGTGATTCAGGCGTTCTTCTGCTTTCTCATCGGCTGCATGGCAGTTTCCTTTGGTTATGAGTTCGTCGTTGCTACGCCCAAAGCGGTTCGAAAATATCGCGCGATATTTAAAAAGTTCTAAGCAAATGACATTTCTCTTCCAGGGAGAACTGTTCACTGGAATGTTTACTCCCTGGCAATTTACCTACAACTCGAAGGAGATCTTGCAAGGAGTTTCTGTCGTCGGCTCAGTCATTATGCCCCACAATCTCTACCTTCATTCCGCGCTGGTCAAGGTTCTCCATTTTAAAGCAAAAAAGTTCTGAGAAGGTTAAAGCATACATTAACAATACAAAAAGAACATACTTTTCCAAGAAAATTGATTATATTTTCGTTGGCGAAGATTTGAACCCCGATTTGATACATCTTCAAGTAAAAGGGTTCATCGATGTATGTATGTATCAACTATTTTATCGTCAAAGAAAGAGCTGCTGAATAAAGATTGAACAAATTCTTAAATGTTGTAAATTGCAGAGTCGACGAATAGATCGCCGTCGCTATAGGAATGTTGCTGAGGCGAACAAGTACTATCTGATCGAATCCTCTTTGGCACTGCTGTGCTCTTTCTTCATAAATGTCCTCGTTGTTTCCGTCTTCGCGACTTCATTCTTCGGAAAGACCAACCAACAAATTGTCACTTCTACAACTTTCAACTGTCATTTGATTGTCATTTTCTATCAATCAAAAGTAGCCTCTTATGAAAAAGTAGGAATGACAGAACGAATACTGTGATTGCAGTATGACAGCTGTCAGAACCCTGATAACAGAATGCCTGACTTCTACAGAGACGTTTTTCCAGCTAACGAAGGTGAGAGACTATTTGCATTTGCTTGTTATCATGTGAAATAGTGCTCATCTATGTAATGAAATGAGCTTCTCATTAGCATCAAGTGCTACATTGTTAAAGTACCAATTGAAGACAAGGCGGAGAGTGATATCTACCATGCGGGAATCTTCTTGGGGTGCACCTTTGGAGTGGTATGTCTTATCTTCTGCCGCCCCTTCTCATAAATTTCTAGAGAAACCTTGAAGGGACTTACAGGCGGCTCTGTATGTGTGGGCGATTGGTATCCTAGCAGCTGGCCAGAGTTCAACTATGACAGGCACCTATGCAGGTCAATTTACCATGGAGGTTAGCACATCCTTCTTTCACTCACTTACTCCGGTACAATCGCCTCTCTGAGGGTTTCTTCTGCTCAGGGTTTCATTCGCATCAGCCTCCCGAAGTGGAAGCGAATCCTCATCACCAGGTAGACGACATTCCTATCCAAAATAGGATCACAGAAAAAAACCAAACCATCGTTGTAGATCCATGGCCATCGGTCCGACGCTGATTGTGACAGGATTCACTAAGGTATCAGTTGCTGATCTCTTATTAAATGGATATATAAAACACGTCTGCGTATTTCAGTGAAACGTCCATCTATTTTAAGAAACACATCTACCTGATTCAAAAAATTTATACCAAATTTAGTGACACGTCTACCTATTGTAGTTAAACGTCTACTTTTCTTGAGCAAAACGTCTACCTTCATAAATAAAAAAAACACGTCTACCTATTTTAGTGAAACGCCGAACTATTCTAGTAAAACTTTTCCCTATTTTATGGAAATGTCTACCTTTTTTGAACAAAATCGTCTACCAATTTTAAGGGAATTTTTTTTCAAAAAATTAACAGTCCAGCTTTTTCTTTATGACACGTCAATTTAATTTCAAAAACACTTGCACCGTCCTTAAAACACAATTTTTAATAATTTTTTACTGAAAAATTGAGGCTCTTTGGAGCGATTTCACGATTCCATACAGTCTGGGGCAGGTGATTATGTACATTTCTCCTCGTTGTGGCGTGTTGTGAACAATTTACTTGAAGGAGAGAAGGTGTTGCTTACCTCTTCAATTTTCTCAGCTCAGTGGATTACTTCTCTTTTTTTCAGTTCGTTCTTAATTGTCGTAATGCAAAACATGTAAGCCTACCTAATTCCAAAGGTCAATTGTGAATAGAAGTTTTTTGTGACCCAGAGTCATTGAATTTAGCAACTTCGAAGTTCATAACAGCGCTTCTTGATTGAGGTTTCCGTTTTTCTGTTCTTCATTGCCCTATTCTTCACAGGCCTCTTTAATCCCCTGTAGACTCCTCTCTCCCTTTCGTCTCCCCTCCTCCCTCTAACCTCCGTCCCCCCTTTACTTAGGTATGGCCCCCTTTTTTTCTTGAAAACCCTTTGCCCTCCGCGCTCAGGTGAACCCCTTGCCCCCACCCTTTATTAAATCGTTGACTTTTTGGATTGTATTTCTAGATTAAGAATTTTTCTATTGAGATTCCGTGTTCAACATATCCACGCGCTGATTACCCCGATGGCGTATGTGGGGCCTCTCCCGCAGGCGGATGGGAGACTTGGTGGCTTTGCCATGGCTGACCAAAGAGGGGCTTAGGCTAGTGAGCGTCGCGGGTGGGTGTGGGAACTGGGCAGCCCACATCCTATAAAATGCTCGCTCACTGTTATCTCACTGGCCTAAGGGACACGGTCAAGAGGCGTGTCCAAAAAAATAACCTCTAGCCCACATAGCCCAAAATCCCGGGTTATGTGGCCCAAAGGGTCGTAAACGGACGTCAGGCTGAACTATCGACTTGGATGTTCGTGCGACAAGCCGGTCTATGAAGAAACCGTCGCATCCCCCCAAGATGCACCATCAGAGTAACCCCAATGCTAGGGCGTCCCCTTCAAGCGACGCGCGTCGAATCCCGATCGACGTGAGAAATATGCGAGGGTCTTCGAGGAATAATAGGCCGCGTCCTCGATTTAATCAAATAGCAGTGCCTACACGCCTCCGACTAGCTACCTTGAACGTCGGAAGTCTCTCGGGGAAGTCCATGGAAGTCTGTGACATGCTGGCAAAAAGAAGAGTACATCTGGCATGCCTCCAGGAAACTAGGTGGAAAGGAGGGAAAGCAAAGCAGCTCGACGGGAGGTATAAGCTGTGGTACTCGGGCAATACTTCATCAGCAGCCCGCAATGGCGTCGGAATTATCGCTGCCTCCTACCTTGCCACATCCGTCACGGAAGTTTGTCGAATCTCAGATCGTTTGATGTCCATCTCCTTGGAATGCAATGGCAAACTCTTCAAAATAGTCAGTGCTTACGCACCGCAGGCAGGATGCAGCGACTCCGAGAAAGACGGGTTTTGGGAAGACTTCGATGACGTCATCAGAAAATGCTCTCCGGAAGAAACTCTCATGATCGGAGGAGACTTGAACGGGCACGTAGGAAGAAGATGCGAAGCCCATAAGAGAGCTCATGGAGGCAACGGCTATGGTTTGCCGAATGCAGAAGGAGAGCGAATCTTGAGTTTTGCCGAAGAGCACGATCTTTCCATCTGCAATACCTTCTTCTGCAAACGAGAGTCTCACCTCACCACGTATTGCAGTGGTGGAAGGAAAACCCAAATCGACTTCTGGATGACGCAAAGAACCAATCTGAGACTCATCACTCATTGCAAGGTGATTCCGAGCGATAACGTCTCCTCGCAGCACCATCCAGTTATAATCGATCTCCGATTTTCCCAGAAGCAATGCAACGTAAAGCCTCTGAACGAAGTTTCTCGGATAAAATGGTGGAAGGTACGTGACAACAAGGTTCGCTTCATGCATCAGCTTCTTCTCGCCCTATCCCCGGACACTCTCCAAAAAACGTTCCCTGACTCCATTGAGGAGCACTGGAGGTTCGTTCGAGACAAGATGAAGGCGGTAGGAGAAGTCACTCTGGGCTTAACAAAACCAGGTCGCAAACGCATTGTAGACAAGGAGACATGGTGGTGGAACGAAGACGTTCAAACTGCTGTCAAGGAGAAGAAAGTGGCTCTCAAGCAATGGAAACGATCCGGAACCGAAGCTGACCGAGCTCTGTACCTATGTATGAAGAGAGAAGCTAAGAGAGCCGTAGCGAAGGCACGCTCCTCAGCCATCCAAGAAATCTACAGTAAGCTCGACACGCCTCAAGGAGAGAAGGAAATTTTCCGGATTTGCAAAGCACGAGCCACAGCAGCAAAAGACCTTTCTCACGTGCGGACAATCAAGAACCGGGACGGCATACTCCTCCGATCCAATGTCGAAATTTGTCAGCGATGGAGAGAACACTTCGAGGAAATCTCGAACATCGAGTTCGACCACCCTCCCGTCCCGCTGTCCCTACCAGTAGAAGGACCAGTTCCCACCATTTCAGAGATTGAAGTAAGAGAAGCCCTTCAGAAAATGAAGCACGGAAAGGCATGTGGGCCAGATGATCTTGCCGCCTCTGCATGGAGACTCGCAGGTGATTGTGGACTTTTCCATCTCACGACCCTCTTTCAAAAAGCCACTGCTCGCCTGGAGTATCCCGAAGACTGGAGTAGATCATCTACAATACCCATCTACAAAGGGAAAGGAGATGTCACAATATGCTCCAACTACCGGCCGATAAGAATCATTCCTCATACCACAATGATCTTGGAAAAGATCATCGAAGCACGGCTCCGCAAAATTGTAAGTACAACCGTCAATCAGTGTGGCTTCGTCAAAGGAAGTGGAACAACAGATGCTATTTTCGCCATTCGTCTTTATCTAGAGAAACACAGGGAAAAGGCGAAGTCAGTCCATTGCGCTTTCCTTGACTTGGAGAAAGCTTTCGACCGTGTGCCTCATGAGCTGATATGGTTCTCTCTTCGAGACCACCTAGTCCCAGAAGAGTACATAAGATGGATTCAAATGATGTATACTGACTCTAGAAGTACCGTGAGAAGTCCAGCGGGTACTTCGGAGTCATTCAAGGTTGCTGTAGGAGTTCATCAAGGTTCCGCCCTTTCCCCCCTGCTCTTTATACTGATAATGGACACGATCACCAGAGATCTACAAACAAGCCCTCCGAAAACTCTACTGTATGCTGACGACGTTGTGTTATGTTCCAACACAGCAGAGGACTTGGAGAAACAGCTAGGAGAGTGGAACGAACGCTTCAGTGACTATGGTCTACGACTAAACCTCCAAAAGACTGAGTACTTGGAAATGGGAAAAAGTACTTCGAATACCTCGAATACCATCAAAGTCAAGAACACCGAACTCCGGAAAGTGGATGGCTTCAAGTACCTCGGATTCTACATCACCGCAGACCTAGACCCCAAGGCTACAGTTGCTGCGAGAGTCAATGCTGCCTGGCTCAAATGGAGAGAATCAACCGGTGTACTATGCGACAAGCGAATGCCTGACAGACTGAAAAGTAAAATTTACCGATCAGTTGTCAGACCAGTAGCGTTGTACGGCCTCGAATGTTCTCCATGCACAGCAAAGACTATACAGATGCTGCATGTTATGGAGATGAAAATGCTGAGATGGAGCATCGGACTCACTCGTCTAGACATGGTGCGAAATGAAACCATCCGAGATCGTCTGGGCATCGCCCCTATATCTGAAAAGCTTCGAGAGTCAAGGCTGAGGTGGTACGGACACGTGATAAGATCAAATCCCCATTCCGTTTCTCAATCGTCCTGGAACCTCGAAGTAGAGGGCAAAAGACCCAGAGGCAGACCCAAAACTAGGTGGCGAGACTGCATCGAAGTAGACATGAACACGACCGGGCTGAAGACTGAAGACGCAGCTGATCGGGTGAAATGGCGTGGTGCAGTCTACAAAGCGGACCCTGCCCGGCGGCGGGATAAACGCTAGGAAGAAGAAGAAGATTCCGTGTTCAACAAAACCATATCTTGATATAAATTATTCCTCCGAAAATGTAGAGAAAAAAGCAAAATTGTTAGTTGCAAATGTTTTTAAAAATTAGGTTGACGTTACACAAAAAAGTTGACGTATAATTTTTTGTTATAGAAGTTTCACTAAATAAGGTAGACCTTTCACTAAAATAGGTAGACGTGTCACTGATTTAGGTAGTTTTTTTCTCCAATAAGGTAGACGTGTCCCTAAAATAGGCAGACGTTCTTTCGAAAAAAGGTATACATACGTGTCTCTAAATTAGGTAGACATTCCATTAATCGGGTAGACATGTGATTGACGTCCGAACGAAATGAGAAAATAATCGAATCGCTTTCTGCAGGGGGTGCAGCATCTGACAGGAATGAACGATCTACTCAATTGTATCATGATGCTCCAGCTACCTTTCGCCCTTCTGCCCATCATCACTTTCGTATCAGACACTAAAATTATGGGAGAATTCGCCGCATCACGGTTACTTACTAAGCGACTTACTTCATTATCAGAGAGAGAGACTCGTCGATGAAAAGAAAATTAGCTCGTGCTCAAAGGATAAAAAAGATGTTTACACATCCTCTTTCTAGCTTGTTTCCGTAGAAAAAAACAAGCTCATTTGTGAATAGATGTTCTTTCGTAAATATAAATTCGTTTAGCGTTCCGCAGTTTAGCCCCTAAAAATTAAAGCTTTGTTTTAAAAACCGGCTGGTACAACAACATATTCAAGTGGATAGCTCGGTATGACGTTCGTTCACATTAATCGAACCCGTGTGAAATCTCAACCGTAAATTGTTGACTATAAATATTGAAAGCGAGAAGACGATTCCCTACTTTGTGAAGTCCAAAAACTTTTTAAATACGCAGTTTTTAGTGCGCTGAAAGTGTTCTCGGTGCTGGCTTCCATTTTGGTTGTGGGAATCAACATTTTCTTCGTATATGACTACGTCGAGGACAACTTCGGGTTTACGGCTCTCTCTCTATCCATAATCATTACGGGAGGCATCGCTTATCTTCTATTCGTAGCCTACCTAGTTAGTGAATCCTACTTCCATCCTTTGTTTTTCAACACCGGCAGCCAAATCGCAAGTGAAAACAAATTATAAAAAAAGGTAAGTAACGCTGATTCAAGATTGTGAGGCGTTTGAGATGAAATATTATTAAACTAACTCAGGGACAAAAGCTAGTCATTGGGTTGGTTCGAACCCAGCTATATAGAATGTGAGTGCGTTACCAGTTACACTACTGAGGAAACATGGTCAATCCGTTACCAGTTACACTACTGAGGAAACATGGTCAATCCGTTACCAGTTACACTACTGAGGAAACATGGTCAATCCGTTACCAGTTACACTACTGAGGAAACATGGTCAATCCGTTACCAGTTACACTACTGAGGAAACATGGTCAATCCGTTACCAGTTACACTACTGAGGAAACATGGTCAATCCGTTACCAGTTACACTACTGAGGAAACATGGTCAATCCGTTACCAGTTACACTACTGAGGAAACATGGTCAATCCGTTACCAGTTACACTACTGAGGAAACATGGTCAATCCGTTACCAGTTACACTACTGAGGAAACATGGTCAATCCGTTACCAGTTACACTACTGAGGAAACATGGTCAATCCGTTACCAGTTACACTACTGAGGAAACATGGTCAATCCGTTACCAGTTACACTACTGAGGAAACATGGTCAATCCGTTACCAGTTACACTACTGAGGAAACATGGTCAATCCGAAAAATAGTTTGTGCTCTATGAAAGGCTCATCGGAACTGCTCTTAGCCACGCAAGCTCATAAAGATAATGCGTTGTAACTGCAGAATTTAGGAAATATTTTTTGAGTGTCAAGTTTTAATAAGCCTGACCTTTTCCTTTAAGAACTGTTGACATGAAGAACAGCCTCAAAACGAGAAGGAAGCCTGAGCATACAGAAAGTAACCACGTGATAGCGGCATATTTGTAAATTCCATCGTGATTCAGTTTGTCTACACCCTGATCGGAATGGACTTGAAGCCGCTAGCTCTGAGCTCGAAGTTCTTTCCTCGGCCCAACTACTCCGCATTCACTCGACCGTGGATCGAGGTTTCTCCTTCGATCCACGTCACCCACATTACCGTCCCTCCTTTCTGATCTCGAAATTTGTCTCCATGGCACACTCTTTTTGCAATTACTTTAAGATTACTTTGCGAGAAAATATGTAAAATGTGTAACTGAGAATTCGAAGTTTTAAATACAATACTCATGTTAAGAATTCTGGTTTTGTTCTAATTCATATTCTTATCGAAGTTCTGGAACAAATTGCTTATAAACACACAAAAATGTTCAGTTCGAAGCTGTGTTTAAACTTTTCTAACCCTATCAATCGGTATATGTGATGCTGAAAATTGATTATGAAGCTTAAACATCGGTTGCCTTTCAATATTTAAACGTGTATAAAATTTGAAGCTTTGTTTTTCCATCTTGATGAAATAAATCATGTTGTTGTCATCTGTTCCATTCGGCACTCGACAAGAACATTCCATATGACTGCACATAAAAATAAACTGTACATTTGTTCAAATACGGAGTAAGAGATAAAGAATTAAAACTTTTTTTATTATAATTCTACTAAGAAATTTAATTCAGTTCCAAGTTCTGGTGGTATCAATGTAATCTCCATCGGGTGCGGCGTATCCTTTGACAGTCGCGGTGAGGGGAGGGCCGAACCATTGCAAGGGAAGGGCGTAATCTGGCTGGATTGCCTGCAATCTTCCCACATCTCTCTGTATCACAAACCGAATTAAAAACATTCACAAAAGTAAAATCGAGACACTCATCTTTTCCGTAATTATTTATCCTTGGGATTTCTTATAACGCACCCTGGATGTCGAGTTTGATTTGATTAAGGATGGGTTCCATGACTTTTCGCATCACGACATTTCGCAGCGCGAAAACTCGCACCCGTATTTTCGCAATATTTTCTCTTAGGCTCTAATTATGTGGCTATTCGTTTTATAAGGCCTCGTATTAAGCCCTACGGCCTCGTTTGCGTAATCTTCACCTGAGCCTAAGCACAAATTCCAATGAAAAACTACATTGAAATATTTCAATTATGAAATTTAGAGTGTGGCGGTGCGAAATGTCGTGATATATCAAGGATGATACTACTTCATGCTATCTGAATTCAACAGTCTTCTTTATAGTTTCTGGATTCATTACACACTCCTTGTAAAATTTCTCAAAAACTAAAAGAAAAAAACATCACAAACATTGAGTGAAGGATCAGAACCAACCTTGCTGTACAGATCGGGGTCGAGTTTCTTCAGTTCATTCAGGGCTTTCGTCTGAGATGAAACCGCCTGCACATCAAAGAAAGTTCTCCACCAGAGAAAAGAGTCGTGTCTTACACGTGTTACTATAGTAATCGGTAAAAAAGTACTTTAAAAAAAGAAAGATGAATGTAACCGAGTAACTTAGGTGAAGATGAGCGATTCTTCCGGTATAAATCTACTCGCCACAACTTCCCAACTAATCACGATAAAAGCCCTGAACTAAACACCCTTCCTTGCCTCGCTCCATTTCATTCTTACTCGGCTGAAACCTACTTTCTCATAATCTATGGGGTGTTTTTAGTACAAGATAGATTCTAAGGAATTTAGAACCCCTGAGAAGACGAAATAAAAAGGGCCTTCATTTGAACTAAGTATTCCATTGGAACTCACTCGAGACAAGAGAAGCCCTTAAACTGGCATTTGGTTTAAAAAGAGAAAGGGAAAGCTTTCTAATTCAAGAAACTACCTGAGTGACCCTCAAGAGACTACTTGAGTGACCCTCAAGAGACTACCTGAGTGACCCTCAAGAGACTACTTGAGTGACCCTCAAGAGACTACCTGAGTGACCCTCAAGAGACTACCTGAGTGACCCTCAAGAGACTACCTGAGTGACCCTCAAGAGACTGCCTGAGTGACCCTCAAGAGACTACCTGAGTGACCCTCAAGAGACTACTTGAGTGACCCTCAAGAGACTACTTGAGTGACCCTCAAGAGACTACTTGAGTGACCCTCAAGAGACTACCTGAGTGAACCTCAAGAGACTACCTGAGAGACCCTCAAGAGACTACTTGAGTGACCCTCAAGAGACTACTTGAGTGACCCTCAAGAGACTACTTGAGTGACCCTCAAGAGACTACTTGAGTGACCCTCAAGAGACTACCTGAGTGACCCTCAAGAGACTACCTGAGTGACCCTCAAGAGACTACTTGAGTGACCCTCAAGAGACTACCTGAGTGACCCTCAAGAGACTACCTGAGTGACCCTCAAGAGACTACCTGAGTGACCCTCAAGAGACTACTTGAGTGACCCTCAAGAGACTACTTGAGTGACCCTCAAGAGACTACCTGAGTGACCCTCAAGAGACTACCTGAGTGACCTTCAAGAGACTACCTGAGTGACCCTCAAGAGACTGCCTGAGTGACCCTCAAGAGACTACCTGAGTGACCCTCAAGAGACTACTTGAGTGACCCTCAAGAGACTACCTGAGTGACCCTCAAGAGACTACTTGAGTGACCCTCAAGAGACTACCTGAGTGACCCTCAAGAGACTACCTGAGTGACCCTCAAGAGACTACCTGAGTGACCCTCAAGAGACTACCTGAGTGACCCTCAAGAGACTGCCTGAGTGACCCTCAAGAGACTACCTGAGTGACCCTCAAGAGACTACTTGAGTGACCCTCAAGAGACTACTTGAGTGACCCTCAAGAGACTACCTGAGTGAACCTCAAGAGACTACCTGAGAGACCCTCAAGAGACTACTTGAGTGACCCTCAAGAGACTACTTGAGTGACCCTCAAGAGACTACTTGAGTGACCCTCAAGAGACTACCTGAGTGACCCTCAAGAGACTACCTGAGTGACCCTCAAGAGACTACTTGAGTGACCCTCAAGAGACTACCTGAGTGACCCTCAAGAGACTACCTGAGTGACCCTCAAGAGACTACCTGAGTGACCCTCAAGAGACTACTTGAGTGACCCTCAAGAGACTACTTGAGTGACCCTCAAGAGACTACCTGAGTGACCCTCAAGAGACTACCTGAGTGACCCTCAAGAGACTACCTGAGTGACCCTCAAGAGACTGCCTGAGTGACCCTCAAGAGACTACCTGAGTGACCCTCAAGAGACTACTTGAGTGACCCTCAAGAGACTACCTGAGTGACCCTCAAGAGACTACTTGAGTGACCCTCAAGAGACTACCTGAGTGACCTTCAAGAGACTACCTGCGTGACCCTCAAGAGACTACCTGAGTGACCCTCAAGAGACTACCTGAGTGACCCTCAAGAGACTACTTGAGTGACCCTCAAGAGACTACCTGAGTGACCCTCAAGAGACTACTTGAGTGACCCTCAAGAGACTACCTGAGTGACCCTCAAGAGACTACTTGAGTGACCCTCAAGAGACTACCTGAATGACCATCAAGAGACTACCTGAGTGACCCTCAAGAGACTACCTGAGTGACCCAAGCCCTGTCTATTCGCTGCAGATGATTCCTTGATTTAGTGTAATCTTTCAAAGAAATGGCGAATTCGTCCTCTTCTTCTTCCGTGTATTGAATTGGAACTCGTTGCCTTTCTCTGGAAAAGGAATTTATAGTAGAAAAAAAAACTTGACTTTCATTAATAGTGAAACTTCAACAGTTATTTCCCACAAAAATTAGTGTTTAAAACACATTTTTTGTAATGATTATTTTGGATAGAAGTTTTGAAACTAAAGTGATTGTAGAACTTCACCAACTTAGTTTTTTGAAGGCAAAACTGCAGATAGCTAAGCATTTCAACAAAAAAATTAATAAAATTATTAAGTTCACAGATTCAGCTTCTGATAATGTTAAATACAGAACAAAGACCCAATTGACTAAGCTGTAAGAGTAGTAGTACAATAACATTGTAGAATAAGAGGACAAACTTCAAGTTTTTCGATGACTTCACATCAATAGTCATCTCATCAATCGGCTTAGGTTTCTTCGAATGCTTCTGCATTTGTCTGATCTCTTTCTCAAGCCGCTTCCTTCTTCTGTTTTCTCGTTGCTTCGCTACCTGTTCGTAAAAAGAAGAGTCAATCTATCTTTGAGATTAGAATTTTATTTTTAAAATTATTCGCTTCAATTCTCGATATTGATCTTTGAGATTAGAATTTTATTTTTAATTTTATTCGCTTCAATTTTCGATATTGAGCCTTTGAACTCATCTGACCCATTGAACCTCTGGTATAAAGGGTCCCTAGAGTGCAAAAATTCCGCTTTCCCACCCTGACTTAAAGCATGACCCGCAAGTAAATTTGGGCCGAATTTTTGGCCATTCGTTACTTGAGAAGGGCGCACTTTACTGAGGGGGATGTAACTTTTCACTAATTTTTTCGCTTAGGCTTAGGTAACATGTATGCTGACGAGGCCGTATAGAACAATTAGCTAAAATATTTTAGTTTTATCCAGTCTAATTGAGGAATTTGAATTAGCTGTTTTTTCAGCTATTATTCACTTTTTTTCGCTTAGGCTTAGGCAAAGGTTACGAAAACGAGGCCGTACGGCTTGAGCTAAGACCGCGCAAGAAAATTTCTCATGTAAATTTTTTTAATTCAATGACTGAATTCATCAAAAAATTTAGAAATGGTGTAATTAATACAGTACTTTGTAATAGTATAACACATAATTAATACATAAGTATAACACATGAAAACAAAAGCCCCCAAGTAAAGTGCAGCCCCCCTAAGTAAAATTCTGCCAAATTTTTATATATAGATATCGCTTTCATCTTTCAAAGTCATTTAAATTTAACTGAACCGGAATGCGCACATTTGAATTACTTAAATAATAATGATACAAAAACTTGACATACCTCAGGGTCCATTTTCTTCTGTTTCTTCATGAATATGGAGCCGTTTCGAGTGGCAACATAACTTCGAGGTAGAATAGTGAGACTCGAGAGCTGCTTCACCAGGCAATACATCTCATAGCCTCAAGTAAGATTTGAAAAACAATCTGATAACTTCGAAGCGAAAAGGAAAACTGAAGTTATGTGATAGCGTATGAGGTGAACAGGTTGATGTATTTTCTAAAGAAGAAGTACTTTCTAATCGAAAATCTGGCTGATTCTCATCTCAACGCACCCTTATGTTTGACTTCTTGATCATTTATCAATGTGCTCCGTTGAACTTACTAAGTTCAAATCGAGGTGATTTACGGTAGCGCCGCGCGTGAATTGACGCGTCCGCTTACAACGCATTCCCTATTTTTTGTTATGCGTTATTTATTCATTCCGTACCGTTCGGGTTTTGAATGATATGTAGTTTTTTATTGTTTTAAACATCGCAATTGAAGTTGAAGTAGATAAAAAAGAAAATGATGAATGTGTGGCTGAAGGTGTTGAATGAGCGAAAGTACAGTAAAGAGGAGAAGAGGGGCTCCTCGAGAAGCTTCCAGGGCAGCAGCAGGGGCTGAAGTATCTACCGCGCAATTCAATCCACTCAATAGCCCACTAGATGGTGAGTTACGAACTGACATACTTCACGTCCGATCTTTTTTTGTTCCCTCCTTTGTGCTTACGCGAGCAGTATTCTGACGGAACTGGAAAACATTTATTCCTATCAGGACAGTTATTCAGTCGTGACTACTGAGCAAGGTTGTTGCAGGCGATGGTGTGGAAAATTCGCAGAAAAAAGAAGAGAGTGGAGCGGAAGAGTCTTCTTCCAAGGCGAATTCGTCTCCTGTCAGAGAAGTTCAGCGAAGATCTACTAGAAGAACTTGGGCACAGGAAGGGGAAGAGTGAGCATCAGATTCATTGTGTTATTCTTTAATTCGGTCAATTAAAATCATTCATTTTCTATTTATAAACTTTACTCTTATGTGTTTTGTATATTCAGTACAATCTGATATGAATTTGAGGTAAGCAAGACATGATTTAATTCTGTTTTAAAATTAGTTGATGACGACTGTTCAAGATCTGCTCATGGAGGTTTTCGCTGCTTCCATCGATTGTGTGATTGGGTGTCCGACTCGAGAGCTTCGCGCAACTTTCACATGAGAACGGAGCATCCTGGGTTTAAGGTAAGTTTTATTTGATCATTTATTTAATATTTATTTAAAAAATTTTTCCTCTAACAAAGTTCATAACGCAGTTCGACCAAGCGGGGGACTCTGGACTTGCACCACAACCACACTCTCCAACTTTTAAACCAGCAGCGGAGAGAAAATCGGCTCTGAACAGAAGAACAAAGGTCTACTTTTTGTTTTGAAACTTTTTTGTTTATTCATTCATTCTTTTCTTCTATACACAACTGAACGACTAGCCCGCTTACTTTCCTCACAAAGGTGGCCCACTTACTCTAATTTTCATTATAAAAATTGCTTGAGCAAGAAGCTGAAATACACTTGCCTCTCCTAATTTTGAATAAATTGCTTGCGTTTTATCGAGAGCGGTCCTCTTATTGGAATAACATAAAATTAATTTTCGAGTTTTTTGAAGATTCTTTAATACTAGAGGTGTTGCAGACTTCCAATGTGACTTCCAAGCAATTTCCTGAACAGACTGAAGAGCATACTGTGAATGTCGATGTTAAAGAAGAAGAATACAAGGTTTATTATTCGAAAGAGTTACAAAGAACATACTACGATTTTTCAGTTACTTCCTTTTTTCTCCCTTTCTCCTCCCGGGTTTTCTCCCTTTCTCCCGGGTTTCGCTTAACTGAAGTCACACACACATATCATCTTATTGTGGTGTTTATACAAATCGATTTATAGGCAATTTTGGAGAATTCGAAAATGATGGATGACATAATGGAAGACATGGAGGAGGAAGAATCTGATTCAGACATGTACGAAGGCGACAACGAACCAGAATATGTTCGAGTCAGTTATTGATGTGCTTATCTCAAATTCTCATTATAATCGAGCTTATACCTTATACCGATGAATAGTAAATCTTTGAGCTATAAAACCCGAAGCGGATTTCTGATAGAACAAAGTTCTGAGCCTTTCTTATATCGCTATAGCATGGATTAGCAATGTATATCGGCTAGTGTATCGGTAAACAGGCCGTTTCTCCCTACCCGCGGAAAGAGCGTGTATATCAAAATGACTAATCATGAGGGAACGACAAGCCTTTGAAAGAGCGCGTCAGCGTGTGATGTAAAAAAGAGTATGTAGACGATCAGAGCACTTTTATCACTAGCTCTCTTGCATAGCGCATAGACTTGCGCATAGATTTCACCCACAGTAAGGGTTCGATAAACAAACTGGTTGTAAAGCGCTTGCCCTTTAGTTCGGTGAAAGAAATATGGCTGGGTTCTATCCCGTCACTTTTTCTATCCCCCCATCCCGTCACTGAAAATAGCTTCGATTTGGCGGCAAATTAATCACGTTTTATTAGCTGTCGATTGAAAGGAATGATGTTGTGTATTTCTTTGTTTAAGTCATCGAGTGAAGCCGAAGAAGAAGATATCTTTGTGGAAGGAGCGGAAAAGCCTCAGAATGAGCAGACTCATCTCATCAAGAGACCAAGAGGCAGACCAAAGAAGCAGCCTGGCGATGTTATTCTTCGTGTTATACTTTGTTTTAGTGTTATTTCTATCATGAAGTTGTCTATTGTCATAGTTATTACCTCGTGAACGCGTGAATCAAGCGCACGTCACGGAAATGTGCTTGTTGAAGGAGCCAGGTCCTCGTTCTCGTCTGAGAATAGGTAACTCGGAGGGCAAATACGCATGTTATGTGGAGGGCTGCGATTGGAAAGGACTCTACAGATCCATCCGATCAGCTCACATCAAAGCTATGCACAAGGTTAGTTCTATTCTCCTTCTCTTCAAGAATCAGCCCGGAGGACTCAAACAAGACCCTCTCAAGTTCTACCTGCAGTGAATGAGTCATCTTTTGGTTTAAAAGCATTCGACCTTGGTTTTTATCAATTGAATAAGAGAGAAATACCTTTAGGATTGGGAGCGTCCGCCCCGTTTTGTTCTCAACCGAATCTCTAGGCATGGAGTGATGCTACCGGCTTCGAGAATGCCGCGATTCCGATGTCCCATTGAGAGTTGTTCATGGATGGGCAACTACAGGTCAGTAGAATAGGGCTTTTATAGGATAAGGAGAGTCATGAGTAAGGCTTAATTATCTAGAGGGAACAGAGCATGACTCAGAATTAGTCATTGAAGTCAAAGTCATTTTATACACGAAATGAATTGATTTTGAGGGCAAGTCGCTCAGCTCATATGAAAGCAGCACATAAGGAGTATCAAGCGGAGAAGAAGCGAGCTCTACCGGTCAGTTTAACTCATACTTCTAGTGTAACTGTTGAACATTCAAGAAGAACGACAGCTTTTCGAGCGGACGAGTCTGGAATAATGAGAAGCGAGTCTGAAATAATGAGAAGCGAGTCTGGAATAATGAGAAGCGAGTCTGGAATAATGAGAAGCGAGCTAAAAGTAAAGAGCGGAAAAGGGATAGCTATTCTTTATTCTACACTTCGTCGCTCAAAAAACGGTCGTTTTTCAAAGTTCTCAACACTGCTGGTGACCTATGGTTCAAATCCCATCATAGCACCAGTCAAAAGAATCCAGCTATGTGCTTTTTTTCTAAAAACGCTTTTAATTGATAGTTAAGATAACTCAGCAGAATTTAGATTAAATTTAGCACAAAATCGGATAAGCGTGGAAATCGAAACTAATTTTTAAACCTAGAAATTAAAATTTGATTTAGAAAGGTCACAGGTATTTAAAAATTGCGGAAAAAAGACTGCGAAGAAGGAATTATTATTATGCTTTTTTCTATTTAGCGCATAGATTTTACCTCGAGCGTGAGTTAATAAAGCGTCCTGTAATTGAAAATGATAAAATCGAGAGAGCAATGGGCAAGAATATGGAAAATTAACTGGAACGACTAACATTCGGTGCTCAACTTTTCGTCTTTCTAAGCATTATTTGGAGAAGCTCAATGCAGACAAAAAATTATTGATGTGCCTAATTTTCTGAGGTAAACTTTTTATTGACTTTCAAATTCCGTTGAAAAAGTAGGAATACAAGTTATCTCAATCAATTAAAGTAGGAATACAAGTTATCTCAATCAATTAAAGTAGGAATACAAGTTATCTCAATCAATTAAAGTAGGAATACAAGTTATCTCAATCAATTAACCTCAAAATACAAATATGGAGTTCTCGTAAGAATGGTGGCTATTTAAACATTTCGATTGGTACTTTCTGTATTCTTCAAATTGAAGTCTTGTCACTTTTCAAGTAATCCATTTTTTGGAATTAATTTTTCGAATGCATAATTGAAGTCTTTTGTGATAGGGAGGTTACGTGGAGAACGGTCGATATGCCTGCCATGTGCCCACGTGTGACTGGAGGGGCGCATCCAGGTTTGTGTGACTGGAGGGGCGCATCCAGGTTTGTGTGACTGGAGGGGCGCATCCAGGTTTGTGTGACTGGAGGGGCGCATCCAGGTTTGTGTGACTGGAGGGGCGCATCCAGGTTTGTGTGACTGGAGGGGTGCATCCAGGTTTGTGTGACTGGAGGGGCGCATCCAGGTTTGTGTGACTGGAGGGGCGCATCCAGGTTTGTGTGACTGGAGGGGCGCATCCAGGTTTGTGTGACTGGAGGGGCGCATCCAGGTTTGTGTGACTGGAGGGGCGCATCCAGGTTTGTGTGACTGGAGGGGCGCATCCAGGTTTGTGTGACTGGAGGGGCGCATCCAGGTTTGTGTGACTGGAGGGGCGCATCCAGGTTTGTGTGACTGGAGGGGTGCATCCAGGTTTGTGTGACTGGAGGGGCGCATCCAGGTTTGTGTGACTGGAGGGGCGCATCCAGGTTTGTGTGACTGGAGGGGCGCATCCAGGTTTGTGTGACTGGAGGGGCGCATCCAGGTTTGTGTGACTGGAGGGGCGCATCCAGGTTTGTGTGACTGGAGGGGTGCATCCAGGTTTGTGTGACTGGAGGGGCGCATCCAGGTTTGTGTGACTGGAGGGGCGCATCCAGGTTTGTGTGACTGGAGGGGCGCATCCAGGTTTGTGTGACTGGAGGGGCGCATCCAGGTTTGTGTGACTGGAGGGGCGCATCCAGGTTTGTGTGACTGGAGGGGCGCATCCAGGTTTGTGTGACTGGAGGGGTGCATCCAGGTTTGTGTGACTGGAGGGGCGCATCCAGGTTTGTGTGACTGGAGGGGCGCATCCAGGTTTGTGTGACTGGAGGGGCGCATCCAGGTTTGTGTGACTGGAGGGGCGCATCCAGGTTTGTGTGACTGGAGGGGCGCATCCAGGTTTGTGTGACTGGAGGGGTGCATCCAGGTTTGTGTGACTGGAGGGGCGCATCCAGGTTTTTGTGACTGGAGGGGCGCATCCAGGTTTGTGTGACTGGAGGGGCGCATCCAGGTTTGTGTGACTGGAGGGGCGCATCCAGGTTTGTGTGACTGGAGGGGCGCATCCAGGTTTGTGTGACTGGAGGGGCGCATCCAGGTTTGTGTGACTGGAGGGGCGCATCCAGGTTTGTGTGACTGGAGGGGCGCATCCAGGTTTGTGTGACTGGAGGGGCGCATCCAGGTTTGTGTGACTGGAGGGGCGCATCCAGGTTTGTGTGACTGGAGGGGCGCATCCAGGTTTGTGTGACTGGAGGGGCGCATCCAGGTTTGTGTGACTGGAGGGGCGCATCCAGGTTTGTGTGACTGGAGGGGCGCATCCAGGTTTGTGTGACTGGAGGGGCGCATCCAGGTTTGTGTGACTGGAGGGGTGCATCAAGGTTTCATCCAATCTCCCCTTCTTCCCTTATAACTTGAGAATTCTACTTTTCAATTTGAATTTCAAAAAATTAAAATGAGCTGTCACGACTCATTTGCTAAATATCACAGCAAGATATTGTTCAACTTTAATATTTGATTAAACATTTATTGTTTTATAAAATAGCAAGATATAACTTTTAATAAAGCATTTTGTCTAGGTTTGTGCAGTAGAGTAGGTTAGAGACGATTCTTGGTGATGTGGTCGATCTCACCAAGAATCGTCTACTACTCTTAGAACCTACTCTCAGATTGCGGCCATAATAAAATCGGGGATGAGAGCTGGGAAGAAAAGAAGATCATCTTAAGAAGATGAGAATCAAAAGTATGGTGTTACTTGAGAGGGAGAGTGTACTTGACAGGTCGACCCGCTCCCAACACATTCGAAGAGAACACGAGAATTTTGTCAACAATGTCTACTCCGCCAGAAATGTTCGCATGACCAGTTTTTATTTTGAGTTTTGATTCTAAATTTGAATTAAAGTTTTAGAAAATTCTTAAGGTTATAAATATATGCAAAAAGCAGATTTAGATAAGAAGAGCTTGGTCGAATATTGGCAGACAGTCATGATTTTTATAAGAAAATATCCTCATTCCATTACAGCCGGTTGCCGCCTAAGTTGATTAAATGAGAAATGAGTTTTACAGGTTCCTTGTTGCGATTGTCCGGTTTCTCTGATGTCGCATAAGTTGTTTGTCGATCACATGGTCTTCGAGCACAATGTAGGTGGAATTGTGCAGAGGGAGTTCACGGATCCAAGGGAATATGAGGTTTTGATCCCGCCTATCTCAATTCTTTCAATAATATCTCTCAATCGATTCTTTCCAGGACTGGTTCGACGCCGTACAAGACTCCTTCTCGATAGACTTTATCAAGAGGATGGGAGTTAAGCACACCGCTCAATATCAGGTTAATCATTCTAAACTTGTGTCAAGTCTAAAATTATGTGAAATTCGTTTTTCTGTGAACTTCGTTTTTTTCTAAATTTTGTAAATGTTCATACTGGAAACTGATTGAAGTTTGTGCACCTGTACTGATTAAAGGTTTTGTACCTGTAATCATTAAAGGTTTGGTACCTGTACTGATTAAAGGTTTTGTATCTCTACTGCGCAAAGGGAGGCGGCTATCGAGATCCAAGAGCTCACAGGTTAAATGCTTTTTCCTCAGTTTGGCAAAAAAGAATCGGCATGTTGACTGGTTTTAATAATGATTTTAAGCATAGGTTACTTGAACTTCACAAACATGTATTATACGCTAGGGCTTAGAGTAACGGAAGGGTTTTTTTAATGAGAGCAAAAACGTTGGAAAGACTAAGAGATGAAAATAGGGTGGAAAGACCAAAAGAAGGCAAGCAAGCAAGCAAAAAATAGGAGGAACGGCACAAGGACTGGGTGAAACTTCTCCTTGAGAAGTGGAGTGTGTGGTTGCAGGTACAACCAAAATGCGATTATTCCCAGTCGCTTCCCCTCCAAGAAAGGCAAATGGAATGGGCGCGCATCTAATCCCAAATGTGGCAAGAACTGCGCTGCATTTCTCAGGGTTCGTCCTTCACTTCTTGTTCGTGACAATTGGTATCGATCGGATGAAGTAAATAGCAATCCAAACCTAAGGTTCTCAATTGGGTCGACGGCAGATTAACGGTGATTGGCTGCGTAGAGCACACGGGCCATCGAATGGGCACTCCGCTTCTACGCCTCGGACACGTGAGTCATTCCTCAGTGGATAGTCAGAGTTGATCAATAAGTAGTCATGTCATGAATGAAGGAGTAGTCATGACGTCAGAGGCGAAAGAGATGTTTTCAGCAGGAGAGAAGTGTGATGGATGAGTACTTGTACCTGCTGGACACGGCTGCATCTTTGGAGAACGTGCTGGATCGACTTAGAGAGAAGGAAGGATTTGTCGCCGATGGATATGAGGTTGTAGAATGCACAACTCTTATTCCACTTGTCTAACACTAACTATCAGACTAAGCGTCACTATTTTTTTCTATAAGATGAGCAGTATCAAGTTCGACAAAAATGCGGCTTAAAAGTAGACGGGACACTTCAATTCAATTCATTTCTTTATTCCAGTTGTTCAAGTAACGTAAGAACGTGCATGACAAAGGATGACTTACACAGTTTGTTTCAGTATTTAAAATAATGATACAGATATTCACAGAGAAAATTACACTTTTTAACAGATACTGATAAGTATTCACAAAAGAAAAGGAAATTTTGATGTTAAGTTTTCACAATGGAAGTTTATGGGCACTAAAAATGTTCGAAAATTAATCAAAACGAGAAGTGTTGAGCTTATTCACTAGAAGAATAAGTTGGAAAATTCAATAACAAGATTGAGCAAGGAGGGGGTAGTGGGAGGGTTTTTTATACATTGCAAACAATGAAAACGAGGAAAAAAATCAAATCTTAAAGAATCATGTAAGGCGAAGTTTTGTGCTGGGCTCAATACACTCAGGGTCTAAATTAAGCAATCGGCTCTTAAACTGCGATGAAGAATTAATTGAGACTATGTCTGCTGGAATAGAGTTCCACATGTTGATACAACGAGAAACACACGTGTTATGAGCCTTCGGCATGTTAAATGGTAGCGTCAATCTAAAAGAGTGTGAGTTCCTGTGAGAATAAGGGGATAGTTGGATTAGGAAAAGATGTGAGTGGTCAAAAATAATGTTACGGTGAATGACTTTGTGAATGAAACAAATATCCTGAATGTTACGTCTATACTCCAGCGAAGAGAGAGATAATTTATTCAGGCGAGACTGATAGTTAGTAGATATAAAGCCAGCTCTTGCAAAAATACGCCTGGTATTAAATATTAAGTATTAAATATATCTTTGAATCTTCTCGATTTCATTAACAAGCCCAATAGATGTTGGTGACCAAAGTTCGCTACCATATTCGAGCAATGGGAGTACTTATGTCTTGTAAGCTTTGAGCAACACTTCAACAGAAGAAGTCTTAAAACAGCGAAAGATAATGTTAGACATTCTTGTAGCTTTGAGGACGGTCTGGTTGACATGATGAGAAAATGACAGTGAGCTGTTGAAAAAAACCCCAAGATCTTTTATAATTGTGCTCGAGGGTAAAACATCGCTTTCTATGTGGTATGTGGTGAGTAAGTTATTTGGTCCGCAGGACATGTTAAAACATTTTGAAACAGAGATGGTAAGGGACCAGTTCATAGAATAGCTATGCACTATGTCCAGAGCTGTCTGGAGCAGAGAAGGTGAAGTGGAGAACAGTTTAATATCGTCGGCGTACATGAAGCAATACACATCATCCGGAAGAAGATCACAAATATCATTTATAAATACAGAGAAAAAAAGTGGGCCAAGGCAGCTTCCTTGTGGTACTCCGTTTGGAAATGACTTGGCGCTAGATAAGCAATCATCAATTTGAACGCGAGAAGTTCTCTCAGATAAAAATGATCTGATAAGGGAGAATAAAGATGACTGAACACCAATGCGATGAAGTTTGTGGAGCAGAAATCTGTGATCAACATTGTCGAAGGCTCTTGGAAAGTCAATAAGACAGATTTCAAAAGGGATTTTCTTAGATAGAAATGATAGATAGATGAAATGCGCGTGAACGAGGGAGGGTATAGTTGAGCGCTTGCAGCGAAAACCGTTCTGGCAGGGGTGTAGAATATCATTCCTTTCAAGATAGTTATAGATGATACATATTGAATAGATGTTTCTCAAACACTTTCGACATCGAGCAGTCTAGAGTGATTGGCCGGAAAGTATTCACATCTGACCTACTTCCCTTTTTATGTATTGCCTTCACAATTCCTACCTTCCAGGGAGGTGGATAATGGCCGAGAGTTATGCAGTTGGAAAAGATTATGGATAGGGGGACGGAAAGAGATTCTTGACAATTCCGAATGAATATGTTAGGTATAGAGTAAGGGGAAGTGTTAACTCGAGGTGACATGCGAGAAACAACCTTGTACATATACATCAAATGATGATACGATATGATCATAAAACATCGAAAAAGAGCAAGAATCTGTGGGTAGGGCACATGAAACAGAAGAAACATTGAGGAAAAAAACAGAAGAAACACACTTGACATAATGTGGCGATTATTACAGGCAGCCCCGAAAAGTATGAGGGAAGTGAAGAAGTTCATCAAAATTCAGGAGAATGAGGTTTTAAATCAATTTATCGAAAGTTTTAATTGTGCATAAAAATATAAATTATCAAAATACTTAATCATGTAATTTAAATAATGGAATGATTAATTTGAAGAAAAAATCAAAAATGAATTTTCATTGATTTGAGATGGAATCACTGAAGGAGCTTCTCGATACTAATTTACTTCGCGAAAATACATTCCACGTAGAGCTGCCGACAGATGGAAAGAGAAATGGGGACACTTTCACTTTCGGTGCGGAACCTTTGGCACTTAGTTTATGAATTTGCAGTTAATTTCTGGAAAGTTCTTCCATATTTCGTCAAAGACTGCTAACAGAGTTGTTTTAAAAAGAACTTTTACGATGATCAGAAATGGTTTTAGTATGAGTACAAAACCAGTCAAAATCGGGAAAATTGCGTCATAGGGATTGGTTGTTCATCTGGGTATTATCACTCATATTTTTACTGTTAAGGTATCATGACGGAGGGAATGCGAGAGTTGTATCGTAGGTTTTCATCTCGGGCCGTCTGTATCGAAGAGGTGGGACTGTTGATTCCAATAAAGCTTTCAAGATAATCCAGAATGGGTTCGCAGGTTCGGTTGATACTCAGCGGATGGGACCTGCACATCTTTCTCGTTCTGGTCTTCGACCAAAGTTTGTTTACATCATATTTATTTGAAAGGGAACATTTGTATGTTTTGTGAGTATAGACCATGTTCTTATTGAAGACTCAGCTTTCTCAATTGGTCACCTGCGCTCTTTTAAATTATTTGAATAATGAGTAGCTCTCTTTTTACTTCCCTTTACGTTTTGCTTGCTTATCATTCTTACAGAATGCCCTCCTCGAACAGCAGTATTTTTTATGTCATTCTTTAAATTACCGAAATTGATTTTTGTGGAGCTGAGCTGATGAATATTGATGAGTGATATCATTTTCCAGGTGACACTCCGCGGTGCGCGGCTGTCTATCTGACACAAAGCCAAGACAGACTACCGCTCTTTCTCCAACTGCAACAAGTGTATCTTGATCTGCCTGCCTTGACCACCTTAGTCTACCTTGAACATCACATGGCACTTTAGCATAGTCATAGTCACTACTTAAGGATGGTGTAGCTGATCAACGAAACTCAGCAAAACAAACGAAATGAAGAGTGAATCCGATCGCGCTACTTTTGTATGAGGAATCTTGTGACGGTATACGGTAGTGGTGTTATATTGGTGTTTTTCTTCAGTAGCCCTGATCCACCTCAAACCATAGTGACAGACTGTTCGCCCGCCTACGAAGCCATCATCCAGCAAATTTGGCCCGACGAAGCTGACAACATAGAGCAGCAGGTTGAGATTGTCGTGATTGGCTACTGGAGGTTGAAGCAGCAGTTTATGATTGCAGCTGGCAGAGTGGCACCTGCTGTCGGAATGGGCCGCTGTGTGCGACCAACTCGTTGGCAACCGAGTCGATCGGTTCACGATCATGTGCGCACTTAGGAGATGGATCAGGTTTGAATTCTCAAAAACCCTTATAAGAGTGTGACCCGACAAAGCAATGATTCTAGAATTCATAGAATTGATAGTTTACTGAAGACTTGTACGTTAAAATCAAGAAGTGCATAATTCAAGGAAGTCTTATGATGACGTAAGAGTGCACTATAAACACTATAAAGTGGTTGAGGTTAAAATGTGCTTTTACAGGTCAACGGAGGGAATTTACTTCGATGCAATAATGCAGGAGCTATTTGATGCCCTCAGAGAGATGGAACTGACCGAACTGGCAGATTTCCTTGACAATCAAGTCACCGACGTGGCATTTGCCAAGCGGTAACTCTCAGTTAAAGCGAGGGTTGAATAAGCATAACCTAGCAATCGCAGTAGTCCTCTGTACGGATGGTGTAGTGTGATCGTACTCAATTGAATACTTGCTGTAAATGAGGGTGAAGATAGGTGTTGTTGTTCATGGCGAATGCATGTACCCCTTTTGAAAAAAATTTAAATAAAAAGACAGCTTTTCGAGTGATGTTTTCTGAGAAAAGGGGATCACCGACACTTTGAATCCGCAACTTTGTACCTACGCTAGAATCCTCAAAAAGATATTGTGAGAAAGTTTTCAAACGGTCTCGTTCCTGAGCTGTACGGCCCAGTTAGCGTGATCTTTACCTGAGCTTAAACGAGAAAAATTTGACAAATAATTTTTTAAAAGTACAAAGTGTTGCGGTACTCAGTACAAAGTACAATTACAAAGTGTTGCGGTACACAGGTTCGGGTACAAAGGGTGGTGATACGGAAAAAGGAGAAGCGAGCTAGAGTCGAATGGTAGAGAAAGAAGATATCTTCTCATTATTCTAATTTACTCAGCTCAAAAAGGGTCATTTTTTGAAAAGCTTAACTGTGCTGGTGACCTATGCATGTACCATTCTTTGACATGATTCTCGACTGTTATTCAGAACTGGAAGAGGTTTACCATTTGTTTGTTAAGAGAACCTTCATGTCTAGGGTTTTTCTTACCACCCGCATAATTTTTCTCAAGCGCTTAGATTTCCAGAATTTAAAAGAGTTTGGAATTGTTTTCTTCAAAGATTTGCAATTTTCCTAGGTAAAAATCGAAAATTTCTTCTTTCTAGTGCATAGACTTTAATTTTTTTCGAACTGTTTCATGAGCGCATAGAATTTTTTCACCCGCAGTGCGGGTGAAAAAACACCCTGTTTGTGTCCACATTTCTGCTCAATGTGACCGAAAAAAGCGCTAGAGTTATTAGGGAAGTCACATATGAAGCCTTCTCGTGGACTGATCATGAGTTTTTATTTGATGAAAGATGTTGAGATGGTCGCCAATGTCTCGGACGAATCCGCTCACGGAACACTGCAATCCCATACTGGAGATCGCTTGCAGGTATTGATTGATTGATTTTTTGCCAGAAGATAACTGTTTTGAATTTATCACCGACATCGAGGATAAATTGTTTCAAAAAATGATTAAATTTGTAAGTAAGCATAGTTTAATAAATTTTAACTGGCAGAATTTTCCATTATGGCGATCGACTCATCTCAATTTTTGGTTCTCTCAGTAATATTTTTGAATTCTTTCCCTCATGAGCAATTAATTTTCTCGTTTTAAGCCCAATAAGTTACAATTGCTTACTGAATCGAGCGAGGAATTAGTTTCAAAGACATGAATGTACTAATTTTTACAAGATTTGATGATGTAAGTAGAAGGTTTTTCACCTGAATTGGTGACCACCCTATCGGAACTGTCGCCTATTGGGAGGAACGACTGGAGCGTTCCGAAGCTTGTAGTTATGAGACACTGCGAGGTCCACAAGTCACTAGGACGAGGAGGGGGGAAATAAGCGAACGAGTACGAAGAAGAGTACTGTAACCTTTCTTGCAGAGTAATTAGAGAGAAGTTCCTGAGCTGCGAGATGTGCCAAAGGATCGACGAGTACATTGGGTTGGTGGTGGAGAGAGTGGAGGAATTCAACAAGTGCCAGGTCAGAACACTATTCGTGCACTCCTGACAGAGTCGGTGTCAATCAGATGTTGCAGGTCGGTGCGGTTTACACACTCCAAGAGCAAGATCCGCCCCGTCCGCTCCACTCTTCTCATTGGGAGGACGAACAGTCCGTTTATCAATCAATCTTTTGAAGCATGGGTTTATGTTTGATTATGTGAATAATGTTATTAGTAAATTATTATTGGTTTTCTTCGTTATTCATATGTTGAGGAGATTCATGGCTCTGGCGGAAGAAGATGAATTGGCGATGCAGATCCACTCACAGAATGTCCTCATAAAAAGAATCAAAGAAGATGATATGGAAGTGAGACTTCGATTGATCTTTCTACAGTAATTCTAGACTGATGATACTCTACAGTAATCCTTGACTAATGATACTCTACAGTAATCCTTGTATTTCTACAGTAATCTCTTTAAAGGAGGAGTTCATCAATGCAGAGGAGCTGGAAGAGGAAGAGCTGGTGGTAGAGGAGGAGGCCGCAGTTCTGCATCGCATGAGAATGAGGGCAGAGAGGAGGAACGAGATACATCATAACAATGTTCATTATATATTAACCTTTTTTGTTGTTGATTACTTCAAAATACTTGAAGGATTTTTTAAAAATTTCAATTGAGTCGAAGTTCACCGATCTGAGAGTTTCCTTTGTTTTTTGTTGTTGCCAGTAATCTTGAGAGGGGAGCGCGTACCCTGCCGCGAGGCGGGAACAAGCGCGAGGAAGAAGAAGAAGTAATCTTGAGAGGAAAGCCTTTTGAGAAATAGTTTGTCTGGTTTGAGTACTGTAATTTTGGTCATCGGGAGCTTACAGAAACTTTCTAAGAACCGATATTTGGGTAAGAAAATGAGGAAATTGTTTATATAGTTTGTGGTTTTAAGGTGTCCTTATTTGCAGTATCCGCCTGCAAAGATGAGGAGGTTGGAGGAAGTGGAAGAAGAGCTTGTAGAGGAGGTCGTTGAGTTTGATCATGAGGTGGACGGAGAGCTGACGGAGGGAGAGGCGGAGCATGAGGTGGGCGGGGAGCTGCCGGAAGCAGGAGCGGAGTGTGAAGTGGGCGGAGAGCTGCCAGAGGGAGCGGCGGAGCATGAGGTGGGCGGAGAGCTGCCGGAGGCAGGAGCGGAGTGTGAAGTGGGCGGGGAGCTGCCGGAGGCAGAAGCGGAGCATGAGGTGGACGGGGAGCTGCCGGAGGCAGGAGCGGAGTGTGAAGTGGGCGGGGAGCTGCCGGATGAAGAGGCGGAGCATAAGATGAGCGGGGAGCTGCCGAATGAAGAAGTGGACCAGCTTCATCCAGAGGTGACCAAGATGGACTCAGCAGACAGGCAAAGACTCTTGGATGAGGAAGAGGAGACCCTCATGGGAGAGGAGGAAAAGAAGGCTTCCCTGCACGAAAAAGATCGTAGGACCGATATGCTAAGAGAGAGGATGGAGTGATCTTTTTCACTGCAGGATGAAGTGGTCCTATCCCTCCAGTGTGATGCTCATTCTAGGTGTGATGTGACATTACGGGCGTAACAGGAAAAGATGCAGTCTCAAAAGCTTTCCCTTTGCGAATGCTAAGGGTAGAAGTAAGTGTGGGAGGAAAATTTCTAAGAAGCCAGTCAGAGTAGGCTTTGTACAAAAGGGCCTCTCAGAAAGCTGTAAAAATGAGGCCTGTAAGAGAACTTATTTAAGAAATTAACGACCCTTTTATTTCTTATGTAAGCAGGATAATACGATGCTTATTTGAATGTAGATAAGCTTGAAGCAAAACTCCATGGAAGGGGCTCTTACGAGGCCCCTCACCTCTTTGTTTCATGTATGAATTTGATCTCAGTTTGTGTAACCAAAAACGGATCAAGACTGTTGTCTTTGGATCGTTTTTTGTATTATTAATGTTGTTTGAATAAATCATATGGATTGCTTGTGATGTCGTGTTGGCTGAAAAGTTGGCTCTCCTTTTTCTTACTTGCCCAGATTGGAACGAGAAAAAGTGAAGAAAAATATTAGTCATTCGGCTTGAAAAAAAGGATATTGATCGTTTCCATGTTTGAAAATAATGACTATTGATCTTTTGGTTTTAAGCTTGGTATTGATTAAGATCTCAAGACAATGAATTACGTAAAGCGCACTAGAGGGTTAATTTTGTAATGGTACCGGACCAGCTAGGTTTGCACCGAAAATGATCTACATTCAATTATTTTTTCGCTCCTTTTTTAACTTGCTTTACGCTTATAAACATCCCTTCGACTGGTTTTATTTGATGCGTGAACCGCACCGAAATCCTTTAGTGGTAATGACGACAGTGGAATCGATCCCGAAAGACCTCCGCAATCTGAGAGCTTGCCGGCTTTGCTCCCTCGTGAAGAGCGAGGAGCAATTCGAGCAAGACGGCTGTGACAATTGTGAAAGAGCACTACACATGAAAGGAGACTCAGAGAAGGTCGAAGAGTGCACCAGGTAAGAATACAGATAGGGACTCTGTAGGAAAGAAGGCTTCAATCTGAGATTTTACTCTGTTCGAGTTTCATGGGAGTAACTGAGTGTAATGTTTCAGTGCAAACTTTGACGGCCTGATCGCGGCGATGAACCCGGAAGACTCTTGGGTGTGCAAGTGGCAGGTGATACGATGCAGAAGTAGCAAGGAGATTCTAGCCTAGTATATTAGAACTCTTGCAGAAAATCTAGTCTAGTCTATTAGTACTCTTGCAGAGAATCTAGCCTAGTCTTTTAGTACTCTTGCAGAGAATCTAGCCTAGTATATTAGTACTCTTGCAGAGAATCTAGCATAGTCTATTAGTACTCTTGCAGAGAATCTAGCATAGTCTATTAGTACTCTTGCAGAGAATCTAGCATAGTCTATTAGTACTCTTGCAGAGAATCTAGCATAGTCTATTAGTACTCTTGCAGATAATCTAATAGAAAAGTCTATTAGTTCTCTTGCAGAGACGTCAAAGACCCCTTTCAATAGCAATAGGTAAATGAACCCTTTCTTGATATTCTAGTTTAAATTGAAACGTGTTTTACTAAAGAGATATGAAAAGTCATACCCGCATCTTGTTTACTCAGTTTTATTTATTTATTTTTGTTTTATCTGAACTTATCAATACAAAAACAGTTTCCAGAGAATTAATTAACAACTCATGAAGCGTGATGCCGCTAGGGTTTGTAGGCGTTGCTTTAACATGTTTAAAGATTCGGTCTCTTTCGATTATTGACAGGTTATTATAAATTCTCCAACCCATTTTCATGTCAGCTTGAATTCTTCTCAGGTAAAGGGGCGAAAGATTGAGGCTAGCTAATCTATCTTTATATGATGGGAGAGAATGTGGGTAATTGGAGTCGGGAAAGCAACGATAGAAGACAATGCGTGTAAAAGGATTTCAGAACTCATTTGATCCAAGGTCCGCTGAGCATTGTCTGATTGCCGCCAAAGTGAGAAAAAAATCAGTTTCACCAAAAAGTGTGAAAAGGATATGGTTTTCTGATTGCAGAAGATCCAGCGAAAGGCGAAGGGCATCTATGCCATCTCGGTCTCAGGTTCCCTCAACAGCCACATTGTGGCCGACTTGAAGAGGATGGGCATACGGTACAAGGCCAATATGAGAGAGACAGCGCAAAAGTCTTGAGCGACACTTCGAATGTACACATATCCACGAGTAACCTGATCTTTTCCCGGCACTTTTTTTGCGTTTAAGGCCTCCAGAGGTTCAATTGGGTCAGGTGAGAGTGGCATTTTGTTGTTGATACAGTCTCGTTAGCCTAAGCCGCGCGGCCTCGTTAGCGTAAACTTTTTCCTAAGCCTAAGCTTTTTTTAATGAAAAAAATAATTTTTTGTAAATGTAATTAAGTCAGACGTATGACCCATGGAACCTCTGGTAGGGGGGGGGCTAAACTCAAAAAGTGCCCTTTTCCTTAGAACGGATCATGGTCCCAGAGGTTGTGCATCGGACGGGAAACGAACCCGCACACATCAACCTCCAGAGGTTCAATTGGGTCAGATGAGAGTGGCATTTTGTTGTTGATACAGTCTCGTTAGCCTAAGCCGCACGGCCTCGGTAGCGTAAACTTTTTCCTAAGCCTAAGCTTTTTTTAATGTAAAAATATTTTTTAATGAAAAAATAATTTTTTGTAAATGTAATTAAGTCAGACGTATGACCCATGGAACCTCTGGTAGGGGGGGGCTAAACGCAAAAAGTGCCCTTTTCCTTAGAACGGATCATGGTCCCAGAGGTTGTGCATCGGACGGGAAACGAACCCGCACACATCAACCTCCAGAGGTTCGATTGGGTCAGATGAGAGTGGCATTTTGTTGTTGATACAGTCTCGTTAGCCTAAGCCGCACGGCCTCGGTAGCGTAAACCTTTTCCTAAGCCTAAGCTTTTTTTAATGTAAAAATATTTTTTAATGAAAAAATAATTTTTTGTAAATGTAATTAAGTCAGACGTATGACCCATGGAACCTCTGGTAGGGGGGGCTAAACGCAAAAAGTGCCCTTTTCCCTAGAACGGATCATGATCCCAGTGGTTGTGCATCGGACGGGAAACGAACCCGGACCCATTTCCCTACCTGCACAATCTCTTGTTCCTTAATACGTTCTTCTTTACCAATCCTTTGTCTATGAATATTCTTGTGATAGCGAAGATTGATGTTATCTTTCAATTGTTTAGCTGTCATTGAAAATCATTGAAAATCTTGACTGAGATTATCTTTGTGATTCAATTTTAAGAATTATATGTTTGAATTCACTGTGGAAAATTATTGTGCTAATCTTCGATTTGAACTGTACTCTTTATCATATTTTCTCATTCCATGCAAAGCTGCATTATTTATGCGCAATCCAGCTGCACCGAATGTCAACAGAAGAGTAACATGGCACGAGTAATAGCAATGGACAGGTGGAGATCTTGAAAAAAGCTAGAGATCGATCAAATTATGCAAACTATGACAAATGATGAACGAATATTAGACTAGAATAATTAGGCAAAAACAGATCAAGGAGATCGGAATAAAGAGATCAATCATTGCAGAAGATCATCCTATTCAATACTTGAATAGTTTATGGAATTAACGCTCTTTATAAATGCTCTTGTCCCCTTTTCTATATTTTTTGAGCATTTTAGAAGTAAACAAAAACTTGAATGAAAAAAATTCGGTGATTATTTAAAGGGTAGCACTAGAGTTCAATCGATAACTTGGGGAAATCCATATTTTTTAATACTTATAGCGATTCATCACATCTCTAAGGTCTTATTCAATCTTTTGCAAAAAAAATTAACATAATCTTTACAATAGAATTAGTAGTGGCAACGCGAGTTTGATAGAGATAAAGTAAAAATAAACCCGAAAGATGAATAGCAAATTCACTCATTACAACCATACGGCGGGGATATACATAGACAGGCTCCAGAAGCAGCGTAAAATCGTGTAAAGGGTATCTTCTCTGATTAACAACATGTTATATAAGTGTTCTCTGGTAAATCTGCATGCTGATTCTTTAAAAACAGAGCCAAGAATTCTGAGATTTGCGTCTACGAGACACGCACTTCGTGAGACTGTCTTGAAGGTAAGGCATTTGGTTATCTTCATAATCCTCATTCTGCTGAAAAAGCCACCGGGTATCCCTAATCTACCAGGATGAGGACCTATCTGGACGGCCGTTAACTCTCCATCCTGGCGTACCTCTCCAACTCCGTGAAAACCTTCAGAATACACCCAATAATTGAAAAAAAAATTAGTGAATGCTCCAACGCAGCAATTTATTTAGCGAATCTTACCCAGATTAATTCATGAATGGAATATTCTCACCTAAAAAATCTTTCTTGAATAGTGAATGACATAAATCTTCAAATTCTAAGTTACACAGTTTAAAGGCAGTGACGCCTGGTTAAGGTGAATGACATAGTTTGCCCTGAAGAAAGACTAATTCTACGTAGGCAATGAATGACCTCAAAAACATTTGTGCAGTATACAGTGCGCGTCACAATATTTTAAATCGCTGACCATATCCTCAATTATGTGTCCTTTTTGAAGTATTTTGTCTCTACTACTTATCAAATATATGGCCACCTTTAATTTGAAAACTATTCATGTATCATGATCGATAACTTCGTTGGTATCTCTTAATTTCTTTTTAGCTGATATATAAACGCATAATGATTCCACCTATTTGTTGTTAATAACTCAATTCTTATAATAAATACTATTTAAATGTTTATTTTCTTATTTAAGAATAATATATTCAGTTTAATGATGTACCTGTTTGAAATAAGTGGAGGATGAGTTGAGTCGGAGCATATCTGCACTCCGGGAAACCACCAAGTGAACGCATTTACTCCAGAAGTCATCTCGATCCTCCAAGATATACATCATTTCAGATACAAACAATATTTTCAACAAAAAAAATTCATTTCTTGGAAGGATTGATTGATTAAGTTCTCACGGATTTTAAATTGTATGCTATTCGTTTACTTCATTTCTTTGAGCAATTTAATAATGAGGGTCGACAATGGCTATACATAATCATGTCAATGAAGTGGGGGAATTATACGTAATGTGTTTGTTCTCTCAATAATAATTCATGCTCGCTCTCTGTTATTCTCTTTTGTTTTTTCTGAGTTGAAAATACATTGTTTCGTGACTGGATGAGTTTCGCACCTGTTGAAGGAGGAAAGGCTTCAGAGGGTAGCTGATCTCATTTCCCATGTAGGAGTAAGCGACGTAGAGACACGTCAGAATCCATTGATGGACGCCCTCCGAAGTCTCCAGCCAGGCGTCATCTAAACAACGAACACCATGTCACACCTCTCTCCATCAACAGCAAATTGCTCATTTCTTGTTTGAAAACTCATGAGCTCGATTTCCTGCTAGTTCTTTGAATCATTAGAAAGTGTGCAGTAAGAGTAAGAAATTCATGAACAGTGATGAAAAAATTACAACAGTATAAATTTACATGTCTTGAATACAAAGAAGATATTCTATCAACTCTCTTCCATTCTCTCTCTCTCTTTCTCTCTCTCCTTCTCTCTCTCCCTCTCTCTCTCTTTCTTGCTCTCTTTCGCTATATCTCTCTCACTTTCTCTCTCTCTCTCTTTCTTGCTCTCTTTCGCTATATCTCTCTCACTTTCTCTCTCTCTCTCTTTCTTGCTCTCTTTCGCTATATTTCTCTCACTCTCTCTCTCTTTCTTGCTCTCTTTCGCTATATCTCTCTCACCTTCTCTCTCTCTCTCCCTCTCTCTCTTTCTTGCTCTCTTTCGCTATATCTCTCTCACTTTCTCTATCTCTCTCTCTCCCTCTCTATCTTGCTCTCTTTCGCTATATATCTCTCACTTTCTCTATCTCTCTCCCTCCCTCTCTCTCTTTCTCTCTCTCTCCCTCCCTCTCTTTCTTTCTCTCTCTCTCTCTCTCTCTCTCTCTCTCTCTCTCTCTCTCTCTCTCTCTCTCTCTCTCTTTCTTGATTTCATGTTTCCATTCTTCACAAGTCGAACGAACAGAGCCGGAGCAAAACAGAGGTGATTCTGAGAAATAGTAACCCTCGTTGATATCAGTCATGAGGAGGAAGACGAAAACAAGATTGGCAGGGTTGATGAAAGCGACATCTTGCCAGCCCTGCAAGGCACCAAACTCGTCCTTCTGAGAAAAGAACGGTTTTCCTATCCTGTTTCCTCTCCCCCTCCACTTCTCTCTCCTATATAATAATTTCACATTTTTATCCCGCTTGTCCTCTCTTCCCTCCTATTTTCTGTAGTTTATTAATGACCAGAGCAGTTCGATCTCTCCATACATTTGTGATTATCGTAACGTAGTCCAACGAAACAAATAGCGGAGTCCATGCTATATTAGGCCTTCCACACTTTGACAGAAGAAAACCAAATCTTGTCTCTCGGGTGGCAAAATGAACTTTTTTCTCCTGTAGATGTTTTTTTGCCTCTTTCTCCTTGACTTCTCCTTTGAGCGGCACTCTTCAATCTCTTTGCTTCTCTAATTCTCCTACTTATTGCGTCTCTCTCGACTCTTCTTCTCCTTGATTCCTCTTTCGTAACATGTAGGAGTATTGTATCTCTTCTGCCCCCAATTACCATAGCCGATGAGAAAGGCTCTCATTCAGAACTCATTTTGTGTCCCCGGGCGCCTTCTCGCCTCCCCCTCCTTGTCCCCAAATCGTGTTCTCTCTCATTTCTCTTCTTCACCAGTTCCTCTTCAGCCTTACTTACTCTCTCTACTCCCTGAGGAAATCATTGGTTAAGGCATGTTGTACGACAAGAATTTCTCCTCTGTTTCGCAATTTTCTCTACTACCTCTCTCTCTCTCTCTCTCTCTCTCTCTCTCTCTCTCTCTCTCTCTCTCTCTCTCTCTCTCTCTCTCTCTCTCTCTCTCTCTCTCTCTCTCTCTTCCTTTTCCACGCCTCTGATGTCTAACTTCAGCTATTTGACTCTTTTTTTCATATCTAATGACTTTATATATATACATATATATATGCACATATAATTTTTCTGGTTTCGGGGTCCTCCAGTTTTGTTTCCCAATGTCCAAGCGGTATGTCTCGCTCCAGCCGTTCATTTTTTTCTGCAGGCTCCCAACTTTTCTTCCCCTAGTCCTTTTTCTCTCTTCTCCTTTCTGAGCTACCTGCAATAGCAGAGATCGGTCAACAGCTCTCATCCACATAACGACATGCGCTGGCTCGAAGTTGTCCATGCGTGTTTTGTGGGCAACAAATCGACCGATTCCGCGCAGGAGATCAGAAGTGTTGGCGTGGAGGACAGTGCGACGGCGGATTTGAAGTGGTGCATGAACCGTGGGCGCCTGCTCTACGGGCGGGAGTTAGATGAGAGAGAGGAGGAGGAGAGCAGTGAAGGCGGCATGCAAAGCGACGCGTACTGGAGAACGGTCTCTATCCACTATCTCATTCATATTCCGACTGTTGAACCTGAAGTACTTTCTGATTGGAAAAGAGAATAGGTCCTGGAGAGGAAAAGAGGAATAGGTCCTGGAGAGGAAAAGAGGAATAGGTCCTGGAGACCCAAATACTTCTCACTATCTTAATAAATGGGTACAAATATCAATTGAAGAAAAAAAGGAGCAAACTTTGTAATCGGTTTGATGAGTGGAGAGACGGGAGTCCTGGCCTTCTCTTCCTCGGAGAGGAAGAAGGACGATACCAGGTTTGTTGTTGCGTAGTCCTGACTGCGGTAGGCGAGTTTGGCGGAGTTGTGGTTCTGGTTGGAGAGCGGAAAAAGGCTTCCTGCACTCTCCCTCCCACTTTCCGTAGACAACAACTCATCTCGCATACAGTATTTGTTCGGGATCACCTGCAAAAAGAAGAGAAGATGATTGTCCTCGAATCATCTGGTTATAAATAAATAAATAAAAACAACGTAAATAAGAAAATAAATGCAAAATGTTGGTGAAGGTTCAGAGGAAAGGTATAAAAGACCAAACTTCTATGAGCACAAGTTAAAAAAAGCACATAGTAGACAAAAAAGTACAAAAATGTCAGAAGCAAAGGCGTTTTTCACTTCTCGATCTAGATTCAGCTTCATTGTAAAAAAAGTTTCAGTTTGTCTTATTGATTCGAGAACCGAAGCGTAAATATGGAGTACTTCTTGTTATAATGAAGCCATTAAGGTCAATCGTTTCTGAGAGGTTGTTTGGGGACTTTTTGAGGTAAAAAAAATATGGAATTTTAGTTAGCTGTGTGTATGACTTGATTTCGATTTTCGACAAATTGAAGTGAATGGGAGCAAAAAAGACTGACTGTGCTGTGAGTCTGGGTAAAGTTGTCCGGTTTGTAGTTGTCATTCTTGTCAAGTACACGGCGGTACGCGGGTGGTTCCGTTGAATTGTCACATGAGTGCAAGGAGTTACTCGTAGCATTCGTGTACATCTGGCGGGAGTCTGCCATAAAACGGTCAGATTGCGCAATGTTGTAGCCGGAGTTAACGATGTGCGGTGCTGCGCTGGAGAGCGTGGGCGGTCGGGCGAACGACAACATCTCATCTGCACAAACACTTCCATTCATCCCGCACTACAGATGAAATCTACGCGTGAATCTATGAGTTCACCAAAATAAGCTCGTTATGCGAATACTACGTTTGTATGTCCTTCTTGATTTTCCATCGCGTGCTATCGGTTTATCTCCGAAGTCTGCCGTCATTTCAAGATTAGTCTTTTTGGTCTACACGCTTCTTCTGGGCCGAGCAGACATGGCTCTTGAATTCTTCATGAAGAACCTCGCCTACTCAGTCGATAACTTCCTTTGTCTTCATTACGGGCCATTGACGTAGCAAAGTGAGGTGCAAACTTAATTTTTAATCGATAGTTGCCAAACCTGAGTGAAGATTTCATTTCAGCTCGATGCAACAAACGAAAACATAGCATTTAGCCCTCAGTACAGTGTCATATTATTATTTAAAAAAGGGCGTTCAAAAGCAAATAGTATGTTTGGCTCACGTTTTTTGATAGAATTTTACTACTAAAACAAATCGATTTTGTTCTTGCTTTGAAATAGCCTTACTCAATACTGGTTTTTGAGAACGTCGTAGAACCATTCTTTAAAAAAAGACTCATCTGTTGAAAGTTCACTAAGATAAAGAGTTTCTTCATCAAAAGTCTTCGACAAGAAAGGTTAACACTTAACTAGAATTACGAATGAAAAGGGTGTTTCTTTTCCAAAAGTCAATGATAAGAAAAAACGATATTTCACTGAAAAAAAAAGATTAAATGGTATATAAGTAAACAAAAATTCAGTGACCATTAGTGTTGCTTTTGACGAGATAATGCACATTCTGATGGCTGAAGTGATCCTTTCTCCTCGGCTCGGGATGGATGTTCTTCGATCGGTTCCACGACCATCCATGAGAGTTGCGGGGAATGTATAGGGGGCCGTCAGTCGAGGCGAACAAATGATTACACACCGAACTGAAATTAGCATATTATCACCGCTTGGCAGAGAAGCGTGTAGATCAGCGAGACAGGTCATAAGGGAGCGGCGAAATTAGGAGAGACCCAGATCGTGGGTGGAAAAAAGAGAACACCCACCAGTTCACCTGTCTTCATTGAGCAGAACCGAGCAGTGCATAAGAAAATTAGAAAATAAACAACAAAAAAACATTTCCCATATAATGAAGACCATCCTTTTTTCGCATCCTTCTGATATAATGTAAACTCGTGGTTTAAAAAAAAACTTAAATGCTGGCCTAATCATACTTCTCTTTTATATAAAGTTCCGCTGTGTATTAGCAAGAAATGATATTAATTTTGGCTTGGAATGTTATATTTCCATACTTCATCAGTACTATTATCCAATTTTTGGTTTCGTGCACTGAATAGCCTTTGAAAAAGAGCTTTATATAGATTTTTCAAAAAGTTCGAGGAATTACAAATGTACATATTTCGTTGATGTAATTTCACAATTGACAAAAGTTCTCGAAGGTTTCTTCTGAAATAGTTCCCTGTTTGCAAAATTGAATTTCCTGAACGAAATCAAGACTCATGAAAGAAGCTTCAGAAGACTCTTAAGGGGAAGAATGAAATCCTGGAAGGGATTGTTTTCTTCTGTTCCTATCATATAAAAAAGTGAAGCGGATGGGAAGGAAGAGATCGTGTGCATAGGAGAGTGTGGAAAGATGAAGATAGTATAAAAAGGGAAAGAGAAATACAGAGAGAAAAACAGAGAGAGAGAGTGAGAGAGATGAAGAGGAGCAGTAGTATTCGGATAAAGTACTGGAGAGGAGGGGATTGAATTGCTTATTCATCTGATTGAGCAGAGACGTTTGTCTTGCGTGGAGCACAGCTTGCTCCGGCTAGTTATACTGTAGTCTCAGGGATGACACATCTTTTGCTCCCCCTCTCTTTCGCTCTCTATCTATTATCTTTCTCTGTCTATTTTTGTATTTCCTTCTCTTCCACTTTTTCTCTATGCAAACTATCAGAATATTTTTTGGGAACTCAAGTTGTAAAAAAAATGGAACGAGAGTACGTTGGTTGATTGTGATGCGATCGGTTGGAGATGGGGGATGAGAGAGTCCCACCCATGGTTACCGATGAGCTTCTTCGCCTCACCCTGCAAAGCTTCACTTAAAGGAAGAAGTTGATAAACCCAATGAAGCTTCTGTTCTCAAGAAAGGACCTGAGCTGGGAGATGGCTGGTGTTGCGAAGCTGTGTTGCCTTGCCAGAGTAAAGAGTAGAAGTGGCGAACTGAGAAAAAGGAGGAGGGACCGGGAAGAGATGGCCGCTGACCAGACAACACCATCCAAGCCGGTTACTGTTTGTTTCTCCTCTCGCAGCTACTTTCTTCTTTCTTTCCGCATTCAATCTGAATCGGTCATCATCTTCAAATTACTTCTCATTCTCAATAGAAGAACGAAACCTTTTTTTATTTATCGCATGGTGAAGATCTACAGAATATTAACTTTAAAAATCAAGAAAAATACCCTAAGATTCACAATATACGAAATATTAATCATCCGCAGTAAGCTGGGAGGAGTGTTTGGATTTGTTTCGTGGGATCACAGTGAAAACCATATAGTTGAACATTAAAAAATCTTATTCATACAGGGCGAATAAAAAACTCCAAAAAAATTTAAGGCTGTCATAAATACAAATTGAAAGAAAATTACTATTGGATTCAAATAAGAACTCAAAGACATAAATTTGAATAACCATATCTTTGTAAAGTGTAATTATAGGAGCGAAAAAGCATGATTTCCAGATATAAGTATATAGCATATTTATCAGCAAGATTACAATTCAATGTATTTTTGCTTTGCACGACAAAGACTTTAACTGTCTAATTTAACATAGGACTTTGAGATGATGCCCATTAAGTTAAAATGGTTTTCTTGTGAGATGAAGAGCGTGCTATTTTCTAATTTCACATCCATCGGCGATTGAAGAAGATAAGTGCCGTATACCAAATCGCCTAGCCGACGAATGAGGTAAAAAAAATATTGTCTCGAAAAAAGAAATAAAACACATTCTCTCTCCTCTATAGAAAATACAAAAGGGTTCAGTGTCAACTCATTTCCTCATAAACTCATAAAGTATTTTTAAATAAAGTTTTTTAGTGTTAACGTGAACATGCGACATTGGCTCTGAGATAAACTTTATCAATTTATCTTTATTCACATTGAATTGTCAGAGCTCGTTTTATTTCAATAAAACTGTAGCTACCCAAAAAAAAATTTTTTTAAATTCCGCCCAATCATAACTTCTGTATATTTGTGCCTACCACCGTAAGCTCAGTGAAAATGGTATACTTCGGTTGACAAAAAAACCAACAGTCAAGTTGTAGAAGATGTCGAAAGAAATTCATTCCAACTATCGAATTGAAAAGAAAAGAAAGGCTAATGAGTTCCGCGGTGAATTGCCTTGAGGAAAACAAGCAGTTTGCATAGATGAGAGAAAGACAATGAGAGATGACGAGACTTATTTGGCGAATCGTCACAGCAACCAAGAAAGCAAAAAGTTCTATATCAAGAGCAGACCAAAAACTTATCATGGAAAACCTTTAAATCGGGGCAATATGCATAGGATAACAAATGTTTCATTTCAATCGCTTGAAATCGACAAATTGGTATTTTCTTCTTAGCTAGCAAACATTTGAAAGTAAAAGTTCGAAAAGAAAAGATTTACAAGAAATATGAGTTTGAAGAAAACTAAAAGGAGCTGAGTAGGAGAAAGGGGAAGACACAAAAACTTGGCAAAGAGGGGATTAGGATGAAACAGAATGGCAGAGTTCAGATAAGAATGAATCTGCAGAGATAGCATAGTAGGAGGAGAGAATGGGAGTGTTCAAGATAAGAATGGACAAAATGGCATGGAGATACGTTCTCGCGCATGTTAAACTTACGAGGGAAGCTTTTGCGGCCAAATAAGAAAACATCAGGGAGGGGAGGGGCAGAGATGAGACGGAGAGAGGAAGTGAGAGAAAGGGAGTGGTAGAGGCAGATAGAGTACGAGAGAATAAGAATAAAAAACGAGAGATAAGCGAGAGCAACTTAGATGAGAAAGAGAAAAAAAGAGTGAAAGACAATGTGCGATGAGAAATGGAGAAAGTTTGAGAGCCAAGGAGAAAAGAGAGAATGAGGCGAGAGTACAACAGAAGGTTGCCAAAAACGAAGTGAGAGATATTCCCATTGATCCAACTCATGCCTGGGGCATGTCTATATGAGGAAGAAAGAGAAGGAAAAGATGTCCCCGGCACTTCTTTCTCTCTCCAATGCCTTCAGAGGGCTGAGGGGACTTGCACGAAAGAGAAGTACGTCCTGGCTTAGCTCTTCTTCTGTCTCTCCCCTTCCCCCTCTATCTTCCCCTCTCTGTTTTTCTCTCTCTCTCTTCCTATCTTTTCATGTCCACTTTTTTCTACCCCTCTTACACTTGCCCATGTATCGATTGTCATTAGGGGTTTTCAGGAATTGTGCCATCGGGTAGAAGGCATGCAAACATGTAGCGGGCTCTGCAGAAGCCACTGATGCTGCGGGATGGATAACCTCAGCGTATAAGCCTATGACTGAAGATGAATAGCAAGGCGGCAGGACAGCATATTTTCTCCAGAAATGAGTTCCTCAGCTGAAATTATCAAGTCACAGCTTTCCGTCCGTTCGTATGCCTGAATCTGTTCACTCTTCGCTTTGGATCAAGAGCAAACTATCCGAGTTGACATAACTATCTCGTCGGCTAACACAGAAACTACCATTCAAAGATGATATAATAGATTGGAGATACGGTTATCACTTTTATTACCGTAATATGTAGCATGAGAACGGCATCGCTTCGAAATATCGTTTTTCTGCTTGGAAAACTTTAAAGCATAATTGCATATATGCATGAATTATCAACACAAAAAATACTGCTAATGGTACAATCGAGTTATCAGGCGAATACTAAATAGAAGTCGCAATTCTTTTGACCTTCATCGCTATCTTATCGCAGAAGGCCTTCATCGCTATCTTATCGCAGAAGAGCTGATTTCTCTTCGAGTATTACCCTCTAATTCTTAAAATTTGTTATTCCACATATAATTACTATTTTATGTTAACATGTTTCATTCTTTCCTTCGTCGGTGGTCTTTGGAATGCTTTCCAAGCTATCTTTTTGTTCTACTGGGAGTGTTCTACTGGAAGCGGAACAGCTCGAGGCTTTTGAATGATGAAACTACTCGGCCAGAAGTGAAAAAGCGGATACCCTTACTCTGGGAAAAGTACCAGAAACAGCTGAATATTTTCTTGAGTCTTTTGTAATAATCAGCCCTCTGCAAACGGAAAAACGCATGTAAGGGAAGGAGGAACTGAGGAAGAACGAAGAAGACGCTAAAGTCTCTTATACTCACTGCAGATGAATCTCGTGTAGTACATAGTACAACCAACAAGGAACTCATCCTGAACATCATTCTCTCTCTTCATTTCCCTCTCCCTCCCTCTCTTTCTTTTTCTTTCTGTCTCCCGCTCTCCCGCCCGCTGTCGCTTTCTCTCTGCCGCCTCGCTGTTATAGTGATGGCGACTCCATATCAGGCGCAGCCTCGACTTCCTGGCCGGCCGCAAGGGCTCCTTTACTCACTCGTCAATCACTGCCAGACCTAAATTGAGAAAGAAGTGGGGCTCTCTGTTTCTCTCTCTCTCTCTCTCCATCCTCGGTCTTCCCCCATCTCTGTTTGATACAAATGAGGATAAGAAAGAAAGCTGATACACTGGGGAATCTCTCTCTGCCTTTGTATACATTCCCATTCCGACAGAGAGCAGCGATTGCATTCATTATTCTTCCCATATGGCAACAAGACTATTCCGACTAGAGGAAAGGAGCCTTGATTAATGAGCACCTCACACCGGAGATTCACTAGACTAAGCACATGCTAGCTCATCAGGCCATATCAGCTAACCAATTTAATTTCACCAATGACAGACTCGTAATTTAAAGAAAAAAACCTGAGCACTCGTCTTAATAACATACTTCTGCATTTTGGTGACTCACTAGTTAGGCTTACATATGTAGGCTCAGCTTACAATTTGTTTATATCCTCAGAATTGTCTGAAATGGCTAAAAGCTTTCATTAACTAAGGGCTAATTTTACCCAGCAATTACAAGTCTAAAGTGAACACAAAAAATTAGAAGAAAGATGCTTTAACTAGTATAAACAGAAACAGAAAGATGCTTTAACTAGTATAAACAGAAACAGATCCCATATCTTCAATCTTTTCGTGAAGCTCCTCCTCAGGGAATGTGCAACCTTCAAATGTTTATGCTCGTACGCAGTCTCTTCATTAAATGACTACACACGCCAGATTGCAGCCTTCTACTTCGAAAAAGGAGCGAAGTTTCGCTGCAATTCTGTAATGAATTCATTGTTCAAATTAGTTGAATATATGCGAGATTAAAATGGGTCAATACTTCTCCTCCATCTTCAACAAAACAGATGACTGTCGAGATACTTCTGCCGCTTTCAGCACGCCCACCCGAACGGTAATTTTTTTCTGTATTATCTAACTGAACGACTTCGAACGAGTAATCGCTTTTTTCACCAGGGTGGGTTCTTTTTTTAATAAATGAACAGCTTTCTGTTTGTCTTTTTCACCAGGGTGGGTTCTTTTTTAATAAATGAACAGCTTGTCTGTTTGTCTTTTTCACCAGGGTGGGTTCTTTTTTAATAAATGAACAGCTTGTCTGTTTGTCTTTTTCACCAGGGTGGGTTCTTTTTTAATAAATGAACAGCTTGTCTGTTTGTATTTTTCACCAGGGTGGATTCTTTTTTAATAAATGAACAGCTTGTCTGTTTGTCTTTTTCACCAGGGTGGGTTCTTTTTTAATAAATGAACAGCTTGTCTGTTTCTGTCACTATTCTTCAATTTTTTGAAGAAGTTTGTTTTTTCTCAGGAGGAGGCATTTTTTGAAAAGAGCTTTAAAAAATTTTGGCGATGCTGGAGTATAGTGGTCCCGTCGAATTCGCATTTTTTTGCATCAAACTTTTTCTAGGGTTACTTTACGAGCTAAAAAACGATTCAGAGAAGTGCGAAGCTGGATCTGAAGTGTTTGAGTATGTAAAAAACATCATTTGAACATGGAGAAAAGAAGAGCTGCTCTCAAACCTGGAATTTTTAAATATTGTATGCAGTACCTAAATAAGATGTGATTCATCATTAAATCACTGTATAAACATGTTTGCACAGAAAAATCTTTATTAGAACATGTAAATTTAAAATAGAATGATAGCAATTATAAGCCTCTGATCTAGCGAACAAACTTCGTCTGACTTAGCTGCCTGCGCTCTACCGTACCTTCAAAAAAATGCCGTACCTATAAAAAACGTCTCCACTATTTTTTGACAAATTTAGTCATTGAATTGACAAAAAATCAATATGATGAGAAATTTTCAAATGCGGTCTCATTAGCCTAAGCCGTACGACCTCGTTAGCGTAACCTTTGCCTAAACCTAAGCGAAAAACAGTGAATAATAGCTGAATACAGATGATTTTTCAAATGATTTTTTTTACATACTCAAACACTTCAGATCCAGCTTCGCACTTCTCAGAATCGTTTTGAACTCGTAAAGTAACCCTAGGAAAAGTTTGATGCAAAAAAAAGCGAATTCGACGGGACCACTATACTCCAGTTTCGTTATTGAGTAAATTGATGGTTCTCTCGCTTGCGCTTAGGTAAAGGTTACGCTAACGAGGCCGTACGGCTTAGGAAAGAGACAGCATGAAATAAATTTATCATATTACTTTTTTTGTCGAAGTGGTGTAATGAATACAGTAGTATGAACAGACTAAAAACAAAAGCCCCCTGAGTAAAGTGTGCCCACCCCCTAAGTAAAATTGTGCCACAGATTCTTTATACTGTGAATTTTGATTGGAAAAACTGCGGGTGAAATCAAGCATCTGAAAGCAGTTTAAAAGTTTCTTGACACCAAAGTGAGCGATTTAAGAGCTTTCCTAAAAAAATTTTCTTGAAAAATTACCTTTTTGAGTTTTTTTCCTTCAAAAGCTGTCTTTCAAGAGTCTCATCATTTAGCAAATAACAACCTGATGCCTCGTTAGCATGTTTAAAAGCAGCCTCATCAAAGTTTTACTTCAATCTAATTCGAAAACTACCCTCTATTTCCTTAAATAGAAAATTTAAAAATAAAAACATATTTTTTTAATTAAATAAATATTTATTGTTGAAGAGTAATCGGCAGTTGAATGATCCGCGTTCACCGACGACTTCTATTGACAGAACACCGATTCAAGTGCAAGGGTGAGCTTTCACTCTCCATTTTTCATAACTTTCTCTCATATCAGGGATTTTCATTGAAAAACTGAATTGTGAAGCGAAATAGTTTTTGATCAAAATTTATTACAATAAATTTTAGGAATGTAAGCGCAACCCAACCCGATTCATTTTATCACAGACTAATTCACATACCTGACTAGTTTTGGCATGCAAGGAATAATAGGAATACGAACGAAACCCAACCCGAGTGATTCTGTTACCATCTATTTCTTATAACTAACTAGTTATGGAATGTATACATAAAGAAGTGATTCAAAATTTTTAATATGAGTGAATTGTCTCACCTACAAAAGTAAGTTCATAAGGCGGAATCGAACCAAGCTAGTTTTTATCAGTCTTACCGGTGCTAGAACATGTTACAACCATGTACCATACTGAGCCATTTTACCATACTATCACTGAGAAAGTTTTCAGTACTCCTCGGAGAGAGGATGAAAGTGTGAAGAAATCGAAGGAGAAAGTAGAGGGAAAGAGAACACTTCTCCAGAGTATCGCCGACGAAAAGAGGAAGAGGATAGGGGAAACGACCGAGGCGAAGAAGGACCACACCGAGTGATCCTATTTACAGTCAGTTGATAACCTGGGAATCGATAAGAATATTCACGTCATTCTGTGGCAACATATCCAGTTGGATCGTATTCATGCGTCCCTTTCAATTTCAACTCCTTGAGAAACATCTCTATGTTCCTGTGAGCTAGTACAGGTAATTCAGACATCGAGAAGCGTTCCCCGGCGTCCTGAAACAGAGCATCGTAATGGTTTTTTCACGAAACCGACTAAGGCTAATTTATGGCTAATAAAACGTTCTACTTACGTAGAGGAATAAAGATTTTTCAATTTAACTGTGATACATTGTTTTCGAGTGAGAGAGAGGGTCGGTAGGTCGGTCGCCCTAGAAATTTTTTTGCCCGTTTGCAGTTTACCCGTGGTTGTCTTACATAAGGGTCCCCCTTATGATTTTGAAAAACAGAGGCCCGCCGTCAGAAGGTCTCACATGATTATTTAACCGCTGCGAATCGATTGAAACAGTAGATCAAACGTGTCCTGACTGAATTGACCACCTGTGGAAAAGTTTCTCCGGCCATTCTTCTTTCGCATTCCAGCAGTGTGGCTTCAAACGATTCCGAGGCTGATTCTCGAGAGCAGAAAAACTTCGACCTCAAGTGCTGCTTTTCTCTACTGTCCTTTCTCTCTTAATCGAATGAAATAGAATAGAATGCTTGTTTCACTTCAATCATTTTTTTGTGATGATCATGTTGTATTTTTCCAGATGTATTGTTATTCTGTATTTCCCCAGAAGCTAACCTCCAAAGAGTGCCGGCTGTTCGGGTTGCTTTCCCCAGCCAATGAACGTCGTCACTCGTACACTTCACATCGTCATCCAATCCGATTGCAACAGTTATATATCTTGCTTCATTCGAACTGTAATTAGTTTCACTCCCTCTCTGATTTGCTGTTGGAGACAATTCACATCTTTATCGCTCTCGATATTTCTCACTTTTGATCGTATTAAAGTTTTATTGATTCAGAAAGCTTTTTCAGAGTAGAAAATTTTAGCTTGAGAAAAAAAAGAAACTTGTCAATGAATGGAGTCGTGTAGATCAGAAGGTCAGATGGGATGACCACATTATTCATTGATTCACAGAAGCTCACAATTGAGTTCGCCCCGATCGTCGCTCCATTCGGAAAGTTACAGTACTCCACAAAACTTGTTGTCTTCGCCTAAATTCAGTAAGCATTTCACGATGATGGTCGCTGAAAGAGTTTGACAATTGTCAACCTGTATAAGAGACCCGCGGGTGAAGACAACATTGGCACCATAGATAGAGAATGTTTTGCGGAAGACAGAATCGACGCTGATATGATGAACAACTTCTTGTAGGCTACCGAAGTGGAAGAAGGAGTTCCGCCCGTTGTTTACCACCTCAATTTCTCTTATCAATGTCCTTTAAGAAAAAAAAAACTAATTACAAGCTCAGAAATTGTAGGTCAAATATCCCATGCGATAGATTTTGATTCATTATAGTCTCAGCCCATCGTTGCTTAAACGGTTTACAAAGATCAAAAATTGATCTTCTCTCTACCATAGTCTTTCTGTCTTTGTCATGGATTGTGGAGTTACGCTCCTTTCATGATGTAAATGCTTCATGAGCATGCGTGACTAGAAAGAACGGTCATTGTGCCTTAGACATAGCAATATATCGCATGGGACAATGGTTGGTGTGTTGGTGGCGCTCTGCAGGCCCCGGTTGGACAGCGAAGGTTCGGTCCCGGCCGAGTACCATTTTTGCCCGTGCGATGGATTTCACTCATTATAATCTACATTCTCATCTCTACGTTCAATGTTTCGCTCGTAGTTTATCAGGAACATGATTGATAGTAGAATTGTGCCGAAGACATATGGCGGGCGCTTCATGTCTATCACATTGATTATAAAGCGAATAAATGAACAAAAAACTACTAAATGGTAAAAATGAAGGTACGATAGCATGGAAGCGCCGCATGGTGTTATACAGATAGCGGCGCAGGATCTTCAGCTGCGGGCTGGCTGTCTGCTCGATGTAGCCTTCGTCCGGTCGATTGCCTAAGGGGCGGAGGAAGTCGCCGTAGACGCACAGCTCCTCCGCTATCACATCTGATTTTTTATTCAAAATTCAGTACCTACTCATCAATTCCTTATATTTTACCGAGGCCCAATTTGGTTTTCTCTTTCCTCGCTCTTCATTTCTCATACACTAAATATAAGGTTAGGGATTGTCACAGGGCTTCATGAAAGGTTATGAACCTACTGACAAAACTCTGACCTGGACAGGATGTCAGTGCTACACAGACTTTGGCAGACAGCCAAAAGGCACTGTCAATCACTGCCAGTCCTTTTTCTTTGTCCAAGATAGCACCCGACTCGATCATTTCTGTCATCGTCGGTTTCTGAAGAACTTTTTCGAGTCGAGTTCTTTGTTGTGTGTCTGAAACGAAGTCCAGGTTGTCGAAGAGATTGGAAGAACGGCTAATAATGAATGACCTTTCAGGACGTAGACTCCGTGTTGGCGCGCTTCTTCCAACGATGCCTCATGACCCATCAGTACAACGTCTGCCTTGAGAGAATCCTCAATCGGACAATTAATATATGATAGCATACAAACTGAGATTTGGCTGAGCCGAGTACAAACTGTTCATGTGGCTTCAAAAAAACATGATTAGATCCCTCAAACTTCTCAACTTCAGGTTCACTAATGAATCGATTCATCTGAAAGAAGTAGTGAAGAGAGTAGATGACGATGGAGGCTCAAACCTCCTCGAGACCGCTTCCAGTCCATTCAGCTGGCAGTCTGATCTTCTCCATCACATCAGAGGCAGAGATGAAGACTCCCTGGGGCAGAGCATTTGACAGGGCTCTGATGAATAAAGTCATGATTTCGGCTTCAGTCTGTTGAGCCGGCCAGGCAAAAGTCATGACTTCGCTTCTGTTGATTTTCAGTAATTTGAAAGTTTCTAACTTTTACTTACTAGTCAAGTTCACATATTATCAATTAATTCGTTCTTTAAGTCTGTATCACTATACTAATCTCTTGTTTTGTTTCCGTTCTGCTAGCTGTATCGAACTCTTTAAAAGAACCGATATTCATGTAGTTTCTGCAGTAGCGAAGTCCGGCCATTGGGCAGGACTGAGAAGATCTTTCCCCTGAGTGAGAGGTGTGGAGTTCTCTGAGAACTACCGCCAGAATGGATCACTAAACATCTTCCCCAGCTGCTGCCCAGTTCAGCGGCAAGCTTTCGCAGAAGATAAATTGTTGTTCCACCGGTTCCTGCATATAAACCATCAATGTGAAGTTTTTTGATGTTGAACAACGCAAATAAAAGTAATCTTCCATTAACGCTAATGTTTTAGAATCATCAACACATAATGGCTTCAAGACATTGTTTTTTTTTAAAGTTGAAGTCATACAAAATGTATTAGCTATTAGCGATATAATCAACTGACCAGTTTTGATACCAGGAGGGTCGATCTCAACTCTAACTTCCTTGCAGTACTCTTTCCAGTCGAGACCGACCAATTGATGACGGAAAAGATCGCCTTGATTTTCGTCCCCCGCTGTCAGAATCAGAAGATCCCACATGTTAGGTGCTCTGTGAATGCTGCAAATGATTACTCGGCTGGGTTGCCATCCACAAGTATAATATGTCATTTACAACACAAAGCCAAAAATATAGTTTTTTTCTGATCAAATCTAACCGAATCGTCCTTTTTTGTGTTTGCCAAATTTATTTATTCTTCCTACAATCTCATTTGAGAATTTTGTCCAAAAAGTGTTATTCTTAATCTTAAGCAGTGATGCATTTCGCGTTGTCCTCGCACCGAAATTAAGCTGTTTTTTCTACTCGGAACATTGACTGCAACAGTTAGAAATCACATAGGTGTTCTTCAAGTTAGTTTTAGATTAAGCCTGTCTTTTTTTCACATTTCGGATGCTTGTGGAAATGGGCGTGTGGTTATGCAACAAGAGGAGATCCTCTGGGTCTATAATCGTTTTCTTCGTCTCTTTACTTCCGCATGAAATTTCTTCTTCTCACGATACAAATTTTGAATTCAGGTAAGTCTATAATCAATAAATGCGCCTCTTAGAGAGCGCCACTTCCTACCGAGTAAAAGAGCATGACACATTTTTTACCTTGGCAGTGATTAGACATTACACCGCTATAAAAATCTTCTGGTCCACCCTTGAAATTTAAGCTCATCACCATTAAATACTTGTAAAACACGTAAATTTAAAAATTAATACATTATATACATTGAATTTACAAAGCCTTTAAGGCAGACTGTATATACAATCTAGTAGATCAATATCATCTCTATATTAAATTAAGCGGCATCTAGCAGGTATTAAACACCTGTTAGCCTATATTATTACACCTAGTTCCACAGTCTACTGCCAAAAATGGTGCATAATGTTCTCATCATTAAGAAAACGTGATCATATTATATATTATACAATGTTTCACTTCGATTTGTAAATATCTAAACCCGAAAGCATTGAATAAGTACTAATGGGTGATAATGCAACTGATACCCTCAACTAATCACCGAGTATTGAACAGGTTCCTATTTCGGAATGCAATAAATAATATTTCCTATACATACATGCAAGACAATTACAACATACCAGAAGCAACAAAAACGTCTCAATAGTAGATGTGTATGGTCTTGGCAGATTGATGTCCGAGGAGCATACGCATTTTACCGAATCCAAAGCCTTCGCGTATGGGATACGCTCGCCACTCCTTCCCCGTCGGAATTAGTTTATTCTCCATCGATCGAGTCAACTGCAAACCTGTCTCTTGTAGGTCGCAGTTAACAACTTGGTCAACTCTTAAACAAAATACCTCATTTGGATCGAATCGAGTCCTTTCAATTCTGAGCACAAGGCTTCCTCCAATGCGCATTTTGTGGGATTCCATGAATAATATTGGTGAATACAAGGTCACCTGGAAAATTTTTCTCTGAGTCAGAACAAAATTGATAAGATAATTATTAAGTTTAAAGATTTGATTTTTTTGCTTGCAAATTCGTAATAATTTCTTGTTTTTTATCGGAAAAATTTCAGCTGTAGAAGCTTGGAATGATGAGTTAAACGCCAACATTGCTGCAACCGGTCAGCTCCACGGATTCCAGCTCTGGACATTCGCGGGCGAGCGAAGCTGTCAACTTAAACAAAGATGTATATTTTGATTCTGAACTCCGCCTTAACTTCAAAAAGATAAACTAACTTTATCTGTGATCAGCGCGGAATCAGTGATGACGAGTCTCTTGAGAGATCTGAAGGAAGCCGAGATCGCCCGCAGCAAAAAGCACTCATTTACTTGGCAGCTTACGAGTGAAATCTCCAAAAAAAAGTAAAAGTCTCATGTGCTGGTGATTTTCTGATGTGTGTCGTACTTGGCAAATGTTTTTACCAGTGTGGAATGCATTTTCTTCCTTCAAATTTTCAAAGGAATCATTTTCCCGCTCCCTCTTTACTAAAAACCTTTACTTCTAAGGATTAATCAATAATCACTCTGAAATAGTTCGAACCTCTTGTAAGCTGCTGAAGCTTAGCAGTAAAGCCAGAGTGACCAGTTTAATATCCGAGAAGTCCACGTTCTGCAACAAAACTTCCGTTCTCTAAAAACCGCTACTCCTTGAGCTTCCTCTTTTGTCAAAACTATGTCTCTTATCTTTATTGATTGTTGTTTTATTACAAATAACTTAAACACAAATTATATTCGTCAGAAAGTTTTTGAAAAACTTCAGCGAAAGGCTCGTCATTTCATAACATCTCTACCTTTCTCTCTATTTGAGATAGATCAAATCATAAAAACTCTTTTCCATCACGCCCAATCCCGTTACTAATCAAAAAAACGCTTTCCAATTTGAGACACAGAATATACCTAATAGAATCAGTTACTACTCTCTCGAGCAAAAAATTTGCAATATTCACAGTAAAACCTAGTTAAAAGATAACTTCTTTTTCGCTCCATGCTACAGCTACATGTTATGATAGGAAAGGCCAGAGGTAAAGACCTCAGTCGAAGTGCGATCGTTCTCATTTGAAGATTCTAGGCAAGATTTTGAACCGTGTAAAAAATGTATTATCATGAGATAATAACTTTAAATTACTATGGCGAATAGTCTCATCCAAAGGAAAAAGTGCATCGCCTTCGAGTGGGTTACTTGCCAGGACCTGTATGATTATGTGTGACAAGGGAGCAGACTTGCATCCTCCGAGGATGGCTTCGAGGGATTCGTCGCTGAGTCCCTTCTCTCTCGGCAGCAGCTCGTCTTCCACATTCAACGAGGACACACGAGATACAATCAACGGCAGTGCCTTCTTCAGCATGATGCAACAGTCAACTGATTGACGCACGGAGAGCGAAGCCGTCAGGCCCTTCAACGAGTCCTCTTAGATACTAAATATCTTCTACCTCGCGCTTGCTTCCGCCTCGAGGCAAGGTGAGTGCACCCCTGCGATTAGACCTATTCTGGTAGAACCAGTGGTTGATTTCTCGTAACTGATTGTTTATAGCTGCACCAAATTCGTACTAGTAATACCGACATTTCTTAAACCTCTTGGTTTGCGCGGATCTATCCGCACAAAACTCTCACACACTACATCTTGTCACGCCGAAAATGAAGCCCTGAAGGATTCTATGGTCTTTAAAATTTTTCATACATATATTCGACTATAATTCTACTATTAATTGAGTACTTGGAGTTTTATATGATTCAAAACTGTGGTTTTTCGAAATGATGAGATAAGCGATTACAACTTCAATGCGCGGAACAACGCTGAGAGAGATTTTCTAGTATTCTTGTTTCGACTTGCTTTTTTACGGCCTTTACTAAACCACGCCCTTCATTACTAATCCACGCCACTGCACTCAAAAGTGAGAAAAAGTGTTTGACGCACTATTATGTACATTTTTTTGATACGGTGTCGTTGGCCTAAGCCGTACGGCCTCGTAAGCGTAAACTTTTGCCTAAGCCTAAGCAGAAAAAACTAAATAAAGCGCATGGGGCGAAGTTAAGAATTTTCCCGCGCAGTGGCGTGGATTAGTAATAAACGGGCGTGAAGGGCGTGGTTTAGTAACGGCCTTTTTTTACCTGAAATAAAATCCTCGTGTTGGCCTCGACGTAGGCTCGGACGCTTTTTTCCGCGAAGAGGATGTAGATAGCAGTGGCTGCAGGTACTCTGCTGTATGCGATGTTTAAGAGGCTGCAAGTGTATTCACTCCTCTCTCTCTACTCGAAAGGGTGACTGTTGGATAACTGTCCGAACCGCTTGCAGCAAAGTGCAGTCGCGAGGAGATCTCTTTCTGGCAGGAAGGAGATGATGCAGCAGATCATTTCAGCCGGCAGAGTATCAAGTCGCTCCCCTTCTTCTTTCCGCCTCATCATAACCATCATAACCAGAAGCCCCTTCACAAACACCTCACACAAAATGATTTCACTTTTGATTTGGTTGATCATACTTCCACGTTTCGTTTTACCTGCGTTAAAAAGCTAGTCTCTAACATAAAACATACAGTGTGCAATCGTATCGATCAAACAAATTCGGATATTTCACTTCACAAATCGGAAGACTTTGTTCCTCCTAGCCGCCCTTTCTTGATTTTCTCATTTTGGCCCCCGAATAGGTATAGAGTATTGATCTCCTGAACACGTCGATGCTTATCATCTGCGAATAACTCAGAGAAAATCAATGATTTATGACCCGCATGACACTTACAAAGTTAAGAACACCAACAAGAGAAGTTAGTGGACAGATCGTTTGATTACGACCTAGGAATGAAGAGAGAGATGATTTAACGATTACTAGAAGCTTGTTCTTTTACAGCATCACGATTGAGGCAGCTTCACAAGAGATACGCACATAATTTAAGTCATTGCATCTTAATGAAAATCCAGGTGATCGGATGGTCATCAAAAACTCGAGTCATCAAAATCCGAATCGTTGACTCCTGACAGATCTTCCGACATCCGCAATCTTCTCTTTTCGGGTATTCCTATAATTATAATTTTTATTTATGCTCAAATTTTCACTTCAGTTAACTTTTCTCCTTATGGCTGCGCACTGTTTTGAAAGGCTGCGCACTCTTTTGCTCACCAACCGTTTTTAACCGTGAAAAATTAAAACTAATTTGCTCACATACAGTCAGATAAATACAGGTTTTGTTTGAATTTTCCCGCTTGGAAACTTACTGACTAACAATAAAATGACCTTTCAAAATGCAACAGTTGTCCCATTTGGACACTCAATACGTCATTTTATTGCTAATCAGGAAGTTTCCTCACGGGAATTCAAACAAAACCTGTATGTATCTGACTGTATGTGAGCAAATTAGTTTTACTTTTTAACGGTTAAAACGGTTGGTGAGCAAAACAGTGCGCAGCCTATACTCGATTCCCATTGTCTCTCTCTATTATTCATGTTTTCTTTCTTTTACTTGCTGTTCTAATCCATCTCTTCTCTCTCTTCCTCCTTCTCTTACTCTCTCTTCCACTCTCCCTCTCCTCTCGCCTCTGGCTTCTCTCTTCCCTTTCTTTCTCTCTCTTCCACTCTCGCTCTCTCACCTCTGGCTTCTCTCTTCTCTTTCGCTCTCTTCCACTCTCCCTCTCCTTTCACATCTGGCTTCTCTCTTCCCTCTCTCCCTCTCCTCTCACCTCTGGCTTCTCTGTTCTCTCTCTCTTCCACCTCTTTCTTCCTCTCTTACTCTCTCTTCCACTCTCCCTCACCTCTGGCTTCTCTCTCTCTCTCTCTCTCTCTCTCTTTCCACTCTCCCCTTCCTCTCACCTCTGGCTTTTCTGTTCTCTCTTTCTTCCACTCTCCCTCACCTCTGGCTTCTCTCTTTCTCTCTTTTCCACTCTCCCTCTCCTCTCACCTCTGACTTCTCTCTCTCTCTCTCTTCCATTCTCCCTCTTCTCTCACCTCTGGCTTTTCTGTTCTCTCTCTCTTCCACCTCTTTCTTCCTCTCTTCCACTCTGCCTCACCTCTGGCTTCTCTCTTTCTCTCTTCCACTCTCCCTCTCCTCTCACCTCTGGCTTCTCTGTTCTCTCTCTCTTCCTCTCTTACTCTCTCTTCCACTCTCACTCACCTCTGGCTTCTCTCTTTCTCTCTCTTCCACTCCCTCTCCTCTAACCTCTGGCTTCTCTCTCTTCCACTCTCCCTCTCCTCTCACCTCTGGCTTCTCTCTTTCTCTCTCTTCCACTCTCCCTCTCCTCTCACCTCTGTCTTCTCTATTCCCTCTCTTTCTCTCTCTTCCACTCTCCCACTCCTTTCACCTCTGGCTTCTCTCTTCCCTCTCTTTCTCTCTCTTCCACTCTCCCTCTCCTCTCACCTCTGGCTTCTCTGTTCTCTCTCTCTTTCTTCCACTCTCCCTCTCCTCTCGCCTCTGGCTTCTCTCTTCCTCTCTCCCTCTCCTCTCACCTCTGGCTTCGCTCTCCCTCCTCCTTTCTCCTCTGAATCTCCTTCTGTGCTTCTCTCATCTCCTTCTCCATCTGCTCGACAGTCCGCACACTTTCCAACCTTTTCCCTATCATTGAAGTGCGCGTTTCCTTAAATTAGCTGATTTTTCTTTTTAAAGAAATGCTGAAGACTGGTTTTTTTCAAGTGAACACTTATATTTTCCAATCAATCGAGAATATTATTTGAGATCGAAATTTATTATAAGTTTTGGAACCAAACTTGCTTGCTTCTAGGAAAAATCATATAAACTCTGAATGAATTTTTTTCGTAATCCTTTAAATTTTGTGGTATTGAGTGAACACAAAATCAAAATTTATATTATGTTGCCCAGGTCAAGAGTGTTCAACTAACTTACCTCTTTATCTATACAGTAACCGTGATAAAAGATTTCGACTACCGGTTTGTAAACTCAAACAAATGCTGAACTATTCACTCGGGAGGTTTTTTCTCGGACTCAATTTCTCTAATTGTTTTAATAAATCAATGGTCATTTTCGTCTTTAAAAATTGATTTTAAAAACTTTTAATATAGAGAAGAAAAACTAGTAGCAAGATTCACAGCCATAAAATAAGCTCCTGATTACATAGGACTGACTTTAACTGAGTAGAACATTGGTCCTTGCTCAGCCAGCCAGACAGCGTCGACTGCAGTGACGCACTGCATGTACTCTTTCGCAGTCATGATGAGCTCGTGGTAGACAACGTAGTCCGGCATGAAACCCATCCCGAACAGGGCGGATGTTGGGTGGAGGAAGCACGGAATTCCCGTACGCACGTTCACATATTCACCGATGCCTTTCAGTCTCAACACAGCGACCGTTCAAATTTGCAATGACTTATTCAAATATGGCTATCGATCAAGTTCCTCCAATTAATTCTATAGTTGTATTCGCAAACAAATAAAAAACGTTAAAAGAGTAAAACATAAAGATAGAGTCAACAAAGAGAGAGCGTGCATGACTCAGAAAGACAGATAGTCAAACGAAAAACAAATTTTCTGCTTTCATCATTGCTTCGTTCAATTGATTCCTTCTCTTCTCTATTGTGAGAAAAGCGTTTATAGTTAATTTTATCTTCACAAGTATCAAAGCCATCCGGCATGAAACCCATCCCTATACCAATAGCTTGAAGATAAATAAATAACTAGAGCGAGAGAAGGAAAGAGCGAGGAAAAGAAGAGAAAGAAAAGAGAGAAAGGAAGATATGGAGAGCGAGAAAGAGATGAAGAAAGAAAGGTGGAGCATATAGATGTTGTTGTTGTTGTCTTGCCCAACGGGTAGATCTTCCTTCGCGAGACACTGGAGGAAGTCGTTGAAGCTCTCGACCCTCCAGCGTTAAAGATATAGAAAAAAGAGAGATAGAGGATAGAGAGAGAAAGGAGAGAGAGACCTGGCCGCATTGTGGAAGTAAGAGGAGCAGATGCTCTGCCGTACTACGTCCCAATCGGAGCCACAGCTGACAATCTTCATTTTCTGTTCTTCCATGATCTCCTTTAGCTGCGCGCGCACCTCCCGCACCTAAACGACCCCTAGGCATTAAATCACATTCTAATATTTTTTGAATAAAATTTCTAATACACATAGATTCCTTTTCTAAGCCAAAGTTGATTCAACTCAAGTTATGTGTTGTTTATTAATCCTCCCCTTTTCTCACAATCTCTCTTCATCTCAATCTTTCTACCTCTAAAATTCCTATCAACCGAGAAACTTTTCTCATTGTTTTTCTTGGTAGGGATCCGAACCCGACTTTTTGCTTGGCAGGCAAGCCTCTTTCCATTTGATCTTAGATAATAACGCGGACAACTACATGCGTATTAAAAAGCTCCTACAACACAAAGAATGCACCTTTTTGAGTGCTTTCGCGTGGAGATAGTTATCCGCACACCATTTGGCTGAGTACTTGTGTTGTCTCCATTGCAGGTAAACATTTAGGTACGTCAGATGGTCTGACTCTGGAACCTTAAAAATCAATCTGACTCTGGAAACCTTAAAAAAATCAAAGGATACGAGTTGTATCTCAACAGAGAATCTTAGTATTCTTGCAGAATTAGAAGGAGGTCGAAAGCATCAGCCTCATACGAGACCAGCTGAAGAAGCGGCTAACTGTTTCTGGTCGCATAATAAAAACTGATTCCATGATACCAAATGAAACTGATTATCCTCATTACTACCACAGATTCATTGAAATCAAGACTAAGAAGACACATTACCTTAAATTACCTTCTTATCGATTTTACTATTGATAAAGCGCACAACCTTTTTCCCTCTTTTACTTTATCCCTCAAAATCTCTCTCTCTCTCACTATCTGTCTCTCTCTCTCATCATCATCTTGATCTACAGTATAGCGAAACTTACTTGGAACTTCTCTTTCTTCGCATCCGCTTCATCCTCCCTGCCCTTAGGGCGGAAGAAGATGGCGGGCACAGATAACATTGAGACGATGGTCAGCATCTTAACAAACCCACCCATAAGATTAGGTTATAGTTTTTATTGTTGTATGGGCCTTAAAATCTCCATTATATTGTGTGCGTGTGTAGCTCAGTGGGTAAGAGCATCGCCCGGAAAGCGAAGATCGAGGGTTCGGTTCTCGTCACACCACACAATTTTTGCACAAGTTTATGCGAACAATCCGCTCCTCTGATCGGTATAAAAATCAGTTGCTTTAGATCAACGAGGGGTAGGTTATACTCTTATTCAGATTACTAAGTGTTCAATTATGACAATTTATAGCTTTTACACAACAAATTCGTTTTGTTGAGATTACCGCTAGTTGAGATATTTCAAGTACAAAAACTCCAAAAGGTATTGCAATATATGCTTTGACTAGTAATTTAAGGCTTAAAATAAATAACACATGAACTAACAAAAACTTTACACAAACTAGGGATGAAAAGCTGCAATTGTACGCGAAATATAATATTTGTTATGTGTTGACCTCATCGGAGCATCCCATATCCACGGCAGTGATGACCATTTTGGAGAGGGTCGGATCCAGAGGAAACTCCACCATCTTACGGCCCACATCCGTCAATCGACCTCAAGTTCAGTTAAGAATAACGAGGACCTCTTTTAAATGAACCTGTTCCTTTTCCTCGCCTTTCTCTCTCCCTCTCTCTTTCTCTCTCTTCTCCTCTCACTCTTTGTCTTTTCTCTCTCTCGTCCCTTCTTCCTTTTTCTTTCTCTCTCTCTTTTTTGACCCTTCTTTCCCTCTCCTCTGCTAAAACAGAAAACTCAAAACCGGTTTGAGATGAGACAAAGTGAAATGAAGCATTTAATTTCACTATGCTCTTCCATTAAACCTTGAGTGGCTCAATCAGTCAAGGTGTAGACTTTCGAGTTCAGTTTTCGTGCAAACACGGAGTAAGCGCGGTCGTCACACTGACTCCATTCGTCATTCCATTCATATTTAAAACAAAACTTCAAAATTTTTTAGTAACCAGTGTTGTCAAGAGCCTTGAGTGTCCACAGCTGATACATGGAGTTGAGCATGTTCTCCTGCGGTGGGGCGTCCATGAAGTGGAAGGAGAGCAGGTCGTCAATGTCTAGGGACTTCAGCAGCAGTACCACGTTTGCCAGATTCGTCCGCTGAATCTCGGGTACTGTAGCCAGCAGCATCTCCTGAGATGAGTACTGTAGCTTGTTGCGTGCTCCTTTTGACACAATATGCTTCTATTTTTTAATCGAAAAATTGTGAATGACTAAGTCGAGAAAAGTCTCCGTACTTCCTTAAACTGTCTCTCCGTGTATAGTCTGTAGCATATTCCAGGACCAGTTCGGCCAGCGCGGCCGGATCTTTGGTTCGCCGATGCTTGAGAGATCGGAAAGATCTGAAAAGGAGAAGAGTGGTAGAAAAGGATGAAGAATGCCTTCCATGGGGACTCTATCACAATGACGCGCCATCTTTTTGTTCAAATTTGAGAAAATTGTCATCTCAAAGCTATGGGAAATTCACTCACTCAAGAGTTTAAAAAAAAAACAATTTGATATCGCATGAAACATTATTCTGAAAAGTGAGAATCAATTTAAAGTTACATTGTATATGTTATCTATTAGTAAATTTATTCTGGGAGTAAATCTATGCCATCCCTGCCCCCGAGCTACCACACCCGAATCCCAAAAACGAATTTTTTTCACTTACTTGCAGGGCGTCCATTCCAATACGCGGATTGTAGACCTTGAGTTTGCAGAAGCCCGGGTCGATCACATACAGTATACCGTCGAGGGTGAGCGAGGTCTCTGCGATATTCGTAGCCACCACGGCCTTCCGCATTCCTCCCGGGGCTGCAATCAATGCGGTTTCGGATCAAGATAATCTTTCCCGATAGAAAGTGAACTCTTTGATGCTTCTGCCTAGGTCGCGACGGAGGTCACCTACACGCGGTGCGACTGTGGACGACGCTACATGGCGTCGGACCCAATGGACCTCCAAAACAAAACTTCCCAATGGAATCTCCCGCAAGGGACAACGAGGACGGAATCCCCCGAAACCTCATTTTTTCTAACACGGATCAGAAAGACCCAGCGTCTCTGATCCGAATACTCCTCCAAATCGCTGGTATCGAGACTAACCCAGGCCCAAGATGGCCTTGTTCTGTATGCTCTCTTAACGCGCCTTCGAATTGTGTTAATTGTAGCAAATGTAAGAAATGGGTACATTTCCGCTGTTCCAACCTTAACAATCTTAATGATTGGAACCCCCAATGGAGATGTAGAATTTGTGAGAGAGCCCCGATCCAGCAGACTGCCTCCCAGACGGTAGCTAACCTGAGGATAATCCAATGGAACGCTAATGGACTGAGAGCCCGACTAACCGAGCTAGAGGACCTTTTACATGAGTTGAATATTCACGTAGCACTCATCCAAGAAACCAAAATGGATGCTAGTATTCCATCTCCGAATATCGTAGGTTACACAATCATAAGAAAAGACCGCTCCAACTTTGGAGGCGGACTTGCGATACTAGTCAAAGAGAATATTCGCTATGCTAACGTGACCTCCCCAACAACGGACCAGACAGCCGAAACACTCAGCGTGGACGTGCCAACCGACCAAGGAACCATAAGAATCTGCAACATTTACATCCCACCTCGATCGTCCTGCCCCAACACATACGCTCCGAACTTCAACCGACTCCTAACACAGAAGAAACCATTCATTGTCGGTGGAGACTTCAACGCACACAATAAAGTTTGGAGTGAAGGTACGGAGGATAGCAGAGGAGATGAACTATGCGACTTCATTGACGACAGCGATCTTGTATGTCTCAACAACTCAAAGATGCCCACAAGACAAAAAGCATCACCAGACATCACTCTCGCCTCGAACGACATAGCCATCGACTGCAACTGGTCAACAATCAACAGAATGAACTCTGACCACCTCCCATGCCTGATTGACGTCGAAACACAGCCATCCAACATCTCAAACGCACGTTGTTATACAAATTACAACAAAGCGAATTGGGAAGGCTTCGAAAGGGACATCAAAAGATTCTCATGGATTTCCCATTCGCCGGCAACTCAGTTCAGATGCACAAATTCCTGACCACCACCTTGACGAAAGCGGCTAAGAACAACATTCCCCGTGGAAAGGTGCCAAAATACACGCCTCACTTGAGCGAAGATGTGAAGAAATTGATTACAGAACGGGACCAAATGAGGAGGGACAATCCTACGGACCCCTCACTCCCCTCAATAATGGCCGAAATCTCCTTCCGCATCAACCTCGAAAAGAGGAAGGCTTGGGAAAAGTACATATCTGAAATTAGCCACAACGAACCGGGCAACAAACTCTGGAAAACGATAAAGGCTATCGACGGCAAATCAATAAAACCGACGCACTTGACCATCACCCACGACGGGAAAAGTCTATGCCCAACATCTGCCTCAAACGCTTTTGCCAGAAAATTAGCTAAACAAGCCCCTAAAGAGGTCGACAAATCAGCAAGAAGCACAACACGACTAATTAAAGGCCTCAAACGGACAGACGCTCCCCAAATTTCCCTGGCACAGATCGAAGAAGCAATCAAGAAAACCAAAGGTTCCAAATGCCCAGACAGTGAAGGCATCTGCCCTCTACTACTCAAAATGGCCGGTGAAAACTTCAGAAAGTGTCTCTGCATCCTCTTCAATAACACGCTGCAAACAGGTATTATCCCGTCCAGATGGAAAGATGCAAGAGTGATAATGTTACCTAAACCAGGAAAGGACTCCAGCAACCTGAACGGCTATAGACCAATATCAATACTATCACCTATAACCAAAACATTCGAACGGGTCTTATTACCATTCCTGGCGGAAGGCTTTCAAATCGCTGACTGGCAACATGGATTCCGCAAAGAGCACTCGACTACTACCGCACTCCTAGAAATAACCGGGAAAATAACAAACGGCTTCAATCGGAAACCACCCCCGGACCGCACTCTCATGGTCGCCCTTGACCTCACTGCAGCATATGACTTAGTGAACACATATATTTTATTTTCTTTTTCTATTAGAATAGTGAAAACCATCCAAAACAATTTTTATATCCCTTCTCTGCAAGAAACTCACTGAAACGAATATGCCAAGAGCCATCGTCCGATGGATGTCCAGCTACCTAAGAGGCCGTACAATCAAGGTAGATTTCCAAGGAAAAAGCAGTCGACGTCTCACATGCAGATCTGGTGTTCCACAAGGAGCAGTGCTCAGCCCCCTCTTATTCAATCTCTACATAAACAACCTCCCGCAACCCACAGGAAACACGCAGATGACAGCCTACGCCGACGACATATCAATTCTCTCCTCAAGCCCCTGTATTGAAACCTGTGAAGATCAGATCAACCACTTCCTACCGAAACTCGTAGAAGAATTGGAACAACGTAAAATGATCATATCCAAGGAAAAGACTACGGTCACTCTTTTCACAACCCATACAGGCGAATGTAAAAAAGAACCCAAGGTAGAAATCCACGGAACCCTTTTGCCGACAACTAAAACACCCAAAATACTCGGTGTCGTCTTAGACCAACTCGGCACCTTCCGACAACATGCAGAATACCTTAAACAGAGAACGGCCAAAAGACTGAATATACTACGTGCCCTGGGAGGAAGAACATGGGCCAACAGAAAAACACCCTTCTTGCAACCTACAAAACAATGACCAGATCCGTTCTCAACTACGCCGCACCAATTTACTCCCCTCAATTGGCCGAGACGACCTGGAAAAAACTACAGGCAAACCAAAATAGAGCAATTCGGATAGCAACAGGAAACCTAGCAATGGCCGGCACAGAGCACTTAGCTCTAGAAAGCGAAATGTTACCCATAAAGGAGCACAACACGATGCTTACCAAGCAATTCGTTGCAAGAGCAAGACTCCTCCCAAACCACCCCTCCCATCGTCGATGCATGGAACCCAAACAACCTAGAACTATTCGTAAACATGCCAAGGACTTAGAAATTATGCTAGTAGACAGTGATCAGAAAGCCGCACTTAAAAGAATACATACTGAAACTGTTAGAAATTTCATTAGATCTTGCTCCCCTAACCCAGTTCTAGGTAAGAAACCTCCCAGAATCCATAAATCAACGAATCAACTTCCCAGGGAACAACAAATAACATTATCGCAACTACGTAGTGGCTATGCAAGTTCCCTTAACAGCTACCTACACAGAATAGGAGCTGCCCTATCACCTCTTTGCCCAAAATGTTTAGAAGAGCCACATACAACTAGTCATTTATTCTCGTGTCGCTGTGACCACACACTTTTAAGAAGTATAGATTTGTGGAATAGCCCGACGTCTGTTGTTAAGTTCTTATACCAGTGATTCCTTTCTCTCTCAAAAAAAAAGGGGAAAAAAAAATAAATAAAAAAAAATAAATAAAAAAATAAACCCCGAGAGAGAAAGAGAAATAATGTAATTAGATAAATGATGTAAGTAAGGTTATTGTTTTCTGAGCCATGTCAAAGAAGACCTCGTCTACCCAGCCGGAGACCTACGGCGGGCAATCTACAACAACCACATGCTTCTGCCTACAACAAGCATCATTTCCAATCTCATTCACCAGCTAATTTCTGCTTAAAGTCATAAAAGTGTTTGTTTGTGACTTTTTGATGACTAACTCGTTAATTCATGAAGTCTTATCGAATGTCACTAATTTCATGGAATCTTGACAATACTCTCTTAAAATACGCCTTTTTCCAAAACTTGTCCCATGAAGTAGAACTCATAGGGGAAGAGTTTCCAATTGGCTACAGTACCTCTCTGGAAGATCTTCGCTTGAAGATCTGAAGGTAGTTGAGAATAAATAGGAAGGACTGCGAGAGGAGGCGCGTCATCCAGTTCCTCCAGACGGCTCTTGATCATTGCACATGTAACCTCAAGAAGCGACCAGGACATTAAAAGATAGCATACAGATAGAGAGAGAACAAAAGATAGAGAAAGAAGAAAAGATAGAGAAAGAGCATCAGAGAACAAAGAGAAGAGCGAGAAAAGGGATTAATGAAGAAATAAATAGGCAGATGAAAAGAGAAAGCGAATAGAGAGAGAGAGAGAGAGAGAGAGAGAGAGAGAGAGAGAGAGAGAGAGAGAGAGAGAGAGAGTGAGAGCTCGGTTCAAACCTCAATGTCCTCTTGGCCAGGCATGAAGATGAGCATGTCTCCGTCTGCGTGACCCAGGTGGATGGTTATGGCCTGAATCAAGGAGATATTGTTATTAATCAGCCCTATTCGAACATCTGAGTACAGTACCTGCTTGACTGCTGCCTCGACATAATCCTCCGCAGGGACCTTCGCATGCATCACATCCACTGGGAACGTCCGCCCGGGAATGTAGAAGACTGGAGTTGAGCCACCGAAGAACTTGGCGAACTGTCACGGACACGCTTTCTTCATCAAATGCGATAAGAATGTGACAAGACATACCTAATAAGATTACAGCACACGACTACCTTTTCTGCATCCATCGTAGCAGAAGTGACGATTAGTTTCAGATCAGCCCGACGACTCACAACGTCACGGAGGAGACCAAATAGGACATCTGTATTCAGAGACCTGCAACAAGGTTATAATTTGGAGAGAGAGAGAAGATAAAAAGAGAAAGAGAAAGAGAATACTAACCTTTCGTGTGCTTCGTCCATGATGATGGCTGAGTATTGATCGAGATCTCCATCGCCGAGGCATTCTCTCAGCAAGATTCCATCCGTCATATACTTGATGATGGTGTTCTCACTGGTGCAATCTTCGAATCGAATGGCGTATCCACAATCTTGCCCGATCTAAACCCTTATTACACTTATAAAGCTTTAACTTGAGCGGAGAAACATATTCTAGAAACTGTATATTCAAAAGAAAACTGAAAGATTTGAAAGAACTACATCCAGAAACTTTTTTGTTTAAAAAAGGAACATTCATGTTGCCAATACATAAGCCGCTTTTAGAAAAAAGAAACCTTATTGTTAGTTAATGAAAGAAGCTTGTTACTTACTACAGCATATTGTTACTAAAGAAGCTTGTTACATATCTCTATGTATTCCGTTGACGTAAATATGCCTAAGTCTTGGTATGCCATGCTTTGCTGAGACATAGAGTATTGAACAACATTAACAAAATCGTATCTAAAATGAAGTGTAATGTGAATACAGTAACCTCAACACCCATCTCATCGGCAACTCTCTTGGCGACACTCATGGCAGCTACTCTCCTCGGCTGCGTACAGCCGATCATGCCGGAAGCAGCGAATCCGTCCTCGTAGAGATACTGTGTCAGCTGCGTCGTCTTGCCTGATCCGGTCTCTCCGACCACGATGACAACTTGATTCTCTCGGATAACCGTCATCATCTTTTGACGGCACGCGAAAACAGGAAGATACTGTCGCTGTTGCTGGAAAAATAAAGTGAGAAACCTTGGTATTCACTGTCGATTTGAGAGGGAATATTATTAATAGGAGCGGCAATATTGTTGTCAGTGGGAGCGGAACTATTATTAATAGGAGCGGCAATATTGTTGTCAGTGGGAGCGGAACTATTATTAATAGGAGCGGCAATATTGTTGTCAGTGGGAGCGGAACTATTATTAATAGGAGCGGCAATATTGTTGTCAGTGGGAGCGGAACTATTATTAATAGGAGCGGAAATATTGTTGTCAGTGGGAGCGGAACTATTGCTCTCATTATAAAAATGCTCAAATTGATAAAAAAAGACTTTTACTTGATCATCAATTCCATCTAATAAGGGGCCTGAACTATCTCTTTCATCAATTCCATCTAATAAGGGGCCTGAACTATCTCTTTCCAAGTTCGCAAATACCGGAACTCATCTAACCTATGACCTCGATGTTTCAAACAAACAAAAAAAAGAGATGACAAGATAAGTCACCTTAATGGATTTCTCCATGGCAAATTCAGACACTGCTTGGGAATCCTGCATATGCTCGGCGAATTGATGCGATCCTCTGCAAGGAAAAAAATTGTATGGAAAAAGGAGTGTCAAGGGGGGTTGTGGTGAGAAACAGGGTGTTTCTTACCACCCGCATAATTTTTCTCGAGCGCATAGATTTCCAGAGTTTGAAAGAGTTTGGAATTTTTTTCCTCAAAGATTTGGAATTTTTCTAGGTAAAATTCGAAACTTTCTTCTTTCGAGTGCATAGAATTGAATGCTTTTCGGACTTTTTGAAGAGCGCATAGATTTTTCCCCCGTTGTGCGGGTGAAAGAAACACCCTGGTGAGAAAGTCAGCTGCTGCTGCACGAGACTGATGTAACAATGATAATAGAACTGGTCTGCAGCATATTTGACATCGATCGGATCTATCCCGTACAAGTAACATTTCTTTCTTTTAGCTCACAAATTTGGCCTTTCCTTCTTTTTGCGTGAAAGAGGGTATCAATTTATTCTTCCCACCCGCAGAAAGAATGTGTATATCGAAAAGACTAATCATGAGGAAACGGCTGGCCTTTGAGAGAGCGCGAGAGCGTGTCATGTAAAAGAGAGGATGCAGACGAGCAGAGCTTTTGTATTACTAGCTTTCTTGGATAGCGCATAAATTTTAGTTGAAGAAACACACTGCAGGCTATTTCTTTAGCTCACACTGCAGGTGAAATCTATGCGCTAATCTAAGCGTTACTTTTTTAAAAGAAAATCGATACATATTTTCCGTTTGTGTTATATTCCCTCTTTACATCGCACGCACTCAGTTACTCTTAAAAGCGGGCCGTTTCTTATTTTTGATTTACACCGTTTTCTGTAAGAGAGTTCATTTTCAATGATCGTATATTTTTTGCGACTAAGAGCTGACCGAAAGTCTTCTCCGCCCTCTTGGTCGCCCAGCTCTCGATCCTCTGGTTTGGCTGCGACCCCAATCAGAGTTCCCATTTGCGACCCTGCCAGCTCCCAGTGCTTGTCTTGCGCCTGATTTTACAAAACACATTTCTATAATCAACAATCAAAATTCGATTATTTCTACAAAAAAAGCTCAAATCATTAACTTGATTGAATATCATGCATTTTTTTGCATTCATTAGAAGGATAAAGTAATTCATTTCGTTCCTAACTTCATTTGTTCCATCAGTTATGCTCACTCAAATGGTATGATATGTCTTCGGAACTATTGTTTTCCTGATATGTTGAGGCTCGAGACTGTAACAGATCTCTCTTTTTTCTCAATATTCGTTAGCCAGTAGTAAAGCGGGCACCTTCTTGCGGTCCTCTCTCTCCCTCCAAACCCTGACGGACTTGCTTCCCCTCGCAGCTGATTGTGCGAAATCAGAGGAAGGGTCTTTCACTGGGATCACCGGTTGAGCCTGAATGCATCTCATTACAAACATACCGTAATCCAGCCCCAGGTTCATCTTTTCTTGCCAGCAAATCGATGAGTCGATCAAGAGAGAGAGAAAGAGAGAGAGGGGTAGATATAGAGAGAGATAGAGAGAGCGGTTTATACGGATGCGGCGTCTCAGTCGCGGAGCCACTCCGGACAACAACACCGACCGGGCCAACAGCATCCAACCCCCCACTCATGCATCAACCGTTTTTTTCGATTGAGGCTTGTGACCCACCTGGTCTCATGAGCCTACTACTCCTAATTGACCCGGCCTCAACCGGAGCCACCGCCAACGGACGACGCATAGCGTGACAACAACAACATAGAGAGAGAGAGAAACAAGAGAAAACAGAGAAAGAGAGCTAGGTTTTAAAAAAAAACAAGATAAATACGATTTTTATGGTAGGGAGACATGAGCCGACCTGTCTCCCTACCATAAAAATCATATTTATATTGTGTTTTTTTTTTGTTGGAAACATGAGCCAACCTGCTTGGTGAATCGGATTCTTCCATCCAAGAAGGGCGGGACTATGTTGTGAACGAGTAGGGTCGCCCGGTCTTCTTCGATCTCTTCTAATCCGCCTTCTGTCTCCATGCTTACCACCCCTCAAGTCAAGAATTACTTTTTTTTGTTATTCTTCTTATCAAACTTAAAGAGTTATTCTTCTCTTGTTAATATTCTTCTTACACCTCAAAAAAAGTTAAACATCTTGCGTTATTCTTTTACGATGTATAAAATTTCGCTCAATTACAGTAAGTATGAACCTGATCGGTGCAGTCGATTGTTCTCCCACATCTCATTGTCTCTTTTAATCGCCTGTTGCTTCACTGTCAACCTGACAAAAATAACTTCTTAACTTTTCTAAAAGTAAATAAGTACGGGTAATCCGTTCAGGACTCATAGCCTGAACTTCGACAACGTATTCGTGTTTGGCTAACCGTGGCTTGTTGGTCTTGTCCTGCCATTGCTTCTCCTTCTTCTCTACATAGTCTTCGCTCACCTCAAAACAATTCATATGTATATAGTTTTTTCGTGGTGCTAATACTCTTTGGGACAAAATCATCATTAAATAACTTGATATAAAGAATGGAGAAATTGTTGAGAGCTTCGAAGACTTTTCGTTATTGCTTTAGTCTACCGTTCCATCAGCCAACGACCTGGAAACTACTATATATTGAGTACCAGGACGTTGCTTGCCACCCGCCAAAGAAAACTGTAGATCAAACATACTTATCCTGAAGTAATGAAAGACTTTGGAGCGAGAAAAAGTTCGTACGATGAAAACTAGTGAGCGCATACAAACAGAGTATTCGTATCATTAGCTTTTTTGGAAAGATTTTAGCATAGATTTAACCCGCAGTGCGGGTGAGATAAACACCCTGAATATATCCAATTAAACACCCTGAATATATCCAATTAAACACCCTGAATATATCCAATTAAACACCCTGAATATATCCAATTAAACACCCTGAATATATCCAATTAAACACCCTGAATATATCCAATTAAACACCCTGAATATATCCAATTAAACACCCTGAATATATCCAATTAAACACCCTGAATATATCCAATTAAACACCCTGAATATATCCAATTAAACACCCTGAATATATCCAATTAAACACCCTGAATATATCCAATTAAACACCCTGAATATATCCAATTAAACACCCTGAATATATCCAATTAAACACCCTGAATATATCCAATTAAACACCCTGAATATATCCAATTAAACACCCTGAATATATCCAATTAAACACCCTGAATATATCCAATTAAACACCCTGAATATATCCAATTAAACACCCTGAATATATCCAATTAAACACCCTGAATATATCCAATTAAACACCCTGAATATATCCAATTAAACACCCTGAATATATCCAATTAAACATATTCCCAGTCAAAAAAAGAAAACAACACGAAAGGGTACGCGCTCTACTGAAATACAGACCAAAACTTCCAAGCCCTACTGCAAAGTTAGCAAGATTTTTTAAAAATAATAACAAAACACTGAAATCGAGGTGAACCTTGGAGAAAGGATTGTAGTCGTCGTCGAATACGTTCTCGTTGTCATACCACTCCCTCTCAATCTGCTTCTGATCTCTTTCCCATTCCACCTCTTCGGATTCGGTTCCAAACCGAGGCCTGAAAATACCAGGGTTTTCTTCCAAACATGCAATGCAAGTGAAATAATTGGAAAAATCTATGTACTTTTACAAAAAAAACCTTATGCGTGTGTTACCCGCACTGCGGTCGAATTCGAATAGTTTTCTACGTGAATCTGGCGATAAGATTTATTTGTATCCGTACTATTCATCAAAGCAAGTCCTCACTGTTTCTAAAAGTGAAAATATTCCCACCATAGCATTATTGATCTAAACACTTCTGGTCGTGAATGTTAAGAGACATCTTGTTCGAATCTCACTTCTGACCTCTACTCAAAATCTTTTCATACAGTGAATCATTTACAAGACGTATTTCTATAGAAACCTTCTACAAATGACTCAAGATCCTACATACCGATAGTTTTCCTCTCTGTACGAGGTGGCCGTAGATCGGTCAGTGAAGTCGCCCTTCCCTCTCCTCATTCTCTCTTCTTTACGTCTCCGCTCACTCTCATAAACACTGCAAAGCGTCTGATACAAACATGTTATTATAGAGGAGCTTACCATGCTCGCTAAACGTTGCTTACCATGCTCGATAAAAAACTTGTGCGCTGGGTAGAAATTGAAACCGAGACCTCAGCTTTTACATTGAGCTATCAACGCACGCTCTCCCCTTGCACATCAAAGCTTCCAGATCATATTTTCTTGAATGAACTCAAAACAAGTCACGAGTTACCTGTATAAACTTCTCTCCGATTCGCTGCCGTCTCCTTTCTTGATGAGGGGGCTCGGGGTATCCCATGTGCTCTTGGTCCTGGGAGAATCTGGTACTTCCCACGACTTTGTGCGGGGAGTGGGCGGTGCCTGCGATCACTATTTGACGAAAGAAAAGGATTAGAAGTTATCCGAAGCAAAATTATTCACTTTTTATTAATGTAAGTTTTCATTACTAACTAGGCACTAGGAAATTCCAAAATTTCCTTAGGTTCAAACTGTTAGATACGTCCAAGAATTTCGAGAAAAAAACTTTAAAGATTGAAAGTATGATGAGAGAGAAATAAAATATAGGTGAGAGAAGGGAAGAAAGAGTAAGAGAGAAAGGGAGGATCACTTTCCGCACCGCTACCACTCGCACCCATATTTTGCAACATTTTTTCTCCAAAACTCGAATTATGTCGCTGGTCGTTGTATACGGTCTCGTACCAAGCCGTACGGCCTCGTTAGCGTAACCTCTACCTGAGCCTAAGCACAAATTCCAATAAAAAATTACATGGAAATGTTTCGATTGTGAAATTTAGGGTGTGAGTTGTCATGTCGTGATACCCAAAGGGAAACGGAAGTCGTGAAGGAAATAAACCTTGAATATGGGAGTTTCTGGACTGTAGTCTCTGCGTCGTCTGCTTCCTTCGTCCCTCTCCTCTTCTGTTCGCTTTCTCTTTGGGCTTCGCTTTCTGCTACATATTCTTATTCTTATATTCATTTCATTTTTCAAAAAGTTTCGCACAGAACGATGTTTATTAGATTTATTTATGAAAAAGTATTTATGAAAAAAGAAGCTAAAAATTTTTTAAAGATGATCTTTTTTAAATAAATGATTTTTTTTTTAAATTTCCCACCTGTTATCCTTCTCTTTACCAGAGCGAACTTCCAATCCTCCTTTTCTTCTTTCTTTTCTTTCAGCATGATACCTTGACAGGAAAATTTATATTTCTCAAAAACATGAATTGAGTTCTAGGATTATTAAGCATTTTAAAAGAGAGCCTTCGTATATTATAAGTTCTTCACAGTGAAACTACATTTTTAATTTCTAATTAGAGTACATCCAATCGAATGATACTCTTGTTAAATGCTTGTGAAAAAACCAAAAAAATACCTACTAAATCCTATAGTCTGATAGTTTCGCTCCGAGTTTAAATGGTCATTTTCAACTATTTGTTGTTGTTGCCGGCAAGCATCCCGCATCGAATACTTGGTTATGAACACTCTCTTTAATGAGAGAAGTTCTCGTGTTCTTCGGACAAGATGCGTCCGGAGAAGGGTTTTGATGTCCTTTGCAGTCCTGAGACTGTCATGTTGCACCTTTTGAAGGCGGACATCGTTGTAGCAACCTGTTCATGCTATAGGCCTTCTGAGAGGGTGGTCAAGCCGGCCTAGCATCGTTTTTGGTGGGAGTAGAGACGTCTCGCCTGTCGTTGACCGTAGATAGGCAAGAGGCTATTTGACTGGCGCCTCGACTCGCCATTGAAAAGTATAGCGGAGTATCGGCTGATGTTTTGTCCGGTGGCATGCCCAGGCCGGTCCGGCATCGCCCTCCTTTGACGAGCTATACTACCCAGTTTTGGTCCGCGGCGGGATTTCTCCCGCTACCTCCCAGCACGAATTCTTCGTAGGGAGGCGTCCCTCTATCCGCCACCTGAGGTCGCGCTCGATTCTGGACTGGATGATCCGGCTCTATCCGTGACAGGCTCTTAAGGCTGTAGAGTCACGAATGGCCACTGTTGCCAGTTTGTTTCGAGATTTTCAACTATTAAACAATAGACGTTACATTGAAAGCTCGTCGGGCCTCTGTTTCTGTTCGAATTCATCTGTAATCTATTCATTAGGGGATGTATCCTATGATACTACGCCACTGGCGGGCCTCCGTAATCTATTCATTAGGGGATGTATCCTATGATACTACGCCACTGGCGGGCCTCCGTAATCTATTCATTAGGGGATGTATCCTATGATACTACGCCACTGGCGGGCCTCCGTAATCTATTCATTAGGGGATGTATCCTATGATACTACGCCACTGGCGGGCCTCTGTAATCTATCCGGAAGTATTGCATACTGGCCACTCATCTAAAATGGCATAGACTTATGAATGCATCTCAAATATTACCTGTGAATATTCTGGCGGACACTGTCACTCAGGCCCCGCCCTCCTGGAGTCTCACCCGCCATCTCCTCAGCTCGCCTCTTCTTCGTGTGCTCATCTGCTCTCTTCGATCTCGCTAGCGCATCCAGCCCGAGAACAGACTTCCCTGAGTGACTGGGAATGCGCGAATCTGCCTTCTTCTCATCGACGGTCTTCTTCTTGATTACCAAACCGCCAGTGATTGGCTCAGATCCTTCCAATCGATCCATCTTACTTGATCTCTTCAACTAACACGTTTGTAACATCTGTAATGATCACGAGATAAAGATGATGATGATGATGAACACAATTTAAACTCTTTTTGTTCCGGAGATCTTGCGAATTCGATTAGAACTTTGAAGTTCTTTTCGAAGCTTTGAATAGCTATCGAATAAAATGGTTAGAGATTGAACATCCAGAGGCGCTTCAGTTTCGGTTTGTCGCAAAGCTCAAAATCTTTTTACGTTGTTCGAGGACCCAGACAATCACCTTTTTCTACGCTCATGTTAACCTACTGAATAGAACGAAATCTCGTTTCGGGTTATGTATGCTTCCGTTTGTGTTAACCATGTTTTTTTTTACTCCGATTTGTTGGACTTCATGCATGTAATCGAACATTTCAAAACGACCAAATGTATTTAGGTTTCCAGTACCTATTTTCATGTTTTTGAACATGTAATGCGAACGAATCGAATGAGGTGGGATTGATTTAATCTATTAACCAACTAATATAAAACAATACACAAACTGAATTATGCGAATCAAGATATACTTAGGAAGGTTCATCACTCAATAATAGCATTCTCATGTAAAATAGAAATACTGCGATTGAGTTGTCGAACTTAATTTTTTGCAATCACTCAACATACTTCGGTATTACATAGTATGAATTTTTGATATGACATACAAAATTTTTGCTGCCTTTTAATTGAGGCGACTTTTGGAACTGCGCAGTTTTCGTTGAACATTTCTAGTTTTCTTAGAGAGAACAACCGAGACATTCACAAAAATACGTTAGTTGTAAAGGCACAATTCTCTGAGGTTCTCAAAATATCATTTAAAAAAGAATGAAATTGCAGTTTCTTCTGAAATGAATAGATAGCTGCCGCTGTAGATACTCAACATCACATCCATTATGCTTCAGGAGAGAGAGACTAGAGGGGAAGAAGAAAGAATTCTCCATCTAACGCTCATAAGAATAAGCCGTGAAGAGACTTTCAAGATCGACTCTCAACCGAATCCTTTCAGATATAAGTTTCGATCGATATTTTCAAAGATTAAGTCGTGATAAAATTATTTTGAGCGATATTAAAAGCTAATAAAATGAAAACTAGCTAATATGTACAATAGGATACAAGCCAAATCTCAAGATGCATGCGAGGAATTAAACATAAAAAGAAACAACCCATACGCGTCTTCGAATCATTTCGAGAAGGGAGAGAGAGAGAGAGCACAACATGCGGACAAGCAATGCAATATTACGCGTGAGAATAAACATTATCGGCTCAGAAACCGCCATTTTTAGGGCCATCATTCGCTTGGTTCTATTTGGAGCCTACAACCTCCTCTGGCTCCTCCTGGGCATAGTGGCCGGGTAGTCTTCCTCTCCCTGGTCAAGGTTTCTCGACTTCGAGCGAGAACGGGAGTGGTGACCACTTCTGCGAGGACGCGGCTGAGGCTTAAACATCTACATTTACGGAAGTTCCACTTTACGATTCGTAATGAAGTCATTCAAAACAATTATGAATTATGTTTACTTTAACTCGTGCCTAGTGACCAGGAGTTAAATGATCAAATAAGACCCTCCGTCGGCGGGTCTCTTTTTTTCCTCAAATCACAAGAGGGAATCCTTATGTGAAAAGAAAGAAAGTTCTTTGCGGTTGTCTTTTTTGTGAACATAAGGTAGGACCCGAGAAACGAAAAAATCAGGTTAATTTTGCAAAATTTTTTCCTACAACCGCGGGTCTCTGTTTGAAAAATCGTAAGAGGGGACCCTTATGTGGAAAACTTTTTTCACATAAGGGTCCGGGGGGCTGTACCTTTTTATTGCACACCCCTGCTAGTGACATCAATCAATGCAAAATCAGAGCAAAAAAGCTATACTAGAAGAAAGAGAACAAAAACGGGAAAACTGCAGGATACAAGTCAAGAGAGAACACTAAAATCTAAGTCCGAAACCTCATTGAACATCGTATGTCCTCGATTATCGCGAAAACTGTTTTGAAAACGAGTAACAGTAGATATGAACGAAAAATTTTTTTAAAGAAAAAAAAGGATGTTTTCTGGAAGTCATGTTTTTATCCCTCACCAGACTATTTCTCACGAACCACCGGAAAAAGCGTGTAGATCATAAATAATATTCCGGAGAGAACGGCACCCTTTGCGTCCAACAAGTTTCAAAAATTCATAAAACATAGAATGCATGTCGATTTCTTTTGAGTATCATTTAGATGCATGCTTAAATTTCACCCGCAAGGAGAGAGAGAGACAACCAGTCCCTAAATTTGCTAACTGGTATGAGCTTACCTTCTCCTCGTCGAACTCGTGGTCGGAGACGGGATCGTCCTCGTCGACTTCTTCCAGGTCTGTCGCCTTCAAGACCTTCTCTTTCCTTGGCCGCTCTACGTTCACATCATTCGCTGAGTAAGACCTCAACCAAAACATTCATGAACTTTGATCTAAAAGAACTCATTAGATGATTAACAGGGTATATTGCAGACTTGAGGAGTGATAAAGGAGCAGTCCCTAGTTCTACCAGAATAGTTCTGCATCTAATCTTAGGTAACCACGTACTCTGCCACGAGGCTGGAATGAGCTAAAAACGTATTTGTTAACATAATCATCAGGTTATTCATTTCAGCTGCGTTTCGGGTTGAAGTCATTTAAAAGTCTTACTTCTTTAAAAAAACCTGACCAGTAAGTATACTTAGTTTTTATGAATTCTCCGTTTTATAATATGCACTCGCTCTATTTCTTTCGTAAGTGCCGTTTCTTTACCATTAGTATTTATGTTCTACACTTTTGCCTTTTCGCGGTAGGTTACAACACACTAATACTCATCGGCCCGCCTGCTACTCTCGATATTACTTATCATACAAGTTAACTTGGTCAGACAATATGACTTAACCGGTAAAAGTTTGAATATCTTTAAGAATGCAATTATTGGTCACAAAAACATGGAGTATGGTTTATGCGAACTTTTACCATTTTTTCTGCGGTATTTGCCAAAATCTCGAAGTTAAAGTTTAAGCAAATAAGTCAAAAGGTACATGGGATCTCAAAAACCCTGTGTTTCAATTGGAACTCATCAGAGCGACTCCTGACCAGAATGTTTTTGTTTTTGAAAAGCGTCATGTTCGCGTCAACACCGGAGGAAAAGAAAGAAACCAGGGGTTACATGGAGCCGCCCAAATTGGGTTTACATGTATCCGCCGCTCAAAGTTTGGAGGAAAAAAGGAGAGGGGATGAAGAAAAAGGGTAAGAGAAGAGAGGGAGTTTTTTGTCAATAGTGTGTGATTGGACCGATCCGGTCACTATTTAACCCCTGAAAGAAACTCTTCGCAAATGCATAGGGAAGCTTTTCCCGAACCTAGACGTGATGAGATGATATAAACGTGAATATAAAACTTGCCTGCTTTTCTTTCTAAAAATAGAATTGCAACAAATGCACAAGTTAAAGTTTTCAGAGAGAATCAAAACCCCAACAATTGCGCTGTGAGACTCGTCAAGGAGCATTTGATTTTTTTTAAAGGAGCTGGGCTTGAACTTCAAGTTTTAAAAAAAACTGTTGAGTCAACCCAGCATACTTGAACGAGTTTTTCTTATACTCAAGTAGTTGAAGTAAATCGAAAACCTGTTGTGAGAGTGGTTCTTGTTTGCACTCACATTCAAAAACCCTTTGCTACTTCTGAATATGCGCTCGGATTAAGAGAGTAACCTTTGACTTGGTCCGGTATTGGACAAGGAGAACCACCAAATAGCACAAGATGCTATTCAATAAGAGAGAGAGAGAGAAAGAGAGAGAGAGAGAGAGAAAGAAAGGGATCGTAAAAGGAAGAAAGAGAGAGGAACAAAGAAAAAAGGAGAGGGGAATTCGAGCTACAATTTGCAGCCTACAAAAGCATTTTTTCGCGGTAACACCATTAAGAAAACTTTTGGTTAAAACTAAGACAACATCTACGCATAGATTCATTCCTTGTCCAAATACGCATAGATTCATCCCTTGTCCAAATACGCATAGATTCATCCCTTTTCCAAATACGCATAGATTCATCCCTTGTCCAAATACGCATAGATTCATCCCTTGTCCAAATACGGCAATCGGGTTTATTCTCATTTCGATGGTTCAATTCCCAAACGAAATAATCAACTGAAGCTCCAATTGAGCTTCACTCCCATCCATCATATCGGCAGTTTTAGAGTGGTGGTGGCCGGGCGTGGCATAATTTAAAGCGCGCCACTATTATGCAAAGGGTCTCAAGTTCGACCCGCCGACCGAACCACCCAAATCAAACAGATCAAGGTTTGTTAATAGAGCTCTTGCTCGATTCTGACACTCCCCATCGCTTCTAATCACACTTGCAAACACCCAGCGAGAGCTACTGGTTCTACCAGGATAGGCTTGTCTCGCATCTCAGGCGAGCGCGTACCCTACCGCGAGAAAGATTATTACATGTAGCTGTTAATCCTATACTTAGTAAGGAATGATGAGAAAACTGACTTCTGTAGCTGCAGCAAAATCTGTTCGTGCCCTCGTTGGGTCGCGGTCGCGACGATGTCTTTCGCGCACAGCAAACTTTGGCTGCCAAATCGGATTAGCTGAAAAAGAAAGATTTTTCCACTAATAATGAAATTTTCCTACGATTCTGTCTTACGCCTGTTATTGTTAATCTTTTTTTTATAAATCTCCAAGTCATGTTGTAGTCACAAAAAGTGAAGATTTAAAACATGGTAATCACTCTTCTAACGCGAGAATTCCAAACCTGGTTGTAACTTTCGGACTTGGCCTGGTCAAGGAGTGCGTCGATATCCTTCTCCCTCTCCATCAAGGCAGGGTGGATCCACTAAAAGTCATCGGTTCTTTAGATTTATTTATTGGTTCGCCTATCAATCAAAAAACCAAAAAAAGCAAGTGAAACCTCTCTTTTTGAGAATTCTGACCATAATTATTCTCCTGACTTCAAGCATAAACAAGGAACTTGTATGGCAAATATGACCTACTTCGGGTCACCTAAATGATGATAAAAAGAGGCACAGAAAAATTAGGCCTGCGTAAAAAATTGGTAATAAAATTTATAAAGTGATAAGAAAGAGGAAACCTTTCGGTATAGAATGCTGGCGCCTTTTGTCCATGGGGAGAGAAGATAAATGACGAAGATAATCTTGAACTGGTAGTAGAAGGGGAACCAGAATGCCAGTAGAAGGTCCAGGACGGACTCTGTCAATTGGAACAGGGCGAACACGATCCAGTACATCATCCACTTAACATACTCCCTCACATTCTTCGTCCGAACTGCCTGAATTACAAACTCTCTTCACACAATCTGGGGCCGTATTCACGTACCATTTTTGGTGGTAAATGATTAAGAAAACAGTGTTATCCTAGGACACTTAACACTATTTTCTTTATCATTTCCCATCAGAAGTGGTACGTGCATACAGTACCTGAATTAGCTTGGTCGTTGTGTCGTTTTCTTTCTCTTTCTTTACATTTTGGACATGATTCAATAATGAAAATGAAATAGCCTTTTCAAAATAGGTCAACAAGAAACTTCCTTCGATCCTCTTGTACCTACAGTTTTAGGGTAGCCGCTTTCTAACCTTGTAACTACGGTAGGCAGGGTAGAGTGTCCCCGCGACAAGCACAACGATTCTGGAGAGAATCTCGGACATCTTTTGTCCGTCTTCGCCACTGGTTTTTTATGCCCCACCGTTCAGAGATTACTCAACATCTCCTTCGCCTATTTTGAAAAAAAAACTTCGATATAACAGGGTTTGAAGACTGGAGCCTATTCAAATTGAAAAACCGGATACATTATTTATTTATTTATATTCATGCAAAACTGCATTTTCAGGTGTGCTTCAGAAGATATAATATAGACTGAGCGTATTAACGGGCAGTCGCGGTTTAACACATAGCTTTTAACCGATTGGGTACAGCAATAGATAATTTAATCGTTTTACAATAAATTTTTCGCATTCGAAGAGAAATTATCTACTCAATTGCTTTTAAAGAACGCGATACTTTATCCTATTGTGATACCTCAGGTGACCATATCGAAAAAACATCTGGAAGAAATCCTTATTCTCTATGTTTTACTCATTTTACCACAAAACACGACACGAATAACTGGAGAATGAAAATTAGATTTATAGTGTCTCACCCGAAACACTTACTGGGTGATAATGGAATGAGAGCAAGATCTATGCATATTAATCACCCGAGAGGATTTCACATTTAAAGACAAGGCAAGGCCGTACTTGATACTCATCAACGGTGTCACTTGATAAGACGCACCCCTCTAGATCGCGTTAAAACCGTAGATTAAACTATTTTAAATGAAAAATTTGATCATCGAATTGCGTTTCTGCTTGAGGGCTAAGTTTTTCTAACCGAGTAAAAGCACTTCGAAATATCCACTTTCATCTCGAGCGTCTTCACTTCTCAACACACATTCTAAGCAGAGAGAGAGAGAGAGAGAGAGAGAGAGAGAGAGAGAGAGAGAGAGAGAGAGAGAGAGAGAGAGAGAGAGAGAGAGAGAGAGAGAATGAGAGCAGAGAAAAGAAATAAAGAGGAGTTGAAAGATAAACAAGTGTTTCTAAAAAACGGTAAAAGCTTTCGTGCATCAAATGCGTAAAGAGTACGCGGTTAGTTGATTGAGTTTATAAAGAGAGTAGATCACTCAAGCAATAAGAGATTAAGAAAGGCTCAGGAAAAAGAGAGCAATAGAAGAGGATTTTAGTGCGGGCGAAGAATCGCGCTGTTTCGAAGTAGCACGCGGTATTGACAAGGAAAACACATGAGCACTTCAGTGAGACAAGGCTTGCGAGCGATTAAAGTCCACAAGGTAAAAGGCCCCCTTACCACAATGAATAAAGAAGACCCAACCGAATTCCCCATACCTCTCCACCCTTAATTCAAAGAGCGGTTACTCTACAGAAGCATTACTCTCACAATCGCTTGAGAAAAAAACACTATGCATTTGCAATCTTTTATGCGCCGGAAAAGGGCAGAGATGACTGAGGTGCAAGTAAGGGACATGTAGAAAGCAATACACATAGAGAAAGAGACGAGTTAGAGTAAGAAGAGAAAATCAATACTTGCCTACTGCTTTCTTTGAACAGCACAGCTGCCAGAGAAGAAAATAGAGTGCGATCTATCTCATCTCATCGTGTTTTTTTTACACATCGTAGTTTTTTTTTAGGTCGGCGAGGGGATGTATAAGGTCACTTTGCACCCGCGACACTTTGTAACCGACTTTTTGTACCCGCGACACTTTGTAATTTCTAATAAAACTACCAATGTACCTCAAGGAAAAGGATAACTGTATTGGTAATTGATGAGTTTGTTCCTCAGCAGGAGCCGCCAGTATGGAAGCTTTGAAATAGTCAATGCTAGGGAGGCGTCGATAAAAATTGAAATGAGGGGAGGGGGGGGAATGGGAATGGAAGATGTTGAATGATAAATGTAGTGTGAGGTAGAATCAGCTGTGGAGTAATTCCTCAAACAGAAAGAAATAGAGGAAAATGTAAGAAAAAAGAGAGAAAGTGATAAAGATAAAAGAGAGGAAGAGGAAGAAAAAGGAGTGCAGTTGATCTGGTCGTTGCCTGGGAACTACGCAATGAGTGACATAGTGAAGTTGATGATGATTGGAAGAGAGTAGGTGAATTAGAGTTTACAGAGAGCAAAATGAAAATTTTTCTGCTAGACTCCAGTAATCAGAGTGAGTTAGAGATAAAGAGAGAAAATGAGAGATATAGAGAGGGGAGATGGAGAGAGTAAGAAGGAGAAAGAGGGGAGTGATAAAGAGGTAGAAGAGAAGAGACAGTGAAAGAGAGGGGGGATAGAGAGAGTAAGAAAGGGAAAGAGAGGGGAGTGATAAAGAGGTAGAAGAGAAGAGACAGTGAAAGAGAGGGGGGATAGAGAGAGTAAGAAAGAGAAAGAGGGGAGTGATAAAGAGGTAGAAGAGAAGAGACAGTGAAAGAGAGGGGGAAAGAGAGTAAGAAAGAGAAAGAGGGGGAGGGATAAAGAGGTAGAAGAGAAGAGACAGTGAAAGAGAAAGAAATAGGGAGAGGAAAACACTAAAGAGTACCGAGAGGCTAACATAATAGAGTGGATTAAAGAAAGAGGGGAGATTTGAGTTGATCGAAAAGTTAGCAGTCGATGAAATTACAAAGGGAATAGGGAGGGTACTTATGCAGAAATTTCACCGAGGCTAGTACATCATTCCTTTACTCTACCGCTATCCCAACCAAATGAACGCTCCCTATTTTCGAATTCTTGTAAACAGGGTTGATTAAGAACATTAGACTTCATCAATGAAGAAAAAACAAAGATGTAGAGATCGATTACTTCCCGGCGATGTGAACATGGTGAACATATCGGAAGAGTTGATGCGAGTAGAGAGAGAGAAAGAGAGAGAGAAAAGAGAGAGAGAAAGGGAGAGAAATGGAGAGATTAGAGTGAATGAAAGACAATAGTTTTTGAAAGAGCAAAAAGAGAGAAGGGCACGAAAATAATGTGGTTGGCGAGAGAGTCTAAACAAAAACAGATTAAACAGTAGAGGGTAACCAGAAGCCGAAATGCAAACAGTATTCCTTGCATGCAAGTTTAGGAGAAGAGAGGCATTTGTTGATGAATGAATGCACAGAAAAGAGAAAATGGGAAGATGAGAGAAAGAAGAGTTCATCAAGAAAATTCGCCAAAAAATAGATAAAATTCGAAAATATAAAAAAAAGAAATAGGGGTTGAACGGAGATATCTAAAAAAAAGAATTCCTAAGGTTGTGCAGCCTAAAATGAAGAAATTACAAAGATAAGTGGACATATATTACGAATTCAAATATATATGTCTTCATCTTAACGCGAAAACGAAAAAGGAGAATGGAAAGGACGGGAATTCAAAGGAAAAACGGAGCTTGAAATCAGAGTCAAAATGATCACCGCGAAACATACTTCGCTAGTTGTATAAAAAATATTGTAAAAAGAGAGAGTTTGAGGGAAGATTAAAAAAATTTTGGAATCGGAGAGCAAGTTTATTTGTGTGAGAGAGATACAGAGAGAGATAGAGAAAACGTGAGAGAAAGAAGATAGTGTTAATAACGAAGGAAGAGAGATGTAAAGAAAAGATGAAGAATATCCCGAGTGTCTCCGATGTGTTATATCCTCTAGACATTAAAGAGAGGCTTTGTACTACCCTTCCGATCTCCCCGTGTCCACTTATGCACTTCAGTATGTTTTGCATGGAACATAAGATGTTGAATGATATTGTGGAGAGAGCCCATTATACCGAATGTTTCGGTGGAACTCAAGTTCAAAAAAATGACATTTGAAATATTACGCAGCTATGTTTAACTTTCACCCTCGTCATCGTGTAAATCTTTTTTCTGTTTCTCTTGTTCTGCGTTTTCAATTACATTTGAAGCATTCATAGATTGAGCGCCATTCAATTCAAAAATTTTGCATCTGATTCCCCGGTTCTTGATGGATCGTATCCAGAAAGTTCAAACTGGAATCTCGCTCATGATTTTGAACTGGGATGTCGGCCTGAAGCTGTCTATTTTTGGTGGACCGGGTTTCTACTTCTGAGGTATGTATACAACTAAAAAACAAAACAAACGTTTTTCGGTCACTCTTTGCTGCGACAAAATGAACAAATTTGTTTAGCGTATTTTCGAATGAATATAGATAATTTTAACCTTGAATAATTTAATATACATATAGATCTGAGGTATGGCGTTTTGATGTATGATAAGAGGAGGCCATATGTAGATGATGATGATAACAAGGCCAACTATATAATATCGCTTAACTATATGGTAAAAGAGAGGGAAAGTTGAAAATAGATAAGCTTATCTTCATTGCGGAAAGAACAATTAGTACTCCGACCTTCTATCATAACTTAAACCTTCTGGCTCTGTCACTAATATGTTCTACCGTATAACTTTCTCACGCTATAACTCGTCTCTGCAATAAGAATTCACCATCTTCTAGCGCTAGAATATACAAGCCCATGTTTCACCAAGGGATTTGGTAGACGACTCTGAACGCGGCCTGAGTTGCGAAAAGGTCTCAGTTCCTCATTATACATGCTTACTGGATATAAAGAGACACACATGCCCGTGGTTAGCAGGAGATAGTCACACCTTCAGAGACGTTTCGTGAATTTCAGCTGATGGACCATTCTACAAATGACGAGAGATTTGCTTGAAGATTTATCCTGGCACATTTATCACTAATCCCATGGTGAGACAGACACTCTTTGATAAAATGAAATAGTGTTTTTCCCCCCAAAGAAAGCCCTTCGCTACTAAACGCCTTCTTTATTAGACTGCTGTTTTAGGAACAGGGGCAGCAGAGTCACAACATCGTTTAGTACAACTCAATCTGAGAGAGCGATGTCAAATTACCCTGAGAAAGCCGCAATATACATTAGTTAGCATTTCAATAAGTTTTGTCTAGATTAGTTAAGAAGATCGCCGAACCTCCTGCGAAAGTACACAGAAAACTCTCAAGACTCAACAACAACCGGACGATTCTGCGACGGGCTAATGACAAAAACTTGAAAGATTGTCTTCTTGATCATTTCCAACTTCTACAAGGATATTGCGGATAAGATACAACAACGACAGCACTCAGTTCATCCAATATTGTCTCTCTCTCTTTCTCTCTCTCGGAACAATGTTTTCATGACTTTATTCGAACATGTCTTTCATGTTATTCTTTCAAGATGTGACAATGAAAAGAAGGCAAATCGAGCGGATATATACATGTGAGAGGAGCAAGGGATGAATAGAAGGATGAAGTACACATTATTCGCTCACTAAACACAATCAGATGAGTAAGCTGAATACCACGTATGAGGCTGCCTGTCTTTAGTATTCTTTCTCTCTTCTAATCATTCATTCTTTGGAAGAATCAAGCTGAGATTTTAATTGAGAACAATAACACTATTGTCATTATGATAAGAATATGAAGAGAAAGAATAACAGAGAACTCGGCGGCGATTCAAAAGAATGACCCGGCATAAGGAGATGAATGAGTGCGAAGAGAGAGGGAGAGTAATGAACAAGAGAGCAGAAGAAGTTTCTCTTTCATTTATCTACTCTTATTTTATTACAAGGAAAGATTTCTAGGACAAAGAATTCATTCCTTTTCATTGAAAAGGGACACTAAACATGATCAATAATCGGTCGCCTATGTTCCTTATTCGCAGATTAGAATACTGAACACATTGCAAGGAGAGCACTACGAGAGATATCGGTTAAGCGAAGAACCGATCTTTGATTGCAGACAACAAACTCAATCTTTGGCTCGCATCTCACACTGCTCTCTAGTCTCTTCAATTCATCTGCAAATATGTTCCGAGGTCCACATGCATCCATCGAATAGTTGAAAGAAGAAGACAGAAAGCGGCTGTCCCCTTTTTTCCTTTTCAAGTATAAACATTGGCCCTCCGGGACGCCACATCATCAACGAGGGAAGTTGCGCTGTTCGAGAACTGAAAATTCAAATTTTTCTTGTTTTGAATAAATGAAAACAAATTCAAATAATCAGAAAGGGTTGGTAAAAATAACTTCAGCCTTCACGATTAATTTGTCTTCAAACAGTAGGAATTCATGTTCACAGCAATTGGTTTTTTTGTGTCAAATCGTTTAAAACACAAAAAAATTGCAAGCCTCTTTCTCATTGAACAAACGAACAAACCCCGTGTTTACAAAACTTAGAAATGCAATGATATACATATCGCGACATCAAAAACTGAACTGAAAAGAGTGCAACTGCTTAAGCTATTTGGATTCACAATTACAGTATCTCTCCTTCTTCAAAAAAAGTATTTTGATACATTAGACAGTCTCAAACGGGCTCCTACTAACCCTGCAAGAATGAGTCAGTTCCATATCTTCTCTCTGATCAAAGGCCAAGGATGGGCGCTACCTTGGCCTCCAACTCATCTACTTGGTCTTGGGGCCTTTCTTGGTCTTCTTCTTCATCCTCTGGGTCGGAACCCTCCAGGATAAGGCCATTATCATGTGAAGCCAGGCGGGCATACTCAGCCTTGCTCCCGTGCATTTTGTTTCTTCTGCGCACTTGATATGGAGAGTCCACCTCCAATACAAGGTAGTCTCATAGAGCGATGAGCATCTTCATCAACTACACCACCAACACCAACACATCAACTCACACTATAAACTTCCACTGACATCCACGAAGCGAGGAAGAAGACTCTCTCTTCGTTTCTCAACTTTAAAACCATACATATAAGAATTCTTTTAAATCTAAATTTTATACAGCCAGTACTCGTTTTCTCTTTCTGCGATTATAACAGAGACAATCGATTGAGTAGTTAGAACAGACGTGATGCGATGCGATGATTTGAAATATGTGTTTAACCTCAAGTTGAGAAAGAGAAGATGAAGGCTTGTGGATCAATACACGCAATTGACGCACCGAAATGTTGACGTCTCTGAGCAATTTAGGGATTTAGTTTCCATTTCTTTTACATAACGGTGAATTTTTTTCAAAACACATTGATTTTTCTTCTATATCTCTCGGTCATCTCTCTTTCATCGTTCTCTCTTCATTTCTTATCATATATCCTTCTTTCTTTCTTTCTTCCACTGGTTCTCCCTGTCTCTGTTTTGTTCGATATGTCTCTCTCCTATATTTACCTGAACAACTGCATCTGGAATATTCCTATGATAGTTGTCAAGAATCCGATAACGTTCCCAAGTACATCCGAAGCTCCAAGAGAACTCCATTCCTGTGAAAAAAAATCTATCAGTTGAAAAGTCGCCTTTTATTTTTCAAGATGAACTTTTTTTTCATCATTTTTGACCAAAAGTAAACAATTTATTAGTAAAAAACTTAGACACAAAAGCTTAAAGGCAGAATGAAGAAATTTCTTTTCTTTTTTGAGAAGATAGAAGATGTAGCTCGAGTTGGAATCATAACGCTAGTGTAAACATGTATGCAGTATCGCTTTACTATTTAACCACTACACCGAGAGAAAAAAACGGGAATAGCTATGACCAAAAACGAAACTAATTGACTATAGTCGTATTCTATTGAATCCTTAAACCTATTTTTCAAACTTTAGATTGTATTTTGTGTTCTACGACATGGCGGCGAATCTCTACTGGTTAAAAGAGGAAGTAGTGACCTTATACAAAATGGAAGAGGCCAGTATGACAAATGTTGTGAAGAAGACGTAGTAGATGGGAGTCACCATCGAGGTATTGTACATGTCCAAGGCTTTGTTAAGGTACACCTGTAACCAGTGAGGCTGTAATTCATTTCTCACTGCCTTTCGACGACCCCTGATTCAATATTCAGCGCTGTTCTTCTGAGTCAAATTGAAACGGAATTTTCGCGACTCTAAAACTCTTGACTTTGCGACTCTAAAACTCTTGAACTCTTGCGACTCTAAAATTCTTGAATTTTTGCGACTCTAAAACTCTTGAATTTTCGCGACTCTAAAACTCTTGACTTTTGCGACTCGACTGCGCCTGACTCTGAAAAAAAAGCAGGAATTTTATGCGACAAAACCTTTTTATACAAATTGGTCTGATTCTGAAAGAGAATCCTAAGCCTTCGATTGACATGTTTATGTTTTTCACACTGAAAAACTCTTCGTTTAATTTAATAACAGTGACGATAAGGTTTTAATAATTAGAACGCACTTTACCAAACTCACTGTTCTTGGCGTCCACCAGGTCTAATAGCACGTTTTAGTGATTCAAGAGGAAAAATATGTACATATTTAGGTATCTTTTTCAATCCGTCGGGAATTCACCAATAATATAGTTCACGTAACTAAGCATACAACATTTAGTCTATTGTTTTTGAAATTTTTACTATACAAAGTAAGTATTTTGAATCATCTTATGCAAATGATAGTGATAATGTTAAGCCAGGGAAGTGACGGAGGGTTTGGAGGACAGCAGCGAGAAGAGAAATCTATGGGCTCACAGGCGTCTTTCAATAGTAGTCACTTCGGAGGAATTCGATTTTTGGAAATAAATGACCGAAAGATTCACTAAATGGCATCCACTCAAGAGGGCGAGAAACGGAAGAAATTATGCGGCGCCCTAACTGATAAATATTCAGAGGTCTTCCTATACTATACAGGCCTTCATAAATATTCAGAGGTGTTCCTATACTATACAGGCCTTCATAAATATTCAGAGGTGTTCCTATACTATACAGGCCTTCATAAATATTCAGAGGTCTTCCTATACTATACAGGCCTTCATAAATATTCAGAGGTGTTCCTATACTATACAGGCCTTCATAAATATTCAGAGGTGTTCCTATACTATACAGGCCTTCATAAATATTCAGAGGTGTTCCTATACTATACAGGCCTTCATAAATATTCAGAGGTGTTCCTATACTATACAGGCCTTCATAAATATTCAGAGGTGTTCCTATACTATACAGGCCTTCATAAATATTCAGAGGTGTTCCTATACTATACAGGCCTTCATAAATATTCAGAGGTCTTCCTATACTATACAGGCCTTCATAAATATTCAGAGGTCTTCCTATACTATACAGGCCTTCATAAATATTCAGAGGTCTTCCTATACTATACAGGCCTTCATAAATATTCAGAGGTGTTCCTATACTATACAGGCCTTCATAAATATTCAGAGGTGTTCCTATACTATACAGGCCTTCATAAATATTCAGAGGTGTTCCTATACTATACAGGCCTTCATAAATATTCAGAGGTGTTCCTATACTATACAGGCCTTCATAAATATTCAGAGGTGTTCCTATACTATACAGGCCTTCATAAATATTCAGAGGTGTTCCTATACTATACAGGCCTTCATAAATATTCAGAGGTGTTCCTATACTATACAGGCCTTCATAAATACTCAGAAGTGTTCCTATACTATACAGGCCTTCATAAATATTCAGAGGTGTTCCTATACTATACAGGCCTTCATAAATATTCAGAGGTGTTCCTATACTATACAGGCCTTCATAAATATTCAGAGGTGTTCCTATACTATACAGGCCTTCATAAATATTCAGAGGTCTTCCTATACTATACAGGCCTTCATAAATATTCAGAGGTGTTCCTATACTATACAGGCCTTCATAAATATTCAGAGGTGTTCCTATACTATACAGGCCTTCATAAATATTCAGAGGTGTTCCTATACTATACAGGCCTTCATAAATATTCAGAGGTGTTCCTATACTATACAGGCCTTCATAAATACTCAGAGGTGTTCCTATACTATACAGGCCTTCATAAATATTCAGAGGTGTTCCTATACTATACAGGCCTTCATAAATATTCAGAGGTGTTCCTATACTATACAGGCCTTCATAAATATTCAGAGGTGTTCCTATACTATACAGGCCTTCATAAATATTCAGAGGTGTTCCTATACTATACAGGCCTTCATAAATACTCAGAGGTGTTCCTATACTATACAGGCCTTCATAAATATTCAGAGGTGTTCCTATACTATACAGGCCTTCATAAATATTCAGAGGTGTTCCTATACTATACAGGCCTTCATAAATATTCAGAGGTGTTCCTATACTATACAGGCCTTCATAAATATTCAGAGGTGTTCCTATACTATACAGGCCTTCATAAATATTCAGAGGTGTTCCTATACTATACAGGCCTTCATAAATATTCAGAGGTGTTCCTATACTATACAGGCCTTCATAAATATTCAGAGGTGTTCCTATACTATACAGGCCTTCATAAATATTCAGAGGTCTTCCTATACTATACAGGCCTTCATAAATATTCAGAGGTGTTCCTATACTATACAGGCCTTCATAAATATTCAGAGGTGTTCCTATACTATACAGGCCTTCATAAATATTCAGAGGTGTTCCTATACTATACAGGCCTTCATAAATATTCAGAGGTGTTCCTATACTATACAGGCCTTCATAAATACTCAGAGGTGTTCCTATACTATACAGGCCTTCATAAATATTCAGAGGTGTTCCTATACTATACAGGCCTTCATAAATATTCAGAGGTGTTCCTATACTATACAGGCCTTCATAAATATTCAGAGGTGTTCCTATACTATACAGGCCTTCATAAATATTCAGAGGTGTTCCTATACTATACAGGCCTTCATAAATATTCAGAGGTGTTCCTATACTATACAGGCCTTCATAAATATTCAGAGGTGTTCCTATACTATACAGGTCTTCATAAATATTCAGAGGTGTTCCTATAATATACAGGCCTTCATAAATATTCAGAGGTGTTCCTATACTATACAGGCCTTCATAAATATTCAGAGGTCTTCCTATACTATACAGGCCTTCATAAATATTCAGAGGTGTTCCTATACTATACAGGCCTTCATAAATACTCAGAGGTGTTCCTATACTATACAGGCCTTCATAAATATTCAGAGGTCTTCCTATACTATACAGGCCTTCATAAATATTCAGAGGTGTTCCTATACTATACAAGCCTTCATAAATACTCAGAGGTGTTCCTATACTATACAGGCCTTCATAAATATTCAGAGGTGTTCCTATACTATACAGGCCTTCATAAATATTCAGAGGTGTTCCTATACTATACAGGCCTTCATAAATATTCAGGGGTGTTCCTATACTATACAGGCCTTCATAAATATTCAGAGGTGTTCCTATACTATACAGGCCTTCATAAATATTCAGAGGTGTTCCTATACTATACAGGCCTTCATAAATATTCAGAGGTGTTCCTATACTATACAGGCCTTCATAAATATTCAGAGGTGTTCCTATACTATACAGGCCTTCATAAATATTCAGAGGTGTTCCTATACTATACAGGCCTTCATAAATATTCAGAAGTGTTCCTATACTATACAGGCCTTCATAAATACTCAGAGGTGTTCCTATACTATACAGGCCTTCATAAATATTCAGAGGTGTTCCTATACTATACAGGCCTTCATAAATATTCAGAGGTGTTCCTATACTATACAGGCCTTCATAAATATTCAGAGGTGTTCCTATACTATACAGGCCTTCATAAATATTCAGAGGTGTTCCTATACTATACAGGCCTTCATAAATACTCAGAGGTGTTCCTATACTATACAGGCCTTCATAAATATTCAGAGGTGTTCCTATACTATACAGGCCTTCATAAATATTCAGAGGTCTTCCTATACTATACAGGCCTTCATAAATATTCAGAGGTGTTCCTATACTATACAGGCCTTCATAAATATTCAGAGGTGTTCCTATACTATACAGGCCTTCATAAATATTCAGAGGTGTTCCTATACTATACAGGCCTTCATAAATATTCAGAGGTGTTCCTATACTATACAGGCCTTCATAAATACTCAGAGGTGTTCCTATACTATACAGGCCTTCATAAATATTCAGAGGTGTTCCTATACTATACAGGCCTTCATAAATATTCAGAGGTGTTCCTATACTATACAGGCCTTCATAAATATTCAGAGGTGTTCCTATACTATACAGGCCTTCATAAATATTCAGAGGTCTTCCTATACTATACAGGCCTTCATAAATATTCAGAGGTGTTCCTATACTATACAGGCCTTCATAAATATTCAGAGGTGTTCCTATACTATACAGGCCTTCATAAATATTCAGAGGTGTTCCTATACTATACAGGCCTTCATAAATATTCAGAGGTGTTCCTATACTATACAGGCCTTCATAAATACTCAGAGGTGTTCCTATACTATACAGGCCTTCATAAATATTCAGAGGTGTTCCTATACTATACAGGCCTTCATAAATATTCAGGGGTGTTCCTATACTATACAGGCCTTCATAAATATTCAGAGGTGTTCCTATACTATACAGGCCTTCATAAATATTCAGAGGTGTTCCTATACTATACAGGCCTTCATAAATATTCAGAGGTGTTCCTATACTATACAGGCCTTCATAAATATTCAGAGGTCTTCCTATACTATACAGGCCTTCATAAATATTCAGAGGTGTTCCTATACTATACAGGCCTTCATAAATATTCAGAGGTGTTCCTATACTATACAGGCCTTCATAAATATTCAGAGGTGTTCCTATACTATACAGGCCTTCATAAATATTCAGAGGTGTTCCTATACTATACAGGCCTTCATAAATATTCAGAGGTGTTCCTATACTATACAGGCCTTCATAAATATTCAGAGGTGTTCCTATACTATACAGGCCTTCATAAATATTCAGAGGTGTTCCTATACTATACAGGCCTTCATAAATATTCAGAGGTGTTGCTATACTATACAGGCCTTCATAAATATTCAGAGGTGTTCCTATACTATACAGGCCTTCATAAATATTCAGAGGTGTTCCTATACTATACAGGCCTTCATAAATATTCAGAGGTGTTCCTATACTATACAGGCCTTCATAAATATTCAGAGGTGTTAATATACTATACAGGCCTTCATAAATATTCAGAGGTGTTCCTATACTATACAGGCCTTCATAAATATTCAGAGGTGTTCCTATACTATACAGGCCTTCATAAATATTCAGAGGTGTTCCTATACTATACAGGCCTTCATAAATATTCAGAGGTCTTCCTATACTATACAGGCCTTCATAAATATTCAGAGGTGTTCCTATACTATACAGGCCTTCATAAATATTCAGAGGTGTTCCTATACTATACAGGCCTTCATAAATATTCAGAGGTGTTCCTATACTATACAGGCCTTCATCTTTCCCTCCGCTCGAACCAACGTTAAAATTACAAAAACGACAATAAATAATTGGATTGAATAAGGAGAAAAGAACTGACCAATTGCACAGAAATGCAAGCAATGACACATCCAAGCCAGAAATAAGTCAATAGATTGGTGAATTGCTGATTCCCCCCCAATGTCTCCTGAAGAACTTCTCAAGTCTTTATATGATTTGAAAAACAGAATTTCTCAAACAAAAATTTTCTAAATACTTTCGAATACACACTTAAACAAGCTTTTCACAAAAATAACACTCACGGTATTCGAAATTGAGATTAAGCGTGAAAAGATGAATATCTCTTCTTTTCGCGTTTATATCCTGAACACTCATATAAAAAAGTTGTGGATAATGATCGCGAAGAGTATCCAACTATATATTCACTAAATGTCATTTTTGAGAACACCTAACCCCCATAGGTCACCAAGGGGTACGGAAAACCCACCGCCCTAAAAGGAAAAAAATCCCCAGTCCATTTATCATTACATTCATTTAAAAGAAAAACAGCCAAAAGCTTGCTAAAGAAATTCCTTCCATTAACGCTTCACTGCAAACTGAAATTTTTTTAGTACTCACCTTGAAATTGAACCTTTAAAAATACAATAAGGAATCAACTTCATACAAATACCCAAAAAAAACCTTTGCACCGTTCGGCCCCCCACCCACGAAAACTTTTTTGACAAATTTAGATATCCTATGCTAACCCCTCGTAAGCCCCAAATTTATTGATTGAGGGAGTCGAAGCAGAGTTCACCGGCTCACCTTGATAGCCAAACCGAGTCCCTTCACACTCAACACGGAAAGGGAGCCGATTAGTGAACAAACCGAGATGTACACCAGAATATTCGACCTGGAATGGAACATTCCTATTTTTTTCACACAGTACTCGAGGGTCAGGTTTGGTATAACGGCAAAGTGCACAGATTATCGATTGTTGTTGTTTGCCCATAGGTCCTGTCGAAGGGAGTCCTTTGGGATAGTTTGGTGAGGATTCTTTTGAGTCCGGAGAAATTTTCTCCGTCTACACTCGCACCGCAGTCGGTGATCCTCTTCGCGAGACCCATTCGTTAACCGGAGAAGGGCAAGAGGCTATTTTACTCGCGCTTCGACTCGCCATTACAAAGTAAAGGGGAGTATCGGCTGATGTTTTATCCGGTGGCATGCCCAGGCCAGTCCGGCCTCGCCCTCCTTTGACGAAATATACTATCCAATTTTGGTCCGCGACGAGCAAGCCTGCTATCTCCAATGCGAATGTGCAGAGACATCCCTCTATCCGCCACCTGAGGACGCGCTCGATACCGGTGAGGATGAACCGGTCCCTTGCGATGGTGTGAACTTGTGGGCTGTAGCACCAATAAAGGCAAGGCAGACTATCGATCGAAGCTACCCCTCTCACTCTTGACAGATTCTCTCGAACCAAGAAGGTCAAGAAATATTGGAAGCAGGGGTTATTTAGTCATGACAGATCTTCTGTCGGCGGGCCCCTGTGTTCCAAATCTTTAGGGGGGGACCCTTATGTGAAAAAAAGGTAAGGGGGACCCTTATGTGAGAAAAAAAGCAAAAAAATTTTTCATTCCTAAGGGGGGACCCTTATGGGAAAAAATTTTTCCGCCTTTGGCGGGCCTCTGTTTTTCCAAATCGTAAGGGGGGACCCTTATGTGAAAAAAAATTTTCGCCTTCGGAGGGTCTCGGTTTGAAAAATCATAAGGGGGACCCTTATGTGAAAAAAAAATTCCCGCCTTAGGCGGGCGTCTGTCCCTTTTTCTTTCACACTAAAAAACCCCTGATTGGAAGTGCTGGTAGGGATCTGATTCTTACTCCCGCTGCTACAAACACTAACAGTGACACAAAGAGCAGCCTCTCGTTCTACTAAGTAAAGTCTACATCTCATTTCAAGGAAGTGTGTACTCTTTCACGAGGCCGGAATGAGCGCAAAGATCATTATTGTGATCAAAATTAACCTTATTGTTATAAAAATAAAGTAATACTATAGAAAAGAGTGAGGAAATAAGAGTGACAAACCTGCCGTATCGAGGCGAGATGTAGATTACTATGAAAAGGGTCAGCAGAATCACTGTTATCACGTACAATATGAACACTGCAAAATCATAGATTTTGCTTCACATAACTCATTTTTTAACATCATGACTTTCGTCTCAATTTTTTTCTGAAATTGATAACAAATTATTTTTATAAATTTTAATGCACTGATAATATTAACGATTATAAGCCGGCAAGAATCAAAGTTAAGAAGAAGGAGATGAATCAAAAAGAGACAACAATTCATTCAGTTCTCATCGGTACATCCCATTCTTCGACCATTCGCAGTCTTTCCCCCCTACTTTTCACACACTATCAATCTCTCGCAGTCTAAGCCTCTCACTCGCCTTCATTACGGTAGATTCACTGCCGTTATAATTACTAGGCATTAGCTTCAAAATTGTTTACAAGTGCGGGTATCTTAGGATGTCGATACAAATAAACATTTTCGGTTACACTTTTGCAGAGTTCTTCTCTTTTGAATTCAGTGCTTTTGCAAAGACCAAAAAATACCAATACTTGAGGGACAAATCGTATTCTCTCCATACCTTCTCCTTCACAGGTATTTTCTACCCTCAGCAATGGTTTACTACCATCGAAAAAGACTCTTCTACTCTACTAGTTTTCAAAAACAACAAATCTCAGAGCTGAGGCGTCATAAACCCAAAGCACATTATCACTGAATCTCTTTTCTCTCTCTTCCTTCCCTTGCTCTCACTAAAAATCGAGATTTGTTGAACTTATGTGTTCAATGCACTTAATCGCAACATCTTCATAAATGCATTGTTAAACTCAGTGCTTTCCGTGCTTATATTTTTTCTCAACATTTTTAGAGCACTGTATTGTTGCGTCTTGAACCTTCCAGAAGTTCACCAAATACCCTTCCCGTAGATCGGTGATCGATACAAAACTGACGTGACTCACTGACGACCCCTTCCCTCCCTACTGTTAGGTAAGTAAACTAATAAGAGAGCGAAGAATCTCCGTGCAGTAAGTTGTCACACAAAAAGAAGCCCAAAGATGACGCAAATACAAGAGACGCAGAGGAAATAGTGAAGAGTCAAGAGTAAGCTACACTCCTCTATTATATTTCACTGCCCAAGTAAACAAGAACCACAAATACAACATTCTCTCCTATCATCAGCCAATACCAAAACATAACTGGAAACAGTAAGTGATTCCGAAACTGTTCACAAGAGAGGATCTCTGCATAATCCTGTCCCTTGTTCTTTCTCTTCTCTCTCTTTTTAATTCTTTTCCCTTCTTTTCTTTCTCTTCTATCCAACGTACTATTCTAGATTCTAAAGTCAGAGCCCTTCCATCAGTCTCGGAGGATTTCTGATAGAAAAAAACTAGCACATGCTATAAATCAAAAGTAAAAGGAAGAAATTCAAGGGTTCTATTCCACATAATCATAATTGAATTTTTAAAATTCAATTTCAAAATCAACAATATGAATATTGAGCTCTCACTTGCATCTTTCATTTTGAGAGCGAGGTCAGCCATGCTTGCCACCTGCAAATTATCCAATTCAACTTTTCTTTATGTTCAAAGTTTTAAATATAATTATTTCAGGCATTCATCACTTGAACGTGCCAAGGATAAAAGTGATCGTTTTCTTCTTGCTCTCTACTCCTCTTCCTTACGTTGTTAAATTACGGCCTCTAGCAGGGATTAGACATTTTTAAACTTGATCTTTATGGTCGACTTCATAGAATTTACGGCTAAGATCCGCATACTCAAACTAATCGTATTGTAAATTCTAAATTCGAATACGAATAGCTGGAATAAATGACCTCATAATGATCATAGTGACATTGAGAATTAAGCGTTTGGATCAAAATAATTTCGCACAAGTCGATATTTCAGTTTTTGCAGTAACATATTTCTCAACCTAGTCTTTTTTTGATTTTCACTTCAATGTATTCAATTTCATAATTTTTTTTCAACAAAAAACTTGGCTTTTAAAGTTATAATTATCCGTCTCAAGCAACAAAGGGATAAACTCAGTAAACAATTCTTCAAAGAGTCGACAATGGATTAATTCAGTTTTCTGCATTAGAATTTTTTAAAAGATGATTCAGAGTGGATCATTGATACAGTAACCTCTTCTTCCTTGGGAGAGTGTATGACGATTACAGTTGAACCGAGTAGACAAACTGCGCATCCAATTTTCCCCAAAAGATTCAAACGTTCTTTGAGCATTCGAGAAGACAAAACTGCTCTGAAAACCCCATTCATATTTTGCATTGAATACGCTGGTAGCTGTTATTGTCCTAAAACAACAAGGAAGTCATTCACAAGTAGAGCACTCAGTTTTAAACCTTCCTCCCTCTCAAAAGTATCATATTTCCAGAATTTTTCCTATGAGAGAATTTAATCAAATGTTTTTTCTGTATGTTAAACTTGAAAATTGCCTTCCGTACCACATCAGAAGTGGCGAAATTTCTGTTAACTTTACACATTAACTTCGGCCTAAGTGAGAGTGCCCAATTCATTTATTCCTTCTCATCTATTAACATCTGAATTGAATGAATTCAAAACATCGATATTAAAAACTTTAGTTAATTTAAAATGTTCTTGTACACTCTTAGGTGAGCTCAACACGTAAATTAATTAATTAATTTAGTTATTCATACATCAAAAAGATGTTACATCAGTTTAATAAGTGAATGCATTCATAAACTTCTCTCAGAATTCCGTTACAGTACATCTGAATAATAGATAAGTGAAAGAATGAATATATAAGTAAACAATAACTTTTTGAATGAATAAGTATAAGATACGTGACAAGAACAGAGAGCGCTCCGAGCGGCGTGACGAGACTAGCGGGCGCAAATGCGTAGGCGGCAAAGTTGCAGGCCTCTCCGACACCCATCGTGATGACTCCCATCCACCACATGTAGTCCTTCAGGTAGCCAAAGCCGCCTTCACTCGCCCGCTGTGCGCAGTCCCCCGTGCTTTGCAATCGAATCAACGCCTGACGTCAAATATATAATATTTGAAAGAAAAATATTTGTCTATCTCTTAATCTTCGTTTAAGACGTCATCATCCATCTCGTACCAAGAACCTTTCAATTAGTCCTCTTAAAGTGCCTATCGGAAGGACAATTGTGAAGTGAATAAATGTTTGTGTTCTGTTTCATGTCTCTTTCCTTCTTCCTCCCCCCTCATTTAACTAAGCCCCTTCTTCCCCCCTCACTTAACTAAGCCCCTTCTTCCCCCCTCATTTAACTAAGCCCCTTCTTCCCCCCTCATTTAACTAAGCCCCTTCTTCCCCCCTCATTTAACCAAGCCCCTTCTTCCCCCTTCATTTAACTAAGCCCCTTCTTCCCCCCCATTTAACTAAGCCCCTTCTTCCCCCCTCATTTAACTAAGCCCCTTCTCCCCCCCTCATTTAACCAAGCCCCTTCTTCCCCCCTCATTTAACTAAGCCCCTTCTTCCCCCCTCATTTAACTAAGCCCCTTCTTCCCCCCTCATTTAACCAAGCCCCTTCTTCCCCCCTCATTTAACTAAGCCCCTTCTTCCCCCCTCATTTAACTAAGCCCCTTCTTCCCCCCTCATTTAACTAAGCCCCTTCTTCCCCCCTCATTTAACCAAGCCCCTTCTTCCCCCCTCATTTAACTAAGCCCCTTCTTCCCCCCTCATTTAACTAAGCCCCTTCTTCCCCCTCATTTAACTAAGCCCCTTCTTCCCCCCTCATTTAACCAAGCCCCTTCTTCCCCCCTCATTTAACTAAGCCCCTTCTTCCCCCCTCATTTAACTAAGCCCCTTCTTCCCCCCTCATTTAACTAAGCCCCTTCTTCCCCCCTCATTTAACCAAGCCCCTTCTTCCCCCCTCATTTAACTAAGCCCCTTCTTCCCCCCTCATTTAACTAAGCCCCTTCTTCCCCCCTCATTTAACTAAGCCCCTTCTTCCCCCCTCATTTAACCAAGCCCCTTCTTCCCCCCTCATTTAACTAAGCCCCTTCTTCCCCCCTCATTTAACTAAGCCCCTTCTTCCCCCCTCATTTAACCAAGCCCCTTCTTCCCCCCTCATTTAACTAAGCCCCTTCTTCCCCCCTCATTTAACCAAGCCCCTTCTTCCCCCCTCATTTAACTAAGCCCCTTCTTCCCCCCTCATTTAACCAAGCCCCTTCTTCCCCCCTCATTTAACTAAGCCCCTTCTTCCCCCCCATTTAACTAAGCCCCTTCTTCCCCCCTCATTTAACTAAGCCTACTTGACACTTCTTATTCCTATGAGTCAATATACATATTACCATTACATACACCTTGGAATTATGGTCAATTGGAGAAGAAAATCAAATTTTTTCAGAAGCTGCACATCAGTTCTTTCGAATCATTGCACGACATAAGTTTCTCTTATTTTTTCGGTTAACGCCTTATTCGAAATCACATAAGATCTATGAAATTTAAATTAAATTAGTCAATTTAATTCATCTGAATAGAACCGAGAAATCGCTGAGACCTTTCTTGAAACTAGTATTGAAAAAAGTACTAGAGATATCATTTCAAAGTGCAAGTTTTTTGGACGCTATTGACAAGGATGTTACACCGACTTAAATATATGCGTTAAGCCAGAATAAGCTACTGACAAGAAGTCTTCATTTGTATGGGCTTTTTTGCTTTTTTCCACTCGCTCTCAGCCTCTTTTCAGAATCTGCCGTTCCCTAATGAGCATTCGCCTTGAAATATATTCTCCATTCGCGACCGGTGAGTAACAACTTCCCATTCCCTTACAAAAGTTGAGAAAATACATTTTTTGCTTCTTATCAAAACTACGATGAAATCATTAACTGCATCGAACTCTTCGTTATCTTTGCATATTCTCTCTTCAACTGTCTGTTTCTAATGTCAATGTCCATGACTAGCACTAATGTAGGTAAGGGAAGTCGGCTAATTATATCCGTAACTTCGGGAAAACGATTAGTTTTTCTCTTTTGAACTTTGCTCTTTCTCTAAACTATTTAAAGTATTTTTCATTCTCTAAACTATTTAAAACATTTCTCTTTTTTCTTTCTCTAAACAATTTAAAGCAGTCGGCAAAAACCTAAAAATGATTCTGTCTTTTCGTCAAGTTATTCTCAAGTTTCAAACCAAAATAACTCTAAAATATCAAATGTCATTCACGTAATCAAAGTTCAAAATCCAGATTATCTTTGAATCTAATCTTCAGATGAGTCGTGTATTATTTTAGAAGCTAAAGGTATTGTTTTCTCAAGAAAAAAAATTAAGATTTATGATGAAGAAACTATGCACTTTTCGGTGAGCTTGCGATGTTATTTTCCGCAGGTTAAAACACGAAAAAGACAATATTTTCTCTCTCTTCATTTTTAGGTAAGCAAATGGGAAATTGGAATGATTGTGACATAAGGCAGCCTTCTATTCATGTCTTCAGACATCGCTCTCAACCGTGTTCAAACATAAGTTGGCAGACGGAAACACATACAGAGAGAGAGAGAGAGAGAGAGAGAGAGAGAGAGAGAGAGAGAGAGAGAGAGAGAGAGAGAAACGAAGATATATAGTGAGAAAAGAGAGAAAGGAAGATACATAGTAAGAGAGAGAGAGAGAGAGAGAGAGTAAAAGAAAAAAGGGAAGAAGAGTTATTGAGAGAGGAGAGAGTAAAAGAAAAAAAAGGGAAGAAGAGTTATTGAGAGAGGAGAGAGAGAGAGATTGAGCGAGAAAGCAGGGCATGGGAACGAGCGAGATGGAGATTACAGAAAAACAGCAAGAGATGGAAAAAATATAAAAGAGAGAACCGAATACCCTACGCTTCCTGTCATAGCGCGCTGCTAGAAAGTCAGGTAGACTACCACGTGAGAGTGAGACAGCGAGCGAGAGAGAGAGAGAGAGAGAGAGAGAAAGAGAAACAGAGAGAGAGAGAGCGAGAGAAAGAGAGAGAAAGAAAGAGAAAGAGCTAGAGAGAAAGAGAAAGAGAGAGCTAGAGAGAGAGAGAGAGAGAAAGAGAGAGAGAGCGAGAGAAAGATAGCTAGAGAGAGAGACAGGGTGAGAGAGCGAAAGAGAGAGAGAGAGAGAGAGAAAGAGAGAGGTTAATGATAAAATAAAGTTAGAGTACCGAAAGAAATGAGAGGAGCAAAAAAAGATATGGAGAATTCCATGGCAGCTTTCTCTATTACTTGGAAGCGTATGAAACCTGTGGTTGACCTACTGTTAAGAGATGAATAACTGGTTGACCTACTGTTAAGAGATGAATAACTGGTTGACCTACTGTTAAGAGATGAATAACTGGTTGACCTACTGTTAAGAGATGAATAACTGGTTGACCTACTGTTAAGAGATGAATAACTGGTTGACCTACTGTTAAGAGATGAATAACTGGTTGACCTACTGTTAAGAGATGAATAACTGGTTGACCTACTGTTAAGAGATGAATAACTTCACCTTCTCTTATACAATGCAAATGAAAGCTTTGCTAGTTTGCTTCGTAGCTCTACTAATTTTCAACTAAGGAAGTATCATGTGAATCTCATCTTTGCTTACTCAACCCTCTAATATTCAACTTCTGTTAAAGCCTTATCACTAAACGTACTTTTGAAGTACCCAGACTTTTTTGTGCGAGTCTTTCTCACTCTTGCAAAAGACAATCTCTCTACCAACTTTCCTTCAAAAACCAATTTCACAAAATCTACTGGATATTGCTACAAATAAATGCAGAGAACAACAGCAAAAGTTGAACACGGAAAGCTTTTCGAAACGATCATCAGGACAAATTGAGCATTACTAAAGCACGCCACGCTCTTCCATCGCACGGGCAAATATTGGCATTCGGATGGGACCGAACCTCCGCTGCCTAACCGGGGCTTGTAGAGAGTTAACCAATACACCAACCGAGCACACATTGTCCCATGCGATTTCTTACAATGTCTAAGGCCCGATGGCCGTTCTTTCTAGTCACGCATGCTCATGAAGCAATTGCTTCATGAAAGGAGTGTAACACCACAATCCATGATAAAGACAGAAAGATGATGGTAGATAGATGATCATTATTAAGTTGAAAAAGGAGTCATTTGGAAACATGAAGACTAAAAAATAAGAGAAAACAAATTTTGAAAAAAAATAAAAAAATCCTTTTCTGAATGAACGTCTCTGTTGTGAGAGTATTACCCGGTCCCTATATTACACCCCTAAACACCCAAGACGGACCTTCTTCTTAATGATGAAGGATGATCCGATGAAGAGTGAGGAGGAGACGGCCAGCCCGAGGCCCACCCAGAAGTCCACCAGGACAGGGTTGGGCACCACGGCCGCAGAGGTCGCGGTAGTCGACGCGGAAGCAGCTTCTCCATCCAATCCGCTTGCGTTGCTTGTCATCCGCCTGAGAAAAAAAAGCAACATTGAAAACTATTTCAAACTAAATTCAAACCACTCGCGAAGGGAAAGTTGTCTAATTTCAAAACAAGTTTGCGTTAAATTTCAAAAAGATTGTAGTCTTTTGAAGCCAATAAATTTTGCTAGTTAAATTACTTCAGAGTCAAAATTTTCTTCCTTTTTCAGTTCACTAAAAAAACTGTTTTCTTTTAGATTCTGCTTTTCTTCGCTGTACATTCTGAGAGAGTTTTGAAGAGACAGGGTTAGTGAGAACCTTAAAAGAAGAGACATGGTTAGTGAGTACCTTAAAAGAAGAGACAGGGTTAGTGAGTACCTTAAAAGAAGAGACAGGGTTAGTGAGTACCTTAAAAGAAGAGACAGGGTTAGTGAGTACCTTAAAAGAAGAGACAGGGTTAGTGAGTACCTTAAAAGAAGAGACAGGGTTAGTGAGTACCTTAAAAGAAGAAAAGAATACTATTCCAGATGAGCCTTTTTCTGATATGGGGAAGGGGGCGACGTTTATGAAATCTCGCCAAGTCATTCATTCTTATTAGTCCACCTATTATCTTATCTACTGGAACTTTGTTTGATTGAGGTGAAAACCTAAGATAACGTTATCATAATGAGGCTTAAATGAGGCATAACACGAGATGTGAAAGAAGTCCTCTAAAATAATTCTCCTTCTAAAATATTGACTTTCCAACAACAAAAAAAAATTCAAAAATCTTAGCAAAGCTGAAAAATTCTATTTTCTCTTCATATAAAAAAGAGTATAACGGCTGGATAGAACATAATATTTCAATGAATTAAATTCGAAAAGTTAATTTTAAAAATTTATTTTCATGGCACCTTGCAAAATTTTTTTAACATGTGTTAATAAATAGTGATAGCTTGGTGAACAAAGTATTTTTAGGAAGAGAAAAGGAGGCGCCGAGGGAGGAAAAAAGGTTGGAGGAGAGATAGTGAGATAGTAAGAGGGCATAGAGAAGGCGGATCGTGAGCCTCGCTCATACACAGTCACAGATAAGCCGCGTGCATATGAGCAGAGAGATGTGATTCAGGAGGAGAAAGAGAGGGGTAGGAGGAAGTAAGAGAGACAGTGAAAGAGAGAGGGAGAGAGAGAGAGAAAGAAGGTTATGGAAGGGAGGGAGAGAGACAGTGAAAGAGAGAGGGAGAGAGAAAGTTATGGAAGAGATGGAGAGAGGCAGTGAAAGAGAGAGGGAGAGAGAAAAAAAGTTATTGAAGGAAGGGAGAGAAACAGTGAAAGAGAGAGGGAGAGAGAAAGTTATGGAAGAGATTGAGAGAGGCAGTGAAAGAGAGAGGGAGAGAGAAAGTTATGGAAGAGATGGAGAGAGAAAGTTAAAGAGAGAGGGAGAGAGAGAAAGAAAGTTATGGAAGAGATGGAGAGAGGCAGTGAAAGAGAGAGGGAGAGAGAAAGTTATGGAAGAGATGGAGAGAGGCAGTGAAAGAGAGAGGGAGAGAGAAAAAAAGTTATTGAAGGGAGAGAAACAGTGAAAGAGAGAGGGAGAGAGAAAGTTATGGCAGAGATGGAGAGAGAAAGTTAAAGAGAGAGGGAGAGAGAGAAAGAAAGTTATGGAAGGGAGGGAGAGAGACAGTGAAAGAGAGAGGGAGAGAGAAAGTTATGGAAGAGATGGAGAGAGGCAGTGAAAGAGAGAGGGAGAGAGAAAAAAAGTTATTGAAAGAAGGGAGAGAAACAGTGAAAGAGAGAGGGAGAGAGAAAGTTATGGAAGAGATGGAGAGAGAAAGTTAAAGAGAGAGGGAGAGAGAGAAAGAAAGTTATGGAAGGGAGGGAGAGAGACAATGAAAGAGAGAGGGAGAGAGAAAGTTATGGAAGAGATGGAGAGAGGCAGTGAAAGAGAGAGGGAGAGAGAGAAAAAAGTTATTGAAGGAAGGGAGAGAAACAGTGAAAGAGAGAGGGAGAGAGAAAGTTATGGAAGAGATGGAGAGAGAAAGTTAAAGAGAGAGGGAGAGAGAGAAAGAAAGTTATGGAAGGGAGGGAGAGAGACAGTGAAAAAAGAGGAAGAGAGAGAGAAAGAAAGTTATGAAGGGAGGCAGAGAGACAGTGAAAAAACAGAGAATTAGAGGAAGATAGACAGAACAGAGGAGATAGGGAGTAAGAAATAAACTTACAGGTGAGTAATAGCTGGAGCGAAAGGCCACCAGACGACTGTACTTTTAGCGAAGCTTTTTTGTTTCCATTTTCTTCACTAAAAATTTTTATTCTCTGCAAGCGTGCGATAAAAGTAGATGGACACAGTCACTACTGAAAAGAACAGGAAATGATCCGTAAGAAAATATTTCGAGAAAAGTTTCCAGAAAAACCAATAATGAAAACAGGTTGAATGTGTAAGATTAAAAAGAATAGATGAGTATATAACCAGGGAGAGAGAGAGAGAGAGAGAGAGAGAGAGAGAGAGAGAGAGAGAGAGAGAGAGAGAGAGAGCTAGTGAATGAGAAAGAGATTCAGGTTAAGGGAAAGAGATTTTTTTTTCCTAACCATGAGAGAGGAGAAACAGATCGTGGAGTAATCAAGTTATGATCAAGCGAGTGAAGGGGAGACATTAGAGTTAGAAAGTAGGGGAGAAGCGGAACTTTAAGAGTGGTAGAGGTATAACTAGAGAGTAATAGTACGAGAACAGCCGAGAGAGCAATAAATATAGAGAGAGCGATAGAGACAGAAATAGAGCAAGAGAAACGCAGAGAAATAACAAGAGATAGGTAAATAGAGAAAGACATAGAGAGAGACAGAGAAGAGCCATAGAGATAGACAGTGAGGGAGACAAATAGAGAGATACAGAGAGACAGAGTACATACTATCCGCCACTGCGATCGTCATCTCTAGCTGCTCTCTGGCTGATGAACTCTTTCCTCTTCTCAGCACACATCTAGGAAGAGAGTCAGAGTGCAATGTGCCGTCGAGAAGTCAATGCCAAGTAACACCTTTTCTACTATCTTGAGTGGATTACAAATTAAAAGGTGAGAATAAGGGGGAGAACACATAGAGTTCGCGGAATAACAGAATCAGAGAGAATGATAAGAGAAAGAGTGCAATGAAGGATTCGATAGAAGAGACAGTTAGAGATAGATCTCGTAGGAGTAGAAATTTGAAAAGAGAAAGTTTGTATAATTAGTAATTGAGAATAACAAGAAGGAAAGATATCATTTAAGAAAGTTTACAGAAAAAGGTAGAAAAAATTGTAGAGAGAATAGGATATGACTTTATGACTAATAGGATATAGTGATAAAAGAAAGATATGAAATGAGAAATGAAATGGACACAGAAAGCGTAAGAAGTGGAGAAGAGCGTTGAGCGTCATAATAGGATTGAAGAGAGTTCAGAAGAATACATGGACGAGAGAGGGAGAGAGAGAGAGAGAGAGATAGAGATAGAGAGAGAGAGAGAGAGAGAGAGAGAGAGAGAGAGAGTGAAACATATATAATAAAGTGCCAACATACCCAAGCGAGGAAAGAATATAAGTACACGATATTGAATTCATATTTAGAATAAATATCAGATTTTAAGAGACTTCTGAGAAGATGGAGAAGGCCTAGACAGCATCACTAGGCAACAATCACAAAGTGAACGCACACAAACACAAACATAAAGACACACGCGTGCACGCACCAACAATGAGAAATATTGGCACTTACGAAAATGAAAGAAACAAAAATAAGAAAACTGGAAAAGAAACAAAGGACAGCGAGAGTCTCGAGGAGAGACGTGGAGATGCTGCCAAAAGAGAGAGAGAGAGAGAGAGAGAGAGAGAGAGAGAGAGAGAGAGAGAGAGAGAGAGAGAGAGAGGGAGAGAGAGAGAGAGAGAGTTAGAGATACAGATATAGTGATATAGATGGACAGAGAATTAGAGAATGAGAGACAAAGTTTAAAAAAGTGTACCAAAAAGCCAAGCGTGAGTCAAAAATAATTGTTTCAGCAGTCAATATAAAATAATAGAGTTTTTTGTAGATTGGAGAGAGATGGTCGCATCTTGTCCCCCTCAGAGGGAATCAGAGAGAAACCCCCTAGATTGGAGAGAGATGGTCGCATCTTGTCCCCCTCAGAGGGAATCAGAGAGAAATCCCCTAGATTGGAGAGAGATGGTCGCATCTTGTCCCCCTCAGAGGGAATCAGAGAGAAACCCCCTAGATTGGAGAGAGATGGTCGCATCTTGTCCCCCTCAGAGGGAATCAGAGAGAAACCCCCTAGATTGGAGAGAGATGGTCGCATCTTGTCCCCCTCAGAGGGAATCAGAGAGAAACCCCCTAGATTGGAGAGAGATGATCGCATCTTGTCCCCCTCAGAGGGAATCAGAGAGAAGCCCCCTAGATTGGAGAGAGATGGTCGCATCTTGTCCACCTCAGAGGGAATCAGAGAGAAACCTAAATGCCTCCAGCGAAACGGGCAACTTGGTATCCTCGTAGTACGTTGCCTTCGCGCCGTATGGATTCCGGTTCATCCGTCAGTTTGTAGACGCACCGGATGTCTACAAATAATTTCTCAACTACAAATATTAGGAGACGTAAACAGGGATTATGTCATAACTTAGGGCTAATTTAGTGACCGGAAATGCCTCCGAGGCTAGTACGAACATTATCAAAAATTAATCGGTTAACTCATCTCCTTTCGAAAAATTGTGATTTTTTGCTGGTCGAAAATAGTTCTGAAATTGCCAGCAGATGAAAGTTTTTATATTTTCTTTTTCAATCCCCTATATGTCTACTGCTTTTATAAACAAAAAAAGGGTCCGAACAAAATGGAGAGGATTAATAAGAAGTGAGCGAGTCTTGACCTTTCATTGTGCACAATCTTTCTACCTACTCTGCCATCCCGCTTCTCATTATTCTTAGCCGTTTATAAGTGATCGGTCGCTTTTCAAGTTCCGTGGTGTGAATGACTTTTATTTCATTCATCTCTATCAAATCATTCTTCTTTCTAACTTATGAAAACATTTAAACATGAAAAGGAAATATGAAAGAATGATAAATTGTTCCTCGAATAACTTCTTATTTGCGATCAACTTCATCACAAGACTCTATTCGTTATATCTGAACGATAACAATGCCATCAAAATGAACCATTGATCTCCAGTAAAGAAACCTTAAAAACCAAAATTCAAAAACAGTTCTCAGTAAAAGTTTCAGAAAACTATTTTGTTCATATATTTTTAAAGCTAAAAATTTTTTTTTAAAACAAAAATAAAATATTCTCAGAATTGATATGCGAGAATAAGACAGAAACTTAGATACACAAACAAAATTCTCAGTTTCAAATGGAAAAAAACTTTTGAATGCCCATTCACATTATAAATGTAGAATAGGCCTTGAATATAGCCTGCGGCATCGACCTATATATGAGTCACCTGATTGAGTGTCTTCAGAGACGAGCCCTCACTCCTCTCCATTCGATATCTGCTTCATCCCCCTTCTTACTAAAAACAAAATTTTATTGATTTAATAAGAATTAATCATTACATGAAGTATAGTGTTTCCCTTCATTAGAGGTCATAAATCCACAATTGCTGAAAAAGTAATCAAAAATGCCGCTCTTTGGAAGAGCTTGAAATTTCGAGAAGCGATAGCTTCTCATATTCTAGATTTTTACGCTAGAAAATTGGTTGCTTTCCAAAATTCTTAGGTACTTCTTAGGCCCTATGTTCGCGTTAGGGCATTTTTGGACTGAAGACTACTCAATATTAGAATCCTGTGAATGTTGAAGTTTTTTTTGTTGTTGTTGCAAATTTGAACTTTTACAACAATGAAAATTCTAATTTTAAGTCAAATACCTTTTCGAGTAAAAAAGCAAATTCAAAAAAACGTACTTGATTTCTGGGCAAAAACCAGTGCTCGGACAATGCGAAGTCAATCTACAGTAAATTTTATTCTCGCTTCAAAGTGCACAGTTCATCACAAAATAAGGTGAGACATTACATGATTGAACGAAGGGCCAGTTAAGAATACTTGTTCATCTAACACCCGTTAATAACGCACATCATACTGAACAAAGAAGGAGAGCAAAACAGAGAGATAGAGAGCGAGAGAAGGAGAGAGAGAGAACGAGAGATAAAAGGACAGAGAGAGAGAGAACGAGAGATAAAAGGACCGAGAGAGAGAGAGAACGAGAGAGAAAATTACAGAGAGAAAGAGAAAGAGAACAAAGATGAATAGATTCTCTCATCAAGACACGTTTCACTTCACCGAATTACACTTTTCTTCATCATGCACAAGAACAAAAGCAAAAAAAACTTCACGGGTGCGTAATAGGCATTTACAATCAAGTTTATTCGCTATTGAACTCACAAACTCACAATATAACTTTGAGGTAAAAGACTGAAAATTAAAAACAGAGACTTATTTTTGAACAGGTATTCCTAGGTTCAATGGAAGAGAAGCACTTCAAAATAACTCTACATTCAGAATTGATATCGAACCTCTCGTGTTCACTGCAGAGTTATTTACGGAGACTTGCTGATTATAGCATGCAAAAGAATCGCCTATCATCCGCGGAACATCTCAGAAGTGAGATGGAATTCTTTTTTTGAGTAAAGGATAGCATCATTCAAAGAACTCATGCAACCATTTTGGAGAACAGTTATGGATGAAGCCCATCTAAGAAATGTATCTTTGCTTGGAGAGGAAGCTTTCATGCAGAAGACTCCCGATGCTTGTCTCTCCATACTCTGAGTCCATTCAGTCGACCGTCTTCCGAGAATGGCTCTAACATAATGCGACTTCTCCCAGGAATCGAACAAATTTTCACTTGATTCTCTAAAATTACATAATTTTACAAAAATTATCTTTAAAAGACTTATTTCTTCATCAGATGGTTCTTTTCTAGAGGATTTAAAATAGATATGATCGCACCAATTAAAGCCAATCCTCCAAGAAAATCTAAGATAATCGATCAAGAAAACAATGGAGTAATTCATCATCTCTAACCGCTTTGTTCTTTTCGAACAAGTAACTTCAAAAACAATGATCTGTAGTTGTTTTTTTAAAAAAACTTTTTATCTTGTGTTTCGAGCCAAATATGAATTTCTCTGATCTACCACAGTTTCATATAAATCTTTGAGACTTCGATTTCATAGAGATTTTATGAGACAACTTCTCATAAGAAAAATAAAAATATATAATCAGAGCAAAAAATCTAAATATTTCATTTGGGTCATGTGAAGAAAACAGAAAGTCTATTCCATTAAGCCAAAAAGCAATCATAGATAAACTACCAACTGGTAAAAAATTTTCTAGCGCGACGGACTTACCGACTCTCTCACTCACTCGTAATAACTACTGTAATAACTACTGTATCGCACTTTACGAAGCTAAAATTGAAAGAAAAATCTTTATTCCTCTACATAAATAGAACGTTTTACTTGCCAAAACTCAGCCTCAGTCGGTTTTGTAAAGTTGAAAGTGAAATGTTTAACCTACACTAGCGATCGACCTAATGAAAAATAAAGAAATATTTTACCTATACGAGAAATTAAAATTTATTTTCAAAAAAGTTTCTTGAAAAAAAAGTCACACCCAGGGCATTTCTCTTACCCGCACTGCGGGTGAAAAAAATCTCTGCGGTCTCCAAAAACACCAGAAAACCTTCAGATTTACGCACTCAAAAGTTTTTTCGATTTTTACTTCAGGGAATTTAATAAATCATAACGAAAAACACTTCGAAATTTTAGAAATTTTGAAAATCTATGTACTCGAAAAAATTGTGTAAGTGGTGAAAAACGTCCTGGTCAAACCTTGACTTTTTCGTATGGCGCATCGATTGATCATGAGCAGCTGCCCCTTTTCCACTTTGACATTAACGTATTCATCTCGCAAGTCGAGTGTGACACTTCCTCGTGGATCCTTCAGCTCGATCTGACATTCACTCAATACAATATTATTCTAATACTATAGTGAATTGACAAGTGGTCAAACCTGTCTGCTTGAACTGTCACTGCCAACTTCAACACTCTGCACTACTCCCGCCACATCTGACAAAATAATGACGAATCATATAGTAAACTGATAAAAATTCTATAATATCAGAGAACATCAGGACAATTACAAAGAATTGGAACAGGTCTTTAGTTTCACACTTCTGCATTCAGACAATTTTTCACTTTACCATGTTGTTTTCTTTCATGACTTCTGTCTTCACATGACTACTTCAGCTGACTTATTCATTTTTTTCACATGACTCACCTAACTCTTCATTGGCATTATGAGTCAACTCCGGAATGGGAACGAGAATCCTCCTGTTTCTCAACTTCGGCCCATCAACCTCTGCTGATGATGGAACAATCTGATAATCACCGAGACTTTGGTTTTTTAAAATTTTGATTTCGAAACAAACTCTGACCTTAGTTTGGTTATTAATTGAGATGAGGATGCCCTTCTCATTGTCTCTGGATGGTCTCTGTTTTGTGACATCTCCATTCATAATCTCATAGCTCTTCCCGAATTGAATGGTCCGAGCAGTCTCCGCTGCTAATTCCGCGACTGCCTCCACTTCCAATGTCGTTCCTTCCTGTGAGTTTCTGATGAATCCGTTCAAAGTGAACATAACCCTATTACTTTCAACTTACTTGATCCGTCAGTGAGAAGCTGAAGCGGGGAAGAGGCTCCCTTCCATAGACAACCACTCGCCCTGCGCACTCACTCACCTCAACACTATAAGTACACTTCTCTCCGATTTTTAAAAATAAAACATGTCTATCTGATCTTTCTAGTCGGTGTTGAGATTGAGATCCTTTTCTTTTCTGTTACGCTAAAGAACCGCCAAATCAACTATATCGAACGCTTCTTCTTGCAGAAAAGGTACATCCTGAAGCCTTTTTGAGTTTAGCGTGCAGGTGCGTGAATATTGCGCGAATGGTAACCCTGTTCGAATCTTACCATTCTTAATGGTTTTCGTGTAGAAAACCCAATAGTACTGTACTAACCCTTCCGTGAACACGGAAACTCGTGGAAGTTGATTGAATATCACTGATTGGTGTGACACATGAACTCTCTGCAACAAAAAATTTTTTGATACCCTACCTCAAAATAGATCACTTCCCTTGTTGAAAAATAAGAAAACGACCGCTCTCCGAGCCTGTGAGCCTGGAATAATGAGAAGCTAGTGGAGAGCATAGAAGAAAAAGCCCTGTTATTCTCAAAGACTCCCCCGCTCAAAGAAAAGTCGTTTGAAAAATTCTCAACCGCTCAAGATACCCATCTTAGATACTTGAAGCCAGCGTGAAAGGGAAAAATACCATTGGGAAGAGTAGAGGAAGGTGCATCTCTTGATGGATGAGAAGTTGGAGACGTAGAGGGAACTATCAGAGGACTGTGGGGGGAAGGTAAACTGCCATTCATGCTCACTCAAAAAATGTGGATTTTAAAAAAAGCTTGATTACTACAACAAAATTCTTGAAGAAAAATACCAATTAGAGAAGTAGTTTATGGAAAAAAAACGTTAACAAAAAGTTATTTATTACACTCGAAAAAAACTTTGTAACTTTAATCTCATCAGTTTAAAAAAAATGATCGAAAACTAATTCAAAACAAAACCTTAAGAGATAGAACCAATAAGTCAATATCACATTCAATAAAAGTAAGCTGAACCTCTCATAGGTGGACGGAACGGTGAATTGGAGCGGACGGCTGAAGTGAAAAATCGCAGTCCGGGCAAGGCTAATTTGGGCGTGCTCAATCTGCAATCAAGAACATGTCTCTACACTTTATAAATAACATACATTTGTTGATTTTAAAAAATCTGAAAAACCACCACTAATAAGTCAAGGGGAGGTCTAGTAAAATTATAGACGAGTGAGTTTTTTTCCACCCTTATGTCCAAGGGTTAAATAGTTGCCAAACCAGCCATGTTAGTGCAGAAAATGATCTACATTCTCTTCTCCTTCCGTTCTATTCTACTTTTCCTCTACTTCTCTCTTCGCTTTTTTCGCCTCTTCTTACACATTTTCTAACTCGCTCGGCGCACACAACATGCCACAGAACGGTCTCATTTAACGCCTGCTCTTATCTAACTTCTATACTTTTCTTTTTTAAAAGCTTATTTTTATTATTCCAGGCTTCACGCTTTAATGAGAGGTCGTTCTCTATTTTTGACAAATGCAGGTTTTCTGTGTCTAGAATATATGAATTTTTTTGGCCCACATTTTCAATTTTTGCTTTCTCGTCTAATTTTAGCCATATCGAGCTCACATTGTTCCCAATATCTAATCTCTTTTTCTTTCACATATTTAGTAGTTTTTCTCATTTTTAACCAACTCACCCGTATTGGCGGTTAACTTTTAAACTTCAGAGAAAAAAATTCCAGATTTAACAATTAATACTTCTTTAGCTTCTGTATTTATATTTCAAACTAAATGAGCATTTGGTACTTGATGAAAAAATAAGTATCTGGTATAGCAATAAACATTATTCCAAGTATTTCCTCATTAATTAATTATGTTTCCGAAACTTTCCTCCATTTTATTAGACATATGTGCTTTTGAAGCTATGTCTGAGTTTCCAAAAACAAGAGCATCAAAAACTAAGCGTACAACGAGGAAGCCAAAGCTGTGTTTCCGACGAATTCACCGCCCATCTGGATGGAACCATCTTCTTTCGGTTCACTCAATTCATTTTATTATATATGCATTTGCCAAGAAGCAAAAACACATAGTAAGATATTCAAAGCAAACTTTTCATCCAATTGTTCCATTTGTTGTCTTGCCCGTTTTATCGAACTTTCTCTCAGTGGAATGATGCTATTCGTGCCGGCTGTTCGGAATAAATTCAACTCTTCAGGGCTGAAATCATGCTCAACTCAAATTTTTTGTTGTTTTTTACCCACAAAAAATAGAAGTTTTTGGGGGAAAAGAAAAATCAAGAAGAAAAAAAACTCGCTCCGCAGAAAAACTCGGTAACTAAAACAAAAAACATGTCGTTAAACGAACTCTGCGTCCAATAGATTATCCACAAGCTCCTGGCCTTCCAACCGCAATTTTCTCTTTACCCCACTGAGACTTTGTTTGAGGTAAACATCGTTAGCCTTTTCTTCCCGCGTGGATGCAGAAATGTGAAAACTGCACAAAAATATATCAGCAATGCAAAGAATAGTGTTTTTTCTGATTTTAGTAGAAAAATTAACCAATCTGCTTGCGCTTCTTTTTTATCTGCAGCCTCATATTCCTCTTCCTTGAACTTGCTCTTCACAGCATTTAGCGCTTCATGCGATACAAGCGCGGGTATATTCTTACCCGCTGTTGTGAATGGACTTGCGATCGAACAGCCGCTGCAAAAACGCATCTGTTCAAAACAAAGTCCTCAGAAGAAGAATAAATAGGAAAGTTTAAACGAAACTTTGTATTTAAAAAAAAAACTTTGATGCTAGTTTTTTTTTTAGATATTTAACGAGAATTTTTGTTGTTATCTCAGAGAATGAGATTTCAGATGTTTATATCTGGTGAACAAAATAATAAATATACCGAACAATGCTTTTGGCGAAAACATTTTCATCCTCACCTCATCATCCTTCTGTGATATGCGTAAAGTAAAACAACACCGAGGTGCGGCATATCGTTCCACTAACTTGTAGAATACACCATGTTTCTACGATTTATATGACACCGAAATAGGTCTGGAGTTTTTCTATTAAGGTACATATGTACATATAAGCTTTACTCGATTTTCAATGTTTTTTTTAAAAAAGTTTGGCTTCATAATTATTTCGCCTTCGATGATGCTAAATCCAACGACTTTAAACTTTCGAAGAGACAGTTTCATACTCACCGTATTCGAGCGCGTCCTCAGGCGGTGGAAAGTCGGATGTCTCTATGTACATTTGCATTGAAGATAGCGGGATTGCTCGTCGTGGAACCAATATGGATAGTATAGTTCGTCAGAGGAGGGCGATGCCGAACTGGCCTGGGCATGCCACCGGATAAACATCAGCCGATACTCCCCTTTACTTTGTAATGGCGAGTTGAAGGAAGCACCAGTAAAAGAGAAGCACCAGTAAGAGCCCGGTTAACGAAAGGGTCTCGCGGAGAGGATCGCCGACTGCGGCGCGAGTGAAGACAGAGAGGAAAAAGGAATTTTCTCGACAGCACCTCAATAACAACTGTTTCGCAGCTGATTAATAGTTCCAGCTCCCAACTCAGCTTTTTCGTCTATTGAAAAGCGACTACTTTAGCTGCTGAAATAGTAGCAAAATAGTCTCCCGTCGCACTCAGTGTCAGCCATTGCTTCTTCAGCTATTTTAAAATACCTCTTCGTAAAAGCGAGTGTTTTGATATTTTTGGCGGGATTAGAGCATCTTGTTTGGAAGTCTTCATTAATATTTCTCGCCCGGTAGGGCTGAGGCAAACAAGAAAATGTTAGAAAACAAAATAAACAGAAGAAACATCTTATTTTGTTCAGAAATAACCAAAACTGTGGACAAGAATCATTATTATGTGAGGATAGAACGGAGAAAAGGAACCCATCAGCCACATAATGGCTTAGGGCCATAAATTAAATAAAACGTTGTTTAATCTGTATCGTTGCATGAGTTTCTTCCATGAAGACTCCCTCGTTTAAAAAGAAAGAAAATCAACTTTGAGTTTGATCACACTTCTATTATAGTAATTGAGTCATTAATTGACTGGTTGTTAACATTAAAAACAACGAAATAAGCCATAATTAAAGTTCCAAATGTACACAATCATGATTAATTACAGTAAATCATTGCTATTTATCCAGTTGAAGACGCATACTCTAATCTGACTGTTACGTAATGCATTTACAAAGACTGATGCAAATGTTTTCATGGCGTTTTAGAGATTTAATGAATGTTTACCCGCTGAAGATCAACTAATTATTCATTCCAGGAGGCCTAAATTTAATTAAATCAACAAAAACTTTTACTTGTGAGGAATGAAAGCTGTTAGAGAGAGAGAACGAGAAGCGTGTCGGAATAAATTGTATTTGCTTGCAGAAATTTTAATCTCGCTAGAAAAAGAGCGAATAGAAATACAAATAAGAGTTCATTAGAGGGAAAGCTTCGCATTCCACAACCTGAGAGAAATTAACAAGTATTCTTTTCAAAAATCACGAAACAACACCGAAAAACTCATGAAAAGACGATGTTTCTCTGTACACTAATAAGAAGACGATGTTTATCTGTACACTAATAAGAAGACGATGTTTCTCTGTACACTAATAACATGATTCACTTGAGATGATATCAATGGATCCGCTCAACGTACACTTCAACTTCTGTGGTTAAAACACGTACCGGCAAGTAGCTATTGCAACGGGGTCCACCTGTTGTATTGGGCAACTCAGTAACGAGTATTGTACAAATAAAGAGAAAGAAAACGTCGCTCACTCTAAGAGATATGTTATTGAAGTAAAGAGATAACTGTTCAGAGTCATGAAAATGGTGTAATCCCGAGTCTCGTATGATATCCGTGCCATATACGAATTGTCTCATCTCAGAATCACATACAAAGTCATGGCAAACCTACATCACAACTAATTCACACCACACTAAGCGATATACAACAAGCGAGTCGAGAGGAGATTTAGTCTTCACATTACTTTTCGCTAATCTCCTATTTATTTACAATTCAGCTTCGGCTTCGACGACGAATCCATCTCCTTCTCCCCTATGGGAGCCCTTCTCACCCAGCAATGGCTTCCGACTTTCGTTTTGGATTAGTCCCTGGAACAGGAAAAAACTCACCATTTGCCCCTTTTGAATAAAAAAGAAAGACAGCCAATAAGTTTCAAATTAATTTTTAAAAATGTCAAGACTCAGGAGTGAAAAGCTGTTGTTTTTGTTGTTGTTTGCCCATAGGTCCTGTCGAGGAGAGTCCTATGGGATAGGTTGTGAAACGCTGTGAAAGTTGTGAAAACATTGAAAAGCTATACTTGATGACTCTCTCAAAACTGAATCATTGCGACTCTCTCCTTAAGAAAACTCAAAGTAAAATTATCTGATTATGAACAAAAAACCCATATTGGGTTGGTTGGCCAGGAACTCCACTCGACTAAGTGACTGACGTCTTCAACAGCTGAGGGATTCCTTGTGGGTTCGGGAACATAGTCCCTCTCTTCGCTCTCTTTCGCCTTTTTATCCTCAACTTGCACATCAGAATCCTTTCCCAGGAATGGAAGTTCATTCAGCACCCAGGAATTCTGCAACAAAAAAAACGCATCATCACTAAAATACTCGAAAAAAATATCTCAGTTTTCAAAATAGTAATGTGAGCCGCCAATTCAAATTAGGATCTAGAAAACGGCGAATGGAGATAAGGTCAGGACAAGATAATGATTAAAGATTGGAATATATGGACAAAATAAGAGGTTGAAGGAAGGTTGGCAAGAAATGAGTGGGGCGGAAAGCCAAGGGTCAATTTCCTACTTCAATCACAAAAAATTTGACCTTCTTGAAGTTGGCGGATGTGGCGTTGGAAAGGTTCTCGACAATCTGGACAAAGGTCGGCCTTTGAGAGGGCTGATACTGCCAGCAGACAATCATCAACTCGTACCTGATAAGAAACTTCATTATATTCTGCTCCTTCCTTTCATGTCTTTGGGTTTCTAACCAGAAGCGCGGACACTCCTGCGGCGGGTCGAGTCTCTTCCTCTTAACGCAAATGTAGTCGACGACATCTTCGTTCTGAAGGCCTTGGTACGGCTGCTCGCCCAGGGTGAGCATCTCGTAGAGGACTATACCGAAGGACCTGCAGACAATTGAATGATTGAGGCCTCAGAATCTCTCAGTCAATCTTTATCTCTCTCTCTCTCCAATCTCTCTTTCTTTCTCTTTTCACCCTCTCCCTCTATCTCTCCTTTTTCTGCCTTCCACCCTCTCTTTCGACTCTCATCTCTCTATCTTTTTGTTTCTCTCGCTCTTTATTTCTCTCTCTCTGTCGCTCTCTCTGTCTTCCCCTCCTGCTACTCCGGACTCACCAGACATCGCTCTTGAGCGTGAACTTGCCGTCCTTGAGTGACTCGGGAGCCATCCACCGGACGGGCATCAGCCTCTTCCCTGTCGGTTTGTAGTATTCGTGGTAGTAGATGTCGCGAGCCATGCCGAAGTCGCCAATCTTCACTGTGTTGTCTGCTCCTACCTGTGCTTCTTTCTTCATTAACAAGCTTGCGAGAGTTGGATAGTAAAGTCCTACCCTCTGCTGCTTTCAAAATACGGTATCTCTTTCATTTTCGAGAATGACTTGACCAGAGATTTTTCTTTCTAACAATTCAAAAAAATTTTCAATTGCGCCGTTACTCTGGCATATTTTCGCTTATCGCGGGCTTCTACGGGGATATTTTCGCTTATCAAGAAACATTTTTTAAATATAATATATTCATCATAAAAGCCCCTGAATGTCTCGATGTAAAAGATTGCCGTAGGCTAAGATATTTACTGACCATGCAATTCCTGGCTGCGAGATCCCTGTGGCAGAACTTGAGAGACTCAAGATAAGCCATTCCATCCGCGATCTCAGCAGCCCATTCGAAGTACTGCGACTCAGACGGAACCGGGAGGTTGTCCACATTCTCTTCTCCCTGCATTCATGCCTCACATTGCCTTCTATCTATGTGGAAAACCACTCAGCCCAAGACGTTCTAATTACTCTAATTTTCAATCGTTTCTTCACAGCGATTGGTTCCCGCAACAACAAATTCTGATTTCCAAAGAATAAATGTACTTTCCCCGTGAACCCGATTTCGTTTCAACGAGAATTTACATATATCCAAATTTAAATAATGAAAAATTTATCAGCTCCTGGAACTTTTCACACTACCCTGACCATGCGATTTACTTTCTCGGTGACGCTGTTCCGCTACTCTCATGAAATTTTTCAAAAAAGTCTCCGTACATCTGGCCGTCTGCTGCGAAGATGATCCCTGAGGTTGCCCTTGGCCATCATTTCCATGACTACAAGCACTGGTTGACCATCCGACACCACTCCGTACAGTTTCACGATGTGGGGCGTGTTGAACTGCTTCATCACTGACGCCTCTGCAATTTCATTCTTTTTGCTGAACTTCATATCTTTCTTTGAAACTTTTCACACACTGATTTTCGAAAATCAGCGGAGAGAGAAGATGGGGTAGTCGAAGAGGAAGGGAGGGAGAAGATGAGGTAGTCGAAGAGGGAGGGAGGGAGAAGATGAGGTAGTCGAAGAGGGAGGGAGGGAGAAGATGAGGTAGTCGAAGAGGGAGGGAGGGAGAAGATGAGGTAGTCGAAGAGGAAGGGAGGGAGAAGATGAGGTAGTCGAAGATGGAGGGAGGGAGGGAGAAGATGAGGTAGTCGAAGAGGGAGGGAGGGAGAAGATGAGGTAGTCGAAGAGGGAGGGAGGGAGAAGATGAGGTAGTCGAAGAGGGAGGGAGAAGATAAGGTAGTCGAAGAGGGAGGGAGGGAGAAGATGAGGTAGTCGAAGAGAGAGGGAGGTAGTCGAAGAGGGAGGGAGAAGATAAGGTAGTCGAAGAGGGAGGGAGGGAGAAGATGAGGTAGTCGAAGAGGGAGGGAGGGAGAAGATGAGGTAGTCGAAGAGGGAGGGAGAAGATAAGGTAGTCGAAGAGGGAGGGAGGGAGAAGATGAGGTAGTCGAAGAGAGAGGGAGGGAGAAGATGAGGTAGTCGAAGAGGGAGGGAGGTAGTCGAAGAGGGAGGGAGAAGATAAGGTAGTCGAAGAGGGAGGGAGAAGATGAGGTAGTCGAAGAGGGAGGGAGGGAGAAGATGAGGTAGTCGAAGAGGGAGGGAGAAGATAAGGTAGTCGAAGAGGGAGGGAGGGAGAAGATGAGGTAGTCGAAGAGGGAGGGAGGGAGAAGATGAGGTAGTCGAAGAGGGAGGGAGGGAGAAGATGAGGTAGTCGAAGAGGGAGGGAGGTAGTCGAAGAGGGAGGGAGAAGATAAGGTAGTCGAAGAGGGAGGGAGGGAGAAGATGAGGTAGTCGAAGAGGGAGGGAGGGAGAAGATAAGGTAGTCGAAGAGGGAGGGAGGGAGAAGATGAGGTAGTCGAAGAGGGAGGGAGGGAGAAGATGAGGTAGTCGAAGAGGGAGGGAGGTAGTCGAAGAGGGAGGGAGAAGATAAGGTAGTCGAAGAGGGAGGGAGGTAGTCGAAGAGGGAGGGAGAAGATAAGGTAGTCGAAGAGGGAGGGAGGGAGAAGATGAGGTAGTCGAAGAGGGAGGGAGGGAGAAGATGAGGTAGTCGAAGAGGGAGGGAGGGAGAAGATGAGGTAGTCGAAGAGGGAGGGAGGGAGAAGATGAGGTAGTCGAAGAGGGAGGGAGAAGATGAGGTAGTCGAAGAGGGAGGGAGGTAGTCGAAGAGGGAGGGAGAAGATGAGGTAGTCGAAGAGGGAGGGAGGGAGAAGATGAGGTAGTCGAAGAGGGAGGGAGGGAGAAGATGAGGTAGTCGAAGAGGGAGGGAGGGAGAAGATGAGGTAGTCGAAGAGGGAGGGAGGGAGAAGATGAGGTAGTCGAAGAGGGAGGGAGGGAGAAGATGAGGTAGTCGAAGAGGGAGGGAGGGAGAAGATGAGGTAGTCGAAGAGGGAGGGAGGGAGAAGATGAGGTAGTCGAAGAGGGAGGGAGGGAGAAGATGAGGTAGTCGAAGAGGGAGGGAGGGAGAAGATGGGGTAGTCGAAGAGGGAGGGAGGGAGAAGATGAGGTAGTCGAAGAGGAAGGGAGGGAGAAGATGAGGTAGTCGAAGATGGAGGGAGGGAGAAGATGAGGTAGTCGAAGAGGGAGGGAGGGAGAAGATGAGGTAGTCGAAGAGGGAGGGAGGGAGAAGATGAGGTAGTCGAAGAGGGAGGGAGGGAGAAGATGAGGTAGTCGAAGAGGGAGGGAGGGAGAAGATGAGGTAGTCGAAGAGGAAGGGAGGGAGAAGATGAGGTAGTCGAAGATGGAGGGAGGGAGAAGATGAGGTAGTCGAAGAGGGAGGGAGGGAGAAGATGAGGTAGTCGAAGAGGGAGGGAGGGAGAAGATGAGGTAGTTGAAGAGGGAGGGAGGGAGAAGATGAGGTAGTCGAAGAGGGAGGGAGGGAGAAGATGAGGTAGTCGAAGAGGGAGGGAGGGAGAAGATGAGGTAGTCGAAGAGGGAGGGAGGGAGAAGATGAGGTAGTCGAAGAGGGAGGGAGAAGATGAGGTAGTCGAAGAGGGAGGGAGGGAGAAGATGAGGTAGTCGAAGAGGGAGGGAGGTAGTCGAAGAGGGAGGGAGAAGATAAGGTAGTCGAAGAGGGAGGGAGAAGATAAGGTAGTCGAAGAGGGAGGGAGGGAGAAGATGAGGTAGTCGAAGAGGGAGGGAGGGAGAAGATGAGGTAGTCGAAGAGGGAGGGAGGGAGAAGATGAGGTAGTCGAAATCATAACTTTTCTTTTGCCATCCTACAGTCGAAAATCTCCACATTCGACTGTTTTTACGCGTGAAGAGTAGAGTTTTTATTCAGAAAAAAGCGCAAGGCCAGGTTTTAATGACGAATAATAATATCACAGATAATTTTTTTATCCATGAAAAGATGTTAAGGAAAAGAAGCTGTTTATGTTTATCAACGAAAAGCTGTCTATTTTTCAGAAAGTGATAAGATGGAAATGAAGAAACCAATGAGGAAATGCAGCCGCTCTGACGCGTTCGCATCCTCACTCACAGTCTTCACGGCGCAAATGCCGAACTTGGCCTTGCACACAGATTCCAATTCTTCTCCGTATCCCCGGTAGACCTGGGAAGTAAATGTGAACATTTAAAAAAAGTAGTTTTCAAAAAATCTCAAACTAATCTACTATTTGGAAAATCGTTGAGAAGTGATAGTAGTTTTCGAACCATTTGGTGGAATCCACCAGGAGCTTTTCAACCAACCTTTCCGAATGTTCCTCTACCGATTTCCTCTTCCAGTTTGATCTTCGACCGTGGTAGCTCCCATTCATCCGCCTTGTACACTTCGAACTGGCTCAGATAACTGCACAGCAGACAAACTTTAGCCCAACCACATTTTAACTACGCTCTTCTCGTTAAAAAAAACTTACGGGTTTACTAATCATCCTTTCATAAAACACTTCTAATAGGGTCTTACAGTATAAACATGATCTACTCGAGACTGGGGTTAACTACATAGATAAAATGTCAATAAACCAACTCTGGATTGGCAGAAATCGTCTGTCGAATGTACTCTCCCATGTTTTTGGCATACATTCTATTGATGCCTTTGTACACGATGAGAGCAGCGATCGCCAAGATGAGCATCAGGCAGAAGAGAGCAATCAATACTCTCTGCAATCGCATTCATTGATCACCTGCTCCGATGAGAACGTTCATTTATAAAATCCACCTTTTTTCAAATATTTGAATGAGAGTAATGATAAGATCTCTACTTCTCACTTCTCATTATTCTAGACCGCCCAGCTCAAAGAACGGTTGTTTTCGCTGAATATCGGAACTACAGTGACCTATGTTTAACTAAGATCACATTCACCACAAATAGTACTCAACATAAACTCCAACTAAAATCCATGCGCAAATCTATGCGGTATACCGAAAAGGATGATAGTCTGATTATCTGTTTGTATGGCAATATCTATTTTTCTCGCTCATTTTCGGTCGCTTTCCAAAGTATTCCATTCCCTTATGATTTGCCTTTTACAATCTACACTTACTTTTTTAAGGTTGTAAGAAAGAGCTTAATTGTAAACCACACACACCCAAGAAGATACCTGCACATCAAACATACATACCTGGATAGTGAAGATGCCAGGTGTGTGAATGAGGAGAATGTCCACACTGCGGGTGGGATTTGACGGACCCGCCAGTGTTATCGCTGTCACCTTCGATTGGGATTTACATCAAAAGTTGATTTTACTCTTTGCTGGTCAAAAAAGCACTTGCTGCACAAGATCTTTCTCTCTGTTGTCACTTTCTTACTTGCTCTGTCTCTTTTCCCTCTCTTCCTCTCTTTCTTACTTGCTCTGTCTCTTTTCCCTCTCTTCCTCTCTTTCTTACTTGCTCTGTCTCTTTTCCCTCTCTTCCTCTCTTTCTTCTTTCTCTGTGTCTTTTTCTCTCTAACACTCAAATGTGATGAATATCCCCTCACATGTGCCCTATAGTCTCCATCAGCAAGTCCTTCGAATAAGATGCCGCCTGCGAACTGATTCGCCGTCACGCACTGCTCTACCGGAGTCTGCAAAAATACGGTCTCACCAAGCAGTGCATTTCCCTTGATTATATCTACATCTTCTACATGAAAAACATCGTTGAAACCATTTACCATTTCGAAAATACAAATGGTTCAAACGAAGCTCTTTATAAAAGGAGAGAAAAGCTTGGGTCCATGACACTTTGTTACACGAAAGTTTGTTACACGATACTTTGTTACGGGGGCTTTTGCTTTTAGTGTGTTTTAAATACTGTATTTTTGATAATTTTATTCATTGAATCGAAAAACAATCAAAAAAGTGAAAAAATATTTCATGCGGTCTCTTTCCTAAGCCGTACGGCCTCGTCAGCATACATTTTAACTGAGCCTAAGCAAAAAAATCTGTGAAGGTCGTGTAACAAACTGTCGCGATACCGAAAAGCTAACCGAATGCTTCCCTTCATTGATCATTGTCACTCTGAATCCGAGAGTCTGACAGTTCGGATCGCTCGGCGGTTCGAATGTCACGAGAGCGGTACTTGTACCATTCACTTTCTCCATTATGATGCTCTCTGGATTGACAATGTCCTTTTCGGCTGAAAAGGAAATTTATCCTTCTAATGATGAATGAACCAACCTTATCTAATGAATAATGTATATGTCTCGAAACACACTGGCAACAGTGGCCATTCGTGACTCTACACCCTTAAGAGCCTGTCACTGATGGAGCCGGATCATCCAGTCCAGAATCGAGCGCGACCTCAGGTGGCGGATAGAGGGACGCCTCCCTACGAAGAATTCGTGCTGGGAGGTAGCGGGAGAAATCCCGCCGCGGACCAAAACTGGGTAGTATAGCTCGTCAAAGGAGGGCGATGCCGGACCGGCCTGGGCATGCCACCGGACAAAACATCAGCCGATACTCCGCTATACTTTTCAATGGCGAGTCGAGGCGCCAGTCAAATAGCCTCTTGCCTATCTACGGTCAACGACAGGCGAGACGTCTCTACTCCCACCAAAAACTATGCTAGGCCGGCTTGACCACCCACTCACAAGGCCTATAGCATGAACAGGTTGCTACAACAATGTCCGCCTTCACAAGGTGCAGCATGACAGTTTCAGGACTGCAAAGGACATCAAAACCCTTCTCCGGACGCATCTTGTCCAAAGAACACGAGAACTTCTCTCATTGAAGAGAGCGTTCATAACCAAGTCTTCGATGCGGGATGCTTGCCGGCAACAACAACAACAACAATGAATATATGTATATGAAATACTCACGAATTGCAATGGTTCGAATGGAATGGTAGACAGCCTTCAATGAGCAAGAAGAGTACGGTACTCTCACGTCTTGACACGCTTTGATCGAGATCTGCAGAAATGTCTATTTCTTTTTCATCCTTATTCAACATTTAATACAGAAAAATTCCTTTACTTTCGATAGAAAATTCGTAATTTCAATTTTAAAACTACGGAATCTTTTTACACATGAGTCTAGAAAATATGAAGTATACTCTTTATCATTTCTTGTTTTTGTTTCACACCAGGTCATTTTACATCGCTGCACCCTGAATGTGGATCTCGAAAGCTTACTCCACCTGATACTCCGTGAAGTGGACGAGATTCTGGATGAGATAGGAAGTCTCGGTGACATTTGTCGAGTTTCCCTGCACAACTCGACGGGGCAGAAGCAGCAGATAACCCGGCTGATGAGGCTGCAATACTCGACATTCAATGCGGAGTGACTTCTTTTCTTTGACTAACTACTCGACTGACTAATAAACCTTCGCAAGATGAATCGTGAATTACTACCGACTACTGACTCGTTTTGATTAGTGAATGACAATTTATGTATCCTGATGACTTTTGAACACTGAATACTGTAACTTATGGACTTCTTGATTTTGAATGTGTTACCATTTCAACAGGAGTCGGCTCCTGGGTGATTCCTTCGGTTTCTTGTATTGAGATGTCACTACCGTCCTCTTCAGTGAAATTCTCGCCTGGACTCGTGTTGTTCTTGTCTCTCTGCACTCTCTCCAGCAAAGACCTTCGACCCTTTCTTCGTGATTGCCCAGAATGTCTTTCACTGAAATCCGTCTCGTCACGCGATGCAACCCGTAAAGATCTTGTGCGAAGAGAGTCGCACACAAAAACGAGCACAAAAATAAACCTACAACTGATTACTACGTGTTAGTGTGACGAACACGAAAACTCAGCGGATAGAAAAGAGAAAGAATCCACTCAACGGAACCGTCTGGTCCATCTTATTTACGATTCAAGTGCAGAAAAAGTTAAGAAAAAACAGAAAACCAGAGTTATAAGAACAAAAAAATATACAAGCGAAAATATTTGTAGGAGAACAAGAGAAGATAAAGCTATCTACTCCACAACAACGACATTTTACAGTAGAAGAACAGCTGCATATTCATATACAGGGGTTTTTTAGTGTGCAAGAAAAAGGTACAGACGCCCGCCGAAGGTGGAATTTTTTTTCCTTATCGGTCCCCTCTTATGATAAAAAAAAAACATAGGCCCGTGGAAAATTGTTTTACATAAGGGTCCCTCTTTGAGATTTGAAATACAGAGGCCCGCCGCCGACAGCAGGTCTGACATGACTATCTAACCCCTGTTCATATGCGCAGAAAAAAAAGGTATTTCCAATTCTCAACAACAACAACAACAGCAAGAAAAAACTAGAAAGTGTACTGCCATATTCGAAGAAGAAAGTAGAAGAAAGGAAAATAACAAAAACTTGGTATCTTTTTTGGATAAGACTTTTCATGGCTTATCCCAGAAAAGTTGCCACGAAGAACAATCAAGGATCAACTTTGACTTCACAACATCAAGGGATACGCAAGAGAAAGCCGCCCTGGTAAACCTTTGGCATACTGTAGAACCCTTTCTACAGTATACCTACAGTATACTCTCTAGCGTAAGGTAGGCCTTCCGAGGGTACTCTAGGGGTGTTCTAACATGGAATGTCCCCTCTTCCTCCTCCTCTCCCTTTTGTGTCCCTGTGTGTTGTTCCTCTTCTCCTCATCGGCATCTCTCCAACTCGTCCACTGCTCACAGCGGACAGGGTCATATCGCACCTCGCAGCTGCCAATTCATCCCCCAATCAACAATTAAATCGAATATCTAATCAGAAATCAACAAATCAAATGCTAAACCGTCAATCAATATTTCCAAGCTTTCTTACAACTAATACTTAATTCCACAATTCAAGTAAATACATCAGTAATCATCCGCAATATACACAACTCAAACGAGCATGACAATTCTCAAATATTCAAAAAATTCGAGCACAATTATTCAAATGATTAAAATAATAGATGAACTAAATGATGCACAAAAAATTGAGAGATTTTTAGAGATCAGTAATTTACTTACAGGAAAAGACCGAGAAACACTTCGAAACGTGTGTTGAACATCTATATATTCTGTTTTTCGCTGCAACAACTGCCTACCTTTGTACGAAAACCACGTTTTGTACAGCGTTCTCGAATACATCCTTGTGTTCAGCAGCCAAAAGTCGCTGCTCATCTGGGACATCTGAGCCGTCGTAGAAAGGCCGCTCCTCTCCGTTGCCTGAACCGAAAAGCGCCTTCGCAACTTGGTTTCTCCTCTTCAAAACTGTCTATTTTGGTTTATATACTCGGAAGATCAGCCGAAATTTCCAATTAATAATTGTTACTTGTTTCTGAGTTTTTAACCTTAAATTCGTTTGAAATGCCTCTTTTTTTAAAACAAATTTTCTCCCTTAATCTCTCGATGGCTTCACATCCTATGAGAGCACACCATATAATAGAGCCGGTCACCACGGCGCAAACAACACCGCCATTTAGCACTAATTCATTGACTGACTGAATCGACTAACCACTGGAACTACATTCGCAGCAGCCCTTCTTGTAGCAAACTCCTTCCCTTCCCTCCTCCCCTTTCAGGTAGGCAGCCAGAGTGGGAGCAGGGGAGGCTCCGCCCTCTTTCACTCCCACGCCTGCTTCCTCTTCTGAGCTGCTGCTCATCGCTGAGCCCGATCGATAAAACTTACCTCCTGAGAAGAAAATCATCGTTTTTTTTATGAAGAGAACAATGATTTAGATTGCCTACTGTGAGCTTATAAACAAATCACAGAAAATGGAAAGAGAGATTACAAGGCCTTTATAATTTGAGAAAGGCACCAGTCTCGCAGGCATGGTTCGTCTCATAGGTCATCGGTCGATATTGCGGCTCCCATGTTATGACATAGTGAGTGACGTTGCCGTTTGGCATATCTGGCGGATCCCATTCCAGGTAGACGCTGCCTGTGTCTGCAATTACACCGCTTAAGAATCCACTAAAAACTCTCGAAGTGGGTATTTAATTTCCAATCTTTACTTGTGCATAGAACCACTAATGTTTTAGTTAATGACATCCAACCTAAAAATTATCAAATTGGGTGCTAAAGACGGTCGGATAAGTTAGATTTTGCCAAAGTTTGTAAGTGAGAGATCCGAATAGCGTCCATGTAAACCTTCGGTCTGGTCTCCAAATAGGACTCGACCAACCTCTCGACTCCACTTTCCTGATCCTCGGAGCGGAGGGCGAGGCGTAGTTGGTCCGTACGATGACGACGCGAGAAATGGCATTCTTGGCACCCGGATGATTTACCATCCGAGTTTGGACGTATATCGCGTAGCTGCAATTATTTGTTGTGGGCTTTTCTTTGTGAATCATGTTGTTCAACAGTCTTATCATGAGCGTCTCAACATGTCTTCTCTCCATTTGAAAAGTATCATGATCTATATTGTTTTGGCAGTCCGCATCATTAGATGTGATGTGAATGTACGGGCAAGCGCTTTTTATGTATTTCGTGCGTCTCTTGGTAGAATATCATCATTCTACCTGGCCATAAGAAAGTTTAATAGAATGAATCTGAAGAACTCCTTCGGCTACCGCACGTCCTGATTTCTGAATAAACTAGGAGATATAACATTCAGCCACCTCAATCAAAATCTTTTCAAGAAGTTCCTTCTATCTTACCCTAATCTACTGAGGATCCTTCATGTTTATGTGGAGAATTTATAATTTATAAGTTTTGAAACTTTCTCGATAAAAAACTACAAGTTGTGCCATTATTTTGTTGTTTAAATCAACCTGACTCAGTTCCGAATTATATTTAAATCAAATCTACATTATTATATTATATTTAAATCAAATCATCATTATTATATTATATTTAAATCAAATCATCATTATTATTATCATACAAGATATTACAGGATTTATTTAACTGTGATTTTCTTTTCTGGTTTTTAGTTGTTGTTTGAATCATTTCATTTCATTTTATAATCATAGTCCATCTTTTTTTTCTATACTTTTTCCTGTCTCAGTTTCAACTTCACGCCATATCCTCCAACTTAATGTCACATATAATTATTTATTGAAATAAATAAATAATTTTCATGAAAAACTGGTAATTTCAACCTTATGAAACTGGTAATTTCAACTTTATGAAACTAGTGATTTCAACTTTATGAAACTGAGAAAAGTTAAATTTAGTTAACAAATCATGAAAAGTCATCTAGTAATGCTCGAAACATCAATTATTGAAAAGCTAAAGCACGTTTTAAACCACTCCTTCCTCACTCTCTGTCTAGCTCTCTAGCTCATCTGTGACCACCCAAAAAGATGGCTTTTCTCTCGCCTTACAGCGAACCCCGGAACATTTAAACAGGTAGAAGACGACAAACTTGGCATCTGCCGCGATTCCTTCGTGGGCGACAAGCGATTCGACCGTCGGGATCTTATCTTTGTCCCTTCCTCTTCTCATGCTTCTGTCATTCTTGACCGCTTCGAATTGCTGAATTCATACGTTTATTGCTGCTCATTCGTTACGGTATCGACAAGAATTGTAGCTGACGTTATACGGTAAATATCACCTAGTTAATACTTTAAATGAGCTTAACCTTCGAAAACTCCAATGACTTCAAGAAAACAAAAAAATAAATTAACAAGTTTGCCTATTTGACATCCTTGATGCTGAGAAACCCCTTTCCATCGAATAACTCACCATCATCCATGAGTCAGAGCAGGCAGATCGGTCCTCGTCGATCGATACTTCCTCTGGGTTGTCAGTGTACACTCTTTTATAGAATACCTGCAAAATATACCTTTGACACCCCGCAAAAAAACTTCAAATAACAAGATTATAAAAAAATATAGTTGAATAACTTTGCTAAATTCTTCAATCAAATAGTCTATAACATGGACTTTTCTGTTTTGGTATTTAACCATTGAAAAAACTACTTACGGTTATTAGGCTGAGAAAGAAGGTAACCTGGTATCCGAGGAATTTCCTGTGATCGATGTCACTAGTGTTGAAGGCATTCCAGACAATATTGAATCCTTAACAACCAAGGCTTTCATAACCATGTTCATTTTAAACAAGCGGCTCTCTGTCGACCTGTTTGGGACCAGGGGTTAAATAGTTACCGGATCAGCTATGATGGCGCATACATGTTCGCACCTAAAATGGTCTACATTCTCTTCTTGTTCCGTTCTATTTCACTTTTCCTCTACTTCTCATTCCATTCTTTTTGTCTCTCTCCATCCCTTTTTAACTCGCTCGGCGCGTACAAACATGCCTTAGACTGGTATCATTTAACGCCTTTTTGGGACCTAGTTTGATGACTCTTTTAAAGAAAAAAAACCTAACCAATAATTATGGATCTGGGTTATACACTTATCGCATTATAACAGTCGATTGTGAGGATTAACCTTTCAACTTTTTAATTGTTCAATAGCACTCGGTTAAACTACAATATATATATGTTATGGCTAGAATGGATCAGATCAATTCCCAGAATTGATCAGAAGTTCGTTTCTTTCTATTTTTACATCAAAACTTTCCTTATGCGGTCTCGTTAGCCTAAGTCGTACGGCCTTATTAGCGTACACTTTTGCCTAAGCCTAAGCGTTTTTTGATGTGAACAAATTTATTTTTGAATCAGTATGTTTAAATTTGTTAAAATTCTTTTTACATTAAAAACGCTGTTTTTTGATGAAAAATATTCTTAAATTATTATTTTTAACTTTTTTTACATTAAAAACGCTTAGGCTTAAGTAAAAGTTTACGCTAATGACGCCGTACGGCTTAGGCTAACGAGACTGCAGAAGAAAAGTTCTCATATTCAGCCGAAAGAGCTATCTGATACAAAAACTCTAGCTTTTGATCAATTCTAGGAATAGATCTGATCAATTCTAGCCATAAAATATATATAAATATTCCCTGGTTAACTTCGAATTTCTGAAAGTGTTTGGTCGAACCAGAATAAAAAGTAACCAGCTGGAAGAGGGATGACAGAAGTTATATTGAAAGATGATTCGTCGCCTTAAAACATATAAATACAAATTTGAGTAAACTCATTGAGATTGAAAAAAATAGTTTTTACAAAAAAATGAGACTATTATAAACGAAAAAGGGTGAAACGAACAAATAGCCTTGTCTCCATTGGAGAAGGTGCTCTGATCCTCCTCCGACAGATTCGCCTTCATGTTGAGATCCGTCATCAATTGCACCACTCGTTGATAACACAACATGCGGTTGTTGTGCACCTCAATAACTTACAGTACTATCGCAACGCCAATTAAGATACAGTATTTCGGCCCAATTAATATATTTAATTTTTTGGTACATTTATTTTCTTTTTTCTCATTCTATATCTTTGATTACACAATCTGTAAAATCACAAACTAAAAAACTAACTTATTTTGAAAAAAATTAAATCTATGAAATGTTCAATAATGACCTGGACAGTTCCGTCTCCAATGGAAATGTTGCGATTCGGGAAGAGATAGCGGAGGTTCGGGTTCTCATAAATGGCGATTGAATATCGACTATAATCAAAAATAATAGACTTTTCCTAGTCATTTTCATTAATTGTTTTGTCATGTTTACCATTTTTTCTCCTGTGTCGAAACCCTTTAATCCGAATAGGGCAGGAGTTGTCTCTATTCTTCATCATTCTGTCTACTACTCCGAATAGGGTAGGAGTTGTCTCTATTCTTCATCATTCTGTCTACTACTCCGAATAGGGTAGGAGTTGTCTCTATTCTTCATCATTCTGTCTACTACTCCGAATAGGGTAGGAGTTGTCTCTATTCTTCATCATTCTGTCTACTACTCCGAATAGGGTAGGAGTTGTCTCTATTCTTCATCATTCTGTCTACTACTCCGAATAGGGTAGGAGTTGTCTCTATTCATCATTCTGTCTACTACTCCGAATAGGGTAGGAGTTGTCTCTATTCTTCATCATTCTGTCTACTACTCCGAATAGGGTATGAGTTGTCTCTATTCTTCATCATTCTGTCTACTACTCCGAATAGGGTATGAGTTGTCTCTATTCTTCATCATTCTGTCTACTACTCCGAATAGGGTAGGAGTTGTCTCTATTCTTCATCATTCTGTCTACTACTCCGAATAGAGTAGGAGTTGTCTCTATTCTTCATCATTCTGTCTACTACTCCGAATAGGGTAGGAGTTGTCTCTATTCTTCATCATTCTGTCTACTACTCAATGTATCAGAGTGGAGCTTCTCCAGAAGTCTTCATATATTTCTCGGACTGCATCTCTACAAGACTGAAACTACGCAGTCCATCAAGACACACAACTATTCTTCCATCTTGCCCTAGTCAATGGAAAATCCCTGTTAAGGTCCTAAGCGTGATCTCTGAATCAGTCATCTTTTAAGAGTAAGATCGCAAACATGCGAATGGCGTGAAATATGAACTGACTTCTGATAGAGACTCTTCCCTTGGATAGAAGTGAGATTCTTGAACATGCTCAGTGAGATAATTGTCGGGGAGAAACGAATCAGCAGATACCTTAACACCCTTGTCTTGTCTTCTACCACAACGAATCAGCAGATACCTTAACACCCTTGTCTTGTCTTCTACCACAACGAATCAGCAGATACCTTAACACCCTTGTCTTTTCTTCTACCACAACGAATCAGCAGATACCTTAACACCCTTGTCTTGTCTTCTACCACAACGAATCAGCAGATACCTTAACACCCTTGTCTTGTCTTCTAACACAACGAATCAGCAGATACTTTAACACCCTTGTCTTCTACCACAACGAATTTTAGCTCGAAACACACTGGCAACAGTGGCCATTCGTGACTCTACAGCCTTAAGAGCCTTGTCACGGATGGAGCCGGATTATCCAGTCCAGAATCGAGCGCGACCTCAGGTGGCGGATAGAGGGACGCCTCCCTACGAAGAATTCGTGCTGGGAGGTAGCGGGAGAAATCCCGCCACGGACCAAAACTGGGTAGTATAGCTCGTCAAAGGAGGGCGATGCCGGACCGGCCTGGGCATGCCACCGGACAAAACATCAGCCGATACTCCGCTATACTTTTCAATGGCGAGTCGAGGCGCCAGTAAAATAACCTCTTGCCCTTCTCCAATTAACGAATGGGTCTCGCCAAGAGGATCGCCGACTGCGGTGCGAGTGTAGACGGAGAAACTCTCTCCGGACTCAAAAGGATCCTCACCACCAACCTATCCCGAAAAGACTCCCCTACAGGACCTATGGGCAAGACAACAACAACAACCACAACGAATCAGCAGATACCTTAACACCCTTGTCTTGTCTTCTACCACAACGAATCAGCAGATACCTTAACACCCTTGTCTTGTCTTCTACCACAACGAATCAGCAGATACCTTAACACCCTTGTCTTGTCTTCTACCACAACGAATCAGCAGATACCTTAACACCCTTGTCTTGTCTTCTACCACAACGAATCAGCAGATACCTTAACACCCTTGTCTTGTCTTCTACCACAACGAATCAGCAGATACCTTAACACCCTTGTCTTGTCTTCTACCACAACGAATCAGCAGATACCTTAACACCCTTGTCTTGTCTTCTACCACAACGAATCAGCAGATACCTTAACACCCTTGTCTTGTCTTCTACCACAACGAATCAGCAGATACCTTAACACCCTTGTCTTGTCTTCTACGACAACGAATCAGCAGATACCTTAACACCCTTGTCTTGTCTTCTACCACAACGAATCAGCAGATACCTTAACACCCTTGTCTTGTCTTCTACCACAACGAATCAGCAGATACCTTAACACCCTTGTCTTGTCTTCTACCACAACGAATCAGCAGATACCTTAACATCCTTGTCTTGTCTTCTACCACAACGAATCAGCAGATACCTTAACACCCTTGTCTTGTCTTCTACCACAACGAATCAGCAGATACCTTAACACCCTTGTCTTGTCTTCTACCACAACGAATCAGCAGATACTTTAACACCCTTGTCTTGTCTTCTACCACAACGAATCAGCAGATACCTTAACACCCTTGTCTTCTACCACAACGAATCAGCAGATACCTTAACACCCTTGTCTTGTCTTCTACCACAACGAATCAGCAGATACCTTAACACCCTTGTCTTGTCTTCTACCACAACGAATCAGCAGATACCTTAACACCCTTGTCTTGTCTTCTACCACAACGAATCAGCAGATACCTTAACACCCTTGTCTTGTCTTCTACCACAACGAATCAGCAGATACCTTAACACCCTTGTCTTGTCTTCTACCACAACGAATCAGCAGATACCTTAACACCCTTGTCTTCTACGACAACGAATCAGCAGATACCTTAACACCCTTGTCTTGTCTTCTACCACAACGAATCAGCAGATACCTTAACACCCTTGTCTTGTCTTCTACCACAACGAATCAGCAGATACCTTAACACCCTTGTCTTGTCTTCTACCACAACGAATCAGCAGATACCTTAACATCCTTGTCTTGTCTTCTACCACAACGAATCAGCAGATACCTTAACACCCTTGTCTTGTCTTCTACCACAACGAATCAGCAGATACTTTAACACCCTTGTCTTGTCTTCTACCACAACGAATCAGCAGATACCTTAACAATCTTGTCTTGTCTTCTACCACAACGAATCAGCAGATACCTTAACACCCTTGTCTTGTCTTCTACCACAACGAATCAGCAGATACCTTAACACCCTTGTCTTGTCTTCTACCACAACGAATCAGCAGATACCTTAACACCCTTGTCTTGTCTTCTACCACAACGAATCAGCAGATACCTTAACACCCTTGTCTTGTCTTCTACCACAACGAATCAGCAGATACCTTAACACCCTTGTCTTGTCTTCTACCACAACGAATCAGCAGATACCTTAACACCCTTGTCTTGTCTTCTACCACAACGAATCAGCAGATACCTTAACACCCTTGTCTTGTCTTCTAACACAACGAATCAGCAGATACTTTAACACCCTTGTCTTCTACCACAACGAATTTTAGCTCGAAACACACTGGCAACAGTGGCCATTCGTGACTCTACAGCCTTAAGAGCCTTGTCACGGATGGAGCCGGATTATCCAGTCCAGAATCGAGCGCGACCTCAGGTGGCGGATAGAGGGACGCCTCCCTACGAAGAATTCGTGCTGGGAGGTAGCGGGAGAAATCCCGCCACGGACCAAAACTGGGTAGTATAGCTCGTCAAAGGAGGGCGATGCCGGACCGGCCTGGGCATGCCACCGGACAAAACATCAGCCGATACTCCGCTATACTTTTCAATGGCGAGTCGAGGCGCCAGTAAAATAACCTCTTGCCCTTCTCCAATTAACGAATGGGTCTCGCCAAGAGGATCGCCGACTGCGGTGCGAGTGTAGACGGAGAAACTCTCTCCGGACTCAAAAGGATCCTCACCACCAACCTATCCCGAAAAGACTCCCCTACAGGACCTATGGGCAAGACAACAACAACAACCACAACGAATCAGCAGATACCTTAACACCCTTGTCTTGTCTTCTACCACAACGAATCAGCAGATACCTTAACACCCTTGTCTTGTCTTCTACCACAACGAATCAGCAGATACCTTAACACCCTTGTCTTGTCTTCTACCACAACGAATCAGCAGATACCTTAACACCCTTGTCTTGTCTTCTACCACAACGAATCAGCAGATACCTTAACACCCTTGTCTTGTCTTCTACCACAACGAATCAGCAGATACCTTAACACCCTTGTCTTGTCTTCTACCACAACGAATCAGCAGATACCTTAACACCCTTGTCTTGTCTTCTACCACAACGAATCAGCAGATACCTTAACACCCTTGTCTTGTCTTCTACGACAACGAATCAGCAGATACCTTAACACCCTTGTCTTGTCTTCTACCACAACGAATCAGCAGATACCTTAACACCCTTGTCTTGTCTTCTACCACAACGAATCAGCAGATACCTTAACACCCTTGTCTTGTCTTCTACCACAACGAATCAGCAGATACTTTAACACCCTTGTCTTGTCTTCTACCACAACGAATCAGCAGATACCTTAACACCCTTGTCTTGTCTTCTACCACAACGAATCAGCAGATACCTTAACATCCTTGTCTTGTCTTCTACCACAACGAATCAGCAGATACCTTAACACCCTTGTCTTGTCTTCTACCACAACGAATCAGCAGATACCTTAACACCCTTGTCTTGTCTTCTACCACAACGAATCAGCAGATACTTTAACACCCTTGTCTTGTCTTCTACCACAACGAATCAGCAGATACCTTAACACCCTTGTCTTCTACCACAACGAATCAGCAGATACCTTAACACCCTTGTCTTGTCTTCTACCACAACGAATCAGCAGATACCTTAACACCCTTGTCTTGTCTTCTACCACAACGAATCAGCAGATACCTTAACACCCTTGTCTTGTCTTCTACCACAACGAATCAGCAGATACCTTAACACCCTTGTCTTGTCTTCTACCACAACGAATCAGCAGATACCTTAACACCCTTGTCTTGTCTTCTACCACAACGAATCAGCAGATACCTTAACACCCTTGTCTTGTCTTCTACGACAACGAATCAGCAGATACCTTAACACCCTTGTCTTGTCTTCTACCACAACGAATCAGCAGATACCTTAACACCCTTGTCTTGTCTTCTACCACAACGAATCAGCAGATACCTTAACACCCTTGTCTTGTCTTCTACCACAACGAATCAGCAGATACCTTAACATCCTTGTCTTGTCTTCTACCACAACGAATCAGCAGATACCTTAACACCCTTGTCTTGTCTTCTACCACAACGAATCAGCAGATACCTTAACACCCTTGTCTTGTCTTCTACCACAACGAATCAGCAGATACTTTAACACCCTTGTCTTGTCTTCTACCACAACGAATCAGCAGATACCTTAACAATCTTGTCTTGTCTTCTACCACAACGAATCAGCAGATACCTTAACACCCTTGTCTTGTCTTCTACCACAACGAATCAGCAGATACCTTAACACCCTTGTCTTGTCTTCTACCACAACGAATCAGCAGATACCTTAACACCCTTGTCTTGTCTTCTACCACAACGAATCAGCAGATACCTTAACACCCTTGTCTTGTCTTCTACCACAACGAATCAGCAGATACCTTAACACCCTTGTCTTGTCTTCTACCACAACGAATCAGCAGATACCTTAACACCCTTGTCTTGTCTTCTACCACAACGAATCAGCAGATACCTTAACACCCTTGTCTTGTCTTCTACCACAACGAATCAGCAGATACCTTAACACCCTTGTCTTGTCTTCTACCACAACGAATCAGCAGATACCTTAACACCCTTGTCTTGTCTTCTACCACAACGAATCAGCAGATACCTTAACACCAACAACTTTCCTTCAAAACATTTCTCTTCCCGTTTTTCTTCTACCACAACGAATCAGCAGATACCTTTCTCTTCCCGTTTTTCTTCTACCACAACGAATCAGCAGATACCTTATTTCTCTTCCCGTTTTTCTTTTACCACAACGAATCAGCAGATACCTTAACACCAACAACTTTCCTTCAAAACATTTCTCTTCCCGTTTTTATGGAGCTATGGGCTCCAAATTCTACCCACGTTGCCTATTTTCACTTCAGAGATGATGAATATTCTAGCTGCTGGCAAATCTATGCAGCCTCAAGAGAAACGTTGATACAAAACCTTGTTAACTTCGACTTGATCTCTTTTTGCATTAAACGCGTTCGCTTTCTCTCTTCAAATCGCGCCTTGCCCTCACATTCAGTGTCTTCATCAACGCACATGTTTTTGAGTGGTAAGAAAATTTCAGACAACTTTCCTAGTTGCACTTACCCAGTGATGACTCGGATGGATCCAAAGGCCCTTGTGAGCTTCTCGACCTTGAAACTGGAGCTGAGGCGGAGTTCGATCTCGACGTTTCCCTCGACGATGTCGCAGCCTTCCAATTCGTACGCTATCGACTCCGTGTCCACCACGCGGGTACCGCAGCGCTTCGGGCAGTTGCCTTCGCACTTGCGACACTCTCGAATGTCACTTTCGTCGTAATCACCTGGATATCATCAAAGGAAAAAATTTCAAGAAAGTTTTATTGGAAATTCTTCAATATCATTCAGTCGATCGTATGAAACAACAATCATATTGAGCATAAAATTTTACACGAAATCATGTCATACTTTGAAACTAAATGCGAAAAATTATGAAATATCACATGATTATCATTATCATGATTATCATTATCATGATTATCATTATCATGATTATCATTATCATGATTATCGTTTTCATGATTATCATTATCATTATGAGAACCGAAAGTTATCGAGAACAATAGAAATCCTTAAAATTCAGATAGATTGTTTGGTTTTTTCGAACTCCAAACTACTCGCTATAAAAACTTCAAAGCTTGACTGATAGCACATCCAAAAAGTAACCAAAACAACGAATTTTAAAAAAATAATGAAAAAGGAACTGTCGGGATGGGAAGAGTACTCTTCATATCCCCCAGGGCAATCAAAATCGCACTTTCCCAGGATTGGCTTGTAGTATTTATTGACGCCGTCCGCATTTGGACGATGCTCTTTTAGACTGCAAATCTTCTAATCAACATAAACACAAAACAATCATTATTTTACTAGCATAAACTGTGTGGAACAAATAAACACATTATTTATGTTATAGACATATTTTATATCTTCCACTTCCTCCGGCAGCGCTGCTATGAAGCTTCTCATCGGGCTGTTATGGAGCTCCTCATAGGGCTGCTATGTAGCTCCTCATAGGGCTGTTATGGAGCTCCTCATAGGGCTGCTATGGTGCTCCTCATAGGGCTGTTATGGAGCTCCTCATAGGGCTGTTATGGAGCTCCTCATAGGGCTGCTATGTAGCTCCTCATAGGGCTGTTATGGAGCTCCTCATAGGGCTGCTGTGGTGCTCCTCATAGGGCTGTTATGGAGCTCCTCATAGGGCTGTTGTGGAGCTCCTCATAGGGCTGCTATGTAGCTCCTCATAGGGCTGTTATGGAGCTCCTCATAGGGCTGCTATGGAGCTCCTCATAAGGCTGCTATGGAGCTCCTCATAGGGCTGTTATGGAGCTCCTCATAGGGCTGTTATGGAGCTTCTCATAGGGCTGTTATGGAGCTCCTCATAGGACTGTTATGGAGCTCCTCATAGGGCTGTTTTGGAGCTCCTCATAGGGCTGTTATGGAGCTCCTCATAGGGCTGCTATGGAGCTCCTCATAGGGCTGTTATGGAGCTCCTCATAGGGCTGTTATGGAGCTCCTCATAGGGCTGTTATGAAGCTCATCATAGAGCTTTTATGGAGCTCCTCATAGGGCTGCTATGTAGCTCCTCATAGGGCTGCTATGTAGCTCCTCATAGGGCTGTTATGGAGCTTCTCATAGGGCTGTTATGGAGCTCCTCATAGGGCTGTTATGGAGCTCCTCATAGGGCTGTTATGGAGCTCCTCATAGGGCTGTTATGGAGCTCCTCATACTCATCATTCGCAAACCCTTTTTCAATTTTATATTTAAAAGCTATTCAAAAGCAATAAATTCATAACTAATTCGATTGAATAATGATGTCGATATGAAAAAAGCCTAGATATTCTTTACTTTGAAAAACAGTTTTTCAAACCACTTCTGAAAAATTTCATTCAATAAGCCGATCAAAAAGTAATATGACTGTTCTTACGCATCTCTTGACACTTATTGTGAAAAAGGCAAACCTAAGACAGTACTCCTTCGTGATGCATCTTCCCAGATAAGAATACAGATGCTCCGGGCATTTTGCCAAACAATTTCCCTCGTGACGGAAATAGCGACACGCAAAACACGCTTTTTCATCATCTGAACATCACAAATTCGAAATGAATTAATCGTAGGTAAGGACTAAGAATACGGTCGGAGAAGGCCCAAAAATTTCTTAATCCTGGCGATATTGGTCTATAGGCGGCGTCTCATGGAGTCGTTTAGGAACATCAGGCTGAACTAGTTCTTCCGGATAAAATCCCTTACCTCACCTTTAAGACACAGCGGAAACTACTTCACGGTGGAAAAAACGTCAGGAAGAGCTCATCTATCAATTATCTCTGCAAGTTTTCTTTTCCCTGGTGTTTTCCCCGTTTCGTCGGCTCACCTGGTCTCTCGCAACCAGCCATGCACAGGGGATGACAGGACTTGCTTGAATTCGAGACTGCACACCCAGGACCAGGCTCGAATCCTCCTAAGGCAAGTTGGTTCGACTCTGTCTTCTCCTCGAAATCGCACGCTGAAATAAGTCAGGACTGGTCTTTTATCGAAACAGATATGTAAATTCAACTGTTGTGTAAATCTTATAATGCTCATTATTCTATTCCGCTCTTTAGGTGGAGTTCAAGTCGTGACTTTCGGGCAGGGGTTCGAAAGTTACCGGACCAGCTATATTGGCGCAGAAATGTGTGCTCCGGAAATGATCTACATTCTCTTCTCTTTCCGTTCTAGTTTACTTCTCCTCTACTTCTCTTTCTGTCTTTCCTCGTCCCTTCGCTTGGCGCGTACAAACATGCCTCGGACCGGTCTCATTCAGCGCCTGATTCAGGTATTCATGTTTGAAAGATACCTTAGACATGTATATTCCCTACGCTTCCCCCCCCCTCGGGGAAAATATAGGTGCGTGATTAATAAAAGGTGATGTAGAGAGAACGGCTAGCTCAGAACCTAATACGTGATAGATAGTAACAGATAATTATTAACGAAATCTTTTAATGGAAAGCGCAAAGGATAAGCGCATCTACTTATTCCGCGGTGCGGGTAAGGTAAACACCCTGCTTGAGTTTATGAAAATACGACCGAGCCGTTCTTGAGTTTATGAAAATACGACCGAGCCGTTCTTGAGTTTATGAAAATACGACCGAGCCGTTGCATTGGTTTATATAATACGACCGAGCCGTTGCATTGGTTTATATATAACCTCTTTCTATCTCTAAAACTCATGGGTTTTTCACTGGTAGTTGCTTGTTTAATTACAGTTGAACTAACAGGCTGTTCTACTTCGCAATAGCTTTTTTCTATTGCATTCTCTCTATTTCTCCCCCCGCAATGTATTTCTCTCGCTCTATCTCTCTCACCATATTTCTTTCTCTCTCTATCTCTATCTCTCTATTTCTCTCTCTATCTCTATCTCTCTCTCTCTATTCCTCTCTATATCTATATCTATATCTATCTCTCTCTCTCTCTCCCTTTCTCTATCTCTCTCACTCTCTCTCTCTCTATCAGCATTCCGATTTTTCATCGTCATCTGCGTTGTTTTCAGAGTTTTTTTTCTTGCAGGTGAGAACATTTGGAAGGAATAATATCTTCTGCTGAAATAACACTATTTTATCTCAAACCCCTGATACACTCTCAAGGAAGCCTGAATTCCCCGGCCCTCTTGTCTTTCCTAATCTTCCCCTCTTTCTCAAATGAATCCAATTATGGAAGTCTCCTGCGTCAGTTGTCTTCATCTAATCCCATGAATATTCGACTTAGTAAATAATCTCATCTCGCTGCAATACCTCCGAAACACCTAGAAAGCTGCTCTTTTTGCGTATTCCTTCTCAGGAACTCCTCTTCTCATCATGTGATCTGTTGGATCTTTTAGATCTCTTCTTCTATCCATTAATCTCGACTTCTCTCGCTGTATTTCTGTTTCATTCCCTCTCTCTCTTTCTCGCTCTCTGTCTCTCTCTCGTTCCCTCTCTGAGAATGTTTACTTGTAATCGTTGAAATAAGTTTGCATTAATATTCTGAGAGAATATTCGAAGAAGCTCTTGCATTAATGCGTCTTCCCGATATCCGAGAAAAAAAAAGGAAAAATACTTTTTAAAAAACTGCAATAATAAATAATTTGTTGTTGCAGGGGAAAAGAGAAGAAGAGTCACTAAGAATCAGACTCACTCACTCACTTCGTCAACAAGGGAACGGGGAGAGCAGAGTACAAGACAAGCCAGTCTTCTACTACTATATAAACACATAACAGAGAGAAAGAGAGTGAGAGAATCGAATAATAACAGAGATACAGTAAGAAAAAGTAGAATAGAGCGCTACAGAAGGTTAGCGAAAGGGATAGAGACTCAGATATATATAGAGAGAGAGAGAGAGAGAGAGAGAGAGAGAGAGAGAGAGAGAGAGAGAGAGAAATATGAAAGCGAAGAGAACGAAAGAGAGAGAGATAGGAAAAAGAGAGCAAGCCTCATACATCGTACACATTATAACAAAAGATATAGAAAAGCATTGTGTACGGTGCAGCCATGAGCAAACTGCTGAGATTATGTTTCATCGAATTACTTCATGCTCATCATACAAAACGGAAACTCTTTTAAAATTCAGTAAGGAAATTAGACAATGAGACTGAATCAGAAATTAGACATCGAGAAAATATGTCATTAAATTTTTCACTCAAAAATGACAACGCGTCGTGAAATGGTACGAGGCTTTCCTAAAACATAACAAAACGCCACCATCTCGGTGTTAACTGTAACGCCCTTTTGGCAGTAACTGAGAGCGCCCTTCCGGAAGGATGTTTTTCTTATTGCAAAAGCAGTTTGTACATATTAAAACTAATTACCAAAAAACGGCAATTTAGTACTAGGAGGCCAGACAGAAACGGTTAATGACAAGTTGAAATTTCCATTCAAATGAGTCGTTTTCATAGCTGTGTTGGATATGCATGAGAGCGTTATTCCCCGTGCAGGTCAGTGCAAACCCAAGTCGCCCAGCAGTGAACATCCCAGTTAAGGTTTCCTGAGTACCTTCCTGGCAGTAAGTTGCATTCCAGCAGGACCGGATGCCCGCAGTAACTGTTCGACAGCGCATCGACTGGGGAACATCGCATTCGTCGTTGCATTGTTGACCTCAAAAAAATACATGTTGATTCATCCAACTTCAAACTAATTTAATCAAGTAAACTAAAAACTGTGAATTTTTCCATAGAAGCAACTGAACCAAACTGTATATTTTAACAAACATTTCCAGCTTTTGAATCAATAAAACAAAAAGATACTGGAGAAAATTGATTATTACTATTTATTTCAACCAGTATCGATGAAGTTTAATTGGGAACTGTATCGAAGTCTGGGGAATTTTTTTTAGCAAAGTAAGGTGAACAGCTACTGCTTTTGAATCTCATCAATTTCATGAAACATCACCAACTAACAGGACCCTAACAGGACCTATATCAAGCTCAATAACTAATTTAATACACAACTAAATCAAAAGCTCTAAGTTTGACCGCTGATCTGATTGATAGCGAATGTTCCCTGACTAATGAATGGGGTGGATACAAACCAGAAGAAGTCCCATCTACCACGAGAACATCGTTTATGGGACCAAAGAGGAATGCCTGCCAATCGATATTCTTCGTGAAGCACAATGAAGGATTCTCTGCGATGCGAACTCCTCCGTTTCTGATGACTCGGAGGGAAGGGAGACCAATCTGGAATGGTCATTGAGATTGGTGAGACTCATTTATTGATTGAAAGGGCTACGATCAATTCCTAAACAGAGCTTTAAAACTACACATGAAACCAGGGTGTTTTTCTAACCCACACAGTGGGTGAAATCTATGCAACATCCAAAAAACTGGTGGAACAAACGCTTTGTTCGTTTGCATTCTCTCTTCCACAGAAAGCCTTCAAGAGCGCAAGAAAACGTGTCATTGGGGCTCTCTTAAAGGCCTTCCGTTCTATACAGGTTTTTCTGCGAGTGGTAATTAACACTCTGCCCGAAACGCGTAAACCCACCCGCAAGGCTCAAATTCCTCTTCTCAAAAGGGTACATACATATAACGCGGTAAGCCTCATGATATGGTTCAACACCCCATCCCTATGATTTTGTTGCCGTTTAGCAAACGCCGCCCGTGTGCGCCTAATATCAGGTTCATACCAACTTCTGGAGAACCCTTAACCGCCAATCAGGCCATAACCAGGGTGAGATCGGCACTTCAGCGAAAGAATATTTAAGTAGCCCCGTTTTCCATGTTCTCTTAATATCGCCAGGCACTACCAGTCTTCCTTATGAATGTCTAATCAAATCCCGTCGCACGCTTTTTCGACGCGTAAAGCGACTCGAGACAAATGCTATTTTCCCGCAAATAATCTATTATAACAAGCCTAAGCTTCAGAGTTCATAAATCCTCTTAAGCCGGATAATTAGTTATTTACCGCTCCTATGTTATCAATAACTTGAAGGCATGCATCATTCAAAATTTCATTCCCTCACAAAATGATCAGCTCGTTAGAGGGTCAATAAAACGCCTTAGCATTTCATGAACCACAAAATTTTCCTTCCCATCCTCATAGGAAGAGTGTGAATCAAAATACTAATGAGCATGTTCAAGGAGTCTACCGTAGACGACGACACCGTTCTGTCCTAAAAAGTTCTTTTTGATCTACACTATTCTTCTGCGGTTGGTAAGAAATAGCCAGGTAACAAACAACCCGCATAGAACGCCATGAGGAAACGACTGACATCTTTGAGATGGGGATTCTGGTAGATGACAAGGGCGTAGTTCATTATGAGCTGCTGGCCGCCTATCACTCGCAGATTCGGGAACATTCTCGAGAGCGTCGTGATCGCTCTGCATTACCACAACATTCACAAGTCACCCAGAACGAGACTAGTCTCTTCCCAGAGTCAGATATGACTTCTAAATGACTACTTACTTGAGAATCTTTTCTTTCTTCATATCTTATACTAAGACAAGCCATGAAATATGGTAATCAGAGCAGCTATGTTGGCGCATTGTTTTGCGCCTGAAAATGATCTACATTATCTTCTCCTTCCGTTCTATTTTTTCTACATTCCTTTTCCTTTCACTCTTTTGAGCTTTTCCACATATCTTCTCAACTCGCTTGTCGCTAACAAAGCTAATTTCTGGTCTCATTCAACGCCTGATCTTTCAAGTTTTTGAAGACTGACTTCAGGACTTTTTTAAGAGTTTCAAGAAGACTGATTTGTATGCCTGAATATCCAATAACGAACCGGACATTGAAGACGATAAGGTATCCAGTTATCTCGACGATCGAGGGGAAGACTGGGTAATCGTTCTCCGTCACATTCTCGTTGATGACCATCGTGAGCGAGAAAGAGCCTTCTAGCAGCGTGCAGTTCCTGAAAACTCCACATATGAATAGCAGGGGTTAAATAGTCATGTCAGAACTTATGTCTGCGGGACTCTCTTTCTCCAAATCATGCGGGGGAACCGCTAGTTTAAACAAAAAAATTTTCGCGGGCCTCTGTTTTTTTTTTTATTATAAGGGGGGACCCTTATGTGAAAAAAATTTTCCGCCTCTGGCGGGTGTCTGTACCTTTTTCTTGCACACTAAAAAACCCCTGTATTTTACCTATGAGCGCCATAATATCGAATAGCTAAGTATAATTAGTTGTGTGGTGTTCTCTTGGAATGAAGTTGTGTGGTGTTCTCTTGGAATGAAGAGATAAACGCTGGGTTTACTTCCCCTAATTTTGCTCTTTCAATGAGATCAAAATCAAATTGCCTCAAACAGCTTCTAAAAATTCAAAAACCGTAAAATAAGATAACCAGATATTTTTTAACAGTTTCAAACTTGTTAAAGAATCAGGATTTTATTCATTTATTCAAGTTATTGCTGATATTCATTGTTCCTTATCACCGTTCCTCCTGTCAGTTTGACAAGAAGTTAGAAACCTTTTAATTTACTTCCACCCTCTCACAACATTTCCTTCCTTTCCTTTCTATTTTACAACACTTCTTCCCTCATTTTATCAAAAGGAAGCTTTACAGCGGCTTTCTCCTTACCGACGAAAACTTAATGACGTGATATGATGCTTTTTTAAGACTCACAACAAATAACATAAGTGAGTGTAATAGAGAGAGTGGGCATGAGAGAGAGCGGGATAGAAATAGAGAGAGAGTGAGAGCGATATGGAGAAATCAAAAGAGTGAGCAATATAAAGAGAGAGATAGAAAGAGAAGATATGAAAAAGTATCTTGATTAAGCAAAGGAAAAGGAATTTATTATTCCAGGAATGTCTCAGATTCCGCGGTGTTCTTCAATGTGCTTGTAAGGGATACAAAGTACATAAAAGATGGGTCATTTACAAAGCGTGTGACCTACTTTCTAGCTAATGCATCTGAAATTGACAGCTGAATGAGAAGCATTATCAGCTTGCAAGTAGCGACAGCTAATATTTTATAAACATGTGTCAATCATTCGCAATGTTAAAGTTCCCATGAGACTTTCTTGTCATCTGATCATTTAACTAATCCACCTACGTGAACTTCTCATCTTCGTGAATATAATCTTAGTCCTCTAGTGACTTTTATATAGAAAAAGCAGCTTATGATGTCGATTAAGAGGCATTTCTTAGACTGCGAGAGACAAATGTACTTTGACAACATTTCGCGCCTTTACAGATGAGCTTTTTTGCAAAAGATTTATCGCCCTTTTCTTCTCGATGGGAACGCAACCTTATTTTCAATTCAACCTACTTCAATTCGTCACGAGACTATCATCAAAACAACTTTGAATAACTAAGAGTGATAAGTGTGTTGTGTGCAAGAATGATCTGCCTCTCGCGCGCGATGCGTATCGCGTAAGAGAGCGAGACTAAGAATTAGATTGGCTGGATTGAACTATATTTATATTTGGACTCTACACTACTCGGACTATATATTTATCATCTCTGGAATCTTTGGACTACAAGGCAAGGTACATAACAGTGGCGATCAGGATTCTGGAAGGAGGACTTCGAAGAGGATTTGGAGGAGGACTTCAAATTTGAAAGAGAGGCAAACGCGCAGAGCTAAAGGTTGCTCTGTGGTCAGTTCCTCATTGAGAGAGGCAAACGCGCAAAGCTAAAAGTTGCTTTGTGGTCAGTCCCTCGTTGTAAGAGAGGCAAACGCGCAGAGCTAAAGGTTGCTCTGTGGTCAGTTCCTCATTGAAAGAGGCAAACGCGCAAAGCTAAAGGTTGCTTTGTGGTCAGTCCCTCGTTCGAAGTTCTTCTACTTGTAATCGAACAAGTCGAACTCAAGAGGCCAGAGAAAGAGCAATAAAGTAAAGAAATGGAGGACAAAGGTGTCCAACAGGTTTTGCTGGCAATGCAAATGCAACAAGAGCAACATGCGAAGCAACAACAAGAGCAGAGCGCCCTCGTCAATGCCCTGCTAGAAAGACTTGCAATGAGAGAAGGTAGCAGTCAGGTTAAACCTGCAGGACCATCGATTGATGCGCTTGAGAAACGCATCACAGACTTCGCATATGAGCCAGAAGAAGGTGCAACCTTCGAGAAGTGGTACAGCAGATATGAAGATCTGTTTGAAAAGGATGCTGAAGCTTTGGAAGAAGATGCCAAAGTAAGAATGTTGCTGAGGCATGTGAATTTCTCTGTGGAAAATCGATACCTGGATACAATCGCTCCACACAAGGCAAGCAACTATACTCTGAAAGAGACGGTTGAGAAACTCAAGAAAATGTTCGGAGACAAAAGCACAATCTTTGAGAAAAGATTGAAGATGCTGAACATGAGAATGAGTAAATCACATACTGATGATTTGAGAGTGATGGCAAGCACAATAAACAGAGCAGTGGAAAGTGCACAAGTGAAAGACATTAAAGTGGAACAATTCAAGACAATGATGTTCCTTACTTCTATTGATCTACCTCAATTTGAAGAAACGCGTTTCCACCTGTTGAGTGTTTTGAGAAAGAACGAAGAGACAAGTATGGAAACACTGCTGGATGAATGTGATCGATTGCATTCATTACATCAAGAGTCAATGGCAGTCCAAACGCAAGGTAGAACATCTCAACTCAATTATGTGAAAAAGAATCAACAACGGAATCCATCGGAGAAAGGAAGGAAGAAACAGTTCGATGAGCAACGGAAAGAGAAATGCAATCGATGTGGAGTATCACACAGCAATTAATGTTTCTTCCTAAACAAAGAATGTTTGGCTTGTGGAAAAAAGGGCCACAAGAGCACGATGTGTAAGAATAAGCCAAAAGAGAAAAGAAGCAAGCAGTCAATGAATTCAATCAGAGTGATGAAAGTGAAGTCAGAAGATTTTGAGATAGAAATGCAGATGAATGGGAAAGCCGTTAGACTACAGGTTGATACGGGAGCTGATCTGACATTCATCTCGAAGGAAATCTGGAAGGACATTGGAGAACCGGAGTGTTCACTTTCGGATTGCAAACCAATTTGCGCAAATGGAACGCCACTAATATATGGACGGCGATTTACCCTACAAACCGACCATAAGCCACTCTTGGCAATTTTCGGTTCCAAGACAGGAGTACCCGTCCATACGGCGAATAGGCTTCAGAGATGGGCAACGATGCTAGTCGCGTATGACTTTCGGATTGAGTATGTGAGCACGAACAGTTTTGGATACGCGGATGCGCTTTCGAGATTGATCGCAAATTGTCCGTCCCCAGATGAAGACGTAGTCATCGCGAGCATTCAGGTCGATGAAGACGTCATGAGCTTGTTCAAGCGTGACATAAGAGCCCTACCATTGACAGCTGAAGATGTACGTCGAGAAACTCAGAAGGATCTTACCCTGACAAAGGTCATGACATGGCACAAGAAAGACGCATGGCCCAAGAAAGTTTCCAAGGACATTTTACCTCTCTACAGAAGAAGAGACACTTTTTCAATAGTGGGAGAGTGCCTGATGTCGGCTGAAAGGGTTGTGATACCAGTCACACTTCAAAAACTGGTTTTGAAAGAGCTGCATGCAGGACATCCAGGAATGGTGAGAATGAAAGCAATGGCAAGAAGCATTTGTTATTGGAATGGTATCGACGGTGATATTGAGGGAGTTGTGAAAAGTTGCGAAAGATGCGCGAACAGCTCGAAGAATCCCGTTAAAGTTCCATTGGAACCTTGGCCAAAGGCAACCAGATCCTGGTAAAGAGTCCATCTGGATTATGCAGGACCAATCGATGGAGAAAGTTATCTCATAATGGTAGATGCTTTTAGCAAATGGCCAGAAATTCTATCAACGAACAGCATGACGGCTACCGCTACGGTACGCGCGTTGGAATCCTGTGTTGCTCGGTATGGGCTTCCTGAAGTAGTCGTGACAGACAATGGAACGCAATTCACATCGGCGTTGTTCAAAAACTATTGTGTGAGAAATGGTGTCAGACATATTACAAGCCCACCGTATCATCCACAGTCGAACGGACAAGCAGAAAGGTTCGTAGATACATTCAAAAGAAGTTTGATCAAGATGAAAAGAGAAATGCCCACAGCGGAAATCTTGCACTCTTTCTTGTTTCACTACAGAAAGAACCCATATCTCTCATACGTGCGCACTGAGTGGTTGCAATCGATATAGCTCTGTCTATATTATCTGACCCTGTCCAAAATACTCTCATCATGCCTCCTCCCTCTACAAGCGCTGTACTATCTCAACATTCTGCCGAAATCAAATTGTTGATTGAAACAATTAACCGCCAAAGTGACCAAATTACTCAACTTCTAACTGCCGTGAATTCAATGATGAACTCCTTCGCCACAATGGTTCCTCTTCTCTCTCAACCACAGTCGACTTTTCCAAATCCAGTTTTCGCTCCTGTTTCTCAACCTGATCTGATCGCCTACGATGCTGTGAGAAGAGTGCTCCAAGAAGACAGGCCCATACTCGAAGAAAAAGCTCATAACATCGTCTTCGTCGGTCTTTCTGAAAAAGAAAACGACATGGAAACGGATGCCTCTGATGGGAACTTCCTTGTCGCCCTCGTCTCCGAACTCGGACTTCCAACTCTCTCTGCTGCGCTCAAGGACAAGTCCATCACTCATCGCCGATATGGAAATCCAGACAGCAAACGGAGAATTCTGAAAGTGCACCTACCGGTCCCATCTCTTCGTACAGAAATGCTTCGGAAAATCAGATCTCTTCGTCCCAACACGCTCCGGCAACACCCTCGGGCCTACGCTCGCGAAGATTTGACTCGGGAAGGACTTCAGCTTGAAAGAGACTGCAAAAGGACCGTTCGAGAAAGAAACGACAAAGCTGGAGCAGTCGAATGGGGAGTCCAAGGTACTAGAATTGTTCATTTTTCTCATCCACGTCCTTTTCACATGCGTGAGAACAGTTCTTTGGGACGGGAAGACAAATAGGATATCGATGATGCTGGTGTTAGTGAGCCTTTAAAGTTCGATTTATCAGTACATTTGGTCAATGATCCTCTTCTATTTTATTACTGCAATTGTCGCTCTATTCGTAACAAATTGTACGAACTACAATTTCTTCTATCTTCTTCTCTGTACAAAAGTGTCTGTTTATCAGAGACTTGGATGCTTGATTCTGATTCCGATTTGCTATTACTCTCAGGTCAACCTTATTCCTTATTTAGATCAGATCGGAAATGTGCTGCCAGTAATAGAGGCGGTGGAGTAGCTATTCTATCAGCGTCCATTTTATGTCCATTTCTCGTATCTTCTTTCTCTTGTTATGAATGTGAAGCCGTTACTATTGAGCTTTCTGTCAATTCTCTCTACCCTCGAGTACGCCTAATGTGCGTTTACCGATCTCCGAGTGCTAGCGATTCAATTATAGCACCATTGATGGAATTTATCGCGTCTAATAAATGCTCGAACGTTCCTTTAATAGTTGTAGGGGACATGAACATGCCGTGTATCGACTGGGAAAACTTGACGTCTTCAAATGATTTATCAGCTTCTCAATTTCTCGCTTTTTCTTGTGATAATCATTTTATTCAATCGGTTCACTACCCGACACGTGGTAACAATATCCTCGATCTACTTCTATGTGATTACCCAGTTATTTCTTCGTGCAATGTCATAGCCCCGTTTACTCCAAGTTGTGACCACAATGCCATATCGTTTAGTATTTCACATTCTACAAATCCTGATCCCGAAAGTCAGCCAATTAGAATATTTTCTAAAGCTGATTGGTCTAGTATCGAAATGTCGATATATCTACATGACTGGACTCTCGCTCTATCTTGTTTAGACATTAATCAAGCATATGCATATACGTGCGATTATCTTTGTAGTTTGATTGACCAATACGTTCCTAACGCATTGCCTGCCCCCCTGATAAGTCGTTATCCTTACCAACTACAGAAGCTGTTCAAGAAACAACAAGAAGTTTCTGCTAGAGCTCCTCACTCTGAATATTGTAGAAAGGTTTCGAAAGAATTTTCCGATAAATTATATGCCTTTGAGACATCTAAAGAAGCATCACTTGTGTTAAGAGAAAATCGCAATAAATTCTTTTCGTATTGTAAGAGCCGATTCAAAAATTTCGAAGAATCGTATAATGTTTCTGATAACAACAATGTAGCAATAACTGATACTTCAGTGAAAGCCGAGATGTTCTCCTCTTACTTTTCTTCCGTTTATTCCATTCCTTCACAAAATGTATTACCGGCTCCTTATGTTCGAAGCAATTTATCGAACCTCGATTCCATTGATGACTCCATGATACTGAAAGCTATTTCGCAACTCGAGAATAAGGCTAACACTTCTCCCGATCTTATTCCAAACATTTTTATCAAGAAATGTAAATTTGCTATTTTAGCGCCTCTCAGAATTATTTTCAATAACTGCATTACAACCGGACAAATACCTGATTCATGGAAGTTCGCGATTGTCAAACCCATTCCTAAAGTTAGAGGATCGTCGAGTCCTTCCAACTATAGACCCATTTCTCTAACGTGCTCTTTGTCCAAAGTTTTCGAAAAAATTATAGCGAATTTCTTATACATGTGTATTGAGAATAATGATCTACTGTCCCAATTCCAATGCGGGTTTCGATCTAAGCGTTCAACCATAACCTCACTCGCTGAATCACATTCCTTCATGATAAACCATCTAATTCAACGATCTCCTGTCGACGTTATATTTCTTGACATTTCCAAGGCTTTCGATTGCGTTGATCATAGATTTTTAACATATAAGCTTAAATGTTTAGGTATCAGCGAGTCCATTGTTAAATTGATTACTGGCTTTCTAGACAATCGTAAACAATCTGTATCTTTGTTGTTGTTGTAGATTGCCCGCCGTAGGTCTCCGGCTGGGTAGACGAGGTCTTCTTTGACATGGCTCAGAAAACAATAACCTTACTTACATCATTTATCTAATTACATTATTTCTCTTTCTCTCTCGGGGTTTATTTTATTTTATTTATTTTTTTTTTTTTATATTTTTTTTTATATTTTTTTTTTTATTTTTTTTTTTTTTTTTATTTTTTTTTTATTTTTTTTTTTTTTTTTTTTTATTTTTTTTTTTATTTATTTATTTTTTTTTTTTTTTTTTTTTTTTTCCCCCTTTTTTTTTTTTTTTTTTTTTGAGAGAGAGAAAGGAATCACTGGTATAAGAACTTAACAACAGACGTCGGGCTATTCCACAAATCTATACTTCTTAAAAGTGTGTGGTCACAGCGACACGAGAATAAATGACTAGTTGTATGTGGCTCTTCTAAACATTTTGGGCAAAGAGGTGATAGGGCAGCTCCTATTCTGTGTAGGTAGCTGTTAAGGGAACTTGCATAGCCACTACGTAGTTGCGATAATGTTATTTGTTGTTCCCTGGGAAGTTGATTCGTTGATTTATGGATTCTGGGAGGTTTCTTACCTAGAACTGGGTTAGGTGAGCAAGATCTAATGAAATTTCTAACAGTTTCAGTATGTATTCTTTTAAGTGCGGCTTTCTGATCACTGTCTACTAGCATAATTTCTAAGTCCTTGGCATGTTTACGAATAGTTCTAGGTGGTTTGGGTTCCATGCATCGACGATGGGAGGGGTGGTTTGGGAGGAGTCTTGCTCTTGCAACGAATTGCTTGGTAAGCATCGTGTTGTGCTCCTTTATGGGTAACATTTCGCTTTCTAGAGCTAAGTGCTCTGTGCCGGCCATTGCTAGGTTTCCTGTTGCGATCCGAATTGCTCTATTTTGGTTTGCCTGTAGTTTTTTCCAGTTCGTCTCGGCCAATTGAGGGGAGTAAATTGGTGCGGCGTAGTTGAGAACGGATCTGGTCATTGTTTTGTAGGTTGCAAGAAGGGTGTTTTTCTGTTGGCCCCATGTTCTTCCTCCGAGGGCACGTAGTATATTCAGTCTTTTGGCCGTTCTCTGTTTAAGGTATTCTGCATGTTGTCGGAAGGTGCCGAGTTGGTCTAAGACGACACCGAGTATTTTGGGTGTTTTAGTTGTCGGCAGAAGGGTTCCGTGGATTTCTACCTTGGGTTCTTTTTTACATTCGCCTGTATGGGTTGTGAAAAGGGTGACCGTAGTCTTTTCCTTGGATATGATCATTTTACGTTGTTCCAATTCTTCTACGAGTTTCGGTAGGAAGTGGTTGATCTGATCTTCACAGGTTTCAATACAGGGGCTTGAGGAGAGAATTGATATGTCGTCGGCGTAGGCTGTCATCTGCGTGTTTCCTGTGGGTTGCGGGAGGTTGTTTATGTAGAGATTGAATAAGAGGGGGCTGAGCACTGCTCCTTGTGGGACACCAGATCTGCATGTGAGACGTCGACTGCTTTTTCCTTGGAAATCTACCTTGATTGTACGGCCTCTTAGGTAGCTGGACATCCATCGGACGATGGCTCTTGGCATATTCGTTTCAGTGAGTTTCTTGCAGAGAAGGGATATGTTCACTAAGTCATATGCTGCAGTGAGGTCAAGGGCGACCATGAGAGTGCGGTCCGGGGGTGGTTTCCGATTGAAGCCGTTTGTTATTTTCCCGGTTATTTCCAGGAGTGCGGTAGTAGTCGAGTGCTCTTTGCGGAATCCATGTTGCCAGTCAGCGATTTGAAAGCCTTCCGCCAGGAATGGTAATAAGACCCGTTCGAATGTTTTGGCTATAGGGGATAGTATTGATATTGGTCTATAGCCGTTCAGGTTGCTGGAGTCCTTTCCTGGTTTAGGTAACATTATCACTCTTGCATCTTTCCATCTGGACGGGATAATACCTGTCTGCAGCGTGTTATTGAAGAGGATGCAGAGGCATTTTCTGAAGTTTTCACCGGCCATTTTGAGAAGTAGAGGGCAGATGCCTTCACTGTCTGGGCATTTGGAACCTTTGGTTTTCTTGATTGCTTCTTCGATCTGTGCCAGGGAAATTTGGGGAGCGTCTGTCCGTTTGAGGCCTTTAATTAGTCGTGTTGTGCTTCTTGCTGATTTGTCGACCTCTTTAGGGGCTTGTTTAGCTAATTTTCTGGCAAAAGCGTTTGAGGCAGATGTTGGGCATAGACTTTTCCCGTCGTGGCTGATGGTCAAGTGCGTCGGTTTAATTGATTTGCCGTCGATAGCCTTTATCGTTTTCCAGAGTTTGTTGCCCGGTTCGTTGTGGCTAATTTCAGATATGTACTTTTCCCAAGCCTTCCTCTTTTCGAGGTTGATGCGGAAGGAGATTTCGGCCATTATTGAGGGGAGTGAGGGGTCCGTAGGATTGTCCCTCCTCATTTGGTCCCGTTCTGCAATCAGCTTCTTCACATCTTCACTCAAGTGAGGCGTGTATTTTGGCACCTTTCCACGGGGAATGTTGTTCTTAGCCGCTTTGGTCAAGGTGGTGGTCAGGAATTTGTGCATCTGAACTGAGTTGCCGGCGAATGGGAAATCCATGAGAATCTTGTTGATGTCCCTTTCGAAGCCTTCCCAATTCGCTTTGTTGTAATTTGTATAACAACGTGCGTTTGAGATGCTGGATGGCTGTGTTTCGACGTCAATCAGGCATGGGAGGTGGTCAGAGTTCATTCTGTTGATTGTTGACCAGTTGCAGTCGATGGCTATGTCGTTCGAGGCGAGAGTGATGTCTGGTGATGCTTTTTGTCTTGTGGGCATCTTTGAGTTGTTGAGACATACAAGATCGCTGTCGTCAATGAAGTCGCATAGTTCATCTCCTCTGCTATCCTCCGTACCTTCACTCCAAACTTTATTGTGTGCGTTGAAGTCTCCACCGACAATGAATGGTTTCTTCTGTGTTAGGAGTCGGTTGAAGTTCGGCGCGTATGTGTTGGGGCATGACGATCGAGGTGGGATGTAAATGTTGCAGATTCTTATGGTTCCTTGGTCGGTTGGCACGTCCACGCTGAGTGTTTCGGCTGTCTGGTCCGTTGTTGGGGAGGTCACGTTAGCATAGCGAATATTCTCTTTGACTAGTATCGCAAGTCCGCCTCCAAAGTTGGAGCGGTCTTTTCTTATGATCGTGTAACCTACGATATTCGGAGATGGAATATTAGCATCCATTTTGGTTTCTTGGATGAGTGCTACGTGAACATTCAACTCATGTAAAAGGTCCTCTAGCTCGGTTAGTCGGGCTCTCAGTCCATTAGCGTTCCATTGGATTATCCTCAGGTTAGCTACCGTCTGGGAGGCAGTCTGCTGGATCGGGGCTCTCTCACAAATTCTACATCTCCATTGGGGGTTCCAATCATTAAGATTGTTAAGGTTGGAACAGCGGAAATGTACCCATTTCTTACATTTGCTACAATTAACACAATTCGAAGGCGCGTTAAGAGAGCATACAGAACAAGGCCATCTTGGGCCTGGGTTAGTCTCGATACCAGCGATTTGGAGGAGTGTTCGGATCAGAGACGCTGGGTCTTTCTGATCCGTGTTAGAAAAAATGAGGTTTCGGGGGAAGCCGTCCTCGTTGTCCCTTGCGGGAGATTCCATTGGGAAGTTTTGTTTGGAGGTCCATTGGGTCCGACGCCATGTAGCGTCGTCCACAGTCGCACCGCGTGTAGGTGACCTCCGTCGCGACCATCTGTATCTTTAAATGGCGTATATTCTCAACCCGCAGCAGTATCCAGTGGAGTTCCACAAGGCTCTTCTATTGGCCCTTTATTGTTTCTGCTGTTCATTGACGATATTAAAAAAAAAAAAAGTTATTCCTACGACGATTCGATATAGCATTTTTGCCGACGATCTAAAGTTGTATGCCGAAGTTCCATCACGTCACAGTGACTTGCAGTTAGCCATTAACAACATTTGCGACTGGTGTATTGAATGGAACTTAACCTTATCTCCTACTAAATGTACTGTTTTGCACCTTGGTAAACAACCTGTTGAGCTCAATTATGAAATCAATAATTCTATCCTGAGCAAATCTTCTTCTGTTAAAGATTTAGGTATAACGATTGATGGTAATATGAGTTACAAGCTTCATATAGAGATTATCTGCAAAAAAGCTTCTTCTCTAGCTAATATGATCCTCAGAGCATTTAAATCTAAATCCCATTCTCTCCTCATGCAGTCATTCAATGTTTATGTTCGTCCGATACTCGAGTATGGTACGGAAATTTGGTCTCCTGTCTCCAAACAACTAGTCAATGATATTGAATATGTGCAGCGTAATTACACTAGAAGGGTTTTCTATAGATGTGGCCTTGGCAATGCTTCCTATCCCGAAAGATTGAAATTTCTCGGTACTGAATCGCTTGAACTCCGTCGCACTATAAGAGATCTTTGTTTTCTCCATAAGAGCCTTCATTCCAACTTATCCATAGACACCTCTCATTTGTATACACTTAATCCTCATCAGTACAATACACGGCATGGTCACCAATTGAACATTAGACTTCCCGCTCTCTATCCTGCTAGATTGTCTACTTTTGTATCTAGATCGATTTCTATATGGGAATGCCTTCCTAGTGAATTCAAGTCTTTGCAAAACTCAGCTCTATTTAAAGAAAAAATTAAACGTATTGTCACCAGCATCAGTGCTTAAATTAATTTCCTTTCTGTTCGATTATATATCATAGTCCACGCTCTAATTTGTCGTATTGACTTCGTGATATTGTTTATAATGTTGCGTGGAACAATAAATGAAATGAAATGAAAACCCGAATGGCCAATGCGAGGAAGGGAAAAGCCCTGCGCAGCTGTTCATCGGAAGACAGATAAGAGGAAGAGTTGATTTGCTGAAGCCTTGTCAAAATTCTCAGGAAGTTGACCAGAAAATGAAAGCACAGTTCGATAAGTATCACGGAGTGAAGCCGAAAAAGTTCTCCGTTGGAGATCGAGTGAAATACAAAATCGGCGTGCCTAAGAACGACGTATACTGGCAAACTGGAGAAATAGTTGCAAAACAAGGCAAGGTTGCTTATTGGGTATTGCTAGATCAAGGCAGAAAAATCAAAGCTCATAGTAATCAGCTCACCCTAAGTATGGGAAATGTGACAGAGGAAATCAAGAAATCATGCTTGCCTCTGCACATACTGAGCGAAGCCTTTGGGTTGGTTACAAAAAAAAGATAATGAGTCAGAAACAGAAAGAGCGGAGCCAAACCACAGAAGTGATGAACCCTCTTTCCCGAGAATTATCAGAGACCCTGTCTCAACCCAAACGAACGAAGCACAACCTGGTGCCAGTTCACACAGTCGACCAAAAAGGGCTATAAAGGCGCCGGTGCGACTGGAGGTCAATCCTCACAAGAAGTTTTATTAGATTCGAGCATCGAGTCTAGGCAACATATCTATATAGAATTGATAAAATGTTGCCATGTTTGTTTGTTTGTTTAATTTCTAATGCAAACTATATTGCTCTAATTATGTAAAATAATAGCAATATGGTTTATGCTTTGACTTGTTGTTTTCTCTTCATGGTTACGAGAGAAATTTGAAGATTTTTTACTTCCCAAGTGAAGGTGGGCTATGATATGCCTATCTTTTGAGATAATGATATTTATCTCAAGGGGGAGGTGTTGTGTGCAAGAATGATCTGCCTCTCGCGCGCGATGCGTATCGCGTAAGAGAGCGAGACTAAGAATTAGATTGGCTGGATTGAACTATATTTATATTTGGACTCTACACTACTCGGACTATATATTTATCATCTCTGGAATCTTTGGACTACAAGGCAAGGTACATAACAAAGTGTTTTTCTAAATCAACGCTGCGGTTAAAATCCATGCGAACATCTAAGCGCTAGTCAAGCAAGTTAGTCATATGAGTTTTGTTTGTCAGTGGAACTTCACTTTTATGGAACCCTCTTGGTCTCACTTCTATAAAACCCTCTTGGTCTCACTTTTATGGAACCCTCTTGGTCTCACTTTTATGAAACCCTCTTGGTCTCACTTTTATGGAACCCTCTTGGTCTCACTTTTATGGAACCCTCTTGGTCTCACTTTTATGGAACCCTCTTGGTCTCACTTTTATGGAACCCTCTTGGTCTCACTTTTATGGAACCCTCTGGTCTCACTTTTATGGAACCCTCTTGGTCTCACTTTTATGAAACCCTCTTGGTCTCACTTTTATGGAACCCTCTTGGTCTCACTTTTATGGAATCCTCTTGGTCTCACTTTTATGGAACCCTCTTGGTCTCACTTTTATGGAACCCTCTTGGTCTCACTTTTATGGAACCCTCTTGGTCTCACTTTTATGGAACCCTCTTGGTCTCACTTTTATGGAACCCTCTTGGTCTCACTTTTATGAAACCCTCTTGGTCTCACTTTTATGGAACCCTCTTGGTCTCACTTTTATGGAACCCTCTGGTCTCACTTTTATGGAACCCTCTTGGTATCACTTTTATGGAACCCTCTTGGTCTCAATTTTATGGAACCCTCTTGGTCTCACTTTTATGGAACCCTCTTGGTCTCACATCGTCGGCCTCTCTCGAGATTTATATATTTTTGTTTTGTATATTTTTACTAGTGGTGTGAAGACAGGAAACTCAAACCAGACGGATTGACCAGCTATCAGAAATGCCCAAATTCATTAAACCAAATCAACTTGAGCGACCAATTCTGAACAATGATTTTCTTCACGATGAAAAGGTTTTTTCTCTATCTTGTCGGGGAAAAATTGTTGACACATATAATGGGCTATTTGAAGGATTTATTTTGGCAGTTACCGAAAGGTGTGTGAGCGTGTTTGAAAAATGCACTACTCGCACCAAACACAAAGTCCAACTGCTCATGACTACACTTTCTGCTCACAACTATTTATTGTATAGGTTCAATTGGGTCAGATGAGAGTGGCATTTTTTGATACGGTCTCGTAAGCCTAAGCCGTACGGCCTCGTTACCGTGAACTTTTTCCTAAGCCTAAGCGTTTTTTCTTAATTTGAAAAAAATTTTTTGATGTAAAAATGTTTTTATTATGTAAAAATAATTTTTTGTAAATCTAAATAAGTCAGACGTATGACCCAAGGAACTTCTGGTAGGGGGGGGGCCTAAACGCGAAAAGTGCCTAGAATCGTTCTAAATTGAATTGAAGCGAATCATTCGAAAGCTGTTTGAAAGAATCTTGGCATGAAAAAAACTTGAAAATGAAAATTAGTCTAGTAGTTTGAGCATAAAGTTTAGTCATGAACAGTTTGAGTTTGTGTTTGGTGCGAGTAGTGCATTCTTCAAACACGCTAACACGCCTTTCGGTAATTGCCTTTATTTTACTGTTTAAGCAAAATAAATCATGAAATGAACCTAAAAAGTAGTTTTGTTGAAACAAGAGACATTACTCTATAATCGAACTTCATCAACTTAAATATTTTTATCTTTTTTAGATACGCATTAAAATCATTGTTCTGACGTTGAAGCACTATAGTTTACGTTGACGTTGAAGCACTATAGTTTAGATTTATCACTATAGTTTACATCAACATAACATACAAATTTTAAAAGACCGCTTTTCGATCAGTTAAATATCAGTTAAACTTCAACTTTTCGATCAGTTAAATCAGTTAAACTTACTTTTCGATCAGTTAAACTTTTCGATGAAAATAATAAGAAGCGAGCGAGTCTCTCCCTTCTCTGTCTTCCATCGTTCACTTCCTTTTTTTCATTCTAAAACTACCCATACTCAGAAAACCATTCCCCCAATTAATCAGTAGTTCAGGTGACCTGAGATAAAAACTACCCATACTCAGAAAACCATTCCCCCAATTAATCAGTAGTTCAGGTGACCTGAGATACTTAATCAGATTACACATTTCAAAAATGATTGGTTGATTGAATGAGTAAGTTAATGAATGAACAAAGAATAACTGACGAGTATCTCTGCTCCAAATGGGCGGATGAAGTCTTAAAGAACATGTTGGGATGGTTGCGGATGTCGAGAGACCCACAGAGTCTTTCCTCGAATGACCACACATTCTGCAATGAACGAACCTCGACAATCACCTCGAGGTTCCGCTTCCATGTTCAACAAAACTTGTGTTTTTAGTCTGATGAACCTCTTTACAGATCACCAGAATTTGTCAAAAACTTAAAACTGACCGCTCGGCCGAGCGGGGGGCCTACAATAAAAACAACAATTAACCCTCAAGCACTTGATTGAATGATGATTCTCAAAAGAAAACAGTGGCAGCCAGCGGAATTACACCTGAATGCCTGCCGAAGACGAGATGGTGATTAGAAAAAGAGGCGAGGGTTTTGTTAATATGTTATTGTCCATTCTTGTTCAACAGACCCGTCAGAACTCAAAACAAATTTCCGCCAAAAGACTTTAGCGGTTTCTACGACATTGGTAAACCATCCAATTTCCAAAATTTTTCGTGATAACCGACTCATGCACCCAATAACCTCAAAAAACTATTTTAGAGCTTTTTAGGTAGAATTTGAAGAAAAAATCTTTTTTTCTTTCCACTGAAAGGCTCAATAACAGTAAAGAAGCCTAAGCGATTTGAGTGGAATTAAAATCGAAAAAACTTTATCAAGCTTTTGACGTATTAAAACATCAGAACAAATTTTACCTATGCTTACTACCCGCCAAAAAGCATGTAAAACATAGAAAGACTAATCAAGAGCGAACGGCAAAAGGTAGGAAACAGACGGAGAGCGTGTATAAAAAATATAAGAACGCATAAGAAGAGAATTAGTATCACTCTCCTTTTTTGGATGGTGGATAGCTTAGCGCATAGATTTGACTCCCCGTGCAAGTTAGAGAAATACCCTGGTTAAGATCAGGGGTTAAATGGAGCCGCTCAATTTGGGTTTACATGTATCCGCCGCTCAAAGTTTGGAGGAAAAAAGAAGAGAAGATGAAGGAAAAGGGTAAAAAAAGGGTGTTTTTTTAATAATGTGTGTACATGTATCCGCTGACGGGACCGATCCGGTCACTATTTAACCCCTGTCAATAGTGTGTGTACATGTATCCGCTGACGGGACCGATCCGGTCACTATTTAACCCCTGTCAATAGTGTGTGTACATGTATCCGCTGACGGGACCGATCCGGTCACTATTTAACTCCTGTCAATAGTGTGTGTACATGTATCCGCTGACGGGACCGATCCGGTCACTATTTAACTCCTGTCAATAGTGTGTGTACATGTATCCGCTGACGGGACCGATCCGGTCACTATTTAACCCCTGTCAATAGTGTGTGTACATGTATCCGCTGACGGGACCGATCCGGTCACTATTTAACTCCTGTCAATAGTGTGTGTACATGTATCCGCCGACGGGACCGATCCGGTCACTATTTAACTCCTGTCAATAGTGTGTGTACATGTATCCGCTGACGGGACCGATCCGGTCACTATTTAACTCCTGGTTAAGATTAGTAGTTAAATGACAAAAAACCTTATCCTTGAGGGTATATTTTCGAAAAAATTACAGGAAATTTAAATTTTAAAACATAAAATTTTAAGCAGCTTTTTTTGTATTGAGAGTTTTTTTACCCGTTTGGTTCAAATTATAGGATTATGAATTGTTATCGAAACTTTTTCATAAACATGTTTTTTGAAAAAAAACCATTTATAAATAATAAAACGCTTGCGGAAGAAAAGATTATACGTCAAAGAAGCTTTTAAAGCAAACTCTTTCTAAGGTTAGCATACTTAATTCAGTTTTAAAAAATTGCGAGTCATAGGTTAACTACAAACTTGCAAGAATGGCTAGCTACTGACACCCCAACCCGTTCCTTCCACTAACCTCGAAAAGCTGGTTTTTATGAAGCTTTTTTGAAGTGAAATTGGAAGGAGAAAACATTATATATAAAAAAACTTAATAACCGTAACTCAACTCAGCAGATCGACCTGTTGAAAAATCTAGACGTATGTATATTACATATGTTGCGAGTTCATATATAATTATGTATGTCCAAATTTTAAACCTTACATGTGTAACACTCGTCAACAACCAAAAGTAGTCGATAGATAGTTCAATTTTTGCTCATTCGCTTGAAATAACAAATACATAGGTTCTATGATTGAGGTTTTTTTTAAGTTCTTTAGTTTAGTTTTTTTTTCTTTAGTCTAGTTTTTCAAGTTCTTTAATCATCACAGTGATGTCGAACTTAAAATAAGGACTGAAAAATTAAATATTATATATATATTTGTTTAGGTGAAGCTGTTTATAGACCTGGATATGTAAAAAGAGGAGCAGACAGAAGTGCAGACAACACTTGGGAGAGTACGAGTTCCGGCCAGCGCCTTCTTCGCGCACGGGATACCTTCCCATGCACCGATTTGATCAATCCGATGCGCCTCAACCAGCACTGCCAAAAAATATTAAGCTTGAAGCTGCAGAATACACTTTGAAACGAAAAATATATTCATATGAGCGGCATTGATTTCAATAATTAAAGAAAACATTGAGTTAAGAGCTCTATCTTTTCTTACACAAGATAGACATTAAAGGGTGGAACTTGAGCAGATTCTTGGAAACAAACATTATACAATTATTGACTGAGAAAAATCACAATACACAAGGGATGAAAATTTCCAGAGTGTATAATTTACTTACATCACCGAACTCTGTTTTCCTCATATGATCCACTTCTTAAATGACGGTTTGCCCCAAATCACATGAGGTTATGCCAATAGCGAACTCGTAAACATGATACTGGAACCTCAAAAACTAACATAGCCGAACTAAATACGATATTGAAAAGAAAAAACAGCAATAAAATAATTGAAAGAGGTTGTGTCAGTCTCTATTGGCAATGCTCCACCCATACACCGCGACGCGTAATCATCGCGCGTCGCGGAGTATCTCCGGAAAAGTGCGTAAACAACATGAATGACGAGTGAACACCGAATAAATTGTGTCAAAGTATTGTAGGGAGAGGGTAGGAAAGTTTGGTGGGAGAGGCAGACGGAAGGAGGAGTGAGCAAAAAAGGGCGGAAGTTGAGGATAAAAAAGACACGTAGGTAACAAAGAGAATAAAACAGAGCGAAATGTGACTTTTAAAAAAAAACTGCTTAAGAACGTCTGGGCAAAGAGATGCGTTTGAGACAAAGAAGTAAATCTCATGAGTAGGAACTACTTTTGTGGTATGGAATCACCTTCTTTGTCGCATCCAATTCCTCCGAGAGATCTCTATCTCTTTCTGTTCACCCTTCTTTAACTATGACTTATTCTCTATCACTCTCTCTCCCTCTTTTTTCGATCACTTTGTAATCTTCTCATTTCTCTAGTTTGCTCTTTCATCTTACTCTTTCTTCTTTTCCTTCTCTCTCTTTTTCTCTCTTTATTTCTCTCTTTCACATTCTCTCTCTTTCTCTGTCTCTTTCCAACTCTCTCTGTTCCCCGATTTCCCTTTTTTACTCTTCTTTCATATCTATGTCTCTTTTTTAAAATCTTTTTTCTCTATCTTGCTCTGTTTCTTCGCTTTGTTAGCGAGATGTAGAAGATGGCAGTTTGACCTCTAACATGGCTGCCCTCTCCAACGTTGAAGGGTGAGACAAGAAGTGGTCATTGCCAGATGGATAGAGTATTACTGTAATCCGATTATTTCCTTCTTACTTGTAATCTTTATCGTTGTATCAAACTTTCCTACTTCCTAATTTTTTACCGAAACGTTTCCATTTCATATTGAGCACGACTAAACCGAAACAAATTGGAAACTTGCTGATTTTTGGGAACTTATGTTTGCAATGTGTTTGATTTTTTCTCTCGTTTTCGTTGAGTTTTTTTCATTCTTGTTGATTTAAATGTAATTGTTCTAACTTGATAAGGAAATTAGTATTGTTAGGGTGAATGATAAGTAGAAGGCAAACATGAATAACGAAATTGAGATAGGAACTATACGGAAACTTACCAAAGGTGACGAATAAAGAGAATTCGTGAAAGCAAGGGTAATGGTACAGAATGGTAAGACGGTAAACGGAGGGAGGAGGGAGGCAATAGCTGAGAGAAACAACGGAGAGAGAGGGAGGGAGAGAGAGAGAGAGAGAGATTAGATAGAAAGATAAAGGAAGATAGATTCAAAAAGAGAAACTTGAGATGGAGAGAAACGTTCTGAATAGAAAGAGAATTGAGCGAATAGAAATGAAAAAAAAAAACAAAATGAAAGATTAGTAAAAGTGCGACTTCAATAACAACTTGAAAGTGATGAGTGAAGGAAGCCAAAGGAAACAAGAGACGGACTCATAGGATAGACAAACATACAAAAACGCGTTGATCACCCATGTTGTGGGAGAGAAGGCATAAATGATTCACACGTTTCCGTCTCCCAGTCCAGATGTGAGAAAAGAGAAAGAACGCGTAGATCCTTCCTTTAACACGACCCTAAAATGGCTTTAAACAGTCTGGGGACTGGTCTTTACCCATTAAATGAACGAATCGGGAGCATTAGGAAGGAGATTTAGTCACAAGTCCGCGTTTCGCGTGTTTACATACAATTACATACAGAGGGCTCAGAAATACGTAAGCTTTAAAAAAAACAATGCTTTGTCGATATTTTCTAGGAATCATTTTTAAAAATATCATGTTTGTGAAGTTGCCTGGGGAGTCTCTTCGGTGACTCTAATGCTACTTATAGTTTCATCAACAGTAAGTGAAGGGAGCAGTAAGTGAATAAATAAAGCACGGCACACAAAATTTAAGATGAAACAGCGGGGAGCTGGCGAGAAAAATTGAGATGAATTTCGTCACTACATAAACACTTAAACGTATTAACATGTTAGTTTATGAAGTTATTTAATCTTTTCGAGGAACGGCTTTAATATCTCATCAACTTATGATGAACAAAAACTTGAATGAATCAACGATCATCTACCGAAGATCTACAGAAGTCTTCGATCGCTGGTTGGGGCGGGCCTTATCATCCTTCTCTATTTGTCGATGTATCTATAGTATTACAATGTTCATGGATGAAATAAGCTACCTTATTCGATAAAAAACTGATAAGGCAACTCAAACGCTTACTTGAAGGATTTATTTCAACTGTTGACGGATGCCTACAAGAAAAAAACTCGAGCTAGTTATTGATTGATACAAAGCCTACTTATTGATTATCTTCCAATTCATATTTTTCATGCGTTTACTATCATAATAAGTAACAGCAACATTTTCAGAAGCGTTCAGCATCATAAGTTCGAGTTTGTCTTTGTTGTTTTTTCCTCTCTCACATGATCGTGCATATGATAAAGTAGTTGATAAAGATACAATCTTCATAAAGGGTCACGTTTAGCAGTAAACACGATTTTAAAAAAACGATCTGGCTAGTTCCCGTCTAGTTGATGTGTTTACTCCAACCCGATAACTTCACTTCCTCAGCTCATTCATTCACTTCTCTTCCAAATTTAAAAAAACATACATGTTTCACAGGAGCGAGATAATTATATACAAACACAAGTGAAAGAACGGATGTGGTTTTAGCAGGTTTTGAAAGATGAACAGTAAAAAGTTTTTAGATTAGTAGGTTGGAGTTGTTATCATAAAAATTTCTTTTCTTTGGGTATTTGTTGTTACTGAGCAATGCAAGGAAATTTTTTTTCTGGAAAAGTTACTTAAATAATGTAGTTTTATGACGGAAAGAAATCCATCGCACGGTCAAAAATGGCACTCGGCCGGGACCGAACCTCCGCCGCCTTAACGGGGCTTGTCGAGCGTTAGCAATACACCAACCGAGCACACATTGTCCCATGCTATTTCTCGTTATGTCTAAGGCACAATTTAAATGTAGTTTTAGGTAAACAAAGTCAGTAAGAAGAAACGATACAAAAAGACTGGGATATCGAGAAATTTTATATATTTTTGATTTAATGCAAATAATGCAGATGAAGACTCTCAAGACGTCAGGAAGAAAATGAAAATCGGGTAATAAAGGAGCAGAAAGAAGAAGAAAAAAAAGAGGACAAACTGAGTTATCTCAAGAAAGTGCCAAAGCAATGGAAAAGTTCTCTCTGAGCTCTCATCAATGCGAATGACTTGGGTGAACTCCCAAGACTCGAAGCGAACCGAACCTTCTCCGTAAACATTTATAACACTTATCTATAAAATCATTATGATTATGCGAGAACAATTCAAATGATAAGTATGATACAAAAATATATTAGAACTGAACAGAAAGGGCCTTAAATAGCCCTGAACTCTTCTTGTTGCTTTAAAAGTGAGAAAAGGAGTCAGTTAGGGAGAGCCAAGCAGAGAGAAAGTGAGTGGAAATTAAGAGAGAAACAAAGAAAAGGAGAGTCAGTTAGGGAGAGCCAAGCAGAGAGAAAGTGAGTGGAAATTAAGAGAGAAACAAAGAAAAGGAGAGTCAGTTAGGGAGAGCCAAGCAGAGAGAAAGTGAGTGGAAATTAAGAGAGAAACAAAGAAAAGGAGAGTCAGTTAGGGAGAGCCAAGCAGAGAGAAAGTGAGTGGAAATTAAGAGAGAAACAAAGAAAAGGAGAGTCAGTTAGGGAGAGCCAAGCAGAGAGAAAGTGAGTGGAAATTAAGAGAGAAACAAAGAAAAGGAGAGTCAGTTAGGGAGAGCCAAGCAGAGAGAAAGTGAGTGGAAATTAAGAGAGAAACAAAGAAAAGAAAGAGAATATTACTTTTGAGCGAGATCGGTTTTTAATAATCGTTCTTTAGAACACGCCGAATCTAATCATTCAAATAACGCCAGATAAAAGCATGTTATTACTATATTTTCACAATGAAGACGTTGCATGGTATAAATTTAAAGTATAGAAGCACGGAATAATTTCTTTTCCAATCACTTTTTTTTGCATTTTCCGAGCTTATTTCAATAGGCTCCAACCTGATATCCTGAGTCTGAAATACATTTAACATGAATAGCTCGGTGTCCATGTCTATGTGATGGAGAATATGAGATGAATCCCAATCTCATATTCTCCATCACTTAAAAAAATTTATAGTCTTTTAAATTAACTAGATTCTACAAAAAGTATTATTTGTGTTTTTGCGACTTTTATGAATTGACCGATGGAAAACGAAAGTATAGTTTTTTGTCTCATCTTTGTTTTAAAGGGGTCAAATTGAGGCACAAAAAGAAGCATGTGGTGAACGGAAACGGTACGCATACACAATTCCTGTACATTTAGTGGTAAAAAAACTGGGTGATGCGTTTGGTCTCCATGAAAATTTTTTAAAAATCTAGATTGCAAATTGGAATATAATAAGAAATTTTTTCTTGAAAATCAGCTTGATATGATATAGTCTAATAAAAACCGCACAGAAAAAGGTATTCCACCGAATGCTTACCTTTTTTGATCCCCTAGGATATAGCAACAAAAGACGGCATAGAGAAATAACAAAGTCATATCAGAAAAAGAGATCGCTTCAAAAAACGGAGTAATTGTGAAGACTTCTAGTGTTACTTTCTGAGCTTAGGGCCTATTGAAAGGCATTATTTGTATATCCGAATACTTTTTAAACCACTTTTTTGGTTTTTTACCTGTTTAATCTCACTGATTCGCACATCACTTTTGCCTTTGAAAGGGGTGCGGAGTTCTGCAGTCGCATTTTTTCTTCCGCTTTTGCGGTCTATTCTTATTTATTTCTCTCGCTTATTCTCCCACATTCTCTCTCTTTCTCTGTCTCTTTGAGCAGTGCTCACTCTTCCGTGATATTATACTCTATCAACGAGTCTTCATTGTCAAACTCATAAAACACGAATCTTCTTTCAAATTGTCTCGACGCAGTTCAGTCTTACTACAACAAATCTGAACTATGACTTTTCGGTTCTTTTCACATTGAATCATCTATTAAAGCTTCGTCCTGTCTTCAGATTCTTGTTCAGGGCAAAGGTTCGAATGCGGAGTACGCTTATTTTAATCATCTTTCATCTCCTTCTTATTCTCATCTCAGCACAACTAAAACAAAATTCATCTCAAAGGTTGTTTTCGTTAAAATAAACTTTTCTAAGTAAAAAAATTCTTAGAATGTTATAATATTCAACATGTAAAAGAGAAAATATTGAACTTCAACTGTTTAAAGCTTAAAAAATAAATGTTTTATAATTACATCATATGAAATGTTTATGTAAAAGTGTGAGTACTAATGTTTGTTACAAACGTTTTCAGAAAACTAATGATTAAATGCCTTTGAGTAAACATTAAAATTGAATTTGACTTCACCTACAAAAAGTGAATGTTCTGTCCATCGAAGTATGACTATTCATGCACTAATTTTTTGCAAGCGAATTTTTCACCTCTGGTTTATGTCGTTCATATTTGAGTAGTATAATTCAAAAACATAGGCGTTCAGACAATGCCCTAAACAACATTATCTACTTATGTATATTAGCGAAAGCAGAGAATTGGGCTGATCGGTCAAGTACCTTGTGCCATGTAACTACTCTCAACTTCCATTGTCATGTGAGTATGCACTAGAGTGAGTAGTCAGCTCCTGGCTAGAATGACTTCCATTGTCATGTGAGTATGCACTAGAGTGAGTAGTCAGCTCCTGGCTAGAATGACTTCCATTGTCATGTGAGTATGCACTAGAGTGAGTAGTCAGCTCCTGACTAGAATGACTTCCATTGTCATGTGAGTATGCACTAGAGTGAGTAGTCAGCTCCTGGCTAAAATGACCGAATCTCTCTAAACTTCAATGAACCATTTTATGCAAAACTCTGAATTACAGGGGCGACTTCGTCTCTCGAGGTTATTTATTTATTGACACATCAAGATTCTAGTTAGTTACACCTTTCTAATTGCATACTTTACAACGTTTTTCTCATTCCTAATTACATCATACTCACTATTTTTAGAAGCTCAATTAAAAAAATTGACTTTTTGAATCCTAAGACTCTTATTTATTGACATAGTTTCGACTAAAAAGAGTAAAAACGCGTGTAATTGCGTTTTTTTTAAAAACAAAATTAAATCAGAGTTTTAAGGTAAAACATCGGATACGAGACGAAGAACGCAGAAAGCGAGTCGGAGTGGCTCCTCGAGAAGTGAGGGTCTTCCTTGGATAGAGCTGTCTTCGAGGATTGAGGGGTCTAGCAAGGAAAAGAGCCCTTCCTTAATGGAGCTGACAACAAGTACTCCTCCCAAAAATGAAGCTATGCTGAGTGGGCCTCCCAGAATCACTTCGTTTGGAGGTTTCTTCTAACTTAAAAGTTCGAAACCTTGTTACGTGATTATATACGAACATGCAAACAAATGCAATTCCTCTTTAGAATGAAAACAGCTAAGCAATTTAAACAATATTGTTATTCAACAAAAAATATCCCGCGTGTTAAATATTCATAGCATTTGTATCAGTAACTACTAAACATAACTTCACGGAAAATCTGTTAAATTAGGCAAAGGATTAAATTATTAGGCAAAGGGTCAAATTACTACAGTAAAAGCTAGTACACCGGGCGGGACTGAACCCAGAAATCTATGAATCACTATCCAAGATTTCGAGCGCATTACCTGTGGTATCATTCGCAGCGTTTAACCAGGCGTCCCCGCTTTCAAAATGTTTAACTGACAATGAGAGTATGATAATTCTAACTTGATATTTCATCATTCACATGTATCATTCACATCATTTACATAAAACATACAAAATGTTCAATTGAAAGATTTTTGGGGTCTCATTCCCTGATAGGCAGGCATACCCTGCGTCTTGTCTTGCAGACATTGGATTACTAAACGAAAAATTGGCTTTAAACGCTACGATTTCAAAAATTTTCTTCATAAGTGATCATTTTGAGCATCAGACTTCGGTTCTTGAACAAAAAAATTTTCGCGATAAAAACGCTTAGGCTTAGTAAGCTTACGCTGAGGCCGTACGGCTTAGGCTCACGAAACCATATCAAAAAATTAATCTCTGCAAAAGCATCGTACCTATGTCTATGTCTGCACAAGACAAGACACAGGATATGCCCATCAGGGAATAAGAGCCATTTTCGTTTACACTCAGCTCTTAGTTCAAAGTATAACTTAGTAAGGTAATAACTTAAAAGCTTAATTTGGGATCTAAACATTTCAAACTTGAATTCACAAAGCTCTAAACATCAACAATATGGATAAAAAAGTAATATTTTAATGTTACGAGACTCCTTATTCAGCAAGTTGTTTTGAGACTCAACTCATGTGCCTGAAAACCGAAGCCGCACAAGAGACGCTCCTCCAGGACGCAAACCCCCTAAAGGACTCGCTTTCAAACTCAACAAAACTGCTCGGGAAAAGTTTCGCAGTCTAATGCGCAGAAAAGACCTCAACTAAGGCCGTTACAGAATTACACCGTGCACATTGTGCGCACTGTACACCGTAATCTGTATAGTTACAGAATTACACCGTGCACACTTAAATTTGCATGAGTGTTTGACGCACTATATTGTTTCACACTATAATTAATTTCCTCCAAAAAATATGAATTTTCTTCAATAATATCAAGCAGCAAACGTGCGAAAGTTTAATAAACCATTGACGAAGTATAAATTTTCGGTTTAGAATTAGTTTCAATAATTGAAATATATCTAGTTTTGAGTAAATCAGTAAGTTATTCGCATCATCGTAATTTTTCAGGTCTGATGGAACAGTTCCGAGAAGGTCCAGAAGGGTTCTTTTACCAGTTCAGAGAGAAAAACATCGACTTAGCAGACGCTTTTTTATTTGCACGGTGTAATTCTGTAACGGCCGCAGTGTACGGTGTACAGTGCGCACAGTGTACACGGTGTAATTCTGTAACGGCCTCAACTAATCCTCTAAAAGCCTCTTCAAATGAAGAAAGTCATTATGCGATCATCATTTGTAAAGGAACATGATTCTTTATTTTAAAATTTTCTCAAAAAAATAAATGAACCTTTTTGCGACCTGCCTAGAAACCTTCTGATGGAAAAAGTTAACTGATTGAAATGTAAACTATTCTTCAACAAAAATCTTGGCATGACCTATACTAAGAATACCGTCTTTGCCAGGCTAAAACTGTTCAAAATGTAAGCATTTGTTAGATACCTATGAGTCCCGCAGAAAGTCTTTTTCCGCGGTCTTTTCTTTTTTACAATGTTTTTCTTCTTCTTCCTCGCGCTTGTTCCCGCCTCGCGGCAGGGTACGCGCTCCCCTGAGATGCAGGACAGACCTATCTTGGTAGAACCAGTGGCTACCTGCTAGATCACTGCTAGTGTGATTAGCAGCAGTGGGGAGAGTCAGATTCGTGCATGAGAACTACCAACATTTCTTAACCCCCTTGGTTTGGGTGGATCTGATCTGTTTTTGTTATTGTTTTGATCTGTTTGTACAATGTTCTTCTGTAATGCAACAACACCAGACCACTCCTCCCATTTATTATACTCAGAATGATGTTCCACAATGTTAGAAAAGTCGAGAAGATTTTTTTGCATTAAAACAATGGATTTTCTTTTTTGTACAGTTTCCAATTGAGATCTCCGAACAGAGGGATTGTTTTTGTTGTAAAAACATGAAAATGAAAATCTTGAGAATTTTTTAAACGATATATTGAATTGCGAGGGAGTTTTTAAAATTTATTCAGAAAAAAGTGATCCATCAGAATTTAGAGTCCCTCAAGTTAGTGGGAGAGGGCTGGACCCATTGACAATAGAAAAACTTCCCACAAGTAATCAAAGACAATAATTATGAATTAGAGGCGAAACCGCTGGGAGTAAGTTGGTAATACGTTCAGTTAGGATACACATTAAGAGCGAGGAAAAAGAATGAATCATTCCACGAGTCAACTTCAGAACATGGAGACCAAGTTAAAAGGATTGTTTTCTCGCATTCAAATAATCAATCAAGCGCGCTCTCCGCGGATGCGACGAGCCAACTGAATATCCTTCGGCATGATGGTGACGCGTTTGGCGTGAATGGCGCACAAGTTGGTGTCTTCGAAGAGACCCACCAGATACGCCTCCGATGCTTCCTGCAATTACACGCCTACATAATACACAATCGTCCTAAAACCCGTTGAAGCTCCTCTATTATTTTCTAAAACGAGAGTAATTTTTAACCAGGGTGTTGCTTAGCACCCGCACAACTTTTATTGAGATTTTAAAATTTCAGAGTTCCGATGCTTCTTTTTTTCCAACGATTTGGGCTTTCCCTATGAAAAATCTGAGAAAAAATTGTTCCAAGCGCATAGATTTCAATGTTTTTGCGAAGTTTTTGAAGAGCGCATAGGCTTTTTTAACCCGCAGTGCGGGTAAGAGAAATACCCTGTTTTTAACTACTGGTACTGTGCCTGTATGACACATTGAGAGAGCCACGAGAAAAAGCAGACACTTCATAAGTTTTGTGCCGAAAACTAAAAGCAAGAATGAAGAAGTTTTCGCGCGTTGTGATCAGAGACACATTCTTCATCCGTTCTAAACGCACAGTCTGAAGATAAAAAACTTTCCTATCAGTCTCTGATTTTATCAGCTTATTTGAATGCAGGCTATTTTTTTTAACCGGAGATATATGTATGTGTATGTCAAGATCTCTAATCATGAGGGAACGACAGACCTCGAGAGAGAAGAGAGCGTGTGATGTAATGAGAGGATGGAGACGAACAGAGCATTTGTATAATTGCCTTTTTGGATAGCGCATAGATTTGCGCATGTGTTTCATACGCAGTGCGGGTTGCGGGTTAGAAAAACAAATTGTTTGAATGCCAAGTCATACCATTTTCCCCCTTAAAACATCTAATTATGATTTCTTTATGGTTCGTGTTAAAATTTCAAAAACTTTCGATCTCCGCTGCTTTAAGCACGTTTACGCTTTTAGTATTTTTGAGTATTGCAATTTTCCGAGCTCTAATTTTGTTCTGACCAAGAATTCGTCTCTGTAAAGGCGTTTTATGCCACTTCGGTAGTCCTCTGTTTCCTTTTCGGACGTTTTGTTAAACCCTTAGGTAAGAATCAATATCATCGAAAAAAAATCACTAAAAACCTCGAAAATCTATTTAAAAATTCATGCTGTATAGATTTTTCTGTATAAGAATTCCGTTTAAACCACCTAAATTCGTAAACTTCACGTTTCCTTCGTTTTTGAGCAGTTTGTGCACTCAAAAAAATTCTGTCCAAAAGCGTCAACAATGAAAACTTAAATGAAAACATTTTAAAGCTGATATTTTAGTTATGGAAATACTATTAAAACTTGGCAATCAGAAAAAACCCCACACGAAAAATGATAAATTTTGACAAAGCAAAAATTTTTGACCTGGAGTGCGCCAATGGCGGCCGACTGGAAACGAAGATCCGTCTTGAAGTCCTGGGCGATCTCCCTGACCAGGCGCTGGAAGGGCAGCTTGCGGATGAGCAGCTCCGTCGACTTCTGGTAGCGACGGATCTCACGGAGGGCGACGGTTCCGGGGCGGTAGCGATGCGGCTTCTTAACTCCACCAGTTGAAGGCGCGGACTTGCGCGCTGCCTTGGTGGCCAGCTGCTTGCGGGGAGCCTTTCCTCCAGTAGATTTACGCGCGGTCTGCTTCGTGCGAGCCATCTCTCTCTACTGGAAAGAATAGTACGAATTCGCATTACTAGAGGAAGCCTACATGCGAAGCGAAAGAGCGCACGGCAGCGAGAGTAGCAGACGGACATAGAAAAAAAGTCACGTGATATATTTATTGTGGAATAAAAGTAGAAAATTGGAACATGAAAACCCATATCATTTTCCGAACTATGTGTTCTCCTCTACTGTGAGTTTCAACTTTTTAAACAATGGCCAATGGATCTTCAAATATTTTTTTTAAAAAAATTTTGAACAAAAGTTATTGAAAAAAACACGTTCCTAATTCATGTTGCAAAATCGATTTTGGAAAAGGTTATCTGATGAAAACCGAACGGAGAAGAACCGCTAAAGAGTTGCTTGAAAAGGAAAATAGGAGTCGGAAAGATGCAGCGGCCTTTCCCTAGAAAACCAATCGATACAGGCGGGGAGCACAGCAGCCAAAGAATGCAGCTCAACACGAAGCACATCAATGCCTAAATTAGCCGAACAAGAAAACTTGCTTATTCAAGTTTCTGAGAAAATTATGCTTCATTTTCATTTTAGCAGCAGAAACGAGTCGCAGAAATGAACTGAAACCAAATTTCACCAAATAAGCCATTTAACACGCGAAATTTGCAAAAAGGTGAAAAATGGAATGAATTTCATTGCAGTTCGCACTTTAAGTTAGTTTCTGAACATGATGAAGAAATGAGAAAAGCGGCCGAGTATCATGAAGACCGGTCCATTCGGACATTCGGAATCTACAGGGCTTTTTCATCCTGAGTGCGCGGACTAGAGTAAGTACTAGGAGGGTGCAGTGAAATCCCTCCGGGTGTCGGGAAGACTGAGAAAGAGAGTGAGAGAAAAAAGGGCGAGAGAGGGAGGAGGAGAGGAGAGAGCGAAAGGAACTGGCATCATGCCAGGCTCCGCCTTTTTTAAAGCGGGAGTTCAAACTAGTGACAGATCAAAAAATTCATTCAGACGCAATTTAAAAAGGCCCTTTTCGGATTAAATTTTCATCCTCTTTTGATAATCAGTTTACGCCAACAGTTATGCTATATTTTCGCATTCAGTTAAGCAAGTATTTTTCGAAATTTTTATACGTTTAATAATCGAACAATGGAATTTCTAAATGTTCTGTTGAAAAATATGGCTTTTATTCGGTCATTACTAAAGCACGCCGTGCACGCTGTGTTCGCTGAGCACGCACGCTGCACGCTAAATCATTACTAATGACGCTGTGTCCCTTCGAAAATTCATAACTCCGCCCCATGCACGGCGTGCATTAGTAATGATTTAGCGTGCGTGCACAGCGAACACAGTGAACACAGCGTGCTTTAGTAACGGCCTTTTATTCCCTGATACCGTATCAAAAATTTATGTTAAAAAAGCATCGTGCCAATGTCTGCAAGTCAAGACGCAGGATATGCTCATCAGGGAAAAAGAGCCTTTTTTATACGGTTTCGTTTACGCTGACAAGGCCGTACGGCTTTGGAACGAGACTGGTTCAGAAAAAAAAAGTTTAAAAAGTTTTGCTGGTTTGATTGGCTGAATTTGTCAAAAAACGACAAATAAGAGAAGAAAAGCTGTTTTAAACCGTATAAATTCCATCTTGCTGTCGATATTCTTACTCAGATGATTACAAGAATTCAAAAAAACTTGATTCGACGAGAAAAGCTCAAAAATGAGCGGAACCACTCTGTCGTGAAAAAATTCACAACACCTTCCTAAGAAATCAAGAACAAAATAGGTAGAAACGTTTCGTAAGCACAGACGCTTTCCCGCGCTTTTTTTGGTGGAATATATTATATATAGGGGGTCATTACGTAATCGGGCTATTACAAAAGCACACCGTGCACACTGTACACTGTACAAATGCACGCTGCACACTGTATAATTACAAATGCACCCTGAGGCGCGGGAAAATTCTTAACTCAAACACTCTTCCTATCTTTCCCGCGCCTCAGCGTGCATTTGTAATTATACAGTATGCAGCGTGCATTTGTACAGTGCGCACAGTGTGCACGGTGTGCTTTTGTAATGGCCCGTAATCGTAGCTTTTGATTGGTGGAGTATATAGGCCATTACAAAAGCACGCCGTGCACACTGTGTTCATTACAAAAGCACGCCGCACACTGTATAATTACCAATGCACGCCGAGGCGCGGGAAAGAGAGAAAGAGTGTTTGACGCACTACATTGTTTCACACTATAATTTAGTTATGAAAAGTGATAATTTTTACTAAAAGAATACTTTTGGGCCATTACAAAAGAATTATATTAGGGCGATGTTTTAAATGAAGCGCATGAGCGGAGTTAAGAATTTTCCCGCGCCTCGGCGTGCATTGGTAATTATACAGCGTGCATTTGTACAGTGTACTGTGTGCACGGTGTGCTTTTGTAATGGCCAGTATATAAGGCGTCATTAAGTAATCGCCGCTCCACCTCTCAGTATATACCGAGAGAGCCTATCAGGCGTTTCACTACTTCTAATTCTTCATTTATCGCTGCTGTGTGTATCTTCATTCTTATTCCGGTTGAGGTCAGTTCAGTGCTTCTTGTTTAGGTTGTTTGTTCTAGTTTGAAGCCAGTTTAGTGCTTCTTGTTTAGGTTGTTTGTTCTAGTTTGAAGCCAGTTTAGTGCTTCTTGTTTAGGTTGTTTGTTCTAGTTTGAAGCCAGTTTAGTGCTTCTTGTTTAGGTTGTTTGTTCTAGTTTGAAGCCAGTTTAGTGCTTCTTGTTTAGGTTGTTTGTTCTAGTTTGAAGCCAGTTTAGTGCTTCTTGTTTAGGTTGTTTGTTCTAGTTTGAAGCCAGTTTAGTGCTTCTTGTTTAGGTTGTTTGTTCTAGTTTGAAGCCAGTTTAGTGCTTCTTGTTTAGGTTGTTTGTTCTAGTTTGAAGCCAGTTTAGTGCTTCTTGTTTAGGTTGTTTTTGTTCTAGGTTGAGCCAGTTCAGTTGCTCATAATTTAGTGCTATTCCTGAAATTCAAGTGTTTAGTAAGTAAACGTGTTTATTTAACTTGTGCATCATAAAGCGAGAGAAAACAAGAAAGGGGAATTAAGGCGAGCAAAAATCATCTCCACAAAGTCACCACAACTCTGCCTTACTATCGCCCTCAGAGTGTCTTATTTCTGAAAGAGAACTGTTTGAACCATGTTGATAAGAGGAGGAGAGAGCTGAGCTAGAAAATTAACCCTATCTCTAACCGTTCCGCAAGAAAAATAAACATTCATAAACCTAGAGTCCATTTTCCACGCCATTACTAAGGCACGCCGCGCACGCTGCACGCTAAATCATTACTAATGCATTGCACGCCAACGCGCGGGAAAATTCTTAACTCCGCCCCATGCGCTTTATTTAGTTTTTTTCATTAGACAAAAGTTCACGCTAACGAGGCCGTACGGCTTAGGCTAACGAGACCGTGTCAAAAATTAACATAATAGTGCGTCAAACACTCTTTCTCTCTTTCCCGCGCGTTGGCGTGCATTAGTAATGATTTAGAGTGCAGCTTGCGTGCAAGCGTCCGCAGCGTGCTTTAGTAACGGCCATTTTTCAATCAAGTTCAAATTGAATTATTCAAACCATGAAGTTTTTCGATTCACAAGGATAGCAGATTTTTTTGGTTGAAATTTCTCAGGACAAGTTACTACCAACATGTAGTCGAAAATAGATTAGCGATAACACCTTCAGAAATTTTCTTATTAGATTGGTATACACATAGTAAGTTGTCGGCAGAATTTTTCGAAATGTGATAAAACGTGAAACATTACATTAAATATGATAAACCTTGATGTGACCCTACCAAATCCCACTATGACTTCTCGGAACTGCCTCTCGAGTTCTCTTCCTGGTTAGAACCTGCAACACTCTTTAATTGAAAGACGTATCCTAAACTCATTTTTTTCAGTCAGTGTGATTCTCTAAGAGAGGACTTGCTTTTTAAAAAAAGAGGTTTTATGACTTTATTTCACTTTTTTTAACTTTGCGCAAAAAATTTTTTTTTGAATTTTGCGCCAAAAATTTGAACTTTTTTAATTTTGGCGCCAAAAAAACCGGAATTTTTTTTCGCGCGCATAGATTTGAATTTTTCGAAGTGCGCATATATTTTCTCATAACCCGCAGTGCGGGTTAGAGAAACACCCTGACTATGAGTTCGACCTGACCATAATTTAACCAATGTAAATTTGACTTTTTCTTACAACTCGCAAAAAAAGCTTATAGATGAAGAATATTATACGTGAGGGAACGACATGTTCCAGAGACAGACCGATAACATTCCATGAAGAAAAGAATTCCTTACAATTAGAGAATTTGTAATTGTTTTTTTTAGCGCTTAGCTTCTATTCGTATTGTGGGTAAGGGAAGCACCCTATCCAAATTAATATATCATTTACTTACAAGTAGAGGTAGGTTTACCGAGAAAGAAGTTAAGTTTTTAAAAAAAACGAAATTACTCACCAATATAGAAGTTGAGTACCCTTTCGAGTGAACTACTCGTTACAGTGAAACCTCAGGTGTGTTATAATGAGTATTATCATTCTCGTTGAGTGTCCATAAAATTCTTAATTGAAACAACACAGCGATTGAAGCAGAAATCGGATCAATAAGGTCCAGGCATAGTTAATGAATGTATACAGTCAAGACGGTGGTTGATCGTGCATTATGATTTAAACTTTTATGTGAGAATATTTCACTTCGTAATCGGAATGCGAATTCCTTTGAGCAGTGTATATAAGGAAGGACACCTCAAATTAGATATTTACAGCTTAAATGAGCGAGGAAGACCCTGATAGTGGTTACCCAACACCTCGCGATGCTCTTCCATGCGATCAATCGTTCCCGGTGACTTCCACGCCGCTCGCCTCGAGAAGAACGAAACCCTCCTCGAGAACCTCTGGGTTGAGGGAAAACTTCTCGCCCATTCGACCACGTTCTAGCGCCTCCAGCGGAGGAAAACCGAAATCAGATGACTTCCGTTAGTTTGCATCCGACACTACTATGCAAAGCTTCCAATGGTACTGAGAAAGATCAACTTCTAATTTAAAGCTTCATGATAATTGTTTGCGCAGGACCCTATTATTCTTCCTAGCGTTATTCCCGCTGAAGAGCGGGTGTGCTGTGCGCAAGACTCTATTAAAGTGAGCGGCCGTTTCTATAATATAGTTAAGATTATCATAGCGAAAATGTTGCAGTGAAAGTAGAGGAATCGATCGCGGAGCTGCGTCGCTGGAGATCAATGGGAGCAGAGGTGAGAAGACTTTCCGAGGAGAACGCCACTCTTCGCAACCAGTCCCTTCTCCACCAACAAAACCAAGTGAATTATTCACTTCGTATGCATGTCCTTGGCCAAAATTACTCTCGATAAAGACTCGCTCAGACTTTAAACCAATCAGGTATGAACAGGGGTTTTTTAGTGTGAAAGAAAAAGGGACAGACGCCCGCCAAAGGCGGTAAATTTTTTTCACATAAGGGTCCCCCCTTATGATTTTTCAAACAGAAACCCGCCGAAAAAAAAATTCACATAAGGGTCCCCCCTTACGATTTAAAAAAAAAACAGAGTCCCGCCGAAGGCGAAAAATTTTTTTAACATAAGGGTCCCCCCTTACGATTTGGAAAAACAGAGGCCCGCCGAAGACGGAAAAAAATTTTTTCACATAAGGGTCCCCCCTTAGGGGTGAAAAATTTTTTTCTCACATAAGGGTCCCCCTTACCTTTTTTTCACATATGGGTCTCCCCCTAAAGATTTGGAACACAGAGGCCCACCGACAGAAGATCTGTCATGACTAAATAACCCCTGGGTATGAAAAGATCATTCATGTCCAATATTAGGTCGGTGAGCCTTCGTAACAGATATACCTAATTCTTACTCTTCAGAAGAAAGTCCTTTTATTCTGGGGGGTTCATGTATCATTCCGAGAGAGAATAACAAAGGCCATGTCTATTTTCATTTCCGAAAAATGATTCAAATAATACCTATAAACATGTTGATTTTTATACGCACGGCTAGTGAAATCTACGCGTTTGCTAAAAGAAAAAACTGATGATAAAAATTTTCATTTTCTATCGCTTTTTATTCTTTTCTTCAAGCGCTACTTGTTTTTCAATCGGTATTTTGAATTTAATACTTATTTTTTGAGTACCAAGAAACACATTGATTTTCACCGACTTCTAACGAAAACTTCCAGATAACAAAGCGGCATCTAAAGTACTCGTGGGTTTGATACACAGCTCACCAAGCTTGATGAATTCCTCCCGGTCACCCGCTTGGTCTCCTTTTTTGTGACTTCCCTCCCCCCCCCATCTCACCTCTTCCCCGGTAGACTCGCCCCCGCCCCACCTCTCCTCTTCTCCGGTAGACTTGTCCTCCCCATCTCTCCTCTTCCCCATCCATATCTTCTCTTTCCCGGTAGAGCCCCCATCTCTCCTCTTTTCCGGTAGACTAGCCCCCCATCTCTCCTCTTTTCCGGTTGACTCGCTCCTTCCCATCTCTCCTCTTCCCCGGTAGACTCGCCCCCCCCCCCATCTCTCCTCTTCCCCGGTAGACTCGCCCCCCCATCTCTCCTCTTCCCCGGTAGACTCGCCCCCCATCTCTCCTCTTCCTCGGTTGACTCGCCCCCTTCCCATCTCTCCTCTTCCTCGGTTGACTCCCCTCCATCTCTCCTCTTCCCCGGTTGACGCGCCCCCATCTCTCCTTTTCCCCGGTAGACTTGCCCCCCCTTATCTCTCCTCTTCCCCAGTAGACTCGCCCCCCATCTCTCCTCTTCCTCGGTTGACTCCTCCCCCCCATCTCTCCTCTTCCCCGGTTGACTCGCCCCCTTCCCATCTCTCCTCTTCCCCGGTTGAATTGCCCCCCATCTCTCCTCTTGCCCGGTTGACTCGCCCACCCATCTCTCCTCTTCCCCGGTCGCCTAGGGTCCCCCGGTCACCAGCTCAGTGAAAAAACTCTCAGCAAATCCTAGTGAGCTATGGTTTAATATCTTAGATGCACATATCTCCAGTTAATAGAAAAAAATATAATGATTTTTTTTAGCTTGAAGAAAATAAAAAGAAGCGGAGCGTGGAAGTTTCTGTGGAAGTTGATGCTCGCGCTGAGAAAATAACTAATGTTCGTTCATATTCCCTCATTTGTATCGATTGATTCAAACAGGGTCACCATATGGATAGTGTAGGGATATCTTAATCACCTGAAATGGGTAGCGGTGACTTCACTCAGGAAGGGCCAATCCTCACAAATAATAACACAGAACGCGTGAAAACCTTGCAAGAAGAGGCGTTATGAAATTTACTTGAGAGATTATGGTTTTACTTGTTATACTGATGACGAAGTAAGTGACAGTACTTGTTATACTGATGACGAAGTAAGTGACAGTCCTTGTTATACTGATGACGAAGTAAGTGACAGTCCTTGTTATACTGATGACGAAGTAAGTGACAGTCCTTGTTATACTGATGACGAAGTAAGTGACAGTACAGAAGGAAGAAGTTCATGCAAATTTTCATGTTGTTGTTGTTGTCTTGCCCATAGGTCCTGTCGAGGGGAGTCCTTTTGGGATAGGTTGGTGGTGAGGATCCTTTTGAGTCCGGAGAGATTTTCTCCGTCTACACTCGCACCGCAGTCGGCGATCCTCTTGGCGAGACCCATTCGTTAACCGGAGAAGGGCAAGAGGTTATTTTACTGGCGCCTCGACTCGCCATTGAAAAGTATAGCGGAGTATCGGCTGATGTTTTGTCCGGTCGCATGCCCAGGCCGGTCCGGCATCGCCCTCCTTTGACGAGCTATACTACCCAGTTTTGGTCCGCGGCGGGATTTCTCCCGCTACCTCCCAGCACGAATTCTTCGTAGGGAGGCGTCCCTCTATCCGCCACCTGAGGTCGCGCTCGATTCTGGACTGGATAATCCGGCTCCATCCGTGACAGGCTCTTAAGGCTGTAGAGTCACGAATGGCCACTGTTGCCAGTGTGTTTCGAGTGCAAGTTTTCATAGACCTTGAAAGTGAACTCGGTGAACAGTTTTCGGCCAAAATTCACAGATATCGAGTTATTTGGTGGATTCTGGTTTTGCTCATCTTGTTGGAGAGTATTCATGATATATTTGAGAGTAGTCATGATTATCATCGCTCGACCTCTGTTTCAGAGTAAAGAGTGTGGAGTGACTTGTGACTTGGATAGTGAGGAAAGAGAGGAGGAGAGGGAGAGAGAGAGTCGAGAGAGCCAGAAGCTTCTGGAATTGATGGCCCTTAACCAGGCCCTCGGCGATGAGAATCAGCAATTCATCAGGTACAATTAAGAAAAATTCTAGCCTAATTTTTTCGTAATTAGATTGAGAAATTTCGATGTCTTTTTTTCTGTTTTTTATTTTGATTTTTTTGGTTAAAAGTTCGATAATTTATGATTGCCCCGTAGGTAGCTATTTTTTCTTCGGTTCTTTGATCTGTTCTCAACAAAACTTTATTATGAGAATGTTAACGGTTTCAAAAATGGTTTTTCAAAGTATTAACAATACTTTATTCCGTACAAATTGTTGTTGAAGGAAAGAAACGAAATTGGAAGAGAGGATTACGGAGTTGGAATTCGAAACAGAGGTTGCTATTAATACTTGAATTCGAAACAGAGGTTGCTATTAATACTTGAATTTCAGAAAAGAGTTAAACATATAACCCTTGTTTTCACTGATTATGATGAGTCTTAGGGCAAAGAAGAAAAAAGGTGTTGGTTCGAAATATTCCAATCTTCCAGTTATTGCATTTTTATGTCTTCCAACAAGTATTTTGGCAGCGGCTGCAAAAGAATGTAGTACAAGGGGAAAGAGAGAAGGAAGGACTTGCCGAGCAGCTGCAGAGAGAACGAGGCGAGAAAGAAGCCTTGAAGTTGCAACTCCAGTCTGCTCATTTGGATACGGTAACTATTAACACTATTAGGGGTGGAGATTATATCGTTCGATAGAGTAAAGGTTTTATGATGTGTGTTTTTGTTAATTTTAGTAACCCCGGCAAAATTTTCAGCAAAAAGAGTGCGAAGAAGAGAGAAGACGATGGGAAGCAAAAGAGGACAAGTTAAAACAACAAGTAATATATTTGATGAGCTTTCGAACATTTTGAAATTTACGAATTCGAAGCAATTTATATTATTAGCAGTGAGTCAGACACCTTAACTATTGCTTATTGAAAGAAGACGATTCGAAAAGATCCAAGGAAAAACTGTCGGAGTTGGAAAAGGAGTTGGAGAGTTATGCAGAGTATAGAGAGAGACTGGAGAGATCGGAGAGAGAGTTAGAGAAGGAGAGAGAGCAATGGAAGGAGAGTTATGCAGAGTGTAGAGAGAGACTGGAGAGATCGGAGAGAGAGTTAGAGAATGAGAGAGAGCAATGGAAGGAGAGTTATGCAGAGTGTAGAGAGAGACTGGAGAGATCGGATAGAGAGTTAGAGAAGGAGAGAGAGCAATGGAAGGAGAGTTATGCTGAGTGTGGAGAGAGACTGGAGAGATCGGAGAGAGAGTTAGAGAAGGAGAGAGAGCAATGGAAGGAAAAGGACGAAGAAGTCAAAAGCTTCCAGAAGCAGCTAAGCAAAGTTAACGAACAGGTTTGATCTTGCACTCCTCTTATTACTTTTTCTAACTTTTGTTCTCAAAAATAAAAACTCAAAATTGTTTTGATTTTGCAACAATATATCTCTGAATTTTTTTCAAACTGAAGTTCTCGATCAATAAAACAGTACATTTGCAGTTCGCGAGGCTGCAAGACGAGAGAGCCAGAGAAGTGGAAGGCTTAAAGCAGAATCTTCGAGAACTGAACGATAAACTCTGCAACGAGAAGGAAATGGCGGAAAAGACTCTGAGAGACATCGGCATCAAGGTTGTCATAGAAAAAGAGAAAGAAAATGTGCGACGGCAAAACGCTATTCTTGTTTGCTCTTATTGGTGATTTTTTAAATAATTATAAATAATTGAACACATAAAAAAAAGCTAGTCCACCGGGCGGGATCGAACTCAGACCATCTCGACTCAAACCGGGAGCGCGTGTTACCATTACACCACGGGGATACATTGCTATTCCGTGCGATAGTGTTATATGAAAACTGATATGCCTTGTTCTCTTAGTGATGCATGCTTATCAAGCGATTGCATCATGAATGGAGCGTAACTTCAGAATTCACAATTAAGACATTATATTCAAGTTGAATGTGTGGTGGGTATCACAATTTTGTTATCTGCATTTTTTGAAGGAAGAAGATTCGGTGAAATTGAAAGAGAGACTGTCGGAGATGGAAAAAGAATTGGAGAGTTTCGCAGACTATAAAGAGAAACTTCGAAAAACGGAGAGAGAGTTGGAGACTGAAAAAGAGCAAGAGAAGGAGAAGGACGAGAAGATCGAAGACATTCAGAAGCAGCTCACGAGTTTGAAGGAAGAGGTTAAAACTTGCGAAATTGAATTCTCTTGTTGATATTTCATAAGTCAGAATGACGCTGTTATATTTACTTCTGTGTAGTTTTTCACCCTTGTCTTTTTAACATGGTCTTCAAAATTCAAATTTAGTTCACAATCATTAACTATACATTGACAGTGCGCGAAGTTTCGGAACGAAAGAGTCAACGAAGTAGATGAATTCACGCAGAAGATTCGAGAGCTGAAGGATGAACTAGACAAGGAACAGGATAAAGCGGATAAGACAAAAGCCGAAATGGATAACATTCGTACCATCAACACGGTGAAATTTGCATGCCTTTTCTAGACTAGAAAAGAAACAAGTTCAATACATAGAAAGCAGGGCGGATGGTTCGGTTTTTATATTATGATGAGCAGGGTGTTTTTTAGCACCCGCACAACTTTTTTCGAGCGCATAGATTTACAAAATTTCAGTGTTCAACATTCCAATTTTTCAATGATTTGGACTTTCCCTACGAAAATCCGAGAAAAAACTTTTCCAAGCGCATAGATTTCAACGTTTTTCGGGATTTTTGGAGAGCGCATAGATTTTTTTCTACCCGCTGTGCGGGTCTAAGAAACATCTTGATGATGAGGGTGTTACTCCGACTTGAAACTGCGGACAAAATCTATGCGCAATCTCGAAAATCTATCAATACGAATGATTTGTTTGTACTACTTTATCCCTTTTTCATCGCAGGCCCTCAGTCTCTATGCAGACCCTCAGTCTCTATGCAGACCCTCAGTCTCTATGCAGACCCTCAGTCTCTATGCAGACCCTCAGTCTCTATGCAGGCCCTCAGTCTCTATGCAGACCCTCAGTCTCTATGCAGACCCTCAGTCTCTATGCAGACCCTCAGTCTCTATGCAGACCCTCAGTCTCTATGCAGACCCTCAGTCTCTATGCAGACCCTCAGTCTCTATGCAGACCCTCAGTCTCTATGCAGACCCTCAGTCTCTATGCAGACCCTCAGTCTCTATGCAGGCCCTCAGTCTCTATGCAGACCCTCAGTCTCTATGCAGACCCTCAGTCTCTATGCAGACCCTCAGTCTCTATGCAGACCCTCAGTCTCTATGCAGACCCTCAGTCTCTATGCAGACCCTCAGTCTCTATGCAGACCCTCAGTCTCTATGCAGGCCCTCAGTCTCTATGCAGACCCTCAGTCTCTATGCAGACCCTCAGTCTCTATGCAGACCCTCAGTCTCTATGCAGACCCTCAGTCTCTATGCAGACCCTCAGTCTCTATGCAGACCCTCAGTCTCTATGCAGACCCTCAGTCTCTATGCAGACCCTCAGTCTCTATGCAGACCCTCAGTCTCTATGCAGACCCTCAGTCTCTATGCAGGCCCTCAGTCTCTATGCAGACCCTCAGTCTCTATGCAGACCCTCAGTCTCTATGCAGACCCTCAGTCTCTATGCAGACCCTCAGTCTCTATGCAGACCCTCAGTCTCTATGCAGACCCTCAGTCTCTATGCAGGCCCTCAGTCTCTATGCAGACCCTCAGTCTCTATGCAGACCCTCAGTCTCTATGCAGACCCTCAGTCTCTATGCAGGCCCTCAGTCTCTATGCAGACCCTCAGTCTCTATGCAGACCCTCAGTCTCTATGCAGACCCTCAGTCTCTATGCAGACCCTCAGTCTCTATGCAGACCCTCAGTCTCTATGCAGACCCTCAGTCTCTATGCAGACCCTCAGTCTCTATGCAGACCCTCAGTCTCTATGCAGGCCCTCAGTCTCTATGCAGACCCTCAGTCTCTATGCAGACCCTCAGTCTCTATGCAGACCCTCAGTCTCTATGCAGACCCTCAGTCTCTATGCAGACCCTCAGTCTCTATGCAGACCCTCAGTCTCTATGCAGACCCTCAGTCTCTATGCAGACCCTCAGTCTCTATGCAGGCCCTCAGTCTCTATGCAGACCCTCAGTCTCTATGCAGACCCTCAGTCTCTATGCAGACCCTCAGTCTCTATGCAGACCCTCAGTCTCTATGCAGACCCTCAGTCTCTATGCAGACCCTCAGTCTCTATGCAGACCCTCAGTCTCTATGCAGGCCCTCAGTCTCTATGCAGACCCTCAGTCTCTATGCAGACCCTCAGTCTCTATGCAGACCCTCAGTCTCTATGCAGGCCCTCAGTCTCTATGCAGACCCTCAGTCTCTATGCAGACCCTCAGTCTCTATGCAGACCCTCAGTCTCTATGCAGACCCTCAGTCTCTATGCAGACCCTCAGTCTCTATGCAGACCCTCAGTCTCTATGCAGACCCTCAGTCTCTATGCAGGCCCTCAGTCTCTATGCAGACCCTCAGTCTCTATGCAGGCCCTCAGTCTCTATGCAGACCCTCAGTCTCTATGCAGACCCTCAGTCTCTATGCAGACCCTCAGTCTCTATGCAGACCCTCAGTCTCTATGCAGGCCCTCAGTCTCTATGCAGACCCTCAGTCTCTATGCAGACCCTCAGTCTCTATGCAGACCCTCAGTCTCTATGCAGGCCCTCAGTCTCTATGCAGACCCTCAGTCTCTATGCAGACCCTCAGTCTCTATGCAGACCCTCAGTCTCTATGCAGACCCTCAGTCTCTATGCAGGCCCTCAGTCTCTATGCAGACCCTCAGTCTCTATGCAGACCCTCAGTCTCTATGCAGACCCTCAGTCTCTATGCAGGCCCTCAGTCTCTATGCAGACCCTCAGTCTCTATGCAGACCCTCAGTCTCTATGCAGACCCTCAGTCTCTATGCAGGCCCTCAGTCTCTATGCAGACCCTCAGTCTCTATGCAGACCCTCAGTCTCTATGCAGACCCTCAGTCTCTATGCAGGCCCTCAGTCTCTATGCAGACCCTCAGTCTCTATGCAGACCCTCAGTCTCTATGCAGACCCTCAGTCTCTATGCAGACCCTCAGTCTCTATGCAGACCCTCAGTCTCTATGCAGACCCTCAGTCTCTATGCAGACCCTCAGTCTCTATGCAGACCCTCAGTCTCTATGCAGGCCCTCAGTCTCTATGCAGACCCTCAGTCTCTATGCAGACCCTCAGTCTCTATGCAGACCCTCAGTCTCTATGCAGGCCCTCAGTCTCTATGCAGACCCTCAGTCTCTATGCAGACCCTCAGTCTCTATGCAGACCCTCAGTCTCTATGCAGACCCTCAGTCTCTATGCAGACCCTCAGTCTCTATGCAGACCCTCAGTCTCTATGCAGACCCTCAGTCTCTATGCAGACCCTCAGTCTCTATGCAGACCCTCAGTCTCTATGCAGGCCCTCAGTCTCTATGCAGACCCTCAGTCTCTATGCAGACCCTCAGTCTCTATGCAGACCCTCAGTCTCTATGCAGGCCCTCAGTCTCTATGCAGACCCTCAGTCTCTATGCAGACCCTCAGTCTCTATGCAGACTGGGCCACATTCCCTCATAATAAATAAAGATCTTCACGAATTTTCTGTGCCGCCCAGTTATGACTTTTACGTTTTTCTTACTTTTAAATCTCTATTATATAAAACCAACCCTCTCAAGTACGAAAAAGGTTAGATTCTGTATTCGTGTAAAGATCCCCTCGCATTCGATCCGGTACAGACTATTTATATTTAGGCTAATTTTAACTCGTTTCATGTGCGGAGGTTTTTTAAGGTTATAGTTTTTATATGTAGTTTAAGTTGAGTATAAACAGTTACTTTGCACTCTTTTGAAGTTTTTAGGTTTTCAGTTTCTGCAAGAAGAAACAAAGCAGAAAGAAGAAGAGGCGAAATTAATGAAGGAACGATTGAATGATAAGGTTCGCTGTAATATTCATTCATCGATGATCCATGAAAAAATGGAAGAAAGAATTCATCAAAAAAAGAGAATGTGAGAATCGAGAGCAATGAAGTCGAGAAATCTACCGTGGGCCGCTCGGGTGCGAGGACTTTCTGAGGGCAAACAACAACAACAACTGTAATATTCAGGAACGACTATGAGACAGAATATCAGTATAAATTTAAATTTTAGTGAAAATGTAAGTACACAAGTTTTGAAAAGTACGAATATCAGAAGTCAGCGATGAAGAATAGAGCTGCATGTATGCCTTTAGAATTTTCAACAACACCGGTGGTGTTTTCAGGGCGAAAAAACAAAAATAAATTGTACGCTAAAATTGAATTAAAACTTTTCTTAGTCTAGTGTTGTTACAAAATGATGATGAAATATAATCGATGATGAAAATATCTAAAATCTAACTCATTTTCCTACTGTTTCAGGAAGAAGATTCGAAAAGGGTTAAGGAGCGGCTGTCGGAATTAGAAAAGGAGTTGGAGAGTTATGCAGAGTGCAGAGAAAGACTGGAGAGATCGGAGAGAGAGTTAGAGAAGGAGAGAGAGCAATGGAAGGAGAGTTATGCAGAGTGTAGAGAGAGACTGGAGAGATCGGAGAGAGAGTTAGAGAAGGAGAGAGAGCAAGGGAAGGGAAAGGACGAGAAGATCGAAAGCTTCCAGGAGCAGCTCATGAAAGTTGAAGAAGAGGTACAAAAACTTTTTCTTCTTCTAAGCGCAGTCTCGCGATGGCGGATACAAACTTTAAAAAATTTTTTTGTATTGTTTCAAAAAGATACCGTAACTGTTATTTTTCCCGTGTTTGTTTAATTTCTTGAATTTCGAGTATTTTTGAATTGTTTCCAGTCAATATATCTTTCAGATTGTCAGACTCCAAAGCGAAAGAACGAAAGAAGCGGAAGAGCTTCAGCTGAAGCTTGGGAATGTGAATGATGAGCTCTGCAAGGAGAAGGAAAAAACAGAAAAAACTCGGATTGAACTAAAGAACATCTTCAACACGGTAGGAATTCAGTCATTTTGCTAAATTTGGTCTTATGTTTTTTTTTCTCGTGCGTTTTTGTACAGTACACTCCTAGCAGCGCTTGTGGCACCTGTGTGCTTTCGTGAAGCCGCTAAAAGTCTTCTTTAGCATGGGAACAAGAACCGGGCTTGGTTAATCGGCTTGATACGTCGTTATATGAAGAAAACATTTTCTCATGAGTTTTACGCTCAGTGTTAACTATAAAATAGAAATTTACTCTGATAGGTTCCTCTCACTAAACAGAACTCGTTTGATTACTAGTAATCTGCTTTGTTTAATAGTATTCTGCTTGGTTTACGAGTACTCTACTTGGTTTACGAGTACTCTACTTGGTTTACGAGTACTCTACTTGGTTTACGAGTACTCTACTTGGTTTACGAGTACTCTACTTGGTTTACGAGTACTCTACTTGGTTTACGATTACTCTACTTGGTTTACGAGTACTCTACTTGGTTTACGAGTACTCTACTTTGTTTACGAGCACTCTGCTTGGTTTACGAGCACTCTACTTGGTTTACGAGTACTCTACTTGGTTTAAGAGTACTCTACTTGGTTTACGAGTACTCTACTTGGTTTACGAGTAGTCTACTTGGTTTACGAGTACTTTACTTGGTTTACGATTACTCTACTTGGTTTACGAGTACTCTACTTGGTTTACGAGTACTCTACTTGGTTTACGAGTACTCTACTTGGTTTACGAGTACTCTACTTGGTTTACGAGTACTCTACTTGGTTTAATAGTACTATAACCGCACTTGGTACGACGAGCACTTTGGTCGTAAACATAGCTCACCGGCATGTGCTACAAAAAAAATTTCCGGGCGGGCGACTGGGCGATCCCTGACCAGGCTATTTCTTCCAACCCGCAGATATATGTATGTATGTCAAGATCTACAACTATGAGGGAACGACAGACCTCGAGAGAGAAGAGAGTGTATGATTTAAAGAGAGGATGCAGACGAACAGAGCGTTTTTATCACTAGCCTTTTTGGATAGGGCATAGATGTCATACCAAGGGTGGATTAGAGAAACACACTGAGACAGGGGGGGGGGGAGATTCAACAATTTTTTTTGTGCTTAGTTTTACCCAATTGTAGCCGTCCCACCAACAAAATTTCCAGTGCGCCTTTTTTGCCGGTGATTTTATATCCACTTAATGTATTTTCTGCTACGTAATTCAATTAAATTTTTGTATTAGTGAAAAAATTTGTGAAGGGACCAGGCGGGCGACCGGAAGTAGGGGGGGACCAGGCGGGCGACCGGAAGTAGGGGGGACCAGGCGGGCGACCGGAAGTAGGGGAGGGACCAGGCGGGCGACCGGAAGTAGGGGGGGGGACCAGGCGGGCGACCGGAAGTAGGGGGGGGACCAGGCGGGCGACCGGAAGTAGGGGGGGACCAGGCGGGCGACCGGAAGTAGGGGGGGGACCAGGCGGGCGACCGGAAGTAGGGGGGGACCAGGCGGGCGACCGGAAGTAGGGTGGGGGACCAGGCGGGCGACCGGAAGTAGGGGGGGGACCAGGCGGGCGACCGGAAGTAGGGGGGGGACCAGGCGGGCGACCGGAAGTAAATTTAAAAATTTGGTGAGCTATGGTCGTAAAGTTGTGAGCTTAACTAGTGTTGAAAACACGCCAATTTATTTTATGTTCAAATGAATTCAAAAAAACTCAAAATAAAGTATTTTAAATTTTTTCTTTCTTTCAAACGTGTTTTAAGTTTTTTTTCTTAACTTTCAGCAACTCCGGGAAACTTACAACAAATACGAAATAGAAAAGGAGAAGTTGACGGAGCGAATGAAGAGGATCCTTGATGAAAAGGTTCCGCTTGTTTGTGTGTTGAAAAAACAATTTTCCTATCCACAAAAACTTCATGAGTTGAATATTATTCCTGATTAGATAGAGTTTGGAATTTATTGAAGTTGACATTTTGATAACCAACAGTCTATGGGAATTCATCTTCCAAGTATTGGTCGTATGATCATCAGAAATCTGTTGGAGAATATCCGGATAACTTGGGAAAATACAGTATGACTAGTTGATAAGCTCAGAGTTATCAATTGTGTATGGGCCTTAAAATGTATATTGTGCGTGTGTTGCTCAGTGCGTAAGAGCATCGATCGAATAGCAAAGGTCGAGGTTTCGGTTCAGGTCGCACCACACCATTTTCGCACTTTTTTCTGCTAACAGCCCGTTCCTCTGTTCGGTAAAAAAATCCTTTGCTCATAAATAGCGAGGAGTAGGTTATACTCTTCCACTGGGCGGGATCGAACCCAGCCATCTAAGGGTAACGCGCGCTCCCGGTTTGAGTCGAGATGGCTGGGTTCGATCCCGCCCGGTGGACTAGTTTTTTTTCTGTGCGATAGATCAATCATTTGTCATCTTAACCAGGCGTCACTGCCTTTAAACTGTGTAACTCAGAATTTGAAGAGTTATACTCTTCTTTACATCAACCAGAAAATGTTATCAGAAGAGGACAATCCAAGAAGAACACAGACAACTCAGAGAAGAAGAAGATAATTGGAACCTACAAAAAACTGCTATGGTTCGGTTTTGAAAATTTTATAAACTTACTTTTTAACTGAAGAAAATTGCATGTGCAGAATCCGGGATCATGTTCATGATTGGAAATTTTAGGAAGAAGATTTGCGAAATGTCAAGGAGAAACTGTCGGAGTTGGAAAAGGAGTTGGAGAGTTATGCAGAGTGTAGAGAGAGACTGGAGAGATCGGAGAGAGAGTTAGAGAAGGAGAGAGAGCAAGGGAAGGGAAAGGACGAGAAGATCGAAAGCTTCCAGGAGCAGCTCAGGAAGGTCAAAGATGAGGTGCAAGCTTTTGATCATTTCAACTTTTACGGAATTTAAAATGCATTTCATCATAAGAAATAATCATTTGATGATTATTTGATCAGTATTTCTCAGAGTTAATTTTTTCTGAAAACAAAGAAATTTTCAATGCTTGAGTTAGCTAATATACGTTAATAACACAGTTAATCGAGAGAAAAACCTCTTTGTTCTCTCTGAAAATGTGATTTTTGAAAATGTGATTTTTGAATGAATCGAATATAATTGACAGTTCACGAGATTTCAAGAAGAGATAGCTCGAGAAGAGAGAGCTTCACGAGACTTGAAGAGAGAACTGAACGATGAACACTGCAAAGAAAAAGAGAAGGCGGAGAAGACGCTGGCAGAACTAGAAAACATGCGCAAAATCAACACGGTATTAAGTACTTATTTTATGATTAGGGTCATATCATCTAATCTTTAATTCACTGGTCGATGAACTATCACATTGGTGGCATTCTCCAAGTTATATGTGTGTTCCTTAAGATTCATTGGAAGATTCTTTGAAAGCTAAAGAGTTTTCCGGTGCTCGAATGCACAGTTTGAAGACAGGAGGATAAAGGTGTGACACATCTTCTTACTGTCGGTTCTCCCACCAAATAGCAGGTTCCGTCGTGTATGAAGCACTAAAAAAATTGAGACTTCTCCAGTTATTATCTCAGTAGTAATGATCTATATGGTCTCTCGATCTGAGCCTTTTTCTGACTCGTGTTCTTCTACTCTGTATATCAATCAACGAGGGTAAAATTAATTTAGTCATTATCTGTCTGTATAATTGAATTTTGAAAAATTAAAATTTTGTGATCGAAATGATTTTGTTTCAGGAGCTGAAAGAAGACAATGAGCGCCTGCAGGAGAAATTGATGGAGGAGAAGACGAAGTTGGTGGAGAGGAGGAGGAAGGAAGCGGAGTTGGAGAAGGACCGGAAAAGTCTCCTCACGAAATGCGAAGAGAAGCGAAGAACAGCCCTGCAACACAGTCAAGAAGCCCAAGAACTGGCGGGAAAGAAGGTGAACAGGTCTTTATTATTCATTCGGATTGTGAGTCTTGGAATTATATGTTACTAACCAGGCTGTTTCTCGCTACCAGGGTGCTTTTCTGACCCGCTCTGCGGGTTAACGAAAATCTATGCGCTTTCCGAAAACCTCAAAAAACATTGAAATCTATGCGCTTGTAAAAAAAATTTTCTCGGATTTTTCGTAGAGAAAGTCCTCAAATCATTGGAAAAATTGAATGTTGAACTCTGAAATCTTAAAAATCTATGCGCTCGAAAAAAGTTGTGCGTGTGCTAAGAAACACCCTGCTTACTACCCGACAAGGAAACATGTAGATCAACAATACTAATCGTGAGGGAACGTTGAAGAGAAACCAAAAGCGTGTGGTGAAAATAGAGAGTGCAGACGAACATAGAACACGTATCAATCAATTTTCCTGTAGAGCGCATATAATTGTGCATAGATTTTACCTGCAGTGCAGGTTAGATGAACACCATGTTAGTAAATTTTTCTGGGTATGGAAAGTTTCCTTAAGGATTGCATGACAACGGAGAAATGACAATGAGACATTGGGAGGTCTGACAACGGAGGAGTGACAATGAGACATTGGGAGGTCTGACAACGGAGGAGTGACAATGAGACATTGGGAGGTCTGACAACGAAGGAGTGACAATGAGACTTTGGGAGGTCTGACAACGGAGGAGTGACAATGAGACATTGGGAGGTCTGACAACGGAGGAGTGACTATGAGACAATGGGAGGTCTGACAACGGAGGAGTGACAATGAGACATTGGGAGGTCTGACAACGGAGGAGTGACAATGAGACATTGGGAGGTCTGACAACGGAGGAGTGACAATGAGACATTGGGAGGTCTGACAACGGAGGAGTGACAATGAGACATTGGGAGGTCTGACAACGGAAAAGTGACAATGAGACATTGGGAGAAAACTTTAGAAAAATCTTTTTCTTTCCAGATAGAGCAATTGCATATGCAAGTAGAAGCAATGAAAGAAGAAAGGATAAAGTTGGAGGATGAATTGGACATTGCTCGAAGCGTAAGTTTCTCGACGAGTCTACTATATTTTTTCCTCTTAGTTTTGTATAGTTATTCTTCTGATGAAAAAATTATACATTTGGTTATTCATACGTGTAAACATTTCAGCAAGAGAGACAATCGAGAGTGAGTTGTGCAGAACTGTCGGAAAAGTTGAAAGTATTGGAAGAGAAGAAGCAAGAAGTTGATGGAACAGTGATGAAGGAGCGAGAGAAAGAGATACAGAAGGAGAGAGAAGAGTGGCGAGAGTCGCGCATGAGATGGCAAGAGGAGCAGGCATCTCTACAGGGGATCATCGCAGAGAAGACTACTCAGATCGAGCGACTGCAGGCCCAAGTAGTCGAAGCGGTTAGTTGCTCATTTAAACATCTACATGGTCAGATATTCGTATGAAGACCCGTCTCAAGCTGATAAACCGTTCTCATTCCCAGTGTAATACAGTACCCTGGTTTAAAAAGACTTTCAATTTCGTTAGAATAAAGGTTACGATAGCCCGAGTCAGTGGGGAGAAATTTATGAGCTCAAAGCCGAGTGCAGTTTTATTTTTATACCTCGGATGAACCCACTTTTTTAAAGTTTTATATTGTCTAAAAATCAAAAAGTTGAAGGGAGAGATCTCTGATCGGTTCCGCGTTGACCTGCTCGATCTGAAGGAGAATTATCAACTGCTTAAAGTCACATTTTTCTCAATTGTTAAAAACTATTGATGTTTTTGTTTGAAATTGAATACGTTCGAACGACTCTTACCTAAGTCCCTAAGTTTTATGAAGAAGAAGAAAAACACTGCTTTGAAATCGGGAAAAAATGTTCTCATGTTTCTCGTATGATGCTTCTTCAGAAAGCAATGGCGGTGAAGAAGTAAGTCTTGAAAATGGTATCGGCACAAAAAATGTGCCTATAGGTTTTTCTTCTCTCTCCCCTTCACAACCCAGTGTCGATATTTGTTAGTGTCCATCATGGCACGTTGCTCTACAATGATGCTTCAAAAGTTTGATGACAGCGTAAATAAACCCAAATGTGGGAGTCGAAAGTCTGCGTGTTTAGATACAGGCGCAAGACGAGATAGCTGAGAAGAACGCAGATATAACCGCTCTGCATGGAAGGCTGGCCCAGTTGGAGACCTATCCGGGTATCAATCCATACTCTACTTTGTAGAGAACTCACTAGTTTCCAATTACAACACGAAGTTATTTTAGATGCGACTTGTAAGGCTCGCCCCCCCCCCCCCTTAAAGGTCTGCGGAGGTCATTTAAAGTTGGTCAAGTCTCAAGTTTAGCTTTTGATGGTTACAGAACCCATTCCAACTTCGAAATGGTTCAAAGAAACCCCTGACCTTCTAGATTTGCTTTGTTACAAAAAAGGGTTTTTGTTCTCGCATCCTCTCTTGGTTTTTATCGCGTTCTCGGGTGATTTGTATTGCGTTTCCGGATGATTACTTTTACTTGCACGCCAAGGCAACACAACACAGAGTTACAATAGTTTTATCCCCAAGTAGGCAGTTTTGATGTGCTTTAATGCAATGATCTGTGTTATATATATTTTATTATATATGTATATGAATTTTGCAGGTGAATCAGTGTCCATAGACGTGCAAGAAGGCTGCTCTCTCTTTGATCTACTTCCTTTATCTCTCAAGAGGAACTTGGCATCCATCCAAGTTACTTGCTTTAACCCTCCAAATTTGAAGTCCGATTCCAACGTCAAAAAGCAGTAGATTTTGATAGGTTCATTTAAAAAATTTCCATTTCTTCTAAGTCAAGTTTCACATTTTGAGGAAGAGAATCCAGAAGTTAGAGATGGGATTCGAGAGGCAAAAGGAATGCTACCAACATCTTCTTTTTCATCTTCAGTCAGCAGGGAACACCTGGAGAAACTTCTCGAAGCAATTCACAGCTTACAGGTCTTTCCGTCTCAATACATTATTCCGCAACTCTCTCTGAACAGGTATTGGGTGTGGATTAGGCAAGTTAACTCCCTTATACCATATGTCTCCTATCGACTTTCTTTAAACATTTTTTTCATTCAACCAGTAAATATCCAAATTACTCTATCGAGAACAAGACTTCTTTTGAGTTTTGTCTAATTTGTTAAAAAATTTCCAATTATTTCCATAAAATCTGATTAAAATGATGTGGTGGAAAGATTTTTTGCTTGCGGTGAGACACAATGATGGTTCGAAACAAGACCGGTTTAGTTATCCCTTAAAAAGTATTTTACTTTGAATATCTACAGGACTTGAGTACTTGGCCAATGTCGACTTTTCTGCAAAGCATGGAGAAGTTGATTCGATTCACTCTGGAAGGCATTAACGATGAGGGATTCAAAGAAATGGTAGGTACAACTTAATTAGAAAACTTTTAGTTATCAATTATAAGGAGAGTTTTCCTGATATCGTATCACCATTTGAAAATTGTCTTAGAAAAGTTTATAGGGCGAGAAAGAAGAGTGTACTGTATATAAAGCATTTTGCTATTTCACACTCGGACAGTCATCCATAGTTGTGCATTATAGAAGTTGCAGCAGTTTTATTAACGGGCTTGTCGCTCAAACATATCAATAGATAGTTGAACCTCATCCATGAAGAGGCCGGATTTTTCATTTTTGGGAATAGAAATGAAATAGCGAGCTTTTGCAAAATAAACTGAATTTTAAAAAAAAAGAAATCAACTAGGTTTTAATTTTTAAAAAAACAAAGGCTTGAACCAAATTTTGATTCAGAAAATATTTCGAACCCACTGTTACGGTTCAAAAATCTTTACTGGGGCTATTTTCAGGTTGAAAATGTGAGAGAGTTTGTGATGGAGACGACGAAAGAAGTGCAGGAGAGAGAAGAAGAAATAAAGAGGAAGTTAGAGAAAGAGATGAAGAGTCGAGTGATTAGAGAAAGAGAAGAGGTACAAAAAGAAAATCAGGAAGATTTGGAGACGAGGAACCAACAAATAACTGAGCTTCTGCTTCAGAAATCGTCAGTTTATTATGATTGTTTAAGAATGAAAGGATAGATTATACAAGCACTATCACTATCGGTCACTGTGATGACTAATCACAAAAGTCAGTTTCGCCCCCGCTCAGACAGACTTCTGTGCTCTCTGCGTGGGGCTCATCAGTGAGTGCCCAGAGAGTACACATACGATAAATAGAACAATCATTCAATACAGATTTTATAGCTTTTAGTCGATAATTGCTGAAATGCCCGATGAAAGATTCGATCGATACCGATTCTTCGACTCTCATTCGATAAAATCGCAGAGAATGTTGTTTGTTCAATAAAACATTAATTCTATACCGATTCTTGAGCTTTAAATCGATTTAATTGCAGAAAATGTTCAATCAAATGAATAAACGAGAGAAAAATTCAATGAAATTGGTTCTTTAACCGATGAAGTTGCAGAGAATTGGTGAAAAGACTGGGAATGAGCGAGGCGAATGCTCTACATCGCCAAAAGTCAGTTAACTTTGGCCCTCTTGAAAGAGTCCATGTATTATTTCTCTGTTGAGACAGCTTCAATTTCACTTGTTCGTTCATTGGATCAGTTCGGACTAACTAATAGATCTTGGCTCTCTCTGTATTGGAACATCCAAACATTTCTTATCAAGTTTTTGAAAAAAATACAACAAAAAACTTGAAAATAATCCAGATGATATTGAGATTTGGTCGGCATTTTGTTGTTTTCTCAGCTTTCCTTGAGATTTGGTCGGCATTTTGTTGTTTTCTCAGCTTTCCTTGAGATTTGGTCGGCATTTTGTTGTTTTCTCAGCTTTCCTTCTCATGTCCAAGAAGTTTTTGCGAAAAGTCTTAATCATATAAAACACCGAGGAATTCATTCATAAAGATAAATCGCGTTGAAATTCTTAATCAATCAATTTTTCCAGAGAACTCGAAGAAGCGATCAAATTGACCACTGAATCCAAAGCTGATGCGGAAAGATGGCATGATATGGCGATTCATTTGGGAAAGGTTGGAACATTAAGAGTTTGGGAATAAGCTGTTATCCTCATCCCTAGGCTTATGAAGAAACTGGATGATCTCCTTGAATTCCAGGATCTCAAGGATTGTCAAGAAGACATTGAGGCAATGACGGTGGAGCTTTATGAGCTGAAGAGAAAAGTTATTTTTTCAACTTTTGTTGTCAGTGCAGGATTCTATGCTATTTTCCAAATAAAGCTATCGATAATCTGAATTTCTTCCAATCGAATCGATCGATAATCAAATTGTTTTCAAGTTGAACCATCGTTAATGTTAACATCGTTAACATCTCTCTAAACATAGACAAAAACTTGGTATTGTAGATTGCTTACGAGAGAGAAAGAAATGAGGAATTGATTTGGAGAAGAGAGGAAGCGGAAAAGAAGAACGCGGAGATCAGCCGAACAGGTACTATCACTATCTCTCTCTCTCTCTCTCTTTTTATTTCTCTTCTCTCTCTCTTTATTTCTCTTCCTCTTTGTAAAATGCAACTCTGGTTCCAATGCTTCGGGCATTATGCATCATTGATCCGAGCTTCTCATTCTTGGAAACTGTGTAGACAGTTTGTTAGAAACTCGATGGAAGAATGTCGATTTTCATTGGAAAAGTAAGATCTTGAACTTCTGAATCCAATATGGGCGAGATACCAAATCTCAGGCAGATGAACCTAAAGACGGCCTCTTTTTGTAAGAAAAAAGCCATTTTATTTGTCTTGTTCATAGTAATCTGCTTCGGGTTTACGGTCGTATTAGTTAAGAAGAATAGAATGGGAACGGGGTTCACTCACAAAACACATCTCATTCTCCGAATTTAGAGACAGCGCAGAAAACTGCTCTGAGTGATCTGGAAAAGCAGCTTCAAGAAGAGGTGAAACATAGGAAAAAAGCAGAGCTGTCCAAGAAGGACAACCAGGTTGGTACATGATGTTTTTCTCTGCACAAGTTTTTAAAAGTTATAGAGCGTAGTGAAATATCGATTCGAAATCCGAATTCATCAGAAAAAATTTTTGAGATAGAAATGTATAAAACCAGTAAAACAATGAACGTTGGAGAAATAAAATAGAAAAGCCGATACACGAAGTAGGTTTTGTTTCATTTTCAACGATGAAACTTTTAGGTGGAATTTTCTAGAGTCTTTCAATCTACAGTATCTACAGGGTGCGTCAAAAGTACTGGAACACTGAAAAAACCACTTATTTTCTTTGAAATTGAACAGAATCCCGTCAAATTAACAATAGAGTTTATTCATAGTCTTATCAACACAAATCAGAAATATCACTCGATATGATTCCCTTTTTTTTCAAATTACAGCTCTCAGACGCTTGGGATATGCATCGACTGTGGCCCGCCGAGTCTCCTGGGGAATCCTTGTCCACTCACGCTGTAGGGACCTTTTCAGACTGGACAAGTGGATGTGAGCGAAAGAGCAGGCTTTGCTCTTTAAGATGGACCAGATGGAAAATTCCATGGCATTCAAGTCGGAAGAGTTTGTAGGCCATTCTCCAGCTGCAATGAATAAAGGCACATTGTGAGAAAGCCACTCCTGTGTTTACTTACTGGTGTGGGCCGGGGCTCCGTCTTTTTGGAACGTCCAATTCTGAATTCCGAAATGGGCATTCATTAGCTCAGGGCTTCACGTTCTTAACGAGAATACCCGAAATGTACAGTTCCGTGTTCACCTTGGCTTCTTTAAGAACAAAAAAGAGTGGATTGCGACCAGTAGCAGACAACACAGTGAAAACCATGACGGAAGTGGGGTGAGACACATGAGACGCGATTCTCTCAACAGAATTAGCAGCTTCAAAAGATGATGCGAGCACCCTGTCATTTTGATGATTGAAACTTCTTTCAATAGTGAAAGTTTTTTCATCCGTGAAAGGAGTGGTGAGGTGATTTCCAGCCGCGGCCTTCGAGAGGAGTCCGCGACATTTTTCGAGCCTCGGTTTTTTCTGTTTGTCCGAAAAGCCATGGCGAATTCGGTACTTGTAATGGTACATCTCGAGTTGCTCTTGGACAACTCTCCTTATCAATGCGTCAGATACACCGAGTTCAGCAGCCATTTTTCTCATACTGCGTCCAGGGTTGCGTTTGATTGAACATGCCCCTTTTAAGAGTGTTACAAACGGTTGAACGAGGAACGCTCCTTAGACGGATGGTTTCTGAAGCGAGTTGACTGGTACTGTTTATATCCAGAATTGCAGCTCGAGTTGGATTAGGGTGCATCTTACCATGAAAGGGAAAGTATTAAAATTTGATTTAAGAAAAAGTAATAAGTAGAGAGAAGTCATCTTCCAGCGTGCGAGATGCGTAGTTTTCCCGCCAAGGCATTCCAGCCGCCAAGTACTTTTGACGCACCCTGTATTCCTCCTGGCATTGACGTGGAACAGCCCTTATAGGTAATCACCATCAATATTTTGCTGTATTCTCTCAAAAAGTCAATTACCCATGCTTTTGAAAAGTTTTAAATTATTTTCTTGTATAGTTTTTTGGATGTTTTACTTGGCTTCAAAGGATATGAGGAGCATTGCAGAAAACATCGAAAGTGTTGATAGAGGCTTTTAAAAGTCTGGAGAGGACCTGTAATAAGTACAAGGAGATTTTTCTCCAACTCGAGGTTCGTCTGTCGATCACTCATTTAGCAGAACGTAGTTTGATGACGAGTATTCTCGCATTTTCATTGATCAGTTCCAAAATTTATTTTCATTTTTAAAGTGGTCCACTTCAACGCTAATTCAGCAGTTTTATCTGTATCTCATATACAGGGATATAGTAGCTAGCCGCGAGCCAGGGAAAGTGCTTCAAAAGTTCAAACTAATATCAGTATTACTACTACTATTATTATTATTATTATTACCATTATTTTAATTGTTGAGTGACCAATACAATAAACTTAAGCGCTTAATCCGTACACTTCCACTGCTTCATTGTTGTGCTCTCTATGTAAGAAAAGCGATAAAACAAAGAGAAACCGAATGAGGATGTGATTCGGTTCGTTCTCAAGGAATTCAATGTCTGCTAGAGACCGGATTTATAACACGGAAGAATTATCAGGAAAAATAAGAGGGGAAGCCCAGCACTTTTCTTTCGCCGTTCCAGCTTGACTAATAGCAATGTTACAATAATCTTTCTTCTTCTTCTTCCTCGCGCTTGTTCCCGCCTCGCGGCAGGGTACGCGCTCCCCTGAGATGCAGGACAGACCTATCCTGGTAGAACCAGTGGCTGCCTGCTAGATCACTGCTAGTGTGATTAGCAGCAGTGGGGAGAGTCAGATTTGTGCATGAGCACTACCAACATTTCTTAACCCCCTTGGTTTGGGTGGATCTGTCCGGGGTGGGAGTCGAACTCGGGACTCTTCGCACAATGGTCTATCACACTACCACTATGCCACGCCCGGACATGTTACAATAATCTTTATTGATCGATTAATCATTAAGTTGGCAATTTCAGTATGTAAAAAGGGTTTCTTTTTCAATAAGATCAACTGCAACATGATCATTGATTAAATATAAAAGTGAGTTTTAACAAATTGAATCTTCATAAACTGATTTTAGTCCGTCGAAGTTCTCCCCGAGGAGCAGCGAAACAAATGCAGAAGGATCGACTCTGAAGTGCGGGAGATCGTTAAAGCATCAAATCGTATTCTCCCTGCTATCGATTGAAAGTGTAGGAGATCGTTAAAGCATCAAATCGTATTCTCCCTGCTATCGATTGAACCGAGCTGGTTGAATATATGGCAAGAGATCGTTAAAGCATCAAATCGTATTCTCCCTGCTATCGATTGAACCGAGCTGGTTGAATATATGGCAAGAGATCGTTAAAGCATCAAATCGTATTCTCCCTGCTATCGATTGAACCGAGCTGGTTGAATATATGGCGGGAGATCGTTAAAGCATCAAATCGTATTCTCCCTGCTATCGATTGAACCGAGCTGGTTGAATATATGTATTTTAGGAGTGTAATTGTTAAATATTTTCAGGGCAAGTTTTTTTGTTATTTCTAGAATATAAACGTACTTTGAAATCTAATGCATCGTAATTGGAGTTTTAAAAAAACACCAAAAGGTCTCTCGGAACGATGATTCGTACTCTGATCGAGCTCAATCGCAGTATTACTAGTCGATAGTTAATTTTTAATAAGAAAACCTTTTGTTATATTCAAATAATTGGAATTAATTTTCTAAGTCTTCATGGATTCATGGCGGGATGGCGACAAGTTTCCTATCTCAGTTGACCTACGAGTATATTCTCATGGCGGGATGGCGACAAGTTTCCTATCTCAGTTGACCTACGAGTATATTCTCATGGCGGGATGGCGACAAGTTTCCTATCTCAGTTGACCTACGAGTATATTCTCATGGCGGGATGGCGACAAGTTTCCTATCTCAGTTGACCTACGAGTATATTCATGGCGGACTGGCGACAAGTTTCCTATCTCAGTTGACCTACGAGTATATTCATGGCGGACTGGCGACAAGTTTCCTATCTCAGTTGACCTACGAGTATATTCATGGCGGACTGGCGACAAGTTTCCTATCTCAGTTGACCTACGAGTATATTCATGGCGGACTGGCGACAAGTTTCCTATCTCAGTTGACCTACGAGTATATTCATGGCGGACTGGCGACAAGTTTCCTATCTCAGTTGACCTACGAGTATATTCATGGCGGACTGGCGACAAGTTTCCTATCTCAGTTGACCTACGAGTATATTCATGGCGGACTGGCGACAAGTTTCCTATCTCAGTTGACCTACGAGTATATTCATGGCGGACTGGCGACAAGTTTCCTATCTCAGTTGACCTACGAGTATATTCATGGCGGACTGGCGACAAGTTTCCTATCTCAGTTGACCTACGAGTATATTCATGGCGGACTGGCGACAAGTTTCCTATCTCAGTTGACCTACGAGTATATTCATGGCGGACTGGCGACAAGTTTCCTATCTCAGTTGACCTACGAGTATATTCATGGCGGACTGGCGACAAGTTTCCTATCTCAGTTGACCTACGAGTATATTCATGGCGGACTGGCGACAAGTTTCCTATCTCAGTTGACCTACGAGTATATTCATGGCGGACTGGCGACAAGTTTCCTATCTCAGTTGACCTACGAGTATATTCATGGCGGACTGGCGACAAGTTTCCTATCTCAGTTGACCTACGAGTATATTCATGGCGGACTGGCGACAAGTTTCCTATCTCAGTTGACCTACGAGTATATTCATGGCGGACTGGCGACAAGTTTCCTATCTCAGTTGACCTACGAGTATATTCATGGCGGACTGGCGACAAGTTTCCTATCTCAGTTGACCTACGAGTATATTCATGGCGGACTGGTGACAAGTTTCCTATCTCAGTTGACCTACGAGTATATTCATGGCGGACTGGCGACAAGTTTCCTATCTCAGTTGACCTACGAGTATATTCATGGCGGACTGGCGACAAGTTTCCTATCTCAGTTGACCTACGAGTATATTCATGGCGGACTGGCGACAAGTTTCCTATCTCAGTTGACCTACGAGTATATTCATGGCGGACTGGCGACAAGTTTCCTATCTCAGTTGACCTACGAGTATATTCATGGCGGACTGGCGACAAGTTTCCTATCTCAGTTGACCTACGAGTATATTCATGGCGGACTGGCGACAAGTTTCCTATCTCAGTTGACCTACGAGTATATTCATGGCGGACTGGCGACAAGTTTCCTATCTCAGTTGACCTACGAGTATATTCATGGCGGACTGGCGACAAGTTTCCTATCTCAGTTGACCTACGAGTATATTCTCCTCGTTCTTACTTCGCTTCGAACTCATTTTCATATCGCTTTAGAGTATTTTTAAGTGAACTTTTGAAAAAAAAGTTTATAAAAGAGAAGTGATGTACCTAGACTGATTTCTGGATGCTACATATGTAGTGTGTTTTACTAGTATTACTCGCCCTCATCTTCGCCGTTTTTCAGCTGTCAATGAAATGGAGTGCAAGTAGTGAATTGATAAATGAATTTAAAAATTCATTTCTTGATTATTCTGAACAAATTCAACGAAAATGGGACATTTACATTTATATTTTTGCGAATCAAATATTTAAAAATTAAGAAACTTTTTTTAATAAGTAAAAAATGTTTAGTAATAATCTAATTGAGACAATAGACAAATTATTACATTTAAATTACTGTTGCTTCTCTAGATTACTTGGTAGATAATTTTTTAAAGAGAATTTCGAGATCAATAAACTAGAGAAGAAAAATTGAAATTTCCAAGAATACTTGAAATTTATTGATTGTAAACATGTGATAAGATAGAAATTAGCGTTGTAAAAGCAAATTGAGGCAACCACATTTTAATCACTTCGCCTAATGGGTACTTCTGTTGGAAATTGCATGCGATAGGATGAAGGTGAAGCAGTTTTGAATGAAGATTAGGATGAATAATATTTAAAGCACTGGATGTATTATAATAGTCTTATTTTATAATTCGAATGTTGAGAAAGGTTTCCCTCGAAATTTTTCCAAATTATTTAGTGAGTCAGCCATTCACCTAAGCTCACAGTGTTACATATTGAAAACATACAATAAATTCATCGTGCAAAATCTGAGAAGCATTTCATGTATTGGATGCGCAATAAAATAGTCTCGGTAAAAAAGTCAATTATTTTTTCCGGAGTTTTCTATAACTTTCTTTAGTAAAGGTATATGAAGTTCTCACTTTCATGTTTTTTGTCTCAGTCATCTCATTCTATTAGCTTTTCAAATGACTGAACGGTGCGACAAACTGAAACTACGGACGTCTCTTCTCTTCTGCTTCAAGCTGGACGAGAACGCTGCCACAGCACATCGAAAATTATGTCAGGCATACGGGCGAGGATGCCTCAGTGAACGACAATGCCAGGCTTGGTTCAAGCAAGGTGACCACACGGTGGAAGATATGGACCGTCCAGGACGGCCTCGCCAGCTCGATCTTGAGGATCTTCGATCCTTTGTCGAAACCGATCCCAAACGAACTTGCTACGAGATTGCATCTCTCTCTCTAAGACATCGGTCTCTCAGACCACCATCGAGAACAGCCTTCAATAGTGCGTTTCATCTCTTCAGCCCACAGTTCGTCCTCTGTGCGAATTCAAACTTAGAGTCGATAAGTACCGAAGGCTAGGTTATAACAAATACTCATAATTCCCTCTCTAAAGAAGAAGAAGAACTCACTTCGAGGATGGAACTAGCGATTGCTTAATTGTTACACAAATGTTTTTTCCCTAAAATAATTGGCTTCTTTTGGTCGAACTTCCAAGGAATGAAAAAAAAACGAGAAGGTGATCGCATCCAATGATTCATGACTTTCGAATGAGTAAGTTGTGAGAAAGGCAGTCAACCTGTTATTAAGATGTTTCAAACATGAGAAGTCTGTCTGTTAACAGTGAGTCGAATGCCTACGACTCTCTCGCTTCTAAAAAAAGTTGTTCCCAAACGGTCTGGAACTGCGTTAGGCAAACAAAAATTAAATTTCCCCGACGTGGACTTGGGCCTCGTCTCACAACAGAGCGCGGACATGTACTATAACACTTGAATGAGTGTTGAAGTGCCCAGCCCAGCCGGAGAATGCACCAGTTAGTGGATTCGTTGACGTTCACCAGTCTGGTATTAACATTCCGAGTACCCTCTACAAAAGCGTTATTCCGTCGCCTTTTTTTAAATCTGGATTTTTTCTGAATATGAAGATTTTGTAAAAAAAATATATATGTATATGTATGTTATGGCTAGAAATGATGAAGCGCTTTAAATTGATCAGATCTCTTTCTTTCGGACTCTTTCGGCTGAATGTGAGAACTTTTCTTATGCGGTCTCGTTAGCCTAAGCGTTTCAAAAGTTTACGCTAATAAGGCCGTACGGCTTGGGCTAACGAGACCGCATAAGAAAAGTTTTGATGTTAAAATGAATTTTATGTAAAAATAGAAAGAAACCAACTTCTGATCAATTTAAAGCGCCCTATCAATTCTAGCCATAACATATATATATATATAGAAATTAGTTGTAAAGGATTTTTTCCTAATCTATTCTCATACCTATCATTAGCACGGTTTGAAAATAGAATTGGTTTACAAACTTTTGGGTTTTTCGACTCACAATCAGTTTACTTAGCAAGCACGGGAGCATTATATTTAAATGTCTGCAAATAGAAGACCCCGACGAGCTCTAATCTAACGCTGAAATTACATAGCAAAGTCACGCTATCTGAGGAGGTCCGTCAGAATTATGCTTCTTAAAATGTAAAAGTCTAGAGCATTTGAAAACTGAGACATATCGAAGTTTATCGATCCATTATGTTATCGCAATTATTTTAATGATGGACTCCTGAATTGGTCACTTTTCCGCTCTTCGCCTAAAACTATGGTAAATGATCGAATGAAAGCTTGGAAACGTGAGGGAAATGATTGAAAAAGATTGTGCGTCTGCAACCAGTTTCCATGATTTGAGCTCTTTCTAAGAGAGACTATTCTAAGAAAACTGAGTCAAAACTTTTGGTTGAAAAGTTTATCACTCTAAGTGTTTCTGGAAACTACAAAAGGCATGAGTTTAACCATTCCATTCAGAATTGGCGCTTTTGAAATTCAAATTCGAGCCTTGTGTTTGCTATCACCGAAAGGGGTGGGGTCCTGACAATACAACCGTGGTTTCTAATGCGAAGAAGTGCGAGAGTCACTATGCGCCTTTCACTCTCACCAAACTTCCCAGGTTCAGTCTTTCCCACAGTTTGAACATAAGCATGATGCCTTGTGCTATTCTATCTCATTCTCTCTCGCTCTCTCTCTTTCTCTCTCTCCCCTCTCCACTCTCCTCAATAGCCCCCTTCTTTCTCTGTGTCTGCTGTTGATTGTCCTCTTCCTTCAACTGGTTCCCTCCCATCAGAGCGATAGGAAGAGAAAGAGGGAGCGATGACACTTCTCTTCCCCTCTTCCCTCCGCCTTCCATTGCACATCCTATCGATGGCGCATCCCTTTCCTTACCCCCCCCCCTTCACTACACACTCACCCCGTCTTCCACATTTCCTCTCTCCCTTGAGAGAAGTCCATCCTTTGGCTACTTCACTCATACAAATGCTCACGAATCTGCTGTGTTCTCTCTTCTTTCTCAACTTCGCACACCTTTTATTCGTTTCACTCTACTCGTTTAACTCTACTCGTTTCACTCTACTCGTTTCACTCTACTCGTTTCACTCTACTCGTTTCACTCTACTCGTTTCACTCTACTCGTTTCACTCTACTCGTTTCACTCTACTCGTTTCACTCTACTCGTTTCACTCTACTCGTTTCACTCTACTCGTTTCACTCTACACATGTCAAGGCTGTTTCCCATATATTTCAAGGCAGATACCTCGCTTGCATTGTTTAATCAGCCGATTATTGAAAATAAAAATCTCAAATTTTTTGTTTACAAAAAAGCAAACTCCGAGTTAATGCTATTAGGAGTCAGACCAGACACTCTTCAATAACTTAACAGTATTTTAATCGATGGTTTACCATGATTGGAAACACGTCAGTCCATGTAGATACTAACGGTAGATTAGGTTTAAAAAAACGTTCAAAATCTTATAATTTTGGATCAACAACCAATGCGGTTGAAAATTTATAACCTTGAGCATATTATGGCTAACAGCGGGCAGAATTTTTACTTGATCAGGTTGTGTTACAGTCCTTTTTGCCGGACTTGAATAGATTGCGTTTCAGTTCACAGAATACAGTTAACGGTCATAACATTTTAATTTGCTGATATATGTGTTGGTGTTGATACATTCATTTGTCAGTTTTCCGTACAAAGATCGCATCGGGTTTCTCGATAATATGAATAAAGAGAAAAACTTTTGAAAAAAAACTAGAAAAATAGTAAGTTCTTCGACAGCGAGAACAAAATGTAGTTTCAGTGTTCTAAAATCCAAGAGACGATGGCTCTCGATAGGACACGAGTGTCTCTCCGAAGCCGATCCATCTGATCGGCATTTTTCGTGAAAGAAGCCGAGTCAGAATGACTTTTCTTCCAAATTCGTAAAAAATGAAAACCTTTCTTTCAGAAATGAGAAGGCGCAGAAGTTTTCAGTAAAGGATGCCAGGAGAGAGCCATTTCACCCGTTCTCTCCCAACTTTGTATCTAAAAGCATCCCTGATCCTCTGCCTCCGCCATCCATCGCCAATGATTCACAAACCATGGGAGCTTTGACAAACAGAGAGACAGAGTTCGAGGGAAACTCCAAGCCGACAGAGAGAATCAGCTGAGAAGGCAAGCGAATTCCCTCCGACAAACGTAAAAAATAACCATTCCTTTTGGCGCGGGTTTTGAGACTTGCTCTTCTTCTTTACTTTCCTGCAAAGGAGTGCTTATGTGTATGATAAGAAGTCGGCTGGCTCCGCTCATTGCTTGCTTTTCTCATTCATGTTTTGAGACTCACTTCACGGGCTGATGTTACAAATGGAAACGTTTCCATTTCTATTCACTCTTCAGAAGATTCTGCGGTAAACCTCTGAACTATCTGTAATATTTAAGACTTAGCGCCTTATTATAATTGAAACGGGTGCGTCATTCTCTTTCTCTTTCATCTTTCTCTTACTTTATCTTTTTAATCTTTCTTTTCCTCTTTATCTCTATATTTATTTTCCCTCTTTTCTCTTTCTCTTTTTTTCTCTTTTCATCTCTCTCTTTTCCCCATATTTCTCTTTAGCTCTCTCTTTGTCTTTGTCTAACTCCCTTGAAGTTTCTTTCTTCACTCCTTTCCGCTCTCGCAGTCGCTCAATGTTTGATTCACTTTCGCACTATTCTATTAGACAACCAGATTAATTTCTGAGTCCGCTTCGAGTTTCTCCTAGGGCTCTGAGTCATCATTTTCACCAGCTCATAAGTGATGCCCTAATGGATACTATTTACGAACTAATCACCTAGAGGGTACTATTTACATATTACTTCGCATATACCCCTTTTTCGCGGCAATATTGAAAGCTGAATGATGCGAGGAGAGATGATGAATTTAAAAATGTAATTTTTAGGCCTGGTTTTTTGGGGAAATCGCTTTTGATTGTGGTTGAGCGTTTGACTCGTTAGACCAAAAAAAAATCTTTTCTAATTGTTCTATTGGGTAATTTTTCTATTCCTTTTTTATTCTAGAAAAATTGTACTCGAAAAAGAGCATTCTATGTCAAGGCCCCTGACAACGAAGAACATTCCAGGACCCAAGTACCGATAAAAATATTATAAAAGTCGCTTAGGGGCAAGAATGCTCTAGGCCCGGCAATTTTATACGCAGTATAGGAGTATCGGACAGGTCGCATACGGTGAAAATGAGTAGAGTTATACGTTGCTCACACTCCGAAAGACCAAGCAACGGATGGTGAAGAGGGAGCACTGCTCTCATTCTCTACCTCATTCATTCACTTTTTACAAGGTTTGTACTAGCAGTCAAAGCGAATTCCCCCTTCTCCTCCTCCTTTCACATTGTCTCTCTCTCGTCTCTCGTCTCTCACTTCTTCAGTATACCTCCTGATCTCCTCACTTCAACCGCTCATCTCATGATCTCTCTCTACCTCTCTTTCTCTCTACCTCTCCATATCCCTCGATCTTTTGAACCCTCTCTTTCTCCCTCATCTTGATATCTCTACTCTTTTCTCTTTCTCTCGCTTTCACACGCATGCACCCATCTCTTGCCAACTCCTATCATCCACCAGAGTCTGCCTCTGCAGCCTCGAATGTCTTCATGTGTGTCCTTCCAATGCTTCCATCTGTCCTTTCTTCTTTTCTTACCCTCTCTCTTTCTCTCTATTTTTGTAAATCTCTCTATTTTTTTATCTCACTCTCTTTCTATGTCTCTATCTCTCTCTCCCTCCCTGCACTCATTTACCCTTCACGTGTCCCCCTTCTTTCCATTGCCATTGCCCCTTCATTCGGTTCGTCCCCCACTTGGTGCTTTCCGCTCCCTATGCTCATTGTACGTGTTATGTGCGTATCTCATCGTTACAAGGAGCAACACCCACCAAACTCTTCTCCTCTCTCTCATCTTTGTATGAACTCTCTCAAATTGGCCTCCTCCCTGGCGTCTCCTTTCTTACTCACTTGCATGGTAATTCCTTATCCTATTCAATGTGCGACTCTCCTACTCAGTGCTCCCCCAAGCCGATCTCTCTCACATGTTCCAGTAAGCCAAGGGAAACCGAGCAGACAGCTTTCATTATCCGTCATGATTCCCCTTCTCACTTTTTTCTATGTAGTTTTCTTTGCCATCGATGATCTTTATTACAAAATTTGTTTTGAATTTGTTCACTTATAACAGCGTTTTACGATTTCTTCTGTTTGTCTTGAAGATCGGTTAGTTTTCTCTTGAAACAAATCACTTTTTTACACATATGTATATGGGAAGCAAGCGTTACAGATGAGATGTCTAAACTCTGAAGAAGAGCTGAATAAGAGTGGAGCGGCCGATGTATAGGATGGGATGGGATGGATGGTTCGCGCAAAGAAGAGTCTGAATACACCCCTTCCTTTCACTCGCCACTTCTCATCCTTACAGCCACACAGAGTTGTTGGTTCGAGCGCGCCACGACTCACCCTTCTCTCTTTCGTAAACCAAGCAGAAAGGACGGGGAGGGTGAAGGGGACGGGGGGGGGACGAAAGCAGCAGACTCTAGGATAGCCTCACCAGGCCGCCCCCATCCCTAGTGCATAGTCTATGCACTGGGGCCATAGAGACACCCCACTCCCCCCTTCCCCCTTACTCACACTCAGCCTAAGCTGTTCACTGTCTCGCCGTGCTCTCTTTCTCTCCCGCTCTCATCTTTTGTGTGATCGAGTGTGACCTAGGGCAGAGTCGTCGCATTCGGTTTGGGGAGCAGCCTCCTTTCGATGTGTCCCTTCCCTTTCCCCACCATTCGCCTCCTCTTCAATCAGATTGGGCCAGCTCTTGCACGTTTGAAGTTCACGAACGAACAATGATTCGATCAATTCTGCCGCCACTTTTACTCTCCCATTTGTTGACGGTTCACATTGCATGTATCAGTTATTAAGAGTGAAACTCTCTCACTTCTATGTCTTCACCGTCAATGAGTAGGTCGCGCATTGGTGCACTTGCGTGCTGCTTTGTGTGTTCACCTTCTGGTTTGTTGTGGAAGTGGAGGGAAAAGTAAGGCTGGGAGTGGTGTTGACTGCTGCTTCTTCTCCATGACTACAGCCTCTTTTTTCGGGCAGCCTCTTCGCTCTTTTCGATCTTTATTCAGAGAGAAGGGGTAGCGACAGCTTCATATGAGAGAAGCTTACCGCATCATCTACTATCATCTTTCGTGCTATCTCCTCCTCCATTTCAGTTGCTCCAACTTCCCTTCGAGTCCTTCTCTTCTCCTCGCCATCTCTCGCTTTCCTTCTAAAGCATACGCCGCCGCCTTTCGTCCGCTCTACACTTTCGCATTCTTCCAGAGAGCTTTTCTCGCCTCGGAGGAGATTTCGCAGACGGCGGAATGGATACAGCCTCTGGCACCTTTCGAGACACACGCATTCATTTGCCTTCGGAAGAGAAGGCGAAGGTACATGACGGGAAAGGGTAGGCCCCCTGCACTCTAGAGTCAAACTACTTCCTGTGCTTTCGACTGCAGTGCTTGATTGTGTGCGAGAGTAAAAGACTCTTGTACTTTTCATCTCATGAATAGATGTGTCTGCTGCTCGAAGGGAATGTCTTGAGTCCCTGGAGACATTCGTTTCTATATTCCATATGCTCGTCCCTTCTCCTCTTCAGTCTGCAAAAAAGTGCGCATCTCGACGCCATCGTCCATGACTACTGGAGGAGCTTGGAGAGCGTCATGCGCCTTGCTCGCCCTTCTTCCGGATTCTTCTCTGCACATCCCATAGAGCTTGGAGAAGGCTTTTTCATGGCTTCGCAAGACTCTTGAAAAGGACTCCGAATAGTAGAAGGGAGCCACCCGGATGGGAAGCACACAAACTGTGCCTCTACAAGCCATTAGGAGGAGAAGCAAGAGCAAGAGACTTGAGGCTGTGCCTGCCAGAGGGAGACTCTCTCCTGCGAAACAGCAGCTCTAACACAGGGGATTCAAAGGAGCAAAAGCTGTCTCCCTTCTCTCGGTGCCTTCTCTCTCTCTCCGCGGGCTTCGTCCACTTTGTCAGCTACATCTCGTGTGGTGGTTGTGTGTCTCCTCCTCTATCGGTGGCGCAGAGTGAATGTCTTAGCGCGTCCTTGCCTCTCTCTTTCTCCTCTCTCTCTTTCTCCTCTCTCTCTCTCTCTCTCTCTCTCTTTCTCTCCTCTCTTTCTCTCCTCTCTTTCTCTCTCTCCCGCCTCTCTCCCCTCTCTGCTATGGGAATAAGGACTAGACGACAGTGCATATGGGACGAGTTCTGGCTACTTCCTTTGCTCTCTTCTGCTTTCTTCTTTCCATTCTGTGCTGCTGCAAGCTTCCCATCCCCTTCTCTTAATAATCTTTCAACTAGTCGAATCCACCGCAATAATGCTCGACTTGCTTTCCCCACACATCCCAACTCTCCAAGACATGGAATTTGTTATTATTTCTCATTATGTATGTGTTTTTATACATTTTATTATCATTATATGTGTCTGTTATTTTATTATGATTACTTATGTGTTTGTTTTAAATTTCATTATCATCATTTCTGTCATTTTCATACATCATAATTGATTCATTTACCTTCATTTTCTGTTCACGAATTCTCTTTCTATCTTGAATCGTTGTAATGTGGAAATTCAAAATGTCGTTTGCTTCAAATGCTCATTCCGTGTCAGATTCAAAAATCTCAATCCTGACAAAATTCTCTCTGGTGTTAAATTAGCATCGTCTGTACTTAGTATTCGTTCGAATACTTTGATGTGGTTTTAGCAACGCGTCGAGGTTACTAATGAATTCTTTTGGAAATTCAGGTGGGAAATGAGTTAAGCATCTTTTCATAGGTGCTTCCCTTTTCATTCTTCGAACTGAAAACGCGTCATCTTCTCGTATTCGTGTGTAATTTACGACTGCAAACCGCTATCAATTGCCAAGTATGTATTTATTATATTCGCTGATATTATCTTTTCACCATCAAATATCTGATCGCGCCTCCTACATGTTTTTGTATTCGTTCTTGAGTGTATATGTTCTAATTATCAAACCACCATAGTTGTAGTAGTTCTCAACGTACTAGTTGAATTGTGACGTTCAAAAAAATGCGAGACATTTCCCGACAACCTAATACCACCTGTAGCGGTTGCATATATAGGTCACCAAGGAATGACCACGCGTTGCTTCCCTCCTGCCCTAGTGTTCATGAACTATATCTTCTCGGATATTTCTCTCTCTTTAACACCTCTCGTAACATTGTCTTTTTGGGTCAGTTATTAAGTTGTACACTTTTTTGAGAAGCGATTGACTAGCCCATCTCACACGAATTTCATTTGCATACTGCTAAGAAAAACTTTCAAATAGTACTCAATTGTCAATGTATAGCCTTTACATTGGGGAAATAATAAACGTCTACCTATTTCAGTGAAACGTTCACCTAAATAATAAAAAAAACACGTCAGCCTAATTTCGTGCATTTTCTACCTATTTTCTCAAACACGTCTACCTATTTTCGTGAAAAGTCTACCTATTTTAGTAAAACATTCACCTATTTTAGTGAAACGTTCACCTATTTTGACAAACATGTCTACCTGTTTTGACAAACTTGTTTACCTATTTTGAAAAAACACGTCTTCCTATTTAGACAAACTTGTTCACCTATTTTGACATTTTGATTTCGTGCGACGTCAACCTTTTTTCGTGCAACGTCAACCTATGACTTTTTCTTGTCTCTGTTGACTTTCCGCTGCATCTAATGGCTTTTTGCTGTTTTTTTATGATGAGAAAGAGATTTTATTCATGAAAATTCCCTTCCCCCCTTTCTCCTTAGGGCCCCCCTTTTCCCTCCCCCCTAAAGCCTCTACCCCCCTTTGCTTAGGTAGGGCCCTCTTCCTCCCCCTTCCCCCTTTAGGGCCCCCCTCCCTTCCCTGCTTAGGTAAACCCCCCTCCCCCTCCCCCCTTTCCTTTCCCCAAAATTTATAAAGATAATTTAAAAAGAAAGAGAAAGAAACAGAACAAGTAAGAAAAAAAAGAGAAAAAAATAAGAAAGAGACAAGTTTGTCAAAATAGGTAGACATGTTTGTCAAAATAGGTGAACGTTTCACTAAAATAGGTGAACGTTTCACGCAAATAGGTGAACGTTGCACGAATTTAGGCTGACGTTTTTCAAAATAGGTAGACGTTTTTCAAATCAGGTAGACGTTTTTCAAAATAGGTAGACAAGAAATTGTCGTCCCTTTACATTTGATGAGTTTTCATGTACGCACTATAAATAGAGCTCGGACTAGAAAATAATTTATAAAAAAAAATCAAAATTTTTTCTTATATTCTATCCTTCTCTGGGAAAAATAAATTTCCATTCATTTAGGGGCTCGACCTATTGTAATTTCAAGAACTATTTCACTTTTGTCTGATCTTGTTTTCTCCTTGTCCTTCTTGTCCTTCTCGAGCCCATCTTCTCACCCGTTCTTTTCAAGCGCAAGATACCCATGAGCGGGTCTTTGTGCTAATACAAGTAACTAAATTGAATTCCCTGTTCTGATGGACATTGACTGATTTGAGCGCAATAGTTTAAGAGCTGGCAGTAGCTGAGTGAGTAATGAGTGTTTCTCTGAGAGTTGATGTAATCACTTATCATGTTCTCGCCGCGGATTTGTGCATACGAATTAGAAAAGTTTCAATTTTTGAATGAAAAATAAGCACTTTTTGAACAGTTTGGCCTCACATCTCGAGAAATGTTTTCGTTTCGTGACTTTCTTTCGTAGTTGATCGACAATTGATGTTCACTCATTTGGAAGGAGTAATACAATATTGTCCAAACCACGATTGACATTCTATGTAGTTTTCACTACGCTCTCATTATATTCATAAAAATCAAGGAATTATTTGCGAACTTGTTCTAATCGACGGCGCGTCCACTTTTACACTGTTTATGGAGCTTTTGAATTTTGAAGTTCCAAATCATTACAAGCCCTGACCTGGCTACAGATTGTCTCCGGAGTCCGCATGAGCTCAGGCGGCGGAGGCGGCCAAGAGGCCCTGCTGCGTATGCTGCAGCAGCAACTCTTCCGCAGCTCTGCAGCCTTTCCCATGCCGCAGACTAATGCTGTGACCACCGCAGCAACCTCTCTCTTCCCTTCTTCTCTTCCATTACAGCCGAATACGGTCGCCAGTGACTCTGGAATCGCCGCAGCGACACAAGCCCTCGTCTGGCAGGTATAAACTTACACCCTTATCTCTCTCTATCTCTGTCTCTCTTTTTCGTCTCAAAAGTATTCATCGTATTGTTTTTTTGAGTTTTCAGAACCTCATGTTTTTAAGATTAAATTCCTGAAAACTTTTCTGAAAATTTCCTGAAAAAACGAACACTGAAAATTCCTGTTCTTCTTGTTTTGAAACTAATTTAATCGGAAAGCTCAACAGCTTTTCTTGAGGCGATGCTGACACAGGCCGCCCTCACGGTCGCGAGTCAGCAGCAGGTGCAGATGCAGCAGCTGAGTGTCCTGCAGCAGCACTTTGCAGCGCAGAGTGCAGTCTCTGCAGCCGCCGCAGGGGGAGGCGTGCAGCCAGCTGCTGGTTCCTTCGAGGAAGCACTCGCCAAGCTGGTCGCTGCCGCAACATCACACAGTCAGTTTCATCCTAACATCCCCTCTATTGAAAATCGTGATGAAACAACACAAGGCATTCTCTTTTCGTTTTTAAAGAAGTTAAAACGTATTCACTTATTCATTTATTTATTCGTGCATTCTTCGTGAATGAGGCAACACATGGAAAGGTGGTTTATGAACATAAAATGGTCAAGGAGTTGAATAATTTCCCAACGGTTTAGGTAAAAAAGGAAAGTTTAGGTTAAAAAACAAAGTTAGGAAGAAATATGGGAGAAATCATAAGTTTGCAACATGTAAGTCCAATGCGACTAGAATATTCAGTGATGTCAGTCTAACGCTAAAGATCTGCATTATTGGGATTTCGGAATCGTCGACAGAACGTTTCATCATATATCCATATGCTGCAATCGATGTCAACTTTGAATGATGAGCAGGATGTTTCTCTGACCCGCACTGCGGGTTAAAAAAATCTGTGCGCTCTCCAAAAACTCTTTAAAAAAACATTGAAATCTATGCGCTTGGAAAAAATTTTCTCAGACTTTTCGTAGGGAAAGTACAAATCATTGGAAAAATTGAATGTTGAAATCTGAAATTTTTAAAATCTATGCGCTTGAAAAACGTTGTGCGGGTGCTAAGAAACACCCTGATGATGAGTTGAATTGACTCAAACGTCTTATTATGAATGCCTAATGGCATATTAGAAACCTAGTAGTAGAAGTACCGAGAAAAAAGGATATTACGTTTGGTTCATCAGGCGAAACCAGGGTTTTTTAGTGTGACAGATTACGGGACAGACGCCCGCCGAAGGCGGGAAATTTTTTTTCACATAAGGGTCCCCCCTAAAGATTTGGAACACAGAGGGCCACCGACAGAAAATCTGTCATGACTAAATAACCCCTGGGCGAAACCGGCAAATCAAAGAGCTTCATCTGCTGCGACCAAGAAGGAATCTCAGAGAGAATCCGGATCGATTAAAAAAAAATTGATTACAAATGTCATTTTTTGATACAAAACAACGCTCTCCAAACGAAACAATACATTTCGCTCTCAAAATCTTCTTTGGTAAATTAGGTTTTTCGGGAAGACATTCAAATATTTTAAGAAAATACATAAGAAGCTATGTGAGACAACTCTGTTTTGCTGCATTCAGCATCTGGTATGGTCGGATAGACCTCTGTGTCGGATAGACCTCTTGGTGGGAAAGACCTCTTGGTCGGATAGACCTCTTGGTCGGATAGACCTCTTGGTCGGATAGACCTCTTGGTCGGATAGACCTCTTGGTCGGATAGACCTCTTGGTCGGATAGACCTCTTGGTCGGATAGACCTCTTGGACGGATAGGCCTCTTGACGCTCTAGGTGGGACTCATCGTGTTAAAGCATTTGTAGAAAGCAAAGAGACGAGTTGGGATCAAAGGAATAGCTTTATTGATTTGAGTGCTCAATGGAGCAGCGGAAGCGCAACTGGAGCCTGGAGAGATTCCAAAGAAGAAGCTCAAACTGCCGAACGGCATCAACAAGTTGGTATTTACCTGCATTCACAGAACTCCAAGTATATCTGGAAGAATTTCAAAACCAGAAGATTTGAGAGGGTTAGGGAATAAAGAAGAACTACCCCTAATAAAGATGAACTACCCCTAATAAAGATGAACTACCCCTAAATTTCTGTGTTGTGTGGAAGTTCGCGCAGCCATAGTTTTCGAATAAAGAAATTATTTTCGATAACAAAATTAATTACCAATTCGAGCATAAATCTCAGATGAGTCAATCATTCGGCTCTCCTTATTCTAAATTTATTCATGATTTCTTCTCTATTTGTTTTTTTAAAAAAAAACTATTGAGCTTGTAGATCCGTGAAGGCAAAACCTTCAAATGGTCATGTTGAATACTCTCCGCCTTCTGCGTCGATTTCTTCTTCAGCGAACACGTCGCCGCCCATAAGGTTAGTTCCCTTTCTCTGAATTCCTCTGTCGAACCGTGTCTCTTGTCAATATATTAACTGAGTTTCTGAAGGCGTCACAATTGTTTTCTAGAGGAGATATGTACATTCGGTTCTTCATTCAAACTTGAGTTTTCGCGTGTCAAATTTGGTTTCTCTCGTGCAATTTTTTTAAGGTCCAGAAAAATGAGGTTCTCTCTCTCTCTCTCTCTCTCTCTCTCTCTCTCTCTCTCTCTCTCTCTCTCTCTTTCTTTCTATATAAATCTCGTGATTGAAAATCAGCTATTATTAGTGACTGAACCGTTCAGATGTAAGCAGTGAGTGTCTCTAACCCGCACTGCGTATGAAATCTATGCGCAAATCTGTGCGCTATCAAAAAAGGCTAGTGATAATACAAACGCTCTGTTCGTCTGCATCCTCTCTTTACATCACACGCTTTCGCGTTCCCTTCTATTCTCTCGAGGCCTGTCATTCCCTCGTGATTAGAGATTTTGACACACATCTATATATCTGCGGGTTGGAAAAAAACAGCGTGGATGTAAGTCAAGGAGTGAAAAAAGAGTGCTCGTTGCAGCAGTGCTGGCTGTACTCGTCGGGAAGGGACGCCCCTCAACTTGAGCGCTAGCAGCTTGGTCCCGCTTTTCTCTTCCTCCACTAGACAGCAGGAGGATTCAGAAGGCGGCAGCTCTGCAAGACGGCGGCCTCCCACAACAGACCCCGTACTCGTACGGGTTCCCCTCGACCACGGGTTCGTTCCTAATCATAGGTAAACTGCTAAGTGGCACAAAGAATTTCAGAGGGCGGCCGACCTACCGACCCTCTCCTCAACTGTCCTCAAAATTTCTCACTGACCTAAAATTAATGAAAAATTTCTGAGAGCTTCAAAGTTATAGTTGAAAGAAAAACTATTTATGTTACTGGATGAAAAGTTACTTATACCATCACTCAGCCCGAACAGGTTTCTTCTTCAAGTTAAGAATTGAAGCTTTAAACCTACTCGAGCTATGGAGATCGACCTATGGAGAAATCAAGACATATTTCACCTATGTTCCTAATCACAATATTCTTCTCTTATAAAGTTTTGGTTTGCATGTGAAGAATTCACTTTGGCGGCATGGGTTGAATAGTCTCATGTTTCACGAGCCATTTCTTCTTTTTCTCTACTCCAATTTCTTCTTCTTTCTCTTCCTCTCTCTAACTTTTTTCTTGTCTTTAGTTCTCTCTTTTGAAACTTTCCATTTCATCGAAAGGTGTGGTCGCAGGGGTTAAATAGTGACCGGATCGGTCCCGTCGGCGGATACATGTACACCCACTATTGACAAAAAACTCCCTCTCTTTTCTCACCCTTTTCCTCCATCCCCTCTTCTTTTTTCCTCCAAACTTTGAGCGGCGGATACATGTAAACCCAAATTGGGCGGCTCCATTTAACCCCTGTGTGGTCGTCATTGAAAGAACTGTTCCCGTAATTTCACTCACAGATCGATTAACAAAAAAGCTTTTAATTTACCGGAATTGCCGATTCTTTCAGATTAGTTTTTGAATTGGACCTTATCCTTCGTATTACCCGCAGTAACTACATTTTTTGATAATTTTGGAGTAAACGGGAGTACTCTGTTGAAAACTTTTTGATTTGCCAAAGTTATTTTTTCAAGATGATCTTCACGTTTTGGAAATTTTGTTTCATTGCAAAATAAAAAAAATGTTCGCTTTATAAGAATTTTCCTCTCTTGTGCCTTGTCTATGTTTTCTTTTTTTTTTCTTTCTAAATATCTCTTACTTAATCTCCTTTTTTCATCTTTTTGACTCCTTCTTTCTCTCTATAAACAATTATGTTCCTCTCTTGGAACCACATAACGAGACTAAATTATAGTATCTCAAAAATTATTGATAAAATGTTTTTGAGAAGAGAATGAAACATTTTCAATGATTGGTTTTGGTAGATATGAGTTTGCCACCCTAGTCTTTATTTTTGTCTTTCCGTATGACAGTTTTATTCTTGGTCCTGAAAAAAAACCTTTTGTTAAACAAGTCACCGAATAGAAATTGATTCAAGTCAAGACCGTGCGAGACGCAGAATTGAGGTTAAATTTGAGTTTGAAAGAGATATTGAAAGTGGGATTAGAAAGAGATATTGAAAGAATCAAGGTAAAGAGTGAGAGAGAGAGAGAGAGAGAGAGAGAGAGAGAGAGAGAGAGAAAGATAAGAGATTTACATAGAGAGATAGCTCGAATGACTGGTAACGATAGAAACAAGCACAGAATGAAAAAAACTGTATATGGAATAGAATAAGAAAAGAAGACACAACACAATGTTCGTATAGAATGAGGCACTAGAGAGGAGTTAGAAAAAGATGAGATATGTAAGAGAGCTTCTCAAAACAGGTCCGAGTTTTACATTGAAGATATTGAAACAGATCGTAAGAAGAGTATGATTGAAAATGGTTGTGAAAAAAAGAAGGGAATTGGAAGACTTTATCGAAATCTCCGTATCAGAAAACATATTGTTAACAGGAGTTAAATAGTGACCGGATCGGTCCCGTCGGCGGATACATGTACACCCACTATTGACAAAAAACTCCCTCTTTTTTCTTACCCTTTTCCTTCATCCCCTCTTCTTTTTTCCTCCAAACTTTGAGCGGCGGATACATGTAAACCCAAATTGGGCGGCTCCATTTAACCCCTGATTGTTAATGATAGATGAAGACGGTTTTTCCACACAGTAAAAGGGTAAAACTTTAGAGATACACCGAAAGAAGAAGAGATTAGACTGAGTCTACTCTACTCTGTTTTATTGGAGAAAGTTTGTATGTTGATGACAAGATTTCGTGTTGAGATGGCGGCGACAGACGTACATCCGGGAAGTGTCATCTGCCGGAGTGAAGGGGGACGTCGTCTACTATGCCCCCTGCGGAAAAAAGATCACCACCTACTCCGAGTGCATTAGGGTGAGCCCAGCTCCTATCTTTCTCTCCTACATTTCATATATAATTATACTCCGGTCAAGACATATTCCAAGAAAACATCGATACGAAGGACCTTGCTTCTTGGCGGGAATAACTGTAGGAAAATGAAGAACACTGAGAACAATATTTTTCTTATTATTATTATGCCGGCTCAAAAACACAGAGAATTTAAACGAATTACTTATTTTTGTTTGTTCTGTTGTTCTTAAGCTTCGTCCTCAAGATCCTTTTATAAGTAAAAAAAAACCTGTCTTTGATATTTCAAATAGTTTTGTGTTCTTAGTAAATGCTTATTAGAAGACTTGTACGATAAAATATTCGGCCCCTCTTGCAGTATTTACAAAAGCGTCAGAATGCGCATCCAGTGGTGAATCGAGAACTCTTCACCTTCTCCTCTAAGATCATCGTCGGCGAGTTCCTTATACTTCGAACCCAAAGCGACGGAGAAAAGGTTTTTCTATGTTTTTCGAATGGTACTGAATAAGTAGGGGAAACACATCGGTTGTTGTGGTCACGCTATGCGTCGTCCGTTGGCGGTGGCTCCGGTTGAGGCCGGGTCGGGAGACCCAGAAACTCCGCGGCCTCGATGGGTTTGTGCCACAGGGCGGAAACATCGAGAGATGTTGGAGACACCGAACAATCGAACATATGATGTGTCGTTACCAGGCGTTCCACGTGGGTCTCGCTCTTCGGTGACGGCTACAACCGGCAACAACAACAACATCAACTCGAAACACACTGGCAACAGTGGCCATTCGTGACTCTACAGCCTTAAGAGCCTGTCACGGATGGAGCCGGATTATCCAGTCCATAATCGAGCGCGACCTCAGGTGGCGGATAGAGGGACGCTTCCCTACGAAGAATTCGTGCTGGGAGGTAGCGGGAGAAATCCCGCCGAGGACCAAAACTGGGTAGTATAGCTCGTCAAAGGAGGGCGATGCCGGACCGGCCTGGGCATGCCACCGGACAAAACATCAGCCGATACTCCGCTATACTTTTCAATGGCGAGTCGAGGCGCCAGTAAAATAACCTCTTGCCCTTCTCCGGTTAACGAATGGGTCTCGCCAAGAGGATCGCCGACTGCGGTGCGAGTGTAGACGGAGAAACTCTCTCCGGACTCAAAAGGATCCTCACCACCAACCTATCCCAAAAGGACTCCCCTCGACAGGACATATGGGCAAGACAACAACAACAGCAGAATTCGGAACAGGGGTTAAATAATTACCGGATCAGCTATGTTGGCGCATACATGCTCGCGCCGAGAATGATCTACATTTTCTTATCCTTCCGTTCTGTTTCACTTTTTCTCTACTTCTCTTTTTGCCTTTCCCCATTCCTTTTTCCACTCGCTCGGCGCGTACAAACATGCCTTATACCGGTCTCATTTAACGCCTGATTCGGACACCTTTTGGATACAGACAGTATCGTACAAACCATTTTCTACATTCCCTCATCTATACGTTCATCGTTCTCACTCGTACTTCTTCAGATGAATTGTATGAATTATGGCGCTTCATGTCTACGACATTGATTATGAAGCGAATAAAAGATATGAGGAGATATCCTAATTGCGATCCTAGCGGTTTTTGAAATGGCCGAGTGAGATGTATAATATATCAAATAACTTATTAAGCAAATAACTGACAAAAAACCAATCGAAACCATTTTCAGGTGATGGTCCCAATTTCGGAAGAAGAAGTTCAAGCAGAACTCAAGAAGCTCAACGATTTGAAGACAGCGAAGATCAACGAGGTACCAGCAATTGACTTCTGACAATCTATCAACTCAGATTTTCTTTGGAGGACCAATGAGCTGTTTTTTTAAAACAAGGAATCTGCTGTTTTTCGCTGACTAAAGTCTAAATATTCAATAATCTAACAATATAATTATTATAACGGAAATTTTCGTTTTGTATTTGAGTTCATTCTATCGTTACTTGTATTATCAATTTTCACCTTTTTAGGAGAGAGAACGGAGAGAACGTCCATTGCGAGAGAAGAAAGAAGCTCTGGCTAGAGAGCGAGAAGAAAGGAAAGAAGCAAAGAGAAGAGAGCGGGAGGAGAAGGAGAGAGAGCGTGAGAGGGAGAGAGAGGAGAAGAGAAGACAAGAGGCAGAGAGAGTGGAGAAGAAAGAGAAGGAGGAGAAGGAAGTGGATGGAACTGAGGAGAGGAACAAGAGGGCGCCCGTGGAGGATCTGCTCCTCGAAGAGATTCGGGTACGATGACTTGCCTTTTATTTTCATGGGCACATATTGATTATTTTAATTAATGAAACATTCAATATTGCGTTTTCAGCCACTCCCGGAATTCCATCGAGTGGATGATCTACAGTTAGATGGAGAGTCATTCGCCCACGCTCTCATGACCATCGAGTTCATCAACAACTTTTCAGATGCTCTACGTATTGGTGAGATTAAAAAAAATTCTCTTGAGTGTTTCTCTAGACGTTTTCCTCCAAATTTTGAAATGTGAAAAAATTTAAGATACCATTTAGTGAGTTTTGACTTCCCTTGAAAAGGCCACGAAATAAGGGTTTTGAACATTTCGAGAATTGGAGATATATGTAGGAAGAAGGAAGAAAGGTACTCTGCAGCCAAATCGAGCGTTCCCCCACTGGCTTCGCTGTGCAGCGGTCTGTCCGGCGACTCTCTCCACTGTAGCTCCGTCCAGTTCTGCTTGTCGACCCTTCTCTCGCACGCCCTGCGACTCCCTCAAAGCAGCAAGACCATACCTTCTCTCGGTCGCCCGCTTTCTTCCTTCAAATTGGACGAGAACAACCAAGATGAGCTTCTTCGACTCTTTCTTTCCACAGCAGACGCGCCGGGAAAAGAGGTCAGAGCTCTTTCTTGATTTCTTAAATGAATGATGGTCTCTCTGGATGGATTTTCAGATATCTGTAAGGAACATCATGGATATTACGTAGAGTTATTTAATAAATTACAGTAATGTCATGGAAAAGTTGATGATTTCAAAAAATGGACTTATTGATCCAAAGGGTGATGTTCCTTGTTGTTGCAGCTGTCAACTCGACTGCAGCAAAGTTCCTTCGTGGCCTTGTCCTCTTCTACGAAGGCGGCCATCTTGAGCTGCCTAGTAAACGAAGTTGTCTGCGGCGAAGATGTGACGAGACAGATCGACGGCCATCTAGAAGACCTCTCTCGACTGAAAGGAGACCGCTGGATGAGGGAGGGAAAGGTCAGCTGCTTCCACAACACATTATTTATTCTTGGAGAATTTTGTCTCTTCAACAATTTTGTACTCTTGGAAAAAGAAGGTTCTAGAAGTGTGAAAATGGGGAGAATGCCTTCACGGGTTTCATTCATTTTGTTTCTTCTATTCGTCTTGTTGTTAGTTCTTCTATTCGTCTTGTTGTTAGTTCTTCTATTCGTCTTGTTGTTAGTTCTTCTATTCGTCTTGTTGTTAGTTCTTCTATTCGTCTTGTTGTTAGTTCTTCTATTCGTCTTGTTAGTTCTTCTATTCGTCTTGTTGTTAGTTCTTCTATTCGTCTTGTTGTTAGTTCTTCTATTCGTCTTGTTGTTAGTTCTTCTATTCGTCTTGTTGTTAGTTCTTCTATTCGTCTTGTTGTTAGTTCTTCTATTCGTCTTGTTGTTAGTTCTTCTATTCGTCTTGTTGTTAGTTCTTCTATTCGTCTTGTTGTTAGTTCTTCTATTCGTCTTGTTGTTAGTTCTTCTATTCGTCTTGTTGTTAGTTCTTCTATTCGTCTTGTTAGTTCTTCTATTCGTCTTGTTGTTAGTTCTTCTATTCGTCTTGTTGTTAGTTCTTCTATTCGTCTTGTTGTTAGTTCTTCTATTCGTCTTGTTGTTAGTTCTTCTATTCGTCTTGTTGTTAGTTCTTCTATTCGTCTTGTTGTTAGTTCTTCTATTCGTCTTGTTGTTAGTTCTTCTATTCGTCTTGTTGTTAGTTCTTCTATTCGTCTTGTTGTTAGTTCTTCTATTCGTCTGGTTGTTAGTTCTTCTATTCGTCTTGTTGTTAGTTCTTATATTCGTCTTGTTGTTAGTTCTTCTATTCGTCTTGTTGTTAGTTCTTCTATTCGTCTTGTTGTTAGTTCTTCTATTCGTCTTGTTGTTAGTTCTTCTATTTGTCTTGTTGTTAGTTCTTCTATTCGTCTTGTTGTTAGTTCTTCTATTCGTCTTGTTGTTAGTTCTTCTATTCGTCTTGTTGTTAGTTCTTCTATTCGTCTTGTTGTTAGTTCTTCTATTCGTCTTGTTGTTAGTTCTTCTATTCGTCTTGTTGTTAGTTCTTCTATTCGTCTTGTTGTTAGTTTCTGCTGTGCACCTCAATTGTTAGTAAAACCAATGATCTGAATCTTACTGAAAAAGTTTTATTATGAAATGCTATAAAGGTTTTCAAAATATTAGAATTATTTTGTAACTGATGATGTGTCGGTCTCTCTTTACTCTTCTTTCTTTTTCATTTATCAAGGTCTTCCTCTTTTTCTCCGAATGCCAACGTATAGTTGACAGAAACAAGTTTGCAAGAAATAGGTGTGTCTTGCTTGGCTTCAAACTCACTGTCTAATGCGAGTGTATGATTATTTTGAATTCAGATTCGGGCTCTTCGAAGCGTGCAAGAGAAAAAGCGAAAGCTGGACAAAAAGGGCGAGCATCGGCCCGCTTCTAGGTTACTTTTACTTATCTAGGTTACTTTTAATTATATGTTTTTTAGACAACACTGTTCTCCAAAAACCCTCATCTGAATATCTTAATGTCCTCTCTTGCAGAAATTCGGAGCATTCCGAGGGGTCCAGGAATGCGTCGCCTGCCAGAGACAAGAAGAACTTCACGCCAGGAATCGGTAAGTTTTGAAAGATTCTTTTTCGGAGCGTTGAAAACATATCTCAACCTCAACGCATGGTAGAACTGATGTGCAGGTCAATGTGAGATTCTGACGGCGGAAGAAGAAGAGATGGGCGTGGAGGAAATTGAAGACCTGGTGCAGGAGTTGTCCGGAGAGGCGGATGCCTTCAGAGCTCAAATACACCAAGTAAACTCCCGTGTGAGGGTCTTTCCGTTCGGAGAAGTTAGTCATTGTTTTACTCACCAAAAGACAAATTGTTCTTATCGTCACTAACATGGGAAAGGGAAAAGGAAAATGAGGATCGAAACTAGTTGAGAAGAGCCATTTGTTAGGATTATATACTTCATCGCAGCACTTGCTCAACTGCTCAGCCCTATCGGAGCACTGCGCCCCAGAGGAGCTATGGAGCAACCCAGTCAGGGTCGAGAGACTCCTCCACCCTTTATTTTAACAGATTTACTGCGAAGAAATTGAGAAAGACAATCCGAGTCTGAGAGATCGCAAAACAACAGCAACAACATACTTCATCTCATATTCTTGAAAGCATCAATAAAGAAACCGAAGACGATGAAGATGTGTCGTCCACTGAGGGTCGAAAGTCATCGGAGAAGAAAAGGGCTTGAAAAAACCATCTCTGGCACACAGAGAAGAGAAAAATGAGGAAAGAGAAGAGAAGAAAAGAATGAGGAAGTCCAAGGAAACCTGGAGGTTTTGAGTCTCCTAGAGAAAGGAAGGAACCTTACCTTTAAAAAGGTGCCCATCATGACTCGTAGATGTTGACTAGAACGAGGGTTTTCAAGCAGTTGCAGCGATTGGTTGAAGGAATAGGAGGTTCTTAGGAGAATATAGGAAATACATACATATTATAGTCTGCGTAGGGAACCCCTCCGCAAAATGCTCTTTTGTGATAGCCTCCAAAACCTTTTCATAAAGTTTTCTCTATATTTGTAACTGTTTTTTAAAATAAAAATTATGAGCTCTGCAATTTAAGGACCGATTCCATCGATTGTACTGGCAGCTGGAATCATGTTTACCAGTTCTCGTGGAGAGCATCGAAAGTGGTGCAAAACACAATCCGGCTTGTGACTTGTCAGTCTGCTGCGCGGATCCTCCCAGTCTGTCCTCCGGTGTGTTCTCATTTCCATATGCCATTTGATCCATTTTGACTGAATACTACAATTTTGTTTTCTTCATCAACCAACCATACGATGATTCATGAATGAACCAGTAGCGCCATTCTCCTCAAAATTTTGAAGCGGTAACTGGTCGATAAATTCTAAACTTGATCAAGCAGCGTAACAAAATTCACAAGAAATTAGATCCGATTGTCTCAAACTCTAAGTCTCATAATCGCAGAATATTGTTGATCCTTAGCGTAAGATAGAGCCCAACTCTCTGGAAATACAGAAGATGACTATTCTGAGCATAGCTCACCAAAGTTGTGAAATTTCTTTCGGTCGCCCGCCCGGTCCTCCAAAATTTTTTTGAAAGTGAAGAAATTATAACAGAAGTTGATTAAAAAACAAATAAAAGCTTGTAAATAAAATAATTGTCCATTGCTTAAACTACGGCCCTGACTACATGAAATAAAAGATCAATTGTTTTGACAAAACAGACATAAGATTTTGTTGAATACCCCTCTCCCCACTCTCCGGTCGCTCGGTCAACCGCCCGAAAAAGTTATATTCAACACATCCTGGTGAGCTATGATTCTGAGTGAATAGAATGAGTCGTTTTGAGTCGAGTGAATAGAATAAGTCGTTTTAGAATGAGTCGAGTGAATAGAATAAGTCGTTTTAGCGAGGTGGAGGCTCCCGATTTGTGCTAGAAGCCGAGCTTTACCATTCCGTTCAAAGACATCAAGAAGTGTTGAGACTGAGTGAGCAAGAAAGAATACTGATTGCAGATGCGGATTCCTTCACACATCCCGATGTGATGGGCTGCATGGAAGACTTGCTAGACGCTGTCAGCAGTGGTAAGAGCGAGAAGGAGAGGCGGAGGAGAGGCGTACATGCCTACAGGAAGATGACAAACAGTCACAAAAGGGGCTGGTCAGTATTTATTCATGAAATTGATGTTTTGAAGTCTTCAAATGGGACAGAGGCACTTATAATCTCTTTAAAAATCAACAATAAAACTGGTTTTTGACAAAAGTTTTGCTTGTGTAATAGGGAATTGAGTTTGAATAACCCAATGCTCTTTTTTTTTCTTCGAAACTTTCAAAAACATTTTTACAAAGACCAGAATCGGAGAAAAGATTCCGACGAGTACCAGTAAAAGGCCCTGCTACGGGTTGCTGGGAGTCATGCCTTGTTTGCCTTTTCGTATTATTGGCTGTGGATTTTCTTAAGTGGAATGCTTGAAGGTGGACAGTGTGCCAGGACCAATTGGATGGATGGCGAGGGAGTCTGCATGGTCGAGGAATGCGTGAGAGATGCCTGCATCGACTGCTCCTCAGGGAAAGATTCACTTCCGAACTCCACTTTGGAGAATGTGAGAGCTTTCAGTACAGTTACTGTACTGTACAGTAGAGTTACATAGGTCACCAGCACTGTTGAGAATTCGATAAAATGACCGTTATTTGAAAGATGGAGTCTGAAATAAAGACTAGTTATTCCTTCGCCGCCCCCTTTTCAAAGCTCGCTTCTCATTATTCCAGACTCATTCGCTCAAAGAAAGGTCGTTCTTCTCAAGTTTTCAAAAGTTACACTAGACTTGGTGAACTACGCTACAGTACAGTCCTACATTAATCAATTTCTGCCATGAAGTTTCTTGCCACCCGAAAAAGAAGCGCATAAATCAGAAAGAATTACTGTAGGTGCATTAGAGAGACAGTGAATGGAAAATATTAAGAGAGAAAACAATAGAAAATAGAGATTATTATCCCCAGTTTTATTCTTATCAGTTGTTCAAAAGTTCACTCAAATTTCCTTGTAAATTACAACTGCAGGGAATCACTGGTTATTATCACTGGTTATTATCGACATTCTAGTTAACTAATCGAATTTGATATGTTTCCTCCTGGTAATTTTTTGACATCAAAACCTTAATTGATAGCGAAATTGAAGGCTTGTAATTCAGTGAAAATGGAACCGGTGACGTCCGAAATGGACAGCGCCGCAATGGAGAAAGAAAAGGCAGAAAAAGTCTCTCTGTTGCTGACTTCACTGGAAAAGAAGATCAGAGTGGCGGGCATCGATAGTGTGGGCAATCAAGAGAGAGACTGCAAAGAAGACCGCACAAGTCAGTTGGAATGGGCTCGACAAGGAAACGGTTGTATATTTTTTGACCCAATCATTTAATGAAAAATTTTCGAAATGAATGGAACTTCTATATTTTGAGATGTTTTCAACAAATTGCGATTGCATATAAAGCAAATTCAATTCAAAAAATTTACTGAAAAAGGAATTTGACATGTGATTCTTGATTTTTTTATCAAACGAACAGCATTTTTAGAGAAGTGATTTTGATTTTTGGAAAATTACTAGTATAACGCTGAAGATTCTCTTCATTTGAAGAAGGTATTTTTTTCAAGTTTTTTCAGCTCTGAATGCGGCTCTCTCAGTTAGTTCACTGCAAGTGCGTCTCCTCGCGTGTGAGGAGAGAATCCACCGAAAGTATTTGGACCTCAAACAGTGAGTCATTATAACGCTTATTTATTCAAGAACAAGTCTTTTGCTGAAAAATATGGAGTGATGGGAAAAAATCGAGTCATTGTCATTACTCAAAGCATCTTTATTTTCACTAAAAATAGAGTTGTATTTTTTTGAAGTTATGAAAGCGATTAAGTAAATGAATTGAAGAATGTATACTTCATCGGAGAATGGAGAGGAGGGAGGAAAGGAGGCGGTGGAGTCAGAAGAAGACTTCATCGCCACATGGAGGAATCTGGTAGCCAGTGCAGCTACTCACTCTCAGGTCGCCCTCGCCGCCCAAGTCAGTCTCGAGAACATTACATATCTTGATTGGTCGCACTATAATTTGGAGACAGTAATCGAGAATCAAAGAGAGAGAGAGTGGAGTTGAAATAGATAGCGGAAGAGAAGAAAAGAAGAAAGAGAAGGAGAAAGAAGAGTGAGTCAGAGTTTGAGAGATAATTTTCTCGTAGATAGATCGAAGGGTCTAGATGAAGTAGTAGGCAGAGTGATTAAGTTACTGTGCTCACTCATCTGCTGGGAGCTGTCTCCCTCCTGCTGGCTGTGCAGTGTCTGCCAACACCATTCCTCCCGGACGCCCTCCTCAGCTCATCTTGTAAAGTGTACCGGTTGCTCCGCGTCAGCTCATCTTGCCTGTGTGCCTGTAGCTCCAGGAGAAAGAGCGACATGGAAGGTTCGCAAATTATCGCTTTCACTGGTAATGCTTGATAAGGAATTTCAAGTATTTCTGTTTCATAAGGGTTATTTGGTACAAATCACTAATTATCATGATAAGTATCACAATAAGGTAGGTTATTCTTGAACTTTAGTATGAACTCGAAAGTTGGATTTCATCAGCTTTGAAAAAATTTTAAGCTTCGAGAGTTGTGATACTTTTTTTTTAGAGAATATCTAACCGATGAAACGGAATTTCAGTGCGCGAAATGCAGCTTGAAGCTGCAGTTGATTGCGGAAGCGGGTGAGTTGGAGGAGGAGGAAGCGGCAGTGGCGGCGGAAGAAGAAGGACCTGAGGCCTCCGCTCCCAAAGTCAACAACCGCTGCCTGAAGAGAAGGGCGGAGCCCGGCAGCTTCGTCGTACCGCCAGATAAAGTTGGTTTGAGAAAACTCTGTTTAAAGCATGTTAACACTTCGGTTGATTAAGCCCGTGAATTAATGAACCCGAAAGGTGAGTGAGTGTATGTGTATTGAGTGCGATGACATCAGATAAAACTTTGTGCTTCACAATGATAGCACATCATAACCAGGCTCTTTCTTTCCAGCCGCAGAAAGAGTGTGTAAATCTATATCACTAATGATAAGGGAACGACAGGCTTTTGAGAGCGCGAAAGCGTGTGATGTAAAAGAGAGAATGCAGACAATTAGAGCATTTTATCACTACCTTTTTTGGATAGCGCATAGAATTGGCCCGCAGTGCGTGTTCGGGAAACACACTAATCATATCAATAAGTTCAGAAAAAAACATAGATAATTTCGAGTAATGAGAGGCGAATTTGACGGAAATTTGAAACATCGGAAGTGAATGATGAGTTGCTAATAACTTGTAGGAAGACTATTTCAAGAGAAGACGATGAATTGAGACATTCTTGGTAGGATAAAAATCAATGAGAAGATAAAATGATAGAATGCGGCTCCCTGTTGAGGTGTCGGAATTGGGCCGCGCGATGCTGGATGAGATGGAGCTGCAAAAGGGAGTCGGGCCCTTTCTCACCCCCGTCGACCTGGAAGAAGTACCCGACTATGCCATCATCATCGCAAAACCAATCGATCTTGGCACCATTCGCAGCCGAGTCGACGACAATTGGTCAGTTGTACACGCGGAGCTTTCTGGTTCTGTTGTTTATGATTCGACAGCAGTGGGAATAAAAGTCCATGAAAGAGTGAGCAGCAGCTAGTTAGAGTCGACGACAACTCAAGTGACTATGCGCGACAAAAAGTGAAAGAATTTATTAAATGAATAAATTTTATAAAAAAACTAGTATTTTGTATCACCGCTTTTCAATAAAAGCATAGAATACAAGTGTATTCCGCAATGCAGGCAAAAAGAGAAACATTGTTCATTCATAGTAAGATTCTTTAATGATTTGAAGATATTGTAGATGCATATGATACAATGGGGAAAAGTAAGAGGAGACTTTCGATGACTACCGTATCATGGGCTCAAGATCTGCTTCTGTTCCAGGTACGATAGTGCGGATGACTTCGTGGCAGACATGGAGTTGCTCTTCTCGAACTGCCGCGAATTCAACGAGGACTCATCCGAGATCGGCCAGGCTGGCATGAGCCTCCACAAGTTCTTCACCAAGAGATGGAGGCAGCTCAAGTACAATCTCTCCAAGCGAGTCAAGAGAACCCAGAACAGGTGAATACTGTAACTCCTAGCACAATTCCGCCCAGGACCATTCTCAATCGATTATGTGCAATCCCTGTAAAATTGTAATAACATTTCCAGTTTGTTTTATGCCAATTTCATAATTTGAATAATGACGAAATATCGATTTTTCAAAGTTGTCACCTTCGAATGTGATCATTTGAGCCTCGGTGTTGAATGCTGATTTGAAGTAAAATGAATTCACCTGTTTAGAGAGTATCTTCTAAGTGTTCCATCCTCATGTAATGGGCTCTTTTGCGGTATTTAATCCATTCGGGTACCTGCTTCTTTTTCCATTTTTCGTGTTCAACCTGCATTTATTCGCTTAGGCTAATCATATGTCTTTTCGGTTTTTTGTAAGTCAAATATTATTTTTCCGTGTTCATGATAAGTCAAAACTTATTATGTTGTTATATTTTAGCGATTAAAATTAATCGCATATCAAAAGCTGTCAGAAGATAAGAAATACAGGAACAAAGAGAGAGAGAGAGAGATGGGAAAAAGGGCTTCTGCAGCAGCTTTTTATCATGAAATGTCTCTCTCCTCTCGTGTTGCAAAACTATAGAATCTCGTGTACGTGGCAGGTTTCCCTCCTTTGTTCCGAGCTGCTATCTATGCTCCCTCCCTCTGTTACTCATCTAATGAGTGAATCTCTCTTTCTATAATCAGAACTCTCTCTTTGTCTTTCTCTAGTCTCTCTCTTTCTTTCTTTCTTTCTGCAGTTGATTGGTATTAATCAGCAATCTTCCACGCTTTTATTCATACCACCTATTTTCATCTTCAACAGCTATGAGTGCTTCTCTTCGAAATATGAACCATCGAAAGAATTTTTTCCAAAAGTTTTGTTCTTTCTTAGTCAAGCTCAGGTTCCATAAAACTAAAGCATTAGCTGTTTACTCAACAACGAAGATTGTGAGAGTAGCTTATTTGTTTTTTTCCAAGTAGCTCTAATTCTATCCATTGTATAATGATGATCTTCGAGTTGACCAGTGTTTTCAAGTGCCAATCTCTTCTCATTCCACTTTTCGATTGTAGTAATTCTTCTCCGATGATCCTTTTGTCTTTGTGTCAAGACGAACTTCTCACTCAAACCAGGTCCCCTTCTACACGTGCAAAATGTTAATAACTACGCATTAACTTCTTCTCATCAGATTGCACACTATTTGTTCTTTCTGTTAATTTTGATTATTTGAAATTTTTGTATGTTTTAGTTTTGGCTTGATAAATATATACTGTTGATGTATGTTTGAAATGTGGCTTGATTATCATAAATTGTTGAAATAATATACAAAGTGCAGAATAAAAGGACACGTTTTACCTTTCACAGAATGCAAGAGTGGGGCAATAGAATATGAGACGGCATATGAATTAGCGATTTCGTTCAGTTTTAAAAATCCCCCAACACAGATTGCTTAACACCAAGATTAGCTTTGAAGTTTCACGATCCCTAGTTTTTTTTTCTTCAAGCATTTATTCGATAAAACTGGGCATTTTTCAACAGAGCGTTAGAGTATTGAAAAAAAACTCTAAAAAAATGTTTGGGTTCGATTGCTCTCCGTGATCTCATTTATTATTCATAGCTCTGTTGTGAAGCGATCTATTATTTGGTGGCAGCTCTTGCTTTGTGTCAACAGCCGCTTGGAGTGCATTCTGCCTTCCATTATTGTTTCAATTAAGCTTTGGCGCTGTATTTCGTTCCGCGCCAAACTTACAAATCCAATCTAGTTCTGTTCACGTAAAAAAGTTTTTTTGCCGGGTTCGACAATCTTCCGATCACGTCATAATGAATGATCTTCCAGTCACCATAGTTTGATTAACGGAGGTGTCTTGCCTAATCCGACTTTTCGACTCTGACTTTATCTCTTAGAGATAAAAACCCGCTAGATAGTTTGCCTCCTCGTAAATTACCTCTAGGTCTTGCTAAAATCCCATAGTCAGATTTTTTAAATATTTTAAAATGAAAAAGGAGGACTTAGCTTAGAAGGTGTTCATTTAAAAAACCTGGTTTCCGACTTAAAAAATTCCATTCAATTGTTTGGTGAAACCATATCACTATTTCCTGTTTTCCAGATTAAATTGAGACTTTCCAGATTAAAATCGAGTTAGACCCGGCTTATTATTGATAAAAAGGCTTTGGATTCTTTTTTCGAGCGCTAAGAATATTTATATCTTTTCGTAAGCGAAGAAGTGAAAATTTTCGGCTTGAAAAATACATACTGCAGTTTACAAAGAGAGTTGTTAATAACGTAAGGCGAACAACAAAAATTTAAAGATCTGAAAAGACGCCAATTACACATCTACCTAATACAATGAAACTTCAACCTATTTTTAAAGTAAAACTTCAACCTATTTTAGTGAACGTCTAAAAAAAACGTCTTCTTATTTTAGTGAAACTTTTACCATGAAGGGAAAAGAGGGTCTTGCGGGGGGTTTTTAGGAGAGGGAAGTGAAAAACTAAAACATTTATTTTCATTTGAAAGCGCTGTTTCGCATGTGGAAGTTGCTGAAATCACCAATAAGAGCCTTCGTTACCAAACGCTGTTTTCTTCTCGCAGGTGACTGTCTCTAGTGGCTCTCTTTCAATCTTATCTGCTGGAAAGCCAGAGCTTGGAGCAAGTTTTTGGAGTTGATCATCTAACTTATCTCGCAAACCTTAGAAACTTATCTCGCAAACCTTAGAAACTTATCTCGCAAACCTTAGAAACTTATCTCGCAAACCTTAAAAAATTATCTCGCAAACCTTAGAAACTTATCTCGCAAACCTTAGAAACTTATCTCGCAAACCTTAAAAAATTATCTCGCAAACCTTAGAAACTTATCTCGCAAACCTTAGAAACTTATCTCGCAAACCTTAGAAACTTATCTCGCAAACCTTAGAAACTTATCTCGCAAACCTTAGAAACCGAGTAAGCTTTATTGTTATTTTAACATTGAATTCAAATTTGCAAAACCAGTAATTTTTACACACACGCTCTAAACGAAGAAAAAGTTAAGCATCTACTCCAGTCATCATCATCTTTATCTCGTGATCATTACAGATGTTACAAATAATCACAAAGTATCCAGCAAAAGGCATTGCACTCACATTGCTTTGGTATATAAATAAAATTGAATGAAATGAAATGAAATTCTAATTAAATTTGTATAACTGTAGATAAGAAAAAAGAAAAACTCTAAAAGAAACAAAATCTTATCTTAAATAATGACGTGGAATTATCAACAATACACGATTAGAGAATGATTCAGAAGAAATGCTGAGAATGCTATCATCCATATTGTTGACTGTTGCATACGTACGATTAGAAAACGAAAGAGCAGTAATGTTGTCACTATCTTTAACAAGCGGAAAACGCTTATTTGAAAGGCCATGAGTATTTGATTCTTTGATAGAGTGATCAAAACATCGGATGAGCCGATCAAAATAGAATGTAATAATCGAAAACTTGCTACATACATATTTGTCTTCTATCCAGTAAAGATTGCAAATCAAACATTTCACAAGCTAGTCTATAACAAGTCCATGGTATATTACAGCGGAAGAAAAAGCGTCTTAAAAACAGATACTGGACACGTCTATGTAGATGAAGTCGAGCAATCGCACCGAAGAGCCCCATTTCTCGGTAAAACATGGAGTTTTTGTTTACGGTGCGGTGCGGTGCGAGTTTTTTTCCTATTTAGGTTAACGCGTCACAAAAATAAGTTGACGTTTAATTTTTTTTTTGGTAGAAGCTTCATTAAATTAGATAGATTTAGTTCAAAAAAGGTAGAAGTTTCACTGAAATAGGTGGAAGTTGAACTAAAATAGGTTGACGTGTTACTAAATTGGATGAAGTTTTTTTAAAATCAGGTAGACGTGTATATCAATTTAGGTGGACGATTGTTTTACACCCGATCTCAAAGACCGAGAAACGATGTCGATTGTATTTGATTGTTTATAAGAGTGATGATCAGGGTGTTTCTTACCACCCGCAAAATTTTTCTCGAGCGCATAGATTTCCAGAAATTAAAAGAGTTTAGAATTGTTTTCTTCAAAGATTTGGATTTTTCCTAGGTGAAAATCGAAAATTTCTTCTTTCGAGTGCACAGATTTGAATGTTTTTCCGGACTTTTTGAAACAGATTTTGAAACGGACATAGATTTTTTTCAAAGAAACCTTCTGGTGATGGATGATCTCGTTGAATATTACGCTTGATTGAGATTTATCTGAACCTTGACCTATACGTTTATGTATTTACGTCATTGTCTCTTGTTCTCTCTCTCTCTCTCTCTCTCTCCCTTTTTTCTTTCTCTCTTCATGCCTTTAATACTTTTGTCTGTCACTCACTCTCTCTCTCTCTCTCTCTCTCTCTCTCTGTTCCACTCTGTCTCTCTCACGATGTTTTTTCTCTTTCTTTCTTTACGCCTTTAATACTTTTATCTGTCCCTCTCTCTCCCCATCACTTTGTCTCTCTCACGATGTTTTTCTCTTTCTTTCTCCATGCCTCTAATACTTTTGTCTGTCACTCTCTCTCTGTTCCACTCTGTCTCTCTCACGATGTTTTTTCTCTTTTTTTCTGCATGCCTCTAATACTTTTGTCTGTTACTCTCTCTCTCTCTCTCTCTCTCTCCATCACTCTTGGCTCTCTCGATGTTTTTCTCTTTCTTTCTCGATGCCTCTAATGTTTTTGCCTGTCACTCTCTCTCTCTCTCTCTCTCTCTCTCTCTCTCTCTCTCTCTCTCTCTCTCTCTCCGTTTTCTGTATCTCTCACGATGTTTTTCTCTTTCTTTCTCAATGCCTCTAATATTTTTGTCTTTCACTCTCTCTCCATCACACTGTCTCTCACGATGTTTTCTCTTTCTTTCTCCATGCCTCTAATACTTTTGTCTCTCACTCTCTCTCCATCACACTGTCTCTCTCACGATGTTTTTCTCTTTCTTTCTACATGCCTCTAATACTTTTGTCTGTCACTCTCTCTCTCTATCAATATGTCTCTCTCACGATTTTTTTTCTCTTTCTTTCTCCATGCCTCTAATATTTTTGTCTGTCACTCTATCTCTCTCTCCATAACTCTGCCTCTCTCACGATTTTTCCTCTTTCTTTCTCCATGCCTCTAATACTTTTGTCTCTCACTCTCTCTCCATCACACTGTCTCTCTTACGATGTTTTTCTCTTTCTTTCTACATGCCTCTAATACTTTTGTCTGTCACTCTCTCTCTCTATCACTATGTCTCTCTCACGATGTTTTTTCTCTTTCTTTCTCCATGCCTCTAATATTTTTGTCTGTCACTCTATCTCTCTCTCCATAACTTTGCCTCTCTCACGATTTTTTTCTCTTTCTTTCTCCATGCCTCTAATACTTTTGTCTGTCACTCTCTCTTATCACTCTGTCTCTCTCGCGATGTTTTTTCTCTTTCTCTCTCGATGCCTCCAATACTTTACTCTGTGATGGTTAAAACAATTTCTTCCACTGATCGACCGGAAGGTTCACTAATATGTATGTAGTTCTCCCTCCTCTCAGACCCATTTCATAATGGCCAGTGTGACCTCTTCCGCTGCCACCTCTCGCCTCCTTTCATTCCAATCGACCAACAAAGCCCTACACTCAGCTGATGATGACACTCTGTTCCATTTCGGAATCAAAAGATCCCAAGTAGACCTCAAAGCGGTTTTTGGCGAAACAAAGGTTCGAGTTTTACTCTTTTTTTTATTAAAAAGTATGTCAATAAAGAAAGTTTTGAAACTATTTATTTTCCGTAGTTTTGATGACAGGATCAATAACCGTTGAGAGTCCCTCTTGCGTCTCAGCAGAATGCCGCTAACTAGGCGGTAAGGGCCTCGCTTCTAAGTCTTAGCTCTGAAGCGTGAAATAGATCGTATAGCCAGTTGTTTTTATAGCACGACTTCACGATCAAACAGTAACTCGAAGTTTCCATGTCAATTTTAACTTTTGCAGTTTGTGTGCACGGGAGGTTCTCCAACTCGTCTAAAGACGTACTCAGCGTTGTTTGCGGAAGAAATCGGTCTCCCTGCCCCCTGTAACCTTTCTAGAAGTGACAGATTTGTTATATACAAGACTGGTTCGTTTGTTTTCAATAATGCGGTCCAACTTTCTAGTTACAAATTGTTTCATTGTTTTTATTTGTTGTTGATAGCATTCCTTCAAAAGCTATAGATGCATCAGAATGAGAGATCATCAACAACAAAAAAATCAAGTAAAAAAAGAAAAATAACTTGAATGAGGCTGGTGAATAGGTTATCCACACAAAACTTGTGAAAGTTTCTAACGCCATAGGAATCCACATGAGCAAGCAATTTCAAATCAACATTAAAAATTAAACATAACATCTTGCCTGACATTGGTTTCATTATTGGACCCCCCCCCCATGCACGTACCCGTAGTAAACGTTTTCGAAAAAAAGGTAGTTTCCAAGAAAAATGCAATTAGTGACTTATTCGAAAAAGGTGAACCATTTCCCATGAAGATAGCAGTTTTACTCGAAAATCAAAGGAAGATGCCGTTTTATTTTGAATTTTCTCAAAAAAAGGATACGTTTATACAAACGATGGACAAATTTCATTATTTTCAAAAACACGATTAAGAAACAATCCGTAATTTGTAGGAGTATGTCTAAACGTTTAATCGATGCGACGCTCGTGGGTACAATGTAGACTGCACGCTCGCATTTTGAAGTAGCTTCATCTGATTGTGACTGGCATGCATGAATGCAGGTAAAGTTCTGTGGATTAACCATGGAATGGGCACGCCCTCCCTCTCCATTATGCTCGTGGAGACCTTCAAACTGCTTCACTACGCCAAGGCACGAGATTTCGTGCTCATCCGAATCGGGACTTCAGGAGGTCAAATCGATTCATTCTTTCAGAGAGAATCAACTTTCTTTCACATAGCTTCGAATTCATTCCGCAAAAAGTTCATTCTTAGTATTGGATGTCCAAGAGCGTTATACTTCAGCTAATATAGCAGAGTATACGGTGAGAAAAAAGCTCGAATTTGATAACAAAGTTTTTCCCCAAAAACCCCAAAATTGTAACTTCGCCTACATTCAGGGGTTATTTAGTCATGACAGATCTTCTGTCGGCGGGCGTCTGTCCCTTTTCTTTCACACTAAAAAACCCCTGCCTACATTATGTAAGCAAAATCAATTCAGTGAATTCTCATCTCGATAACGCATATATTCGAGCCGCAGTTACAGAAAAAAAACTTGAGATGAGACTACCATCAGTTTGAAGTTGAACAAAAACTATATACACAGATGCTTTGAGGAGTTGGAGTAGATGCTGGATCAGTCGTAGTAAGCAGTGGAGCTGTGAATGCTGAGCTCAGGGAAGAGTACACTCAGTTCATTGCTGGTTGCTTCTTTATTGTAACAATGTTGACTCATTTTTGTGCAGCTTTTGTAGTGTAATTTTATCATTGGTTAGCAAGGCCGTTGGGTTGGTCGGATTGAAAGTTGAACCGAAATGGTTAGACAAAGAATAATTGAACGAGAACAGATCGCATCGGCCATTTCGGCTTCGTAAATAGGCGCAAAGTGACCAAAGCATTCCCGTGCCTAGAATGTGTAATATTTGGATGCTCATCAACATTATGAACTCAACGCTGGTATTGGTTTATGTTTGAGTAATAGCTGTTGACTTTTTTGAATTTGTATTTCAAGCGACCAAAACAACTTTTTAAAACAAGTCGGAAACATGTTCAATTACATTTAAGGTAAGAAGATAGCTCGAAGCACCGTTTTGGATGCAGAGCTGCAGAAGGAAATCGTCTCTATCGCGAGTGAAATGGGCCTGCCCGCAGTGACAGGAAAAACTTTCTGCGCAGATGACTTCTATGAAGGTTCACTTTATCAGTTCAAGTGTGATTATACTCTGATTGTACAATAGCTGATGGGAATAAACGTTCTGTTCTGGCCTTTATCACAATTCGTTTTGGGAACATCTGAAGGAAACTGTTAAAGTCGCATACTCTTCTTGAGATTGAAAGCAAAATTTAATTATTAAAATTATTTTATTTATATTTGTTTTTTATTAATATATAAGAAGTGTACAATGTCTAACTTTTTATTTTTATCTGTACAATGTCTAACTTTTTATACAGGTTTTTTTAGCTCTGAAGAAAAGAAGGACTATCTTTGAGAATTAAGAGTAATCGATAGTCTGGGGCAGGTCAAATGCGCCTGGATGGATTCTTCTGTGAGTACTCGAGCGAAGAGAAGTTCTCCTTCCTCCGGCAGTTGCACTCACTGGGGGTGCGCAACATTGAGATGGAGAGTAGTTGCTTCGCCGCCTTCACTCACCGAGCAGGCGTTAAAAGTCCACTTTTTCTAAATGCACGCTTGCTATTAGAAACTAGTGTAGATTTTGAGCTGAGTTAAGCACATTGGAGAGGTATTTGAATAAAGTATTGTACAGAAGACAATACTTTATTTTTTGTGTTGTGCCTTCTAGAATGCGCTGTTTATGAACAAAAAGGATCAGAAAGCTTCTCTGGATTCTCGAATTTTGAATAATGTAATACTTTATAATTTCGAAATAACTGATCGGCGAGGGGCTAGCATAGTAATAAGCGTGCGAATAGTTAAAGTCTTGACCTCTTTTTATGCGCAATCTCACCATTAAATGCCCTTTGTCTCTAGTTGGCTTCTCATTATTCTAGAACACCCCTCTCTAGATAAAAACTCTTTTTTAAAAATAAATTTGCATAATGTACAAAGGACCTATGGTGAGCTACATATATCGATAATTTTTGGATGCATAATGGTATTATGCCTGATAATCGGGCAATGTGGTCACAAGTTCGGTGTTCGACTCTCCAGTCCGGGCAGATCTAAACGAAGCAAGGGAAGGAAGAGATGCTGGCTGCGTTTTACAAACTAACTCCTCCGCGCTACAGTGACTCAATATGCAAGCACTGGTTTTACCAGTTTAGGTCTTCGTATCAAGCGGAAAGCGCCTGCTGTGAGGTTGGAAATAAGCGCGAGGATGAGTTAGGTACAGGATTTTGTACACACTATTTTCAAAAAAAGTTCTGCTATTGCAGGTGCGATAGTGTGCGTGACTCTTCTCAACCGCATGGAGGGTGATCAAGTAAACATCGATCCAGTGAGTCCTTTGAACTACCAAGATTTGTGTGAACTAGGGCCTGATAGATGCATGACTTGATAGGTCGCGTGCTCTCAACTTCACCGGACTACAAAACCATTCCTCGTGCACGGCAAAGTTGCGATCTTCTTCTAATGAGTTTTTGTAATATTTGTATGCAGAAGAGAGAATTTTCTACAGGAGAAGCATCACGAATATGAGCATCGACCCTTTCAACTCATCTCTTCCTTCTTGAAACGGCGACTGAACGTCTAACTAGAAGGAATACCATGAATTTTTTTGTTTTGATAGATTGTAAATAATATTGCATTCATTAAAATTATCGGAAAAATTTTTATTACACGTTTAGTCATCATTACGTTTGAAAAATGGCACATGTTCCATAGAACTTGCTAGTTATCCATGATCCCGTTTCAAAGTTAGTGTGAAAGCTTTAAATGTTGTCAATATCTGTGATATATGTATGTAGTGACATTACACATCCAAATACTGCCTTTGGCTCTCCATTTGACAAATGTTAATGATAATTAATGACGAGGAATGCTGAGTATTCATATTGACACGTTGAATAATCGAGAAAGACATTTTTCACACCACAAAGTACCATGTCGCAGTTGCACTGAGCCACAACAATCATATGAGGTCATTAACAGAAATTGCAATTATTTATATGATTTGTGTGGTCTAAAAATATACTTTAGTCCCTTTGCGGCTTAACCCCAGTCACCCACGGATGGTCAAGTATGCCAGCAGCAGTTATTCTCTCTTCAGGTTCATTCTTCAGCATACGACGCACCAAATCCTTTCCTTCTGTAATGGATTGAATCGTTATCACTAAATTTCGCACCACGACGTTTCGCACCATGACAACTCACACCCTAAATTTCTCAATCAAAATCTGTCCATGTATTTTTCATTGGAATTTGTGCTTAAGCTCATATAAAGTTTACGCTAACGAGGCTGTACGGCTTGTTACGAGACCGTATACTACGATCAGCCACATAATTGGAGTTTTGGAGAAAAAAATAAGCGAAATACGGGTGTCAGTTGTTGCGGTGCGAAATGTCGTGATGCTACAAGCCATGGATTATTAGTGTACTGGCTCGGCTATTGTTGAGACCATTGTTTCAGTATCTACTTGTGATAGTTTTGTTCGTATGCTATTACTTTGGACTATGTAATATTTCTTCTGCTCTGCTCGCATGTTGTCACCTCAATCTCTTTTTACATTTCTGCTATTTTCATTGCTTGAGCTAAACCATCGCTCACCAAATCTTTGTACAAGTCATTCTGAAACTAATAATAGTTTACCTGGTACTATTAATTGTTTTTGTCTTAGGCAGAGGTTACGCTAGCGAAGCCGTTAGGCTTGGAAAGAGACAATCTGGAAAATAGTTTGTGCGTGTTTTTTTCGTTTTTTGCATTGTGTGAAATGTGAGTGAGACACGCAGCCAAAACCTAAGTTAGACAGGAAGTTAGACACTTAACCATTCGTCCTATCTAAATTAGCCCATTCAATTTAAAATGTATTTTTTTGAAGTGAAGATTTTTTAAAGTTATGGTAACTAAAATTGTCTCCACAGAAAAGCGAAGATCAACTGACGGAAAGAGACCATCATCCATGTGGCGGAGTATAATCTGAGTTGCGCCCTCGAAATCTGCTTGAAGAGAGCTGTTCTGTCTGTTGCGCGGAAGGGCGCCGTTCCAGAGAGCATCACATGTAGTACGACGCCTAGTGACCACACGTCAACTGCTGTACCGTAACCTGTTCAGTTTTATCGAATTAGTCATTACGAAAGTAAAAAAGGCAATTTTTTGGCATTAAGCAACTCTGTGTCCCATTAACCTGAAAGAAAGTCAATACTGCGATTCATCAATTTTTCTGCCACTCTGGCTTGGAAACCTACACCAACTAAATAGTTAGTCAATTTTCTGCGAACAATTACTTCCTGCGTTTTACTATTTAGGCACATTTTGGTGTGGTTAAAGTGACAGAGTTACATGCCTTCTAAAGGCCGCAAATATTGTCAGATATATAGTTGGTCTACAAATTTTACCGATCTGCTGTATGATCTCAGGGGCGCAGTAGGTCGGCGTTCCACAAATACGTGTGAGTGGACCAAGCACAGTGCACGCTAATCCAAAATCACACAGTTTTACCTGAAGAGCATTCGCATGAGGCTCATCAATCACAAATTTGCTTGTTACACGCAATATTAAAAGGAGTTTAAATTAATGCCATCGACTTGTTTGTCTCAGAGGAAAAGTTTTCTATTCCTGAATTGCTCAGAAACCTAGAAACTTATGAGTTTTAACAAATTAAAACCACCTTCCAATTGCCAAAAAGAAGTAGATTCTCCGGCTTAACGTCTCGATGTGCAATGGAATTGGTGTGAAGGTAAGAGAGGGCCGAGGCCGTCTGCAACAAATATCATGATCAACTATTATCATGATCAACAATTATCATTATCAATAATTATCTTGATAAATAATTATCATCATCCAATGCTCCTTCCCCGCTGCAAGAGCAGTTCGCATATGCAAATCGAGTTCATTTATCCAGTCATAAATTTTCCCCCACGCTTTTCTCTCAATGTGAATGTGTAAATTGAGAAAGAAGATTTTTAGCGGGAACCGGAAGAAGGTACACCGAAGAGCACGGAAAGAAACATGCGGTTCTGAAGAGAAAGGTGTAATTGTATGAGCGAACCACGGCAATTTAGAACCCCATTGCTAGAAGGGAGAGAACGTGAGAAAGAGTAGATAGAAAAAACGAGAGAGTAAAGTAAAGAGTAGAGGAGATGGGAGTACAATACAGGCATATGAAATATTCAGAGAGGAGCGCAGAGAGAAAGAGTCAGCAACAATGGAAAATGAGTTGGTTGTAGTTTTGATGTACTCAATGAAGAGAATACCAGAAACGCGGCCCAATCTCAAGTAGAAAGAAGTCCGGCCATTTACGGGAAAAGCTAGGACATCGTTAGTAAGATGCGCGAACAAACACACAAATTTGCGTAGTATTTAAAAAAAATTTTTTTGGAATCAAGTATAAAAAAAACGCAATGCTATTTACACGTTTCTCTATTTTGGCCGTATCCTGAATCGACTGCGCTTAAAAAACGTATGAATTGGACTAAAACGAAGTTCTAGATCGGGAAGAGATTGTCCGAACCCGTCTCAACAAGCTATACTACTCCGCTGAGAGAGCTTAAATTAAATTTTGGCGCTTCATGACAAACAATAGGTGAAAAAATAATCTAAGGCTGAAAAATCCACATCAACAATTTGCTTTCCTCAAGATGAACCTCTGGAGATGTTCAAGTTTTGGTGCTTGATGTCTCTGACTTCGGATAAGCGTTTGGATTGTTCGGATAGAACTCGTACAATGTAAACTTTTGTGAAAAAGAGGTTCTTCGACAAACTAATTCTCAAAAACTTCAGAAAAAGACCTGATGAATGATCTTGACGGCCTCTCTCTCCTCGATGCGCCCTTTTCTACGTACCAACTCGAATAAGTCACCGTCCTTAATACAAATAAAACCTGTCAAAAGAATTCCTTGTTTTATTTCTTTTAACTTCACTCCTCACTTCCATTTCACAATTCTCTTTTGTTATACCTCTCAGACTCTTTTTTCTCCTCAGTTAGAATTGGTTTCTTTCTTACCATTCACGATTGACTTTTACCGCGTAATGGCCTCAAGGCAGCAACAGAAATCTAAATGTCGGGGGCAAAGTCATTATAAGAAACACCGAGTCGAGAGAAAAGTGGAAAAGACTAAATAAAGAGAGCAGTGCACTGCATGAAATAATAAACCTGGGCGAATTCGAAGAAGAGATAGTAGAAGGTGTCGGTCTGGAAGGCGTCAACCAGCTGACATATGGCATGATGCTCCGCTCCCGCCAGCACTTCCACTTCGTTCTCCACGAAGAACCATTTCCCTCGCAGACATTGCTTCGCCACTTCCTGCAGACACTACTACTCATAAGACTCCTACTCAAGGACCTAGCTCTCTTCACTAGGTATCTTTTTCGAGGGTGCCTCTTTACCCGGGTTTTATGTATGAATCCACGGACCTTGCAGATAAAGACATCATAAGTCTTGGGAAAGAAAAGGTGCTAATTTTATATATTACAAATCAAAATTTAAAATGTGCTCTCGAATAGTTTTTTTATCCGTCATAATGCATAAGGCATTATGACGACTCTATACATAAATAGTTATAACTTAGCCTAACCGGTTCCGTCAAGTTATAAGTAGAAATTTTTCGCCTAATCTAGCGATTGACCTATTTGAAAATCAAGACATATTTTCTCTAAGAATGCATTAGACTACTCTTTCCCCAACGCTCACCAATACTACCGAATTGTTGCGATGACTTATTGTACATAGGTTATATGTTCCGGGTTAGCAGAATCCTTAAAGAATTTTACATGGAGTTGTCATGCAATATTTGTCAATCTCTTTAGCAAAACAGGGACAAGAAGGGCTAAGAAGATATATTTGTTACTACTTGAGAGGTGAGCAAAAGGGAAGAAAGAGAGCCTCGAGGTCGTTTACATTCATAGCGGACTAGACATCGGTAACCAAGGTGAACGACTGCTATTTCTATACTGGTCATTTCGCCCCATACACTTTTTTGAGGCTCACGAGATCGAGTGAGAAGGAGAGAACACACTCCTTTGTATAATATCCATCCACTGCAGTCTAGAGATTTCTGATGTAATTACGCGCCTTTTGCTCTCACTGAACCAGTAAATTCTTCTCATCGTTTCGCCGTCTTTAGTCGGCTTCCCTCACTTCAAATAATTAAGGACGCTATGGTCTTTCATATTGTTAGGATTGTAATAAGTTTTCATTTTCATGTTTTCATTCCTCACCAAATCCATGGGAATTAACCTTAAGCGCGCACTTTTTATCATCCTTTCGTCGAACGGCTTGGCGGACCTGGAAAAAATTAGTTCCTTTTGCTCATCTTTTTTCCAAATCGCTGGAGAATTATGGAAGACATGAAATTGAGAAATATTCAATCAACATGAAAGGAAATGTTGACCATTTTATGAGTGAGTAGGAAAGAGAGATATGTATATACAAGAGAAGAAGAAACAGACAGAGAATGATTGAAACAAATAAAACAGATATTTGGAATAGTATTTTCTAACTATTTATTAGATGAGATGACCCTAAGAAAAGCAAATTAACACATTCCTTAAAACATACTTTTTATAATATTTACATTTGTATACATTTATAATATATCATTTATGAGTAGGAATATATCATTTATGGGTAGGAATATATCATTTATGGGTAGGAATATATCATTTATGGGTAGGAATATATCATTTATGGGTAGGAATATATCATTTATGGGTAGGAATATATCATTTATGGGTAGGAATATATCATTTATGGGTAGGAATATATCATTTATGGGTAGGAATATATCATTTATGGGTAGGAATATATCATTTATGGGTAGGAATATATCATTTATGGGTAGGAATATATCATTTATGGGTAGGACAATGTTGCTATTCTTCACATATACAGTTCGATCTGCCGTAAGAAAGAGTGGTCTCTGGATGATCTATGGAAGAATAAACTAATTGATTAGTCGCATCGGTCTACTCAGAAGAAAGTGTCACTCTATACACATCTTTGCATTTTTTGTGATCGCTTAACTAGCTTTAAAAATTCAAACTAGAAAACTAGAGAGAAAAACATTTCAAAAACTATTGAGTCGAGTGCTATCTCAGTTTTAAACGAAGAGAGATTAAAACATTTTCAGAGTTAAAAGAAGTCTGATGCTGAACAAGTTTTTAAAAAAAGAAAAAGCCTCTTAATTTGTCCTAAAAGGTTTGTGAAAAGAGTTCTTACCTAAATTTCCCTAAAATCTAATTATAAGTAGAAATCATCAAAGCATTGTCATTGATATGATTCGCTATGGGACTCGAACCTTTCAACCAAAAAAAAAACAACATTAAAAAACTACAGAGTCAAGAAAACAAACTTGGCTAAGAGAGAAGAGCAACTTAAAACTTGAAGGTGGTTTTCCTTTATCTCAAATTCATTGTTTACTACTCTCTTTCTGACTCTCTCTTTTTCTTTAATCAAAGCCTCCCTCTCTTCAGATCAGAATAAAACTCTCTCCTTCCCTCCCTCTCTCTCTCTTCCTCTCTATCCCTCTTTTCTCCCCCTCCCTCTCTCCCCCTCTCTCTCCCTCTCTCTCTCTCTCTCTCTCTCTCTTTCTCTCCCTCCCTCTCTCTCTCCTCCTCTCTCTCTCTCTCTCTCTCTCTCTCTCTCTCTCTCTCTCTCTCTCTCTCTCTCTCTCTCTCTCTCTCTCTCTCTCTCTTCCTCTTTCTCTCTCGCCTTGACTCTTATTCTCGTGTTATCTTTTTTCTTTCCGACTGTAAACCTCAATCATTCCATTAAAGATGATATAAAAAGAGGGATCTTCGAGCTACACTGAAAGATAGGATTTGAGTGGAATGGTAGAGGGGTAACTCGATTCAAGAGAGCAAAGACTATCAGGACCCAAACTGAGAAAAATTAATTTATAAAAAAAGGTGATTATCTTAACTCAAACCGGGTGAAGGTGATCTACATATGTATGTATATTGAACCTGGGAGAAGTTGCCTTTCCCAATGATGTTTCCGATATCAAAGTTCTTTTCAAGAAAATGTCTTCTCTCGATGTATTTGATATTCTCCGATCGCTGCAATTTCAGTTTTTCTTTGAATTCATTGAAATATTTTCAGTCAATCTTTACACCAAATATTCACTAAAAAGTTACAGAAAGACAGTCTTCACTCGAAACTCACTCCGAAGAAGCCCTCGTTGATGTGCTTGCTGGTGTTGTGAATGAGTCTTGACTGACGGAAAAGACCATCAGAACCCTCCGGGGACCTCTCGACTGAATAGCTCCCTGGAAGCCAGTCTCATCAGTTTAGAATTAACACCCGGCGATGCAACGACATCTAGTAATTTTTATTCTTTTTGTTTATCAGCGCAACACTGTCACCGAGCTGTGGATGATCGAGTGCGTGAAAAAGTAACTGACCCCTCCTTTGGCCGAATTGCTTTGAGCCAGCCGACCGTGAGCGCATATCCGCTGTGGTGTGGTCATTTGCTGGGGGAGGGGCGTATCCAGAGGGGACGGGGGGGAACTGGAACGGGTGAGAGAGGGGAGTAGGGAGCGGGAAGGGGTGAAGGGAAGTATATTGAGAAGAGGGAGGTAGAAGAGGGACATGGAGGATCGAGAGCCTATGGCCTCTGCACTCTTCCGTCTACGTCCATTTCACACCGGGTTGGTATTTTCTCTTCTTTTCTCAGAAAGCAAGAGATGATTCACCCGAGATGATGAAGAAAATGTAAATGGTTCAAAAAATAAGAGTATCTGAGTGAGTGGGTGAAAAAAGAGATAGATAGAGAAAGAAGAAAGAGATTGGTGGGTGAAGGAGAAATCGAGAGAGAACTCGGTTGCTTAGCGACACCGAAATGGGAAGAGAAGAGAACTCAGAAAGGAAACGGAGAGAAGACTTATTCGGGAAGCTTTTTCTTCCAATAAATGCCAAACTATTGAATATTTTTAGTGGTTTCATGCCACTTTACCAACCTCTTTTCCGTGTTTTGTTGCGCATTTCTTTATATAATCATCTTCCCGTGTGATTTTTTTAAGAACATCATTCTTGAATCAAGTTGGCGTATTTTTTCATGGATGTTTCTTTTTCTTTGTTTAACGCTCTCAAAAAGCTATTCATGGTAGAGCAGAGTCAGAGGTGAAATGTTGCATAACGGAATGGCGTTGCATTACATGAGAATGAGTGCCTAGATGACTAATTTTAGTCCTGATTTAGGGAAGATGCCGCGAGACTCATCAGATACCGTCGCCATGTGGATTGTACCTCTGCAGGATAAAGTGTACAAAGTCGAGTTTCAACATGGCACGACGACTGGGAAAAGAGTCATTCTTATCGACGATAAGGTCCTACAATTCATTAATAGTTTTAAAAGAGAAAAGAAACATTTTTCCAGATTAGGAACTAGTTTTTCTCTCTGTTATGCAAATGTTTGATTCTGAGCAGAAAGTTATTTTTCTTACTCCAAACCCATTTTGTGTATAAATAGGGTCAGACCGCAAATTTTTAATTGTCACCAGAAAAAGCGAAATCAAAAATAAAGGTAGGAAAGTACAGAACAAAAACTTGAGGTAGGAGAGTGCAGAATATGTAAAACATTCAACTACAAAACTCATTGCAATAATAAGATATTTGGAGGTTTTTGAAGGAAGTCCTTCGAAGAGACTGGATGTTCAAGTTGGTAGGCAAGGAGAACTTCAACCTGTGCAAGTTGCCTTGTACTATTACAATCGACGCCCTGGGCACGTTCGCTTATGAGTACTCATTAGAGGTTGGCATAAGAGTTTAATTATATTAAAAAATCTAGTCATTCCTGTCACAAATGCTGATTCATCACTTCTATGACGACTAATGACTTTCTCATGTTGTTTTATGGTGCAGTTTTCACATGACTTCGTGACTAAAAGCCTAGTGACTCGTTATCATAAGTAAAAAACCGGATAACTGTATTTGAATACAAAAATACCTAGTCAACTCTCTTTTTAGCGTCTCTCTCACTTTAATGACTAGTAGCTTTACCATATTTTCGTTGACTTGCAACTGTTTTTGGAATAATTTAACACGCAGAAAGATTTTCGGTGATTTGTTCCATGAACAATCTTCCAATACCAAGATTTTCTGAGCTACACATCAGATCACAAGTTTTCGAATTTTTATCCATAAGACTAACAGTTTAATTTCTTATTGATTGCTCACTGCTACCCCAGGGAGTTACAGTCTGATGATCAGTTTTTATAACAATGTTCAAATTTTTAACCCGTGATTTTTCAAAAATTTGTTTTTATCAAATATTGTATACCGTATTGAGCTGAGTGGTTGCGGTTTTCAGGTGAACGGAAAGGCGTATGAAAAGTTCCGTGAAGAGCAACAGCGGCACTTACAAACATGGAATGTTTCCATAGCAGGCAGGGAGTGCAGAATCTGTTTGGGTTAGTGGAAAAGTCTGTTCCTCCCTCCAACTGATTCTCTTTGTGTTCATTGCAGACAAACAAACAATGGAGATCTGGGTGAACGGCGAGGAAATCGAGACCGCGGTCAGTTCGGATATCATAACTTGGGTTGGACATGAACTGGCAAGAAACAAGGGGCAGGGCAAGGTTTTTCTACATACTTTATGAATTCAGCTCACGAGAAGATAGGAGAGGAGAGAAGGTTTTTTTCTTACTGAAAGCCACGTTTCTCTGTTTTTTCAGCTGTTCTTGCTAAAATTCTCTATCCCTGCTAATGTTTGATATTAAATCTCGACTGTTATCATTAAAAACATATGATCGATCCTTAGCTGCATGTTTAGTTTGCTTACTGCACTCAAATATGGAATACAGGATTCAAAGTAGTTACTATCAGCTTGGAAATTTACAATGATACAATCATTTTAGGAAACCTAAAACATAGGTCTGAGCCAAACTCAAGTGGAGCCAGTTGCTCGCTAACTGACACTAAGTATGAAGTTGCAGGGCGAGTTTGGTGAGACAACTGAGACCCATTTCGTAGTGGAGGGTGTCTCATGCAAAGTTTGCAGTGTGAACAGCGGAAAAAAGACTATCGGTGTAGTGCACGAATTGCATGTTGGCGGACAGAAAATGGGTGTGTCCACTGAAACAGCTTCATGTGCCATCAAGTTTTAGCTATTTTATTGCATGAAATTTGCTCTTTGATCCTCACTAAAAGCCGATCCTTCAGTGTTCCAGCAAAGGATGACGTATTCTCAATATGTGAAATCTACTAGCTCTGATTGTGCAATGATAAAACCTATCTTCGTATCACGACGATTCACTCCCCGACTCTTCACTATCGAACACTTACTCCCCACAATATACTCCACCGAAATTCGCTTGACGACAATTTACTACGCTGAGTAATTTTTGTGAATAAATTGCTATGATTTAAAATTTAAATTAGCTTAGGCTTAGGTAAAAGTTTACGCTAACGAAACCGTTACGGCTTAGGTAGTAGAAACCGTTTTTTATTTTTTTTTTCCTAAATTTTTTTGTTATTTAACAATTTTTGTAGAAGTGAATTGTCTTGGGAGTGAATGGTCACGAGTGATTTATCGGGAGTGAAGAGTCGGGAATTCTTTTGTCATGGAACCCTATTTTAAACCTGTTTTTTTCTGATTTTGTATTTATTCCTCTTCAAAAAATTGTCTCGCAAAATAGCAGGGTCAACTGTATAAATAGCGTATAAATAGTGAATATTCTACGCTATGCGAGATTCATGGCTTCATAGAGACAATAGTCTTTTTTAGCACTGACGATGGAACATAGCACTGAAGGAACATAGCACTGACGATAGTTTAGCCTGATGCCTGTTTACCACCTTGTTAGGGACCGCATTCTTCCGTCTTGACTGTTAAAAAGAAGAGTAACAAAAAGAAAGAAAAAAACTACTCTATCAGTATAATAGAGGGGAAGATATGAATCTTCGAGGGTCGTAAACGTGAAAGTTCATTTACTACATTCAATCACATAATCTGTATAAAGTCGTAAAAATTATTAAAGTGGCAACAAATTATGAAAATTTTGCAAACATTTTTTCCCGAAATATTTGTATTGCGAAAAATTTATTGCAGTTTTTGTTTTAACTTCAATGATTAATGCAATTATCGGCTCTTTGTTACTGGGGGGGGCGTGCTTAACTTGGGTGTGTCAGGTTACTTTTCACTGATTTTTTTTTTCGCTTATGCTTTGTTAAAATGTATGCTAACGAGGCCGTACGGCTTATTGTTAGGAACGAGACCACATGAAAACTTATCTGACATTATTAATTTTTTGTTGACTAGGTTTGTCAAAAAACAGTATTAGTATTAAGAGTATGTATTAGGTACAATAGTTTGACCACAATAAAAAAGCCCCCTCCCCCCAAGTAAGCACGGCTCCCCATGTGAAATTGTGCCCAATTATCAATAACTTATTAGAATGTGACAACAATTCTTTTTTGTGCCTCTTAACTTCTGAGATGCAACTTTAAGATGAATATAAATAGTGTTCAAACAAGGACTCGGAATTCGCTTGTATGTCTCGTTCAAGTGATTGGCATGATATTCATCGAAATACAATAGAAAACGTAAATTAACATAATAACAGCAAGTATTATTTTTAAAAAATTCAAAAAGTTCTTGATATTTTACACTTGGTTTGTATCAAATTGACAATTATAAAACAAAAAAAAGCTAAGTTGAAAATGAGCAAAATTGTTAAAATAAGCATTAACTAGCGTCCCCTTTAGGGACGCTTGTCACTATCTTGTTAGCTAAGTCATTCTGAGAGCCTAGTGAATTTTTTTTCATTCCCCTGATTATCCTCTCCTTCCCTGGCTCAGGCAGCTTCTCTACCTTCGCTCACATAATTCTCCTTCCTTTTTCTGGCTCAGATAACTTCGCTGCCTTTGTTTTTCTCCTTCTTCTCTTTTCTCGGCTCAGGCAGCTTCCCTGCCTTCGTCTTTCTTCTTCTCTTCTTTCCGCCAAAAAAATAAAACATAAAACAAAAAAATCTACATATAAAATGAGCAAAATTGTTAAAATAAGCATTAATTGTTTTTTAGTGAATTTAATGAATGGTGTCAAGAACCTTTCGAATGGGTCTCTTTTGATACAAACGGTAGCTCAAGGTCACTGTAAGATGTCAACTTCAACAAGGCGCACGTACTTTTTAACTATTTTCCGACCCATCCTCCGAAGGGATCTTCTAAAGCTACCAGACTTTATCAGAAACGATCATAGAATTCGCCCTAAAAGTCCAGTGGATTGAGATTGAGCCATGAGAAGAGCCACTCTGAAGAGGCCATGAAGTCCGTCTGATGTGCCTTGCACTATTCCGTATCCCTATTTTCTTGTTGGAAAACTGAGACAGCAGAACGGTTCGGAGAATATGATTTCCGTAGTGCTTGCGGTCAATTATGATTTCTGTGTTAACGTAAACAAGAAAAGTTTTACCGGTTCCCGACACTGTGACCATGATTATGAATCTCGAATTTTTTCAATCCCCATTTAGCTGCATTAGAGCATCAAACTCTTGACAAGTATTAACTTTTTTAGACGCTAGGAGGCTTAATACATTGTAAATAGATTTTTTTCGGAATGACAAGCATTTTGGGAAAAGTGTTGCAATGCCAAAGGAACTTTTAGTATGTAGTTTCTGTTAGTCGATTAAAGTGGTAACGGTAGCCTTTTAAGGTAAAAAACTGGGTCTCCAATATTTTGACAAGATTTTATAAAAAAAATTCTCCAGACGTCCATAAGTGATATCAAATTGTTCATGCTTTGTATACCATTTTGATTCCTTCGCTGCTTGAGGGCATCAAGTTTCTTTGTACCCAATTGAATTTGGAACGCCTGCTTCGAGGGAAGTCAGCAACTGTGCTAACCTTTTCGGATCTTCCGCTTGCTAATCAGAGCTGAAAACTTTGTTTTTCTCTTGTTATCTTCTCCTACGATCCGCAGTTGTTGCAACCAAGTTTCTGCAAGTCCTTTACGAAAGACTGTGCTTAGGAACGTGCGTTCACATGATGAGATAACGACTGAATCTATTTTAAAACTTCGTCACAATATTTACTTCTTTTTTTCTCAAAAAATTGCGCGAAGTGAAAAGGATAAGTTCTTGCGTGGTAAGATCTAGCGACGGTATCGCGACAGTTTTTACAAGACACTTTGTTACACGACACTTTGTTACACGCCCTTCACAGATTTTGTCGCTTAGGCTCAGTTAAAATGTATGCTGACGAGGCCGTCCGGCTTAGGAAAAAGACGGCATGAAAATATTTCTCCCTTTCTTGATTCTTTGTCGATTCAATGACTAAATTTTTTTTAAAAAAACAGTAGTTAAAACACACTAAAAACAAAAGCTCCTGTAACAAAGTTTCGTGTAACAAACTGTCGTGAAACAAAGTGTCATGGATCCCCAGCGACTGTTTGATGAACATTGAAAAGCGGTTTCCGTATTTAAGTACAATTCTTTACAAGTGTGTTTTTCGGCTCCTTCGAACTTGTCAATGCGAGATAGAGATCGCTATGAGAGGAAATCTTGGTAAACATTTGTATAAAATTGGTATAAAAAACTGGCTGCGGTGTAATAAAAGAAGGCCTTTTGTTGTTCAAAAAGCTCACGTAAAGAATAAGAAACACTTGATTTTGTCCGCGAGCAGCTTTGAAGGCTTATTCCTGGAGGAATGAATAGATGAAAAGTCACTTCCCGTGGAGAGAGGAAGGCTTATTCCTGGAGGAATGACTAGATGAAAAGTCACTTCCCGTGGAGAGAGGAAGGCTTATTCCTGGAGGAATGACTAGATGAAAAGTCACTTCCCGTGGAGAGAGGTGGATGATCATTCACAGAGTAGCAACTGATAACGAAGAGGCGGTCCTGCATAGAAGCATAGAACCAAAGAGGAATCAGACATTAACCAGACCAAGAAACAACCAAAAGACTGCGGAAATTGAATAGCCTAATAGTGAGGGAACGGTCCGACAATATGAACAGTGATTGTGTGATAAAAAGTAGTAGGTAACAGCCATATTTTTGATCAGTATTTCAAATAGTGAAACGATTTCAATCCTAACATGCGTTAGAGAAGCATCCTTCAGCCAAGGCCTAACAAACAAACGAAGAAGAAAATAAGAAGCCTAACAAACAAACGAAGAAGAAAATAAGAAGCCTAACTCCTCCTTTCTGATGTGATATGATGCAACAGATTTGGAGAATGTTCAAAAGACAAGTCACCCTGAGACCAAAAAGACAATTTTTAGGGAGCACAACGCACTTCAGACGACGATGCTGAGAAGGCTCTGATAAGACACCTAAATGCTAAATGCTTAAAAACAAACTTAAGGTTTTATTGTAATTCCTTTATCAAAATTCATGATAATTTTTTTCAAGTTAGACATGTGATGATAAGGTTAAGGTTCCGGTAATTGAATGAGAGTTTAATTCAAGGATCATTGGGAAAAATGAACAGACAAGAGGAGAATGTTTTTGTTTTTCATAGCCCTCGTCCATCAAGTTGTAACTTGATTGCACGGCACCGAATTTCTTTCTTCAAAAACAGATTGTAAAGTGCACCAGCCAACGTAAATCTTTCTCTGAGCTGATTGCGATCTGATTTGCCACACTGGCCGGTTGGTTGTTCTAGTATTTGATGTTTGGGGAGTGATCAAGGGGGAGGAAAGCAGGCTAGAAACAGAGGAAAGCAGAGAATCATATTAAGGAACGTTCTGAGGAGGAAAAAAAAGGACACTGGTCATTTACACAGGAGAAGCTGCGGAGTGAGCGATCGCTTGAAACACGAAACTTTTTTCTTTTTGAAACTCCGAGTTCGAAGATTCCTAAGCTTTTCCGAAATCTTGAGTACTCCTTCTCGGATAAATTTCTTGCTTCATATAAAGTACGTGTGCAGTTTCAAGAATTTAGAAGAAAGAGATAAAGAAGATGGGAATAGTTAATAGTAGCCTTGTGAAGAATTCTGAGCTTTCAGCACTCTTTTGATTAGACAATAGAAGTGAACCACTCGGGTTAGAAGGGGAAGCTGAATTGACTTTGTAGTGGAAAGAATTACTTATCAGGGCACTCATTGTCTGAAATGGTGTTCTATGAGTCATTCGTTCCTATCCACGTCAACTTCTATACTCGCAGAGCTTCCATTCGCACGAGAAAAAAGCGGTAAAGGAGGTGAAGAGGCGATTGTATCCAGACTTTCATCAATGTTTTGAGGGAGATGAGCAGGGGCCACATGTAAGTGTTACAATGGCAACAGCCAGCATAAACCCCTCCCTCTGACCAAGAAGCAGTTTTTGCTTCTTCTCTCCTCTTTTCTCTCCCTCCGTAGGGCAGGGCAAGTTGCATAGCGGCCTTTGTGACCAAACTACCCCTCCTTGGCACAGGTGCTGGATCCGTTCTTTTTATATTAACATGCAGTTTTTCCGAGGCCTTAGAAATGTGTATGAGCGCCATATAATTAAGCTCTAGACTCCTTGGCAATTTTCGCCTCTCGACAACTTTTGTTCCATGATTCTCGCTTTCTCTGATTTGTTCGGCTTGAACATCTGCTGAAAACAAGAGAGAATAGTGTAGTAGTATGTAGCGAAAAGCTTGATATTCTCTTGTCCTTCTTTCCTCTTTAATTTCCCACTACTAAAGCTTCTTGAAGACCAAAGTTTGTCCACATGTATAGTCGAACGTCTTGCAAATGTATAAAGTTATGCAAATACCTCACTGATTTTGCGCATCCGTTCTCTCTTTCAATCAAATGTCGCGCCTGTTCTTTCTTTCGATAACCAGTAAACTCTGAATCACAATCTCCTTTCTTCTCTTTGACAATACATACAAATTCACACGATCTTTCATCTAAAGTCATCCTTTCTTGTGACAACAAAAGACCAATTTCGCTATAAAATAAGACTCGTCAAGGACTCGTCAAGCGGAACTTATCGCAATACTTTTTTCATGAAAAAAGCTATTGCCTTCTGCAGACATTTCTCTCTGGAACCTCTGTAATATTTGGACTTTCTCTAAGAATTATGCACGCTTCACAAAAGAACACATTAGCTTCTTGAATGTCCTCAGTCAATGAGTAAATCTCTTGTGCCGAGCTCCAGTCTCTGATGCAGCTTCTATACTTTTCCTCTGAATGAGGCTATTATCTGCCGTCCCCTGGTCATCTTCACCTAACATCCGACTATTTCTACTCATTATCAGCGCATAGACTGCAGCATCCCATTACCCCGGCTCTCTTTCTCTCTCTCCAACTCTTCCTAACTTCTCAATAATATTTTGGAAAAAGGTGTGTAACATTTTTAAGTGTACCTCTCGAGATGCTCATCGAAAAATGTCTTAATTAGCTCAAGAGAAGAAAGGAAGGTGCGTTGTGACTAGAGAAGATGTGCGCTTCCACTACATTTTCATTATTCAATCAAATGCCTTCTCCAACCTCTCGATGACTGATCTCCATTTTCGAACACCTCCATTTTACTCCACGCAGTAAGATCTAATTTATGATAATATATAAGGTGTTTAAATTATCATAAGTATAGTCCATGCTGACTTTTGATCTACATTTTTGAACAGTGTTATTGTTGCACATCTAATTGTCTTCAGAATAGTAGGCGTACGAACACATTATATGTTATTGATCTAGCAAAACATGCTCCACACTTCCGCTTTTGCTGAATGAATTTTTCTATTAGTCATTACATATCCATTGGCATGTTTTTCAAGATGATGGGGTGGTGGAAGAGGTTCAGGGGCAGGCTAGGTAGAGCGATTGATGAGAAAGGATAGCTGAAAGCTAGTGGCCTCTGGCCTCTTCTTCATTACACAAAGACGAGCTGAGGTCTCCCTGCCCTCTCTCTTTCCCCCTCTCCATCTTCTTATCCTCTCTGATCCTTCGCTGCTTAACCCAAGCCACCTCTGCTTTACTCTTTTCCTCTGACAGTGAGTTGAAGAAGAAAGTCCACTGCATAAATTATAACGAATTTGCACGCCCATGAAATGTGATTATAGCGGGAGCAGCATATCAATGAAAAACTTCACAGAGGCTTATCTCAATTCACAATATCCTTCATGTAAACACTTGCTACAAAGATTACAAATATCGCTCACGGCTAAGCTTTACTTTCGAGCAGATTTTTATTCTCCAAGAAGCGTGGCTTTTTCTGAGAGTTTTGAGAGCTTTGAACAACTCTGAAAATAGTCCTCCCTTCTCATCACTTATAGTGGAGCTTCACACTAGTAAGGAAGAGATTCAAGAAAGGAGGCGGTTCTCTTTGGCCTAATAACGGATGCAGACCTTTTACCACCCGAGCAACTGTCTTCTATGCTCTCCCCTGCCCTTTTTCCATTCCCATCCCGGTCTATCGAATGCCAGATATAATTGTTCTGGGGGTGCAGCCTCATTTCTTAACAGCCACCCGTATCTTCTCTCTCCAATGAAACCTTGACCTGTTTGAGACCCTAAATTTCTCATGTCTCATCTTCGATATATCTCATTGTTTTGATAATGAAACTTTTTTGGTGGATTTGCTTGATTATTTGCTTTATTCTAGCTGGGTCTTTATTATATCTTCACGACCTCTCACCTGATACGCTTTCTAATAGAAGGAACTTTATCTTTCCAAGTGACTCTTCTTTCACTTGAGACTAAGTAGTGGCGTGAGAAGCTCATCCTTCAGTCTACTCTTCCAGCCCTTTGCTAACTTCGCACACCTCACTCTCTCAGTTTGTCCTTGTCGTCGTTAAACATATCCAGTAGACCTATATTATAATAATTAAAGTCAAAAATTATTCATTCCGTTTCTTTTAACTTGAGTTATTTCATTCTCAAACTCATTTCTGAGTTTGAGCTACATAGGTCGAATAAAACCATAATTTTTATCTCCCTTATCCTCTAATTGACATGTGATTCGATTTTTTTTTTATAACTATTGAATGACATTTAAAAAACTTATTATGACTCAAAGACATTTTGATAACGTTTTGACCAATCTAATAAAAACACTGTATTTGGATTAATAATTTTCTACGGATACATAATTTTCCTAATTTGAGAATCTACTGAATTAAAATTTATCTGTGTTCCTCCATTATTTTAGGCCCTTATTTACCGTAAACCGAATCTGTTTGAGCTACTACGTATTTGATGCTTTGTTGAATGTTATTGTTATCAGTAACTTTTTATTTATACTCCTAGCTACTACGTATTTGATGCTTTGTTGAATGTTATTGTTATCAGTTTTTTGAACTTTTTATTTATACTCCTAGCTCTCAGATCTCTTCACTAGCCACCACGCATTCCTCTCCGGTCGAGAACATCGAAGCGAATTATGCGATGCCGGGGCTTGACCCTCTGTCTTCTCTTTCTCATGAATGCTTTCCTCGGACGGGCGGCACAAATATTCCTTTTCCCTCAGTCAGACTGCAGGTTTGCTCCTTTATTTCTTTTGTCTCGCCATTGAACTCCTCTCGCAAAGGCGATTACAGTAATAACATGGTTCTTGTGACGAACACCTTGCCTTAAGCCAATAAATATTTTTGCTATTCACTAAAAATTGTCCCGCATAAGAAATAATCTTAATCTCTCGCTCAAATGTATTAATATATGTTATTTGGAGTTCATCGACCTCTCGTTTGCCCCAAAACATTTGTTTAAATAGTCAAACATCTCTTATGAAACCTTTATATGCTTTTTAACTATTCAACGATTCCTTCTCTTTTTGTCTCTCAGACTTTTCTCTAACGCTAAACAGTTTTTGGCTCATAAGAATTTTATGTCCTCCCCTTCTTTAAGATTCTAAATTTTAAGCAGAACGCTTAAATATGCATAATGTTGATTCGGGTGGAAATTTAAAGTGAGTACTTGTATAAACTACAGTACTATTCGATTTCAATATACCCTTTTGTAATGGACGATGTTCCTACATCAAAAAGTCCAAGTTTTGACATAAATTTTTTGCAAAGTTACACGTGACAAATTGTTCTTCTTGTCGTTTTTCTTCGGTTACTCGATTAAAAAAATCAATTCCCTTAGAAAATATAGTTTTAATGATAGTAAAACATATGGGGGGGGGTCTTATCATTCATCTTAGGTCTCTGAGTAAGAAATCAACTGGCTTGGCTAAAAAACTAGAATGACTTTCTATTGGTAAATCCAACCTCGGAAAAATTCCTTTTTCCATGTTTTCTTGATAGCGAGCTCATTTACTATGGGAAGGATTTATCGCTTAGTTTAGAGACACAGAAAAAGAGAGACTGCTGAAAAACCCCTTGAAAAAATTTTTTCGGATAAAAAACCATCTCCTGTTCCGATGATCATCTTGGATATTTCAAGAGGGTTCATAAAAGAATCGATTTTGATTTCAGGGTGAACTGTATGAATGGCGGAGCGTGTGCCTATGACAGCGAGGACTCAAACTTGCATTCTTGCATCTGCCTCCTGGGCGTCTACGAAGGCGAGAGATGTGAATTTACAGGTTAGCGCCATCGTCAATCTCATTTACAAAATAAATCATGTGTTTGTTTATTTGCTTCATATTCAATGCGACAGACAGGAAGCGCCGTAATTCGTATAATTCAACACAACTCTGCTGATTTTCGTTCTTGAGACAGTACGAGCGATAACGTACAATTTTGAAACATGGGAATGTATAATAATGTTTAGACGATGTGGACTCAACGTGTCATGATTCTACTATGTATAACCAGAGGTTGACTGTGCTTATGGGTAAAGAAATGGGCTGCGGAGGTAGAGGAACAACCTTTCTTATGCCTGTCATCAGAAAGTTGAACCCGCGATTTATAGTTCAACCAGTCGCGGGTTTATCAACTCAAAAAGTACATTGACTCCTGAGACTTATTATAAGCTCTGTTTTGACTAAAAATGGTGAAGACTAGCTGTGCAGGTTCAAGCTTTCTTATTGTCTTTTGTTGACCAAGTTACGTTCTTTCAAGGTTCGCTAGAATAGTTTACCTTTTTCTAACCCTAACCAATCTTCCTCGCGCTTGTTCCCGAGTCGCGGCAGGGTACGCGCTCCCCTGCGATGCGGGACAGCACTACTCTGGTAGAACCAGTGGCTGCACGATGGGTCACTGCTAGTGTGCGTAGCAGCTGTGGGGAGAGTCCGATTCGTGCCAGAGCACTACCAAAATTTATTAACCCACTTCGTTTGGGTGGATCTGTCTGGAATGGGAGTCGAACTTGCAATCCTTCACACAATAGTAGAACACACTACCATTATATCACGCCCGTACACCTTAACTAATACCCTATAATTAGAAAAGAATTAACTATGCACTAACTAGTAAGTGAGCTGGCCTTTACCTAGTTAGTAATCACCGGTTACATTCAGTGCCCGGTGCAGAATTAACTACTCTTCCGCGGATAACAACGACGACGACTATGTCCTCCTTCGACATTCAGAGACAGCAACACGAGGAGAATCGGTTACGGTCAGCCAGTTCTCACATCCTATAATAACTCTCAAATGGCTTCTATTGGTGAATAAACTGTCTATTTTACAGGATCCTAATACATAAGAAGCATCACAGTTAACTTTCGGTTTCAGTACATAATATGTATAATTATATTTAATTATTCCAATAAAAAACCTTTCAAAACAACTTCAAAATCAGAAGGAAGGCGAAGCTCCGATGAAGTCTGTTACTCAGAGCATTAATATAAAAACCCAGAAAACTAAGAAAAGGGTTCAAAATAATGTTTATTATGCAGAATCATGGAAGAACGCAGAAGGTATGAGGAGGAGCGAAAGAAGTACGATTTGAGAAGAGAGGAAGACAGAAGGATCCAAGAAGCTCTCAGGTATTTTTTAACAGTCACCACAAAAGTGAAAGAAAAAAATTACACCCCAGATTAGTGTTTACTATTCAAAATGAAAGTTTTTACTCTCGAAATTTTTATTGTGAACAAAATTGCTCAACTCGAAAATTCTCATCGTAGTTGACCTCATGCGACCAATATGCAGGTCGATTCACTAAGTCCGCCGTATAAGAGATCAGTCTTTACCCACAGATTAGGCATGTAAGACTAGTAAAAGTATTATTCAAAAACAGAAATGAATTTCAAAAACTTCTTGACAAGAAATAAAAAGAGTAGCTCGGTAAAATATTTTGATTTATGATCTACGGTTGAAGCATGTATTTTGAACGGTAACAAGGCAAAGCAAGAGGTTCAGGATGGAAAAGATGCGAGCAGTGGCCCAAGAAAAGATGCGAATGATGCAGATACAAAGAATTCGCGAAGAAGAAGAGAAGGCACGCAAAGAGAAGGAACTTATGAAGGTTTCAATAGTCGAGCATCATTTCTGACTTGCATAGAAAAATAATCGAATTACCAAACTATATTTTTAAAAGCTGTTTCACAATTCTAAATCATAATTTCATTCATTCTAAATACCACAACTTTAGATTTGAAATTTGTTTCGTTCAAAAGCAAATCATTTGCATGGAAAGTTATTAGGTGCTTAATTGATGCTTTTCAAAGATCCGTCTCCAAGAAGAACAAAGGCGTAAAGAAATGGAAGAGATGAAAAGAAAGCAACAGGTTCGTTAGGCCATTCGGAACTTTCTTATTGTAAACAAAAGAATGAAATAATTATTGTAGAGCAACCTTTTTCAACCGGGTTTAATGGGAAAAGTGACAAGAAAAAGAAGAGAAGCCACCAAGGCATACTTTGAAAAGTATTCCTTTCATACAATGATTCTATGCTTCTCTAGCATACTTTCATACTTACGCGCAGGAATACTTTCAAAGTGTTACTATTAAAAAATCACATGTATGCCTTTTTAGCATACTTTCCCCAAACTCATCCTTTTTTGTGTGCTGAAGCAAAGCTGAAAAGATGCGCAAAAATAATAGGAACCCTTGTTGTGAAAAACTGACGAGAATTGGAAGGATCGAATTTTTATCAAAGACAGCCTCAGGCTGAGGCGGAAGAACTCGAAAGAGCCCGTGAAATGGAGAAGTTGGACAACCAAGAGAACATCAAACTGGAATACCCCGGATATGATAGCATTGAAGGTTCGCACTATTTATTCACCTGATCTCATCCTAAAAACATGTCCCTTTATTACATTCTACGTAGTCCTTAACATTGAAAATTCCATTGCAAATCGAGAAAAAAATTTTTTTGTTGCAGAGAATGAAAACAAGTCCCAACGAATTGAATCTTAAAAACTCTATTATCAGGGCAATACCAAAAGCCTGTTTTGCCCCAAACACAGAGAGATAGTTCTGGTGCTCTCTGAATGGGGCTCATCATTGAATGTCCAGAGAAAGAGGGAGAGGAAGAGAGAAAGAGAGTATAGGCAAAAAATTTCGTTGAGTATTGAAAACCTACGAAAGACTAGACTACCTAGTCAAAAGCGAATACTATTAAAATTTTAGAAAAAGTAATAAATCTTAAAGTATAGAATTAATTTTTAAAAAAGAAAAATTTGGCCTTACCTCGCTTTTTCCCAGACGAAGAGCACTTGGAAGAAGTAGTGGAAGACAAGAGAGATCTTTCTGAAGCGGGTATGTTCTCTCTAAATCAATACTTCTTAATATTATTTGTCCGCTTTTCACGGGGCATTCTGGTTCGTTATTTTTATAGTGTACAGTACAAGGCAAAAATAAAAACTTAGATAGGAGTTGGTTATTTTATTTTTTGTAGGTGTTCTGTTGTTTGTTAGACGCATCATAATAATATTATCGATCATGGTTATTGATTCGAACGTGATAAGAAAAATAAGAAGAAAAAAATGATAAGAAAAAGTTTTTCAGATAAGAAAGAAAGTAAGCATGACCACGTGTTGGAAGAAGGGGCAGAGTTGGAGGAAGAGATGGAGGAGGAGGAGGAGCTCGAGGGCAAGAAGATCAGTCGAGAGGAGGCAGAGGAGGAGGACACTACTTCATCGTCCACTTTTGTCACCTACGAGGTACTCCCGCAAAGAAATCATATAAAAACAACACAAGTGAATGCTTGGTTATCCAGTTCGTTTTTCATGAAGAACATATAACATCGAAACCAAATTATCAAACGATTGAGGTGTGAAGAATCTAAAACTTGAAACGCCCTCCAACCTTGAATTGTATAATTTCCCTTTCTCCCACCTTGAAAAATATCGACTGAATAGTACATGACTTATCTGGATACATGATGACTTATCTGGATACATGACATTACTCTGACACGTTTTCAGCACTTTAATAGTCAATCCGTTAAACATTCTTCAATACTAGAAAGATACATAGAATTGTTGTTCGACGCTACTTATGGGACGTGAAAAAGCATGTTTTTCGAAGTATAAATTTTTGACGCTACTTACCTGCATGTTTACAAATACCTAACCAGACCTTAGGGGTTAGTAGTTATTGTGATTTTTGCATTTAAATGACTGCTATCATCTAGTGACTATCATCTAGTTCATAAATAAAGTCATGTCCCTTTGACAGGTTGAACACAGCCCTGACTACGTCACTTCAACCATCCCTATCACAACAACTCACGTTGGTTGATATAGTTTAAACATAGAGACGTGGAAGACTTAAATACATTAATTGCTTGACTTATAATTTTATAACCGGAAAATAACTTGTTAAGCTCCATCACCAAATTGATTGACAAAGAGGGTTTCAGATAGGAAAAAAGTTTGTCTTCAGAGGGAGCAACAGTGGTGTTTCAATGAATAGTTTAGGCATACCGCCGATGGTTTTAGCTTATTCCGAAGATTTAATGAGATCATTGGGGTTAGAACAAGCGAGAGCAAGAAAGAGACTAAGCCAGAAGAGATAGATAGAAAAAAGAGTAAAATATAATGTTGAGAAAGAGTTATAAGATGAGAGAGAACGAGAAAGAAATAGAGTGAAAATTAGACAGAGAGAAAGAGAGAGAGCGAGAGCAAGAGATAGATAGATAGATAGATATAGAGTTCAAAGAAATGCTCACAAGATAAAATGAGAGAAGCAAGGCAAGGAGAGGGTTTACAGTCAGAGGAGTCATCTAAGGGAGCGGAGAACGATGACTATTGGGATCACACTCCACTCAATCCGGACATCGATGAGGATGGTAATCGGAAGTTCGCTGATGAAGAAGAAGGAACTCGGGGAAAGAGCCTTCACCAGACTGACCGAAACACTGACCGAACTAACGATAAAAAAGGTATCTTACTTTTTTTCGGCTATAGTCTGAGTAGACTATAGGTAGACTATAGTCTACCCAGACTCTGAATCCTAAATAATGAACGAGATCCAGTTTGATTTAGTTCTTGATTCCCTGTAATTCACCATCAAAACCGTGGTAAAATTCATTCCGAAAACATTCAATAATAGAGAGGAATCGACTTGATATTTGATAAAGATTCTGAGCTTTTGAGTATTTGAAGCTTTGTATTAGATCCTAGTTGGTTGTTCAATTATATTAAGTGATGATGAGGAGGGTGTGTTGGCAGAGATGAACTACGGGGACGAGTTGGAAGACGAAGAAGAGACGAAAGACGTCGACCTGGAGGAAGCGGAGAATGGGTGGATGATGGAGGTGAAGAAAAGTCCGCACAGTTCGGACGCGTCCCCTCTGAATGCACCAACGTTCTTTTCTACTCTTCTTCTTTTCATTTTATCCCTGCGTGACTTAGTTGTAAATTAAAAAAATATTATCTGTTCACACAAAAATTAGTTGTACTTCAGGTTGTTTTCTTATTATAAATTTTATGCAGTATACCATGGTTCCATGACTTTTCGCCTCACGACATTTCGCACCGCAACAACTCGCACCCGGATTTTGCAAAGTTTCTCTTCAAAGCTTCAATTATGTGACTGGTCGTTGTATACGGTGTCTTACTAAGAAGTACGGCCTCGTTAGCGTAATCTTTACCTGAGCCTAGGCACAAATTTCAAGGAAAATTACATGGAAATTTTTCGATTGTGATTCTTAGTGTTTGAGTCGAAGTGTCGCGGTGCGAAAATGTCGTGATACCGTATACGATTCATATCGAGACCATGCAGTGGTTCCTTAGCGGCTGAATGATAATAATTTTGTCCCTTCTTATTTTCATTATTAACTCAATAGCTCCTTTGCTCACAAGTTCAAGCTGTTTTTGTGTTGTTGATTTTGTCCCTCATCTTGTTCTAATTCATCAATTTGTTCACAAGCAAGTACTTTAGCCATCATTATAGGCTCCCGAGTGTAGGTCAAACTTCAATTATTATTCAAACTTTAATTGTTATTAATTAGTCAAACTATTATTCTTTTAGTGCGCAAAGAAGCGATCTCATTCACTTCTAGAACCACACAAATCATAGTTTGTGTCAATCAAAACAAACTTATCAAAAATTTTGATAGCTGACTTTTTACGCCATATTAATCCCGGTGCTCTTTCCTTCTGTTTTTATAAGATGATCCTTGGTATTAGCCAAGGATGGACGTTCTCCTTTTTGACAATCGAAAGTGCCTTGTCAAAAGCTCAAGTGTTTTTGAGCTTGAAATAATCTTTTATAGCCTACAATAACAAAATTAAAGTCATGTTTTTGGTGTAATATCAAGTTACTAACTAGTTCATTTTACCAATTGATTGTTAAACCAAAAAGTCTACCAAGTTCAAATTTAGCTAGTAACTTATGTACTCAATTTTTATATCTCATAAATATGTTATATTGAGTTTTTGATTCGCTTCTTTTTTCTCTGTATTCACATCTGCAGTTTTATCGCTCAAATCATCTTCTTTCATTTGTGCTCCTCTAAGAAAGATGAAAGTTTATTGACAAAACTGTTTTCATTCGCAATCAAAACAGCTGGGTTCGAAATGCAGTCTCCCTGTATTGATAAAGGGACATAGCAATGAAGCGCTGCTTTAATGCTACACTGATTTTGATCGAGACCAAGTCTCAACACCGGAAGTGAAATACAAACGAATATTTCTATGGCAGCACAGTTGAAAATCGTAGTCAGTCACAATTGACTCAGAAGAATAATTTAAAAGCTTCTCTTACAAGCCATATCAGTTTGTTTTACAATCGAAGTTTGTTGTTTTTAAAAGCTGCTTCCTTGAATTTGCTGAAAGCATAAGAATAATGAGATCAACGGGTCCTGTGAAGTCACTGGCGGTACATAAAAGGGTGCTCGGAGCTTACTGGCACTTTTTTCAAGGGCTTCTTACCCCGTGGGAGCAGAAGAAACGCGATATGGATGATTTTGAAACGAAAAAAGCGTGAGAGCGATAGAGAAAGAGAAAGCGATAGAGAAAGAGAAAGAAAGAGCGAGAACTCTGCAAGAGAAAAAACAAGCGGTATTTGAATAAACATGACATTGATATATTCTTTCTAATTAAATTTTAAAATTCTAATTTTTAGTTAATATGAAAACCTGTATTCTTGTGATGTCCACCTTAGAAAGTTGATTAGTTTTGAAACCTGATAATTAATTGATTTCAGTTGATGAAAGATCAGAATTTCGAGGACGAAAAAATTCAAAAAAGTGAGCAATTTTTGTGTAATGTCGTTTCATATCATTGCTTTGCACTATCATTCTTATCATTGCTTTGCACTATCATCTCAGAGCGATTCGAAGTAATACTTCCAATAATGAAACTGCCTATTATGAATGCACTGTATGGGTTGTAAATCATCCTAATAGGGGGCTCCAGTGAGCACAACAAAGGACGTCCTTCTGGTGAGTAGTTGCGGGTTGCCGTCTAGGGGCGAAGCTGGCATGCTCCCGAATCCACTCGAATCCGCCGAACCCGTCGCTGACTGTAGAATTGATCTGGAAAGCCCTGATGCCATCAGATCAGTGGTTGAGTGGTTTTCTTAGTTATTTCTAGTGAGAATTATTTGAATAGCTTGATTACATTATGATTTCAATCAATAAAGAATCTTTATTTTAAAAAAACTGTTCTTTAATGTACATTTAATTACCCAAGTTTGAGTAAAATCTCTCAAACATCGTGCCATATTGAGCTGTCAAGCTAACGGTCATTCTTGCCTTTCGTGTTCTTAACGAGCGGTGACTCTTCATATCGCTCTGGCAAATTGCTCTTCCTATTGGACTAATATCGATTACCCTGCCACGCTCAAAGCCTGGTGCCAAGGCTCGCTTTCAATTATATGGCACCATAATCGGTGAGTGAGTTCGCTTTATCACTTCTTATCCATCATCGTATAAATGGAGTCTTCAATTTCTCCTCAAATTTCCTCCCCGCTCGTTTCTCTTTTTAACAGGATGAGAAACATCACAACAACGAGAGGAAGACGAGTGACCGAAGAAGCGGACCCTCTAACTGAGCTCTATAACTATTTGAAGAAAAGTGATGAGAAGAACCTTCTACTGGAGCAGAAGAACACCAAGTTGGCCTCCCTTGTTGACGCCCAAGGTCAACTCATTAAGAATCTTACTATGAAAGTAGAGGAACTCGCCGAACAATTGTTGAAAGTGAATGCTAGCCCCCAGTGTGTTCATGACAATACTTCTCCCTCTTCGATTATTACCACTTCTACTAAGCCTCTCTCATCTACTTCTGTACCTCCCCCGATCATCAATTTTACCCCTACGCCGCAGCCACCACCGCTTACTTCTCCATCATTCAAGTATTACGAGTCCCCATCCGAAATAGCTGATCGGATGGAGAGACATCGCAGTGTAGTACTTTTCCGCCTTCCTGAGTCCCGTTCCCCCAACGCTTCGCAACGTGTCGATGACGACTGGGAAAGAGTTCGTTGCATTCTAGACGCGATGCAAATTGAAGCATGTCCTGTTAAAGTCTATCGCATGCCTTCTCATCGTCCGAAATCACCAAATGCTCCTCCCCGCCCACTCAAAATAGTACTCCCAACAATAGGACATCAACAAGAAACTCTTCTATGTCGCGATGTACTTTCCCGTTTTTCCTCCGATTTGTATTTGAGACATTCACAGACTAGAGCTGAGAGAACTTATGACCGGGCAGTCCGTGCTTGGCTGGCTGATAGGAGTAAGCCAAAACCTCATATTCCTCTTTTCGGTCCCCCTCTGAGTTATAGCAAACCTCGCCCACTGATGGCCGAGCGTATTGAACCTCCTCGAAGATTCATGTCACCTCGTCCTAATCGTTCTTTAAACTAGACCAAAATCGCCGGTCTTCCACAAGTCACGTGAATTGTTATTTCGCAAATGTTAGATCTCTAGTGAATAAGATTAATGATCTACAACTTTTGCTGTCAAAGAGATACTCTATAATTTCTTTTTGTGAGACATGGCTATCGGATAGTTACCCGGACTCTTTTGTTCTCTCCTCCTTCATCTCTCAATATAACATTGTTCGATGTGATAGGAGCGAAATAACTAATGGCGGGGGAGTGCTATTTCTCATACACTCCTTATTATCATTCAAAATTATCTATTCTCAATCAATCAAGAATTCTCATGAAATCCTAGCGATTGATATTGAAATAGAATCTCACGTGATACGTTTCATTAGTCTATATCGAGTCCCTCATATAAACACACCGAAGAGCGAGAGGTTATTAAACCTCTTGATTGATCTAGTCACCTGCAACCACCCATGTATTATAATGGGAGATTTTAACTTACCCGACATAGACTGGAATAAATCCCCTCTAGCGTCATCGAATCCCGCTTCCAAATCATTTCTTGAATTTTGCTCAGCCACTCAGATGAATCAATATATTAGATGCCCTACGAGAGGATCACACATTCTAGACCTCCTCCTCTCCAATAGCAAAGATTTATTGAAGAACCCATGTGTCACTCCCTCATTCAGTAATTCAGACCACGAATCAATCAGTTTCGAACTTTCCCTATTCCACGAAATTCCTCTTTACTCGTATCGACGCATATACAGTAAAATAAACTATTCCTTATTACTCCCTTCATTATATAATTTAGATTGGCATTGCTTATTCAACCCCATCAAAGATACAGACTCAATGTACGAATTGTTACTATCCATACTAGAGGACTTTTCCGAGCAATTCGCTCCTATCCAGAAGGTCTCTCTAGCGACCCATGCATCTCTTCCAACGCATATTCAGAGAGCTCAAGAAAAGCGTTTTCTCTTCTGGAACAACTATATTTCTAGTGGACTAAGTGAGGACTATGACATTTATGTTAAAGCCAGTAAGAAATGCAAAAAGTTTGTAGATAAATTCAACCTAAATGTAGAAAAGAACATTGTTAATAGTAAGAACAAAAACTTGTTCTTCAAGTATATAAGGTCTAATACATCCCAGAAACAAAGCGGTGTCGACACTTTGGTGAATGAACTCGGCATCTCAGTATCTAAAGACTTAGAAAAAGCAAATCTTCTTGGAGAATTCTTCCAGAAGTCATACACCATAGACAATGGTAAGCTTCCTCCACTCTCTCATAATTCAGTCTTGAGAGCATCCTCTCTAGAAGAACCCTTGTTTACGCGTCATGATATTTGTAGACTAATAGAGAAATACCCAATGTCTTCTTGTACTACCCCAGATCATCTGAATATGCTTTTTATCAAGAAAATCGCTGTCCCTCTGTCTATTCCGCTTGAAATAATTTATAACCAATCTTTCCTTACATCTGAAATCCCGAACAGATGGAAACATTCCATAGTCACACCAGTTAAGAAGAAGCCTCCTTACAGTAGTCCTTCCAATTACCGTCCCATCAGTATAACATCACTATTTTCCCGTATATTCGAGAAAGTGTTGAGTAAAGAAATAGATAAACATTGTGAGATAAACCAGATTTTGCCAGATGATCAATTCGGGTTTCGCCATAAGAGATCAATAGAACAGTTGATGTTACTGTTCCTTGAAGACTGTTCTATAGCCGTAGACCAGAAAAAGTTCACAGATATCATTTATTTCGATTTTGAGAAAGCCTTCGATAAAGTTTCTCACTCTAAACTTATTTATAAACTAAAGTCCATTCAACTCCCTCCCAGAATTATTTCGTGGATCGAAGCTTATTTAGGTAATAGAACCTACCAAGTTCGAGTTAATCAATCACTTTCTAATAGTTTCATGGTTACCAGTGGTGTTCCCCAAGGCAGTGTCTTAGGCCCATTATTATTCATCATTTATACATCTGATATAGTGAGTATGATAACTTCTTCTAATTGTAAAATTAAAGTTTTTGCAGACGACATGAAAGTTTATAAGTCTTTTTCTAAAACAGACTCTCATACAACACTGCAACACTCGATTGATACCATAGTGGAGTGGTGCGACGCTTGGCAATTGCCTTTATCTCTACCAAAATGTGCTGTGTTAAGAATTGGTACCCAGAGTTCCCCTCATTTTCCATATTCTATAAATAGTCACTCCCTACCCTACCTCAACGAGATTCGTGATTTAGGATTTATTGTAGACAACAAGTTGACTTTTTCTGCTCATTGCTCAACAATAGCTCAGAAAGCAAAGCGTAAATGTCATCTTATTCTTAAAGTTCTCAAGAGTCGTAAACCGGATGTACTTGTTAACGCTTACAAGATATACATTAAATCTATTGTAGAACACTGTACAACTGTTTACTCCCCACATTTCGCTAAGGACATAGCTGTACTAGAGAAGGTTCAAAATTATTTTACGCGTTGCGTTTTTCGCCGGTGCTTTGGTTGTTCGTTTAATAATATGCCAAGTAGTCAGACGAGAAACAATCAACTAGGCCTAGTATCTCTTCTCTCTGTTAGAGAATCTAACGACCTCAAACTACTCTTGAAACTGATATTTGGGAAAAAAGTACTCTCTGACAGGACGCACCACAACTTTGAAATAAGAGCGTCCAACACTAGAGGCGCATTTTTCAAAATAATCCACCCTGCTCCGAGAACTATTTGCAGAAGAAATGCCTTCTCTATACGATCAGCTCGTATATTCACCGAAATTAATAGTGTTGATGAATGATATATGTTTGCCTGGATGTAATCTGCATTGTTTCACCTATTTATGTAATTCAAACAATTCAATTGTCTAATCTCTCGTACCACGTGATTAATTTATGCGTTGCTGCATGTAATGTTTTCACGTAATAAAATTGAAATTGAAATTCATCAAACCGAAAATAGTTTTCTCAACATCAAAACATTTCAGGACAAAAAATAGATTTTTTTCGGTCCACGATGAAATATATTATGAAAAATATTTTGGTCCACGATGAAATATATTATGAAAAATATAGTTTTCAAATATATTATAAAAAAAGACCTGATATGGTCTCGACCGGCGAGTTTGGCAACGTCGTAAGCCGTGCGGCCCAGGGCGTCCTTCAAGGAGGGGTCGGATCCGAAGCGGAGCAGCAGCAGGACCAAGTCTCGCTGGCCCAACTGTGAGGCCACCGAGAGGGCAGACGCTCCCTGCAGTAAAGCAATGATTGACAGTCACTTAACTTTGTAATTTTTTTGTCATCTTGAATATTTTTCATCCTAAATTTAACTATTTTCTACGGTATCATAATACTTTCCTTTCAAGAAAGTAAAGACATTCTGAAGACGTAAAAAACTGTAAACTTGTGAGCAAAAAAAATTACAAAAGTATCTTTTCAGGACACCTTTCTGAGAAGAATACCGTTTCTGACACAAATTTAAAAAAACTAGTTTTTAAAAGAATAAATAACCTGGTTGTCGACTGCATTCGGGTCGATTCCCGCTGTCTCGAGAAGGAAAGCCGCCACCGAGAGATGGCCCGCCCAGACTGCTGTCATCAGAGGAGTTCGGCCTCCATCATCTCTTTCCTCGAATGTCACTCTCTCGACGTCGTATCTTCTTTTGCATGACCCTCCAGGTGTCAATTGACCGCCACTCGTATAATTCTAAAACTGAACAACATTCAAATCAATTCAACAATAAACAGTTTTTGAACTGCAAATGTAACGAGTTTTTGAAAAAAAAAGAGACACAGTTAAAAGGAAAAAACAGAGAGAAAGAAAGAGAGAGCGACAGTAATCATATTGAGTGCGACCTCTTTTCTTCGGGGAGACATCGAGGTCCCCTCAGTGGACAACTTGCTGGCCCTCAAAAGCATCCGCGCAGCCGCGACATCGTCTCTCGAACACACGACGTGTGTAGCGGACCGGCCGTGTGCATCTCGAGAAGCGCCTGAGGCACCGAGAGAAAGCAGAAGAAGGGCCGTGCTCAGCTGCAACCGATCCCTATTGAGTGATTCCTCTCATGTGGGATTAAATTTTCCGTCGCATCAACAACATCCGATTCAAATTGAAAAATCTTGTGGTAAAAAAACAACTGAAACATCTTGAAAAATTAGCCTTTTGTACAATGTTTAAAAATAAGTTTTAAAAAAATTTAAAAACTCTCTCTCTCTCTCCTCTCTTTCCTCTCTCTCTCTTTCTCTCTCTCTTCGCGAAACAACGCCTTGCCACTACTAACTCGAAGACACATTCCTATTCTAGGTGACTGAGTAGTAAGCAACAAAAAAATTTTCGGTTTAATTTCTTGTAACTTGAATCTGAAAAACTTTACCTTCACTGTCGAATACCAAAACATTCGTTATACAACTTCAAGAGATCCGTTTCCTGTTGCAGGTTTCAATGTTATTAAGTCGATCAAACGAACGAGAGGAGCACTTTATTTATACATAAAGTGAACATTCCATCAAATAACCGGCAAACAAGATGTAAAAAGATGCTCACTCGGTTGTTAATGAGAAGAGTGTGGAGCAGGGGAGTTCCATCTAAGTCTCGCTGCTCCCAGTCTTTGATCCTCGGAGCCAGAGCTCGCATCACATCTCCGTGACCAGCAGTCGCTGCGACTCGCAGAGCCGTGTGGCCGTCCAGGGATCTCAACTCAGATGGTTGAGGGAGGCAAGCCAGGGGAAAGAGCTAAATTAATACAGTCTGGACTGGCTGTACGAGGTTCTATTTAAGTCAGGCGCATCAGGCTTGAGAATCTAAGCTCATAGAAGTCAGGTAATTCATTCATTTATTCTTTGTATACATAATCATACAGAGGATGTTATCGCATTTGCGAAAAGGCAAGCATGTGAGAATAGAATCGGGTTGAATTCACAGAAAATAAATTGCAAAATTTCACAGTAATTCTAGTTTGTAATCATAATCATATTCATATTTTAAATCATATTCGTAATCATATTCATATTTTCGATGATCACCCCTTACAAGATTTTATTCTGTAAGTAGCACCAATTATCCTAGGTTTACTCAAGAACTATCGTTTGTAGATAGAGAATGTATCTGACTGTGCGTCGACATCTGCTCCGTTCTCAAGCAGCTCCAAGACGACGCCGACATGCGGGTGCTGGGCGGCAACGATGAGTGGCTGATTCCCGTGGGAGTCCAGAGAAGAGACAGTTGAGGAAGTGCACAGGGCACGTGACAGAGACACGTTCCCGTGGCGCACTGCGTAGTGCAGTGCCACTGCACCATCGTTGTCCTGCAAAAAAATATACTTATACTTTGACACATTGAAAGAATCTTCGCTGATTTGTTAAGAAATTTTCGCATTGATTGATAGTTTAGAATGAAATTCAAGTAAAACTTTCAAAACCACTTTTAAAGTAACTTTTCTCATAATCTTCACAGTTAGCTTGTGTTTTTGCTAAACAAGAATATACTTCTTACAGAAAATGGATCAAAAACATGGGCAGAAAGCTCAAACTCGAACATATGTAGATCTATGTAGTATATACATTTCTTGTTCTCTTTACTGATGTCGTTTATGACAATCTTTCCGTTAATATTTAACCTTATGTGCTTCATCAGCGCCCAGACTGAGCAGGAGATCAACCACAGGGAGATGCCCGTGAATTGAGGAAAGCATAAGGGCTGTTCGGCCCTGCAACATATTATTTTCGCAAGTCTGAAGCTTTCTCGTTGAAAAACTTAGAAATTGCATGAAATCCCACGCAATGGCAACTCAGTCAAGAGGAATTTACCCTGGTAAGTGCCGAAAGTGGGTGTGCTCACCTTGGGAAGATAAAACTTGCTACATTTTTAGAATTCTAGTCAGCTCCTTTTTCCTAGGCACATCAATAGTGTAGAGTATAAAAGTTTCTTCTTTAAATCTTTAGGGAAAAAATAGAGTAAGAGAAAACGGGAGATTGACAGTGTTATGCATTTAAGGTAAATAATACATGTATGATAGTTTGAGAAAGAGGAAGAATAAAAAAACAGGAACGAATATTGAAAATGACTTACCTGCTCGTCAATGGCATCGATGTCAGCTCCACGGGAGACGAGCATCTGGACAGAGTCGATCTGTCCCTGACTTGCAGCGAGCATCAGTGGAGTTCGACCATTGCCGTCCTGAGAAATTAACAGTTCATTTAGGGAAGCGAGTCTCCCGAAGATATTTCAATTATGACGTGTGTTTATGCATCTTTTGCAACTAAACATCGAGGTTCCACTAATTTACCTTGTTTTTCATACAATTTTCATAGTTTGTCTCTCATTTTGATCAAATACCTTTTGTTTCACAACCATCTGTGAAATTCGTATTGATTTTGAACCTCTTAATTGGAACTTTTGACTTGTTTCGTTTACTAGTTTGAGATTCGGCGCAAAATAAACTTAAGATGTGGAACTTCGAAAATGAAAGGGTTGCGCCATCAAGTAAAACATGCGAGCGCAACCCTACCATTTTTACGAACTTCGTATTCAAATAAATGTTTTTTATTTCGAGTGATTTTTAAAAAATTTTTAAATTACTTTTCATGAGCTAAGAAGTGCGAAGCATAGGATATAGTTTCAAAATAATAAGATAGTTACTGAGGAATTGATGAACTCCTTCTTTTCTGAGAGATCCATGCCATTTAGTATAACTAAACCCCCCTTGATTACTTACATTTCCCTCCTATCCGCCGGGTTCTTTGTTGTTCCATGGAAATATGAGGGATTCACTCGCTTCTCTCTTTTTTTATCCACCATTTCACTCTATCGCTCCATCTCTCTTTTCCTATCAATCTCTAAGTTTTCTCAGTCTATCCCTCTGTTCTCACATATTCCCTGGATTTTTTAGCCTTTCGTAGTTACCATTTTCACCCTTTCTATTTTCTCAACTCTTTGAGATCCGTCCACTTGAATAAGTCTTCCATGGACTTCACATGAAAAGAAGTAGGCCGATCCTTGGAATGCTGGATTATCTCGCACTCTCTACTTATGGCTATCTCCATCTATTCTCTCTCTCTCTCTCTCTCTCTCTCTCTCTCTCTCTCTCTCTCTCTCTCTCTCTCTCACTCTCTCTCACTTCTACAAACAAACTTTTCTCTGCTTTTCTGATGCTATCCTCTTCGCTTAACATCTATATTTCTCTCTACCTATTTTCTCTCTCTCGTTCTCTCTCTCTCTGTTCCTCTCTGTCTTTGCTTGCCATGTTGATCAAACAATACTCATCTTCTTACAATATTTTTACTAGCTGCTGTATAAAGAATATGTAAGATAGCGAAACTCAAAAAAATTGATACAAACATCAGAACTAGTAACAGAGGATTTTAGTTGTGGCAATTAAGTTTAAGCAAACTTTTAGATATTGTTAATTTGAAAAGTTTTTTCTCCAATTTTTCTCCCACTCAGATGTTCAGAAAAAAAATTCTGAATTTAAAAATGGTATAATTTAGTGTTGAGTCTCAGCCAAACATTTTTTTCTAATCAAAATATCAATCAAGGAAGCACTCAATCCAAAAATTCAATTATGATATTTTGATGAGAAAAAATTGTAGTTCTTATTTTTTGAGGGCTTTTCAATGTTAAAGTCAAAAATATTTGTTTAAATGGAAAAAAAAAATCTGCAGTTTTTTTGCTTTTCAAATTTTTCAAGTGAGTAAGTTCTAGAAGCCTCATCAAGACTACTGACCTGGAAGTCGATCTGGTGGGAGTGCCTCGCGATGGTCTCCAGGCACTCGTCTCCGTGATACGCCGCCAGATGCAGAGCTCGTCGACCATTCGAGTCCGCCAGGTTCGGATCGGCTTTGTCTACAAAACGCAATTTTTCTCTCTTTCTTTTATAGAACACTTGCGTGTTCTCAACCAAAAGAAAAAGAGGAGAGATGATTTTTTCTTGATGGATTTTTCTCATCGAATTACTTGAATCAATAAACTATTGTATTTTAATTCAGATCGTCGCACTCGACAAAGAATCATCTCCCAATGATTTCAACTTATAGGTATTAAAATCACTACGTCTTTCTGGTCAAGGTTATCATCTCGATACTAGAAAATATGTATATTGACCAAACGTGATAATTCTTTCTCTTTCCCTGCCCTCGATATGGTCGCATCTGCTCCCTTTCTTCATTTCCCCGTGAAACCATCGTTCCCCTCCCCTCCACATCATGACTTCACTTCAATCTACTCAAGTTTTCGACTCCTTGTCTTTCTGCAACTTCTACTCTAATTTCTTAAGAATTCATGTCGGCTCCCAAGCTCCCTCATCAAATCAACTCCTGCTCGTCAGAGAAAATACCTTTTTTATGTGGTATAACTGAACTCGCACATGCGAAAGTCCTCCTTTGTAAATATTCATGATCTATTTGCAAGGAATAGAATCTATCTAAAAGAATGACAGCATTTAGAACTTCAAAGATCGTTGTAAAGAGTGCTGTGTTATATTTACCAAGTTTCCCTTTCTTCACATGTGATCGGATCTCCAGTTTTTACAATACTTTTGACATAAAACTTAGAAACTGTTTTCTTCGGATTACCTTACCCTCTGACATCTCAGTCTGGAATTATTTTGCTTAAAAATGTTTCTGATGAGAAATTGGATTGGGAATGAATGGGAATGATGTTAAGTTACACTTGAGGAGAGAAGCGACAGTCCTCTCGTGGTTCTCACTCTTTCTGCCATTCGAGAGGACGAGATGGAGAGCCGTCGCTCCCGAAGAATCCGTTTGCTGCAATGCAAGACACATATGTATTTCACTGTCTGTTAGTAATGGAGTTGACACTTTCGTTCAGTTTGTCCAACACAGTTTTTCTAGTTCATCTCAGTTCGGTTGGTTCCTGCCACGACTATTAAAGTTTTCCATGCAAATAGTAGAACATAATTTATAAGTTTGATCTATCAGATAAGGACGATTTTTTTTCGTATGACAATTTGCACGGTTTAGACCCAACATATATATGTATGTATGTCCCCCAAAGACACATCTTAACCCTATGTCTCTTCAAAGCTCGTCAGACACCTTGGGAAGTCATCAAACCCTGTTAAATAAAGAGTGAATGCTTGACTGACGTTGACATTCGCCTTGTGGAGAAGGAGATCTTCGACAATGTGGTGATTCTCCATGAAAGCCGCAGCCATCAACGCCGTCCGCCCCTCCGAGTCTCTCCGCTCCACGTCCGCTGACGCCTTCAGAAGACGCGTTACGATCAATCGATGACCAGCCCTGGAGAGTATTTAACTCGTTGTGAAAATGAACAAAAAAGTTTATGTGTTTTTTAAGGGAATTATCAGATTTTCAATCGGCTTAATGCTCTACGGTAGTTCTAATGAAAAGACTTGGTCTCAATTTGGAAAAAGGCCCTAATAATGGAAAAACGGAAGAGTGGGTTCACCCGTGAGAGTGTTCCCTGTGATGGTGGTGATAGAAAAAACTAGTGATGTTTCTAAAGCTATCTAACCAGGCGGCCGCTCGGAGAGCCGTTCTCCCACTCTTCTCGCACTCGTCAACATCGATTCCTGAAGCAAAATCCGTCTCGTTTTATCATTCCGAAACCCCAACACCCTGCAGAAGTCGAACAGATAGCAATGATTTTTTCTTGGTATAATTAAGTTGAAGGAGTATTACATTTAGTTTGTTCCGGCCATTATTGTCGATTTACCGGTCGGGAATCCTTATTGAAATGTGCAACCTATTCGGAATGGTAAAATTTTTGTAAATACTTTTCGTAATACACATTTTCTCTAATACTCGACAACTTCTTTCTGATTTGTCTGACTGAAAAACTCCCGTGAAATGGGTTTAATGCTCTTCAATGTAGCAATCAGTCTTGAATCAGTCTTGCACGCAGTAGCTATTTCAATGAGAGATCTCTCTATACCTCTCCATTTACTCTATCCCTAACAAGTTCTCTAAATTTCTCTTCTCTGCTATATATTTCTCTCTCTCCGTATATCTCTCTCTCTCCCTTCTCGTGTTTATTGCCAATTCACAGGAAGTGCGCAACTGTGAAGAGGCAATGAATCGGGCAGGCAGCTGGCAGGTTCTCGCTCATTCTCTACTAATCAGCGGCCTTCCAACATATGGTCCTGCCTCGCCTTTCCTCATTCACTTTCCAGGTTTACAATAACGAACCACACGACACAGTCTTTATTCTTGTTGACTACGGGAAGAGATAGGAAGTAAGAAAGAGCAGGAGGAAGGGAGAGAAGCGAGGCAGGGAGAGAAGCATCACGGGAAAAGCAATGGTACACACATACGTTGCTTTTAATTATTTGTATGATTATGTTTCAATTCGTCTTCAGCCCCGGATTAGTTTACTATCTTCTCAAGAAAAAAGGGGCCGTAGATTTGTAGATCAAATTATCATAGGCGAGGAATTAATATTAAAAAAATTAGAAAAACAAAAACTTCTTCATAGGACTCATAGGAGAACATGATTCAGAACATTTAAGGTGAGCTTTTCATCGAAGCTTGCATGTGAAAGTAGACGACCAGAAGGTAGGAGAAGCTGATTGGGGAAGGGAGTTAACTACCCATGAATCGGTTATGAAGGCGCTGTGGCAGAATGAGACATGAGCCCGTAGCACGTACCAATTTTCGAGAAAACTGCGTTTACTTTGAAATATTATAAATAAGTATGTCCGTGTCAATCCCTTTTTGGTGAAAAATGGTTTTTTCGTGATAAATAGTTTACAATACCCGAGTATGTGAAAAAAATTGTCGGAAACAGTTTTCAGGGAACATTTCTAACAAGTTTACCTGCATATAACTTATCTTGCTTCTCTTTTTACTCTCGACGATGGACTGGACTCTCGACGTTTACTCTCGACGATGGACTGTCTCCCCCACTACTCGGTCCTTCCATTCAACAACAAGTAAGTGACTTTATCTGTTGTCCATCTACTGTAGCTCGGTTGTTATCAAAATTGAAAGGTACTTGCAGCACTGGTGCTGATGGGATTTCGCAAATAGTTTTCAAAAAATGCTCAAAATCTCTCGCTCTTCCATTAGCACATATGTATTTATAACTTCTCTTTATCTCTCGGTGTTGTACCTGAAATTTGGAAGCACTCTTTGATCACTGCCATTCCTAAGTCTGGTAAAGACCCTTCTCTTTCATCTTCTTACAGACCCATTTCTATTCTTTCTCCAGCTTCAAAGGTTATGGAACGGGTTATCAGGTCTATTATAATAGAGCACGTTTCTCATTTTGAGATACTCCCCTCAAGTCAACACGGTTTCCGGGCGGGCGCTTCCATAGTTACAAATTTACTCTCATGTGAAAATGATTGGACGAAGGCTCTAAGTGCAGGACTCTCCACCGATGTGATTTATATAGATTTCTCTCGTGCATTTGACACAGTATGTATAAATAAATTGTTAAGAAAATGTACTCATTTCGGTATACCGAGTCTAGTTATAACTTGGTTGAAGTCGTTCCTAACAGATAGAGAATTTTCCGTTCGTATGGGCGACACCTTATCAACTCCACATCCTGTTACATCCGGTGTCCCACAAGGGTCGGTATTGGGACCTTTGCTCTTTGTCTTATACATATCCGACTTAAATCAAGTTCTTTCTTCATTCACTAACGTTCGATATCAAGCATATGCTGATGACATAAAGTTGTATCTGTCTTACAACAAGAATAAAATGACAGAACGTTGTCTTCAACTTCAAGCTTCTCTAGATGCAGTATCATTCTGGTGTACTTCCAACCAATTATCTCTCTCTACCTCTAAAACAGTTCATTTACATATCGGGTCTACGGCACTTACTCCTACCTATTACATAGACAATACTGCTTTGGAGTGTGTGAGTCAAGTTCGTGATCTAGGTGTACAAATAATCCCTTCTCTTCGGCGTAATATTATATCTGACCGAGTATCTAGAGCTAATTCTACTCTATATTCAATGTTCTGAGCCGTGAACATCAATGATGGGGGGTGAAATGCTTCAAAATTATCTTGGTGAAATGCTTCAAAATTTATGTCATGCCTCATTTAGAATTCGCTTCAAGTTTCTGGAATCCGCACTTCAAAAAAGACGTCGAAGAAATTGAGAAAGTTCTCAGGTCTTTCACGAGAATCGCTGCTCGCTGCTTTCCTAACTGTAGCTATCCTCACGGAAATACATCTTATACAAGTAGACTCTCTGAGCTAGGTCTCATGCCTTTAGAAGAGAGACGAGTATATACGGATTTGACCATGGCATGGAAAATAATCAATGACAAAACCATCATTAAGAAACAACATTTTTTCCAAAGAACCAAAGAAACGCGAACTAATTCTCACGGAGTTTCAATAGAAGTAACGAAGAACAGTGCTAGGTACAATTCATTTAGTCTGAGAGTAGCCCGTTGGTTTTCTCGTGTACCAGAAATGCTTGACATAACTTCTTTCAAAATGTTCGTAGAACTGCTTAAAAATAATAATGTGATGAAAAACCTTGCCATTACGAACAAAGTTGACTGATTACAGCCTTTTGCGATTTTTGAACAACAGACGACGCAACAGCAACAGTTTTCACTCTTGAAACGAAATCTCGCTTCTGTTCATCATACGTTTATCCAAAGTCGAGATCTCGAAGTTCTTCACGGAGACATATATTTCCAATCATCAACGAAGATACTCTTGTTCATCCTACCCAAAAAGTCCAAAGCATCAATTATTAATTCTTTGCCAAGGGCAGCTGATGGGAACCAAGGGACTTGGTCGGTGAGGAGCAGCTCCTCCACTGCTGATGCCTACTCAGTCAAATCAAGTACCGCTCAAGGCAGCCGCTCTCAAATCACTCGCCAAAGCTATCCTTCTGTACTCCTCCCGATTCAATCACGGCCTGGTCCACCGCTATCAAAAAACTCAAATACGCGGATTCGTCACCCGCATGTTCTCTCATCGATCTTGAACTCTGGAAACCGTTGGGCACCCAAGGCTCCCTAGCTCCCAAACTACCCTACAATTCCATTTTTCGAAATGTAGATAAAATATATATATGTATATATATATATATATATATATATATATGGGTCAAAAAAGGTAGAGAACGACAGATATCTACAATAAACTGGTTTATGAAGTGGATCAATACTAGTGGAGTATGATTAGCTGGTGCTGATTAGCCGTTCAAATTTTGCAAACCAACTTTCACTCATTTCTCAATAGTTATTCTTCAAACGTTGAACCTTGTATGTCATGTTGTAATAAAATGAAGAAGGGTAACCTATGTTAGATACTATACCATAAACTACCATACGTTGAAAACTCCTTCGAAAAAAAGATTTCCTTGTTCCGAATCTGAAATCCTTGAGCGTTTTTGTGTACCATCTAATTTCCGCAAGCTAATATGTTGTGAGGAGGAACCTCTTTGGATGAGCATATCCAGCACCTCGAGGTGATTGCCACAAGCAGCTGCTCTCAGGGCGTTCCAGTGACCGTCCGAGGCATGGGCGACTTCCGGACGGGAGTCCAGCAAGTAACCTGCACATCAACATTTCTTCGCATGTTTAAACTTGCAACTTTCTCAAAACAGTCTATTGGGAGTATTGGAGTGTTTAACTGACGGATGAGATCTGAGTGGCCTCTGGAGGCTGCTGCCAGCATTCCGAGTGATAGAGTCGCCGAGGAGACCACCGGCAGAAGGGGCGAGACTCTATCGAGTTGGCCGAGCGAGCACAAGTACACGAAGTCCTCCTGCACATCATTCTTGCTTTCCACTTGAGACCCGCTTTTTATGGTGACATTGACGAATGAACAAAGCATTTGCTTGTTGGGCGAAGCAAAAACATTGCAGAGTCAGTGCTTATTTTCATATAACAGAGCCCATGCGTAACTGAAAATTTTCAATTGGATTCTAGGTTTGTAACTTACAGAGAACTTGGATCAACTGATTCATCCATATCGAATGAGAAATTTGTGGTATAACCGTTAGGTACCTCGCAGCAATATACCCGACTAACCTAAACCGCATTGAGAACAAAAATACTATAAAAACCCATAAAAACGAGGTTTTCAGAATAACTGAAACCGCCAGCAGTACCCAACCGACTTAGACCCCTTCAACCTGAGACTTGAATTTCTTTGACGTTGTTCATTCTTACTCTGATGCTTGTGTTTCATCGGGATGCTGAGTCATTCTATGCTAAGAAGAAGACTAATCTTCTGCAGTCGGTGCACTCCAATCATCTGCATCTCTATTTCTCTCCTCTTCAGGCAGTGTTTCATAACCTCACTCTCCATCTTGCTAGAAGCTCCATTAGGCTATGCCATCCGGGAGCACATTAGGATGTAGAATGGAAACGAGACAAGTAAGTTAGAGTAGAGTAGGAAGTGAGGGAGGAAAATAGGAAGAGAGGGGGAGAGAGAAAGAGAAGGGAGAAGAGGGAGGTAAAAGAAGGAAGGAGAGAGAGAGAGGGCGAGAGAGAAGGGTATGAGGCAGCGATACCCCTGAGGAACCTGTTGGTGTGGTTCTTGAATAGTGGCGCCAGCATTAAGAAGCAGTTGAGAGGTTGCTTCATCGTACACTCGCGTGTGCAAGATGAGTTTGGAGACGGAGAGGGAGGAGAGAATCTCTCGGCTCTCCTCTTCAGGGATACCTTAAAAGGGGAACTCTTCCAAATTATTCTCAATTACCGCTTCCCCGTTCGTTTCCAAATAAGAGAACGAATGTCACATTGATCTTGAGCCAAGCAGGACACCCAGTCAGTACTTTTTCCCGCGCAAACACTCACTTCGAATTGAAAATATTTTCTATAATTGAAAAACCGGTTTTCGGGAACTGTTTGAGAAAAAAAAATTTCTCAAAAATCAAAAAAATTCTCATTCAAAAAGCAATCCCGTTGAGCCAAAATAACATTCGCATGAACTTTGAAACATTTTGAAAGCTGTATGTTCATTATGACTTGAACTTGTTGAGAAGATCAGAAAAAAAGAGAAGACCTCTTGTACTCAAAGCATTAAATAATTCCGTGGGCTTTTGCGAACAGTTCAGAAAATAATGGTTCCCTAAACGAGTCTCTTTCTTTTTTGTCCTTACTTAAAAGTCGATTTATCTAATCTGCTCACATCTACTATCTTCTTCATCTTATTTATTTGACAAGAATGGCAGTTTAAGAGGAGAGAGACAGAGAGAGAGAGAGAGAGAGAGAGAGAGAGAGAGAGAGGGGGAGAGAGAGAGCGAGAGAGCGAGAGAGAGAGAGAGAAAGAGAGATAGGGAGATATAGATGGAGAGAAAGAGGGAGAAATAGAGAGGGGGAGAGAGATACTGAAAGTGAGAAAAATAAAGATAGAGAGAAACAGAGAGAAAGAGAAAGAAAGAGAGGATATGAGGGACATAGAAGCTGATCCCGGTCCATTTTGACAGCTTGACAAATGAGGAGTTGAATGGGGGAGAATACATGGGAGAATGTGACACAGGGAGACAAAGAAGAAAGATCGGCATTCAACACACAGCGCGGCCAATTCCATTCACTTCCGAGTTGCGCCATTCCGTCTTCTATCAAACGCACCCCATGAGATTTATAAGCATGAAGGAGCACATCGTTCTTTCGATGCCTCCGTACACATGAATCGTTCCCAGATGTGAGGCCTTTCTATAACTCTCAATTCAAGACACTTTAGAATGGAGTGATGTCATATGAGCAGCGAATAAACCGATCAATAATCAACGAGACAAGCACTCACCGGAAACCGATCAATAATCAACGAGACAAGCACTCACCGGAAACCGATCAATAATCAACGAGACAAGCACTCACCGGAATGCGCTAAGTGATAAGCGAGTTGGATGAGATCTTGGGCTGTTTTTCTCTTCTTCATTTTGAAGAATTCTACCCATGCTTCGTGATATGGAGATAAGTTACTGTCGTAGTCCACCCAGGAGCCTGCAAAATGGATAGCTTGCACATCATCAAGACTCTCTTGTCGATAAGATCATGAAAAATTTACTTGTAAAGAATACTTGCTTTTCCTTCTGCACTTCAAGGGCATAGTAAATTGGAAAAAATTAAGAGCGTTAGTCTTTACTTCAATGTAATATCAGAATTCGGTAGGTGGAAGTATGATAGTTCCAACTTTTAAAATCTTTATTAAACCTGATTTTTCTAAATTCAATAGTCATTTACCAGATAAGATAAGTGGATCGGCACAGGTCAGAATCGGTGCGAGATCTTCGAGATCCTTCTGTATTGAGGGAGGCGTGTCTTTGACGAGAATTTGGGAGACAGCTAACATCTCGGATTGCATCGGTGGCTGCAGGGAGGACTGCAAGAGAGTTTTAAAAAAAAATTTTCAATAGCTCGTGAGAGGATGACTGGTGGGAGGCCATTACGCTCAAAGGCGGGTTAGTGGTGACTGAAGGGAGGCTAGCATGTTCAATGGCTGATAAGAAGTGGTCACAAATAAGTCAACAAAAAACTTCTAGATAAGCATTAAGAGAACAGAAAACTCACCTTTATTAGCATGAGATAGAGTGGTAATCTGGCGGGCAAAATCGGAGATGAAGAAAGAGTCTTCAAAAGGAGCTCGGTCCCAGTGGGAAGTTCGTCAGCGATCAGCATACCGTACTCTAGAGCACGACCTACTTGATCGACGTAGAACCAGGAACCCTGGAAAAATTTCTTTTCTAAACAAACGTACAATCGAGACACAATTTCCCGCTCGCATATATGAGTTGAAAAAACTGGTAAAAAGAAAGAAAAAATAACATGAGACTTGTGAAGAACTTCTTCTTCGCTGCACTGCGGTAGCCTCTGATGGACAAAGGAACGGAGTTCACTGGTCTGCTCCGAGATTCTTATCTCATGAAAGTCCGAAAAAAGGCAGTAATGAGCCGGAGGCAGCGGGCGGCTGCTCACAGCGAGTTTGAGCCAGGAAGGGACGCATTTTTGCAGCTGCAGCAGTCAGTCGACATTTTTTAAGCGTTATTTCTTGGACATGCTGTTGAGAAAAAAACTTTTAAAACTAACATGAGGAGAAACCTTGCCCAATTCATTGGATAACTATCTCACGCATCAATGTCAGTCTTTAAGAGTTGTCTACAGGACAAGATATTCTGCCTGAGCTGTTGATAGAATTGAGTTCACATGAATCTTTTAAGTAAATCATTTCCGTGCATTCCTTATTTTCTCCATGAAAACAAAGGTGGCGGTCATATCAAAGAAGACGAGAAGCTATGCGCCATTGCCTATCTATCGCACTTCTCCCATTGTCACCAGCTGTCACAATATGAATATCTTTTTCTTTCTCTTTCTCTTTCTCTTTCTCTTTCTCTTTCTCTTTCTCTTTCTCTTTCTCTTTCTCTTTCTCTCTTTCTCTTTCTCTTTCTCTTTCTCTTTCTCTTTCTCTTTCTCTTTCTCTTTCTCTTTCTCTTTCTCTTTCTCTTTCTCTTTCTCTTTCTCTTTCTCTTTCTCTTTCTCTTTCTCTTTCTCTTTCTCTTTCTCTTTCTCTTTCTCTTTCCTCTTTCTCTTTCTCTTTCTCTTCTCTCTCTTTCTCTTTCTCTTTCTCTTTCTCTTTCTCTTTCTCTTTCTCTTTCTCTTTCTCTTTCTCTTTCTCTTCTCTTTCTCTTTCTCTTTCTCTTTCTCTTTCTCTTTCT
>OZ057403.1:24324623-24414108 GCA_964056735.1 Allodiplogaster pararmata | reverse complement strand
CTTGGGGCAAAGCCACTTCAGTGGGAGAGAGACAGAAAGAGAGATAGCTGATAATGGGTGGGGGAAAACTGTCAAACAGTACGCTATTTCACTGAACACAGAACAGTTAGTTGAGAAGATATCGAGATGAAGAGAGAGAGAGAGAAGATAAAGAGAAATAAGGAAAGAGAAAGGGGGAGAAAGAAAGAGAGAGAAGCAGAGAGAGAAAAAGGATGGGGGGGGTAAAAACATAAGGATAGGACAACCCATATATATCGAATGAAGGAGAGAAAGAAAAACGGCCTACCTCGTTGTGGATTATTGAGATGAGAAGATTCATTGAAAAATGATAAGACAATAGAAAATAACGGAAATGTTAAATGAAAAAGTAGATGAAAGATTGTAGGTTTAAAAGTAAGCAAAAAATAATTGTGTAATGTGTAATACTAATGAGTAAGGCTGCGGAAGAAATTGAAAACATTTTCCATGAGAGCGGTCAGCTGGAAAACTTGTTTAGGAACCTATGTAGAATATAAACGGTGACTAAGATCTCATTTGAGTCTCACCGAGATGGAAAGAGTTGGGTGGACAGGATACTCATATTGATAAGATGTGAGATATAGAGCAAGAGATAGGGTAAGAGAGAGAGAAAAAGTCTTTAGGAGAAAGGAAGTATAGGAAAAAGAGAGGTAGGGAGAAAGAAAAAGAGATAATAAGATGAGGGGTGTCAAGAGTCATATGAATGTGAGAGTGAAGACAAAGAGAGACAAACAAAAAGAGACAGAAAGAGATAAAGAGAGAAGAGGAAAGAGAGAGAAAGAGAGAGAAAGAGAGAGAAAGAGAGAATAGAGAGAAAGAGAGAGAAAGAGAGAGAAGAGAGAGAAAGAGAGAGGAAGAGAGAGAGAGAGAAAGAGAGAGAAAGAGAGAGAAAGAGAGAGAAAGAGAGAGAAGAGAGAGAAAGGAGAGAGAGAGAAGAGAGAGAAAGAGAGAGAAAGAGAGAAAAAGAGAAAGAAAGAGAGAGAAAGATAGATGAAAGTTAAACGAAGGGTGAAACTCCAAGAAAACGAAAAGAGGACACATCCTCGGAAAAAGCATATGAGCAATACATGACAAAGAAGTTAGAAATGGTGAAAGTTCGTGACTTGGTTTGTTTAAGGAGTTCATTCCGAAGGTAAGCGGAAAAGGAAATGGGAGGAGGAAGCGACTAAGGAGGATGACCGAGACTGAAAAAATGAATATCATCATTCTAGAGGGGAAGCGACCAAGGAGGATGACCGTGGGACTTGAAAAGATGAATATCATCATTCCAGAGAAAAGCACTGAATGAAAAACACTCTTTGTCTTTCTATCCGCAGTCTTCTTCACATAAAATACATCTGCATTCGAGCAGAAAAGCAAGAAGAAGAAGAAGATAATGGAGCAGATTGGTGCCCCACTCAGGAAAGAGCGAGAAGACCAACCCAGTGCACAGAGGCAGTCAAAAGCAGACTTAAGCCTGTGACCAGTTCAATATGTATGGAGTTAATGAGTACTCATGTCAATAAAGGAAAACTTCAAAAAATAACGGACATTCCTTTGAGTCGAAAGTATGATTAATCTAGAATACCGAAACAAATGGAGTGGAGTGGCTTTCCCTCTTACTTAGTTGTTTGGTGGTAATGAAAGCTAAAGCTCATAGAGTATGGGGAATGAAAGAGAGAAAAAAGAGATAGACAAGAGATAGGAAGAGATTTATAGAGCAAACAAGAGAAAAAAAGAGCTACAGAAACAGAGACATATGTAGACAAAATAGAAAGATATAAAAAGACCAAGAGGAATTAGAAAGAGACACATCAAAAGCATAGCGTCATACTAGAATATATGTATATTGTAATTCAATGAATTGAAGGTACGGAATGACAAGTGGAGAGAGATAGAGGAAGAAAGATAAAGAGTGAGAAAGAGAGAGAGGAAGAAAGATAAAGAGTGTGAGAGAGAGAGAGGAAGAAAGGTAAAGAGTGAGAAAGAGAGAGAGGAAGAAAGATAAAGAGTGTGAGAGAGAGGAAGAAAGATAAAGGAGTGAGAAAGAGAGAGAGGAAGAAAGATAAAGAGTGTGAGAGAGAGAGAGGAAGAAAGATAAAGAGTGAGAAAGAGAGAGAGGAAGAAAGATAAAGAGTGAGAGAGAGAGGAAGAAAGATAATGAGTGAGAAAGAGAGAGAGGAAGAAAGATAAAGAGTGTGAGAGAGAGAGGAAGAAAGATAAAGAGTGAGAAAGAGAGAGAGGAAGAAAGATAAAGAGTGTGAGAGAGAGATGAAGAAAGATAAAGAGTGAGAAAGAGAGAGAGAGAGGAAGAAAGAGTGAAAGAGTGAGTGAGAAAGAGAGATAAAGAGGAGAATATGTCAAGTCTTCAACCTAAACTGCGAGACGCGACAGCGAACAGCGAACACAAGATCAACAAATGAAGTGAAGAGTGGCTGCTACGCAATCCTCTCTCTACATTCCCACCAATTGCAAGTGCGGGAACAATTGCAATGAGTGCAGGAAGAATCTTTCACGCCAAAATTTTATTTATAGCGGAAATCCTAGGAAGAGCGGGAAATTTCCTTCTCAAACTCTACGGGGAAGACTTTCAAATTAAATCCGAAGCAATGTTCTCCTACTTAATTAGTCTTCATCGCCCGAGGGCAAAGAGGCCACCCATGCTCTCAAAGTCTATCTGCGAAGTTTCCGCTCTCTCTATCGGCGAAGTTTCCGCTCTCTTCGTACCGACTAGTTTAATCTTCATATAATTCATTGCCTACCCTGAAAAGAGGAAACTCTAGAAATAATGGAGTTTTATCTTAAGCCACGCCTCTAATAAATAGGAAAAATCTCGGAGCCCATGAAATTTAATGCTCATGAAGAAATTATAAGAATATTTGATTTCATATGAATAACTACTTCGATGCCTTTGAGAATACGCTTTCAGTAGCAACTTTGAGAAATTTTTTCTTCTTTTTTTGCCGTGAAACTTCAAAAAGCTATCAAAAAGCTATCAAAAAGCTATCAAAAAGCTATCAACAAATTATAGATCGAAAAAAATTTCAACGAAAACTAAGTATGTGGGAAATAAATGAGCCAAGTGGAAAAAACAGCAGGGACTTCAGAGAACCTAGCATCAAATTAACAAATCGGAACGGAGTTGGTATAAAAAGACTACTAATGTGAGCATTAGAAAAAGACTACTTATGTGGGAGAGGCATGAAAACAGAGGAGGAATTGGGTGTGTTCTGAAAGAGAGAGGTGGGAGGGGCAAGTGATCGATGAGTAGAGAGAGAAAGAGATAAAGAGGGAAAAAGAGAGCAAGAGAGAACAAGGATGAAAGTGAGAGAGAAAAAGATGGAGCAGGACAAAAGGGAGAGAGGTTAGAGCGAGAAAAGAGAAGAGATAGATGTAGGAAAAAGTGAAAGATAGAGGGAAGACTGCGAATGATTGGGTAAGATAGACAGAAGAGTAGAGAACGAAATAACAAGGAGAGAAAGAGAAATAGAGAAAGAGATAAATACAAAGACAAAGAGACAAAGAGAGAAAGAGAGAGACAGAAAGAGAGAGAGAGAGAGAGAGAGAGAGAGAGAGAGAGAGAGAGAGAAGAGATCAAATAGGCGTGGTCATCTGCATCATTCCCCATCAACTCAGCTTATCCCTCCTCCATCCATTCTCGGTCACTCTGCACTCTCCTTCGGATCGGCGAGGCTATATGCTGAATAGTGCACTTTCGGACCTGAGCTTCTCAATCTTATTCTCCGCAAAGGTGCAGAGCAGAGAGTGCTTTCAAGGCATACTGCTTTCTTCATCGCTCTCTTCTCTCTTTCTCCCTCTCTCTTTACGTAACCTCTTCACTGCTCGTGAGAATACTATTAGTCAAAGCGTGCTTTGGCGCTTTTAGCTCTGTTTTCATCTGAAAGCTTTCTCAGAAGCGTCTTCTCTTGGAAGGCCTTCCAAACAATTAGGTACTCCCTTGCGATGTGACCTATTTTTCTCCCGCCATCACTCTCAATAAATCAGACATTGCTCCGACATGAGCAGCTCCGACATGAGCAGCTCCGACATGAGCAGCTCCGACATGAGCAGCAAATGAAGCGATAATTAATGGAGAAAAAACATTGATAATATTTGGTAAATTAGAGAAAAATAAAAAAATGGGAGAAAAAATGTTCTGAGGATATGACAAATAACTGAAATATTGATAATGACTCTTTTTTTATTACACAAAAAATACAAATTACAGGCACGGGGCACGGTGACAAATACAAATTACAGGCACGGCACGGTGACAAATACAAATTACAGGCACGGCACGGTGACAAAAAGTCGTGGCACGACAGACTTTTTTGGTTAAAAAAGGTGAAAATAAGAGAAAAAACTTCAATAAATTTGTTTCCGATTTTAATTTGAGCGGCTAGGAATGAGTGATTGTCTGCAATAGACGTGTGAAGTTTTTATTTGTTTATTTGTTTGAATACATTATTTAAAATGCGACAACACTCGAAGAATAGAAAACAAATAATACCTTTGGTGAAAATACTTTTTTTTCTACAGATTAGAGATTCGATATTTGTAATTTAAGTGATTTTAATACATCGAGAGTACTCAACCTTGAGTTGAGAGCAGTTATATTAGGAGCACAAACAATATTATCTGGAAGCATTCTATAATATCTAGCAGAACGGAAAGCAAAAGAGTTGAATAATAAGAGTCTTCGCGTATGGGGAATATGAAAATAATATTTTGACGTTCGGTCATTGCAAGGCTTGAAATCGTACATCTTAATTATTGGAATGTCAATAAACCCATTCAAAATTTTTTTTAGAATAAAATAATGTCAGCTTTAATTCTAAGAGACAATAGAGACGCTAAATTAAACAGTTCAAGTCTTTTGTTGTAAGAAGGACGGATTTGGCGAAAGTTAAGACTAGAGCATCGAATGTATAGTAACCTTGTGAAAATATGTTGTACATGCTCTATTTTTCTGATCAGATTGACTTTGTCCGGAGACCATATTGGAGAACCGAAGTCTAGCAAAGTATCGATGAAGGCTTTGTAGCATCGAATGTATGGTAATGGGTTTCTTATGCAAAGTGAACGGAATAACGCGTACACTAAACTCATTGCTCGTCTCGTAATATGCTCAATATGAAAATCATATGACAAATCAGCATCAATGAAAATACCTACGTCTCGGATCGGTGATTCTGATGTTTTCAATGGGATACTTTTTTTATCGGTTGTTACGAATTAGGTTAGGCGTGGATTAGACTCTCCCATCTGGGTTGCACATTTTTCTGTTTTTTTCGACATTTTTCGAAAAAAAAAGTTTTTCGACCGTGTTGAAAAAACAAATTCGAAAAAGGTTTTTGTCTTCGTTTTTTCGACTTTTTTAAGAGTTTTTTTTTTTTGGAATTTTATCGCTCAAAAAAATTTTTCTCCGTTTTTTTTCGACTTTTTCGACATTCTTCCTTCTATTTTTTTGCCTTTTTCACTCTTTTTTTTCGTTTTCCGACTTTTCGAGAAAAGCCTGTTTCCCATATGTAATACACAACATTTATTACTCGCTATCGTAAGTTGCCATTTATCACAAAATAACTGTATGTTCACAAAAAAGAGCAGAAAATGTAAGTTGCGAAAGGGCAAGATGAGGATCTTTTGGAGAGAAAGCGGTAAAGATCTTTATATCGTCGGCGAATAAATTCGCAGACACAAGATTAAATTTCGCAAGCTTAAACGATGAACCAGCGATATAGAGAGAGAATAGAATAGGGCCCAATACGGAGTCCTGGGGTACTCCTGAATGGATTGAAAAACTATCTGAGAGAGAGAGAGAGAGAGAGAGAGAGAGAGAGAGAGAGAGAGAGAGAGAGAGAGAGAGAGAGAGAGAGAGAGAGAGAGAGAGAGTTGTTCACGTGTACACACGAGAAGCGACCTCTGCCGAAAGACTCAAGCCAAATCAACTAATTAGATCGGAATCATACAATTTCAAGAAGTTGAAGGAGAAACCAAGACTTTCTTTGGGGATAAACTGAATCTGCCGGTTGAAGACTCGCATGATATTGAAATGTTTCATTGGCTGATGAAAGATAAAGGGGGGAAGACTAGACACGTAAAGTGGTGAACACTCTTATTCTCTTGCCGAATTTCCTACGAATTCGACTAATATGCTTTTGCTTGGCTTGTTTGATAGAATTTCCATGCATGGCGTATAGGTGACGAAGAGTGGGTGAGACTAGGGAAGAGAGAGAGAGAGAGAGAGAGAGAGAGAGAGAGAGAGAGAGAGAGAGAGAGAGAGAGAGAGAGAGAGAGCAAGACAAACTGTTTATGAGAGAAAGAGAAAAAGAAACGTAAAAAATGTGAAATTGCTTGGAAGAGAGAAATATCCGAAGAAAATGCTTGTATGAAATCTGCTGAAATTGGGTAAATAAAAAATAGAGAGAGAGAGAAAGAGAGAGATAAAGGGAGAGAGAGAGAGAGAGAGGAAGGTTGGAAAGCATGGAATAGCTAGTAAACTGTGAATGAATGCCACGAAAACAAACAATCTGGGACGTTCATCAGAAACTACAATCTACACCTTTCGTTTATATATATGTATGTACATGTAGCAGCGTTTAGCAGATCTTTTCTGTTATAAGCTTGTGTACATATTATATATTCACGATAGGACGTGTTTATTCGTGTTATGGCATGTTCAATCATGTATGCTGTACACATTTCCGCCAGCTCACATTACATATTTAGTGCTTTCATGTGTGATGAACATGCTCGAACCCGTTTTATATCGAACATGATATGTAAGAAATAAGTTCCATCTAGGCAGTAAATCGTTTGATATTACAAGAACACTTCCTTTTTCAAGGACTGAATAACATAAACACCTACGGAAATAGTTGTGCCTTCTACGGTACATATGATAACGTAAATCGACGAATCTAAATTATACGAATGAATGTATAACTACCGTTTTTCACATAAAACAATTTAAAAAATTTATCTGTAACTTTCGAATGTATGTATTCATGTGTTAAGACATTCTTGATACTTCAGAAGCCGACATAAAATCTTACTTCTAGTCTAATAGTCGTTATGACGAGCTAATTATCTCAAAGCCATCTTCACCTATCGTACTAGAAATGGCTCCGATGTCATGGATCGCTTGCTCAAAATCCTTTTTATTTTTCGCTCAAAAAATTTTTTTAACTATGCCTACACTTTGAACTTTTGAAAGTCATTTAAGTTCTGTCCCAGTAAAAAATTCAAATCTGTGTAGCTCGACTTGAATGATCTAAAAAAAACAACAAAAAACTGGACAAATAAATGAATAAATAAATAAAATTAAACTTTTTGAGAGGATAGGGTGACTATTCAATTGTGAAGTCTAATTTATTAAATACCAGGCTGATACACTAAGGAGTCAATTCAATGAATAATTGTTCTGCTATAAGCCCATCTCCCGATAAACTTTGGCAACTTGTCTTTCCAAGTCTTCTTCGAATCGATCTAGGCTATGGTCTTCTATTGTATCCCTCAACAACTCCGGGCATTCGTGGCGAGACTCGATCGGGCAGTCGTTCTTGTAATGCAGTTTGACTGCGATGTCCTCGGGTATGTGGATGGTGGGAGATCCCTCTTGGGAGAGTCGATGAAGGGCGAAATGATTGAAGATCGTAGCAACATTACTCGTCCTGGAATACATCTTCAGTCATGCGATCACGTTTCGAGTGGTAAGATTTACGTTTAAAACACGATTTTTTCCACTATTCGGTAGAAAAAGAAAGACCTGGTGAAGCTTTTGCCATAGTCGCCTCGCCTGGATAATTTTCTGCTTCTTCTCCTTCTGTTCAACATCGGAAGACGAGAGTTGACTTCCTCTCCGACTTCAATCTTCCTATTTTTTGAAACTGAGTTACAACTACTGTAACAAAAAACGGAGTTAACACTACGAGAAAGTTTAAGTGAAATTGATAAAAAATATCAAAAGATGCGTTCCGAAAACGAAACCTTCAACAGTAAATTCATAGAAAGAGAAGCTCGAGTAGGTACATGGTATAGAATACGAAAAAGTTCTATGAACTACTAAACACTTCTACTTCACCACTCTAACAACAAAAAAGGTCAGACTCGAACTATGACTCTATGCTATGTTTCACGACTCTATTTAAAAATTCTAATAATCATTTCTAGTCATGACTTCATGAACTGAAATCCCTTTTTTTATAAGCATGTAATCGGGCACATGTTCTGCGCTTCTTTGAGCTTGAAGACGTTTCTCACGGAGAAAGACGTGAAGATCTTCCCGTCGTTCTCTCTCTCAACCTGAGATACTATAACTTTGGAATTTATACACTGAATTAAACAAAAATTATCTAGTAAACTGGAAATTCATATTTTATTGATTAAAGGAAGCTCAATTAATCTTTAAACACAATAAACCTTAAATAAATGAAAGCTTTCAAAAGTATCTCTATGTTTTTGAAAAATTACTCAAACTTATTAGTAACAAGAGAAATAATGAATTGCCCTTTTGATAAAATTTGCTGAAAGAATTTCCCTCAAAAATTAAATTTTTCAAAATGAAATGCAATCAAGGCAGCTATTCAAATCTGATACTGTTTTTTGTTGTAATAATAAACTGTTTTTGAAGCCCTCAAACGTTATTTCCAGTAATAAAGGGATTCATCAGTATTATGGAGCGCAATAACTCGAAAGTCTTACTGAAATTCTTTTTGTTGTTGTTAGATTGTTCCAATAAAACAATTGGACGCTGATTTGTCTCAAAAATATCTGACGTTACACTGATAATGGTATACGGAATTTTGAATGTTTTCCGTCGGAATTTTCAATCGTAAAATTCTAATTTTTTCGTTGTTTTTGAAAATTCAAGTTTTCAAGTGAAACTATCTGAAACTTACAAAATGAATTTTATTGTACAGGGTGCGGCAAAAAGCTAGGTGGACGAATTTGCCACTTTGTATCTTTTTTGTTTGGTGTAGCGGTCGTGTAATTTTTAGTTTGTATCTTATTCATAACGTGGAGAACACACCCTGAAAAATTCAGAATGATATCTTTTTTCGTTCTCAGGTAATGTTCTCTGATATGGACCGAGGCTACATTCTGCGCTTGAGCTAGTCAGGGCATATTCAAAAGCACATCGCCAGAATCACTGGATTCTCCCGCAGGACTATTGAAAACACAATACGTCGTATACGACAAATAACCGTCCCCAGGAGCGGCAGACCAGTGACCGCGACCACTTCCTTCAACGTGAGAAGCATCCGAGACAAGATTCGATATAACGCTAAGCGGAGTCTCAGAAAAGTCGCAAAGGAGCTGAATATCTCGAATACATCTGTTCGTTATCAAGCTGCAGAAGACTCACGCATTGACAGACCAGATGAAGGCGACCCGTCTTCGGAGATGTCGTGAACTGTCAAAGCGGTTCAAGCCGGTGGACTGTTTGGATATTCTCTTCACCGATGAGTTCTTAAATATTGAGCAGTCCTTCAACCACCAGAACGTTAGAATTTTGTCGAAATCGGTCAACGAGGCCAATAGGAGTGGTAGCTACGTCTCGAGAAAGGGCCCTCCCGCTTCCGTCATGGTCTGGGCCGAGATTTGCGCTACTGGCAAGACTCCACTCATTTTCGTCGAGCAGGGAGTCAAATTGAATGCCAATAACTACCTGAACGACATTTTCGTGAAGGAAGTACTTCCCTGAAGCCAGGCTCACTTTTCGGGAGGCAGATGAACCAGTTCTCTGCGTTGCAGCAGGACTCTGCGCCCGCCCACAAGGCTAAAGTGGTGCAAGACTGATGCAAGACCAATTTCTCCTCCTTGATCACCTCCACCCAATGGCCTCCGTACTCGCTTGATTTGAATCCCCTGGACTTCTATGTGTGGTCGGTCTTTGAGAGCAAGGTCTGTGCTTCTCCCCACAAGAATTTGGGAAGTCTGAAGCACGCCCTAGAGAAGGCGGATGATCGCCCTAGAGAAAGCGGATGCGATGATCTTGACGTCGCTTGCCTGTCCACCACGGTGGGTGCCTTATACAAGCGACTCTGCGCCTGTGTCAAGGAGGAGGGAGGGCTGTTCGAAATTTGAAAGTGAAGTTATATCCCAAACTATTTGAAGAAACTTCGACGAAAATTTTGTTCGATTTACTCAACCCGTTAAGTTTTTATCGGAAAAATACTGTCCATTTTTGCCGCACCCTGTATGTTAGTTTGCCGCACCCTGTATGTTAGTTTGCCGCACCCTGTATGTTAGTTTGCCGCACCCTGTATGTTAGTTTGCCGCACCCTGTATGTTAGTTTGCCGCACCCTGTATGTTAGTTTGCCGCACCCTGTATGTTAGTTTGCCGCACCCTGTATGTTAGTTTGCCGCACCCTGTATGTTAGTTTGCCGCACCCTGTATGTTAGTTTGCCGCACCCTGTATGTTAGTTTGCCGCACCCTGTATGTTAGTTTGCCGCACCCTGTATGTTAGTTTGCCGCACCCTGTATGTTAGTTTGCCGCACCCTGTATGTTAGTTTGCCGCACCCTGTATGTTAGTTTGCCGCACCCTGTATGTTAGTTTGCCGCACCCTGTATGTTAGTTTGCCGCACCCTGTATGTTAGTTTGCCGCACCCTGTATGTTAGTTTGCCGCACCCTGTATGTTAGTTTGCCGCACCCTGTATGTTAGTTTGCCGCACCCTGTATGTTAGTTTGCCGCACCCTGTATGTTAGTTTGCCGCACCCTGTATGTTAGTTTGCCGCACCCTGTATGTTAGTTTCATTTTCTTAACTCTCACGCTCTATACAGCAACTCGAAATTTTTTCTAATCTAATCAAAAAGTCCATAATAAATTTTTTGATAATTTTGATAACGAGGTTGAAAAACTGATTTGAATTTAATACTTTCCTGAAAAGTTAACTATACACATAAAGGATTGGATGACGGGCTTAAAGTGACCTCCTGAATCATCTCCTGCCAATTAGGATGTTGCAGTGGCACTATCCACTCATCCAAGTCTACTATCAAGACGTACTCATGAGAGGACACGTGTCTGCAATTTTTCGAGTCATTGGTTTTTTTCTTCAAAAAACAGGGTTTATAGTAACCCATAAACAGACATAGCAGGAGAATGAATTTCATCTAAATATTCACTCACTTTGTAGCATTTACAAAAAAGTCGAATCATGGTCACCCACTTAAGAGAATCTTTTTGACTGATGAGCTATCCTTTTTTGAATTATGTTTTCTGTTGTTATTTGAAAAGACTTCGTATAAACTTTTAAAACTAATCGTTTAGTGAATAAGTCTTGCCTGTAGAAGCAGTCATTGTAGGGTATGAGTTCATGTCTTCTCTTCTGCTGGCGATTTCTCCGGATGTAGGCTGACCGTACTTCGGGTACTGTAGGCTGTACTCCGTCAGGCAACGTGATGTTGGTCTTACAACGAAAACCATTGAATTACAAGTTTAAAGGTAAATCTAAAACATTCCTTCACAAATCTCTTTCATTCGATAAAATTCAATTTCCAAACAAATGAGGGATTTCGTTCTCGATATGAATAGATCGATCGAAAAATAAATATTATGGTTTATTATCGAGAAAAAAATTCTACTGACGTTACTCGTAATTGAATCTTCCGAGAAACGAAGATTAATTTCTAACTTTTCCTTATGTAAAAAAAGATCATTTCTTTTCCCTTCCTTTAGACAAACAACGTTTCTTTTTCTCATCTCTCGACTCAATGAATATTATAATAAAAATTTACTGTTTAAAAAAATACATCCAGGAAGCACCGGAAGGCACGGTCAGTTCATGTTTTGAGCAATGACATTATCATTTGACAGTGGTAAAGCTTTGAAGAACTAGAGAGAGAGAGAGAGAGAGAACTATCACCGAATGGTCGGGTTACCAATTCGACTCTTACCAATTCGACTTTTCCTCTGCTTGCGTAATGTTCGAGGACGAATTGGGTCCTGGGATGGACGCTGTAGACGTAGATGGCGACTGTGTCCGCCCCGAAGAGGAACTGCGCCTCCAACCATTCAATCAGTTCTGCCGAAATGTCCTCCTACAACAAATAACATATGCTGATAAGTTCTTCAGTAACTAATGTCAGTTCATTTTTTTTCAGGCATACTGTAAGTTTTATTGATGTCAGGCGAATTTGAATTCAAAACGAACTACTAAGGTTAAACAACTGTTAGTAAATTGCTACGATTTATTAAGTGATTATGAGTGAAGTAAATAAAACAAGCTTAAAGCAGTCTGTAAGTAAATAAAACAAGCTTAAAGCAGTCTGTACATTTTCAATGACTGAGTTTTTTTTTTATAGTACACATGTATACCAAATTTTCCCTAAAGGGTACGGAACAATTGAAAAGAGGTTATAAGGAACCTCAAAGTCTATTCCTTTCACACAAACTGCCACTTTTCGCTGCTTCTGAGGAATGAGAGGATTAACTTTCATCGCAGTGCCGCCTCCTCCACATCTTTCTCTGTTAACAAAATTTGACCTTCTAGAAGAGAATAGGTAAAAAATCGTATTCTTCAAAAGCATTACAAATATATAGTATATGGAATGCAACAATATGTCATAGGTTTCGAAACGGTTTATCTTATGTGAAATTGCCATGTACATTATACAAGGTATCACGACTATTCACTCCCGGACAATTCACTCCTACGACAATTCACTCCGGAGCGAGCGTGCACACAACTTCACCGCTTGATATCTTTCACGAAACTAGTTTTTGAAAAGATAAACTTTACATTTTATTTTTGATAAACATTGAGCTTCACAAAAATTTTATTTTGTGAAAGTGTCCGTCGTCGGGAGTCGGGAGTGAATTGTCCGTCGGGAGTGAATTGTCCGGGAGTGAATAGTCATGGAACCTTATACAAATATATGTATATATATACTCTAACCAATTTTTCAACGGAAACAACACTAGAATTATCAGCTGATAAACGAACCGGCTCAGTTCCACCGTAATACCTAATCTGCCTGAATTCTTCTTTCTCGCAGGGATCGGGCAAGAGAGTAGAACTGGGACGAGAAACGAGCCTCGAGGATCCCATGCTCGCTGCCAAATTTCACGAGGAAAACCTTGTGTGACGACAAAATTTTCTCGTTCCGTCACATTTGTCCACCTGATATTACAGTATACTGGAGTAGAAATGGAGCGCATCGACATTAGGAGGACCTGCAAGAGAAATACTTAGTCATGCTTGCCAGTAGAGAGAGTTTAGAAGAAAAAAAACTTATAGATATGTTCTTTCTTTTCATCTTCTTCAAATTCGTAAAATCAAAAAAAACTCGGAGACAAGAGAAGATCTCGAACGTCAAGTGGTAAAATGGAATGATCGCTTTGCGGAGTACGGACTACGACTCAATGTATTGAAGACCGATTATCTTGAAGCTGGAACATCGAGAAAAATCCAAGACCCAAGCTCCATAAAAGTACACAACACTGAGCTACGGAAATTCGAGCACTTCAAGTATTTGGGTTCTCAAATATCCACAGACGGGGACCCAACAGCCACTTTCAGTGCCAGAATTAACGCAGCATGGCTCAAATGGAGAGAACCGACTGGTATCCTATGCGACAGACGCATGCCTCATCGACTGAAAAGTAAGATTTATAAATCATTCGTACGACCAGTTGCTCTATATGGACTCGAATGCACTCCTTCAACAGCAAAGACCCAGCAGATGCTCCATGTAATGGAAATGAAGATGTTGAGATGGAGCCTCGGAGTCACCCGGAAAGACATGATTCGCAACGAAACGATAAGAGCTCGTTCAGGAGTTGCCCCAATACCCTATGAACTCAGAGAGTTCAGGCTTAGGTGGTACGGACACATGCTGAGATCCAATCCTGACTCTGTTCCCAAGTCTGCTTGGAACATAGAAATCCAGGGTAGAAGACCAAGAGGTAGACCAAAGCTTAGATTGAGAGACACTATAGAACAAGACATGGCGACTATCGGGCTAATAGCCAAAAACGCCTCGAATCGTATGATGTGGCGAAGTGCTATCTACACAGCGGACACCGATCTTCAGCGGGAATAACGCTAGTAAGAAGAAGAAGTTATGAGATGGTAGTCTGCGCTGTATATCGATCTTACAATACCTGTCTAGAAAGTTCAAGTTCAACCGATTACCCGTACAAATCTTAACGAATTGAGGTAACGGTTAAAAATTGGTAGGTCCCGAAATAATCTAATTTTTCAACTGTTCTTTTACATGTACACTGGCAGTGACCCGAGGTTAGTCATTATGACATTATATTCAAATTCAAATTTTAAGGCTCAATTATAGACTGTTGAACCTGAACAACGTGAATTCCAGGGAAGACGGAGCTCGGTCGATCGTCATACAACGCGGAGAAGACATGGAGGGTGTCGATGTGAATCCAGGGGGAGGCGGAAACCCGAATGGGCGGATGGGGACGGCATCTCCAGCGGAACTCTTCCACAGCCACCGCCTGAAGCAAATCACATTAACAATCTTTGCGAAATCTTTCAGAAACGATTATTCGGTGTTCTGATTGGAATCATTAAATCGACTATGTCGAGGCCTTTTTTACATCGTATGTAGATGAGTTTCCAAAAAGCAAGACTGAGTAGCTTCTGTTAAAGTTTTGTTAGCAACCTCAAAGAGAGTTAGAGACAAGAAGAGAGGGCCGACAAAAGGTTTGTATGAACCATACCTCTATATAACTTTTTACGCAGAACTTAATAGTGACATATAAGGAGAAATAGACACACAGAGCGAGGAGAGAGAGAGAAAGAGAGGGCTAAAAACAGACGTAGAGAGGGAGGGAGCTAACGAGTAATTCTTAATTAAATAGCGAGAGAAAACAAAAAAAAGAGCAAAAAGAAAACGAGAGCGAAAAAATAGAGAGGAATAGACGGAGAGAAAAGTATAATCGTCTGTCTAACAGTGTCTATGAACTCTAATCTCTCTGTCTTTCCCTGGAAGTGTCGGGGAAAAATAACCGGATGGATGAGTTTGGAGATGGCGGCCTTTCCTTTCTTCGAGTCATGCATGTACTGCATAGCCTCCAGAACATAATCTGCTTCCTTGAGCATTTCCTTCATCTCCTGGGAGGACTCCATTCCTTTCCACGAGGATTCACACGTCCATTCAGGTACTGTAACGTAACATCTTCGCTAACACGCGTCTCAAAAACTTTCTCAAAGCTGAAAGATCTGGATATACCACATACAGTCAATAGAATGCGTCTTATGGAGCAATAAGATTTAAAAAAACTACTTATCTGGTGAAATATAAACAAAGGGCTAATTTCGTACCTTCTTTAGTCTCATCACGAACTGCCGTAAAATTCAATGGAATACGGTTTAAAAAATTTCTTTCTTGCATTTGCTTCATTCACTTTCTATCAAAAAGTAGCAATATAAAAAAAACGCCATAATTCATTGATATTCATGACAATTCGGGATGAGACTAAAGAAGGTAAGAAATTGGCGCTGCGTTTATCTTTTGCCAGAAAAGTACTTTTTTGAATTTTAACGCTCCATTATTTAGCATTTTATGTAGTAAAATTTATAAAAGACCTACCTGTGTCTATGAAACGAGAAGATAGGAAGTCGATGAGAGGGAGAGAGATAATTAGGAAGAAAGAGCAGACAGCGAGCCGGACAGGAGAATTCCAGAGAAGCAACAGCGAACACGAGGGCCAGCGTGCCATCAGAAGTGTAGGTCTAAAACAATGTGTTTTTGGAATCCATCAATTAAATTTTTTTGGAACCTGAAATTGCAAAAAAATGGGCTATATGAACAATGTTTCTGAAAACTTTAGGGTCATGCCTGTTCTTCCAAGGGATTCACTCTCTAAAATGTGAGGAAAAACTTAGCTACAAGAGGGAAAGCTATGCTGAAATAGAGAGAATCGACTCATTCATGTGGCTCACTGTGGTTTCAACCCCCCCTTCACCCTCTCCCCATCGAACGCGGACAAGGATTTATGTCTTAGCCAGCGCATTGCGGCCTTGAGAACAGTCGAGATGCAAAAACCATTCAAACTCTCTTTTTCGCCCCGGCGAGTAGACAAACTTTGACCCGATTTAACTACTATTGTACTTAAACCAGAACTACTTTTCCATTTGAGGGTTATTTTATCTATTTCTGAATCGCATTCACCAATCTCAGTGTTTGACCATGTGTTTTACGATTTTGAAAGCGGAACTTTCAAAATTGTTCGATAGATATTTAAATGTTTGCTGATTATTCTATATTTACGTGTTCAGCTGACAAGACGTTAATCAAGCCTCATCAACCGATCAATGTTATTTCAAGACCCAAAACTCAATACCCTGCTAAGTTCTCCGTACTCATTCGCGGTAGCTTCTCTATAAAAATTTTTTTTCTTCGATTCTAATGGATCTTGAGATCATCCTTTTTTGCGAGAAAACTTCCCTTTGAGGGACCAAAAAGTATAGTTAGTTGGTCATTATTAGATCAACAAACTAACTGATTTGACGTTATTGTTTATTCCCCATCACTTGCTTCCCAACATCTTCGACTCTGTAGTCTCACAAGATTGTGATCTAAGAATGATAAGAACGCTTTGATCTTCCTTTACAACCTTCATAGTATGAACTCAACCTATAAATCTTACTCTTTTGCATATTTTAACCGAGTCATCAAGGTTTGAATCATCTGAAATAGGTTCCGGCACGTCATTTCAAGCTTCTTCTCCAGATATCATCCATTTGTTTCAAATGTAAACGCATTTGTGATGGAATTTTTTCATTTATTGAGCTAGTTAACACTTAAAGCTCTGTATATAAGCGAAACTGACTCGAGTATAAGCCTTTTTATCATAATACTGTTAAACGAACTTTTTAGTGTATCAGGACATTTTGTACCCGCGACAATTTGTACCACGATATTTTGTTTTAAAAAAATTAATTAATTTACACTGTTTTTTTCGCTAAAGAACAGGTCAAGATAAAGCTAACGAGGCCGTCCGGCTTAGGAACGAAACCATTAAAAAAATCTTGCAATATCGACTTTTTGCCGATTTGATCATGGGTACAAAGTGTCGCGGTACAAAGTATCGGTAATCCACTTTTTAGACTACTAATCAAAGCCTTGAAATACATTTCCACGAAAAAACACCGAAAACCCGAACAAGTTTTCACTTTCCTTTTCGAATGAAATGCACAAAAGAAACAAGAGAGATAATACCCGTTGTATGCTATTCTTGCGATATTTCCATGTAATGATATTTAATGATGAGAGAGAAAGAGAGAGGGTCTATTTGGAGACTATCGCCGTCCTAGTGATTCTTTCGAGAAGATGCTTAACAACAAATATAGGTTCTAGAGGAATTGACTCAACTCTTAAAAAATGCACAGAGCTCTTGCACACCTTGTAGAGAACGAATCAAGAATGAGAGGTGAGTATGGAGGAATGCAATAAATGGGATATGCGGCAAGAAAGAAAATCATCAGCGAGCTTTGCAGCAAACATTTAAAAGCTACCGGGGTTAGAACCTAATTTAATTAACATAAATTCTCTCAAATATATAACTTTGAAATAATTTTTTGGCAAGTCAACAATATGGCCAGTAATATTGAGACGGATATTATCTTTCACGTGTAACCAAGTGACCTAACTCTATGATAGTTCTATGAAACGAAACATATTTGTAAAACTCAACATGATAAGTCAGCGATGCAAATTTCATATACAAAATTGTAGGTTTTCCAATTTTCATCTGGAAAAACGTGAAAAGATACTCCTATTGAAACAGCTTCTAGTTATTTCGGAACTCTTCTCAAAGTGAGCCTCTCAATTAACTCTGGAATTCTTTCTGGATGAGCTCGCGACGTCTGTCAGAATGAATTCGCGTGAAAATCGACGCGATGTACAGCCTTAACACAATTTTCTGTAAGGTGGTATCAAATTAAGTAGAAATTCAAAAATTGTTTTTTTAGGAGAACTTAATCAGAGAACTATTTTTAAGAAGCTCTGTTTGATTGAAGTTTTCATTAGACTTCTAAGCAGTGTCATTGAGGCATTTCAATGGCTTTCTACAAATCAATCTACCGTAGTTTTTTTACTCAGAAACTGTAATTCCAATCATTAGTTTATCTATGGAAAAGTCACTTAGCCGTCGAATTTAAAAACAACTATATTTTATTCTTCAATTTTGATCCATCCTTGAATTTGAGTCCACGCTTCTCTAATTTAGAAATGCGACACCTCGTAGAAACAGCTAGAGAATGTAAGCATTATCGAATTTTTCAAACCCCTCGATTTGGGTGGATTTGTCTCGGTCGGTGACCTAGTTTATCACACTCTCACACCCGGATTATAGGATTTGTCTCGGTCGGTGACCTAGTTTATCACACTCTCACACCCGGATTATAGGATTTGTCTCGGTCGGTGACCTAGTTTATCACACTCTCACACCCGGATTATAGGATTTGTCTCGGTCGGTGACCTAGTTTATCACACTCTCACACCCGGATTATAGGATTTGTCTCGGTCGGTGACCTAGTTTATCACACTCTCACACCCGGATTATAGGATTTGTCTCGGTCGGTGACCTAGTTTATCACACTCTCACACCCGGATTATAGGATTTGTCTCGGTCGGTGACCTAGTTTATCACACTCTCACACCCGGATTATAGACAGACACTCACCTAAAACTTCGCTATTCCTTCCGAAAAAAACCACACAAGTTGGAGAACCTTGAGTATAGATAAATTTTAATTTGCAATCTAGTGAATAGTTCATCACTGGCAAATGATCTACTCGGATATTAATTTATAAAAAACTTTAGCTGAAGCATTTAGCATGAAATTTTCCTGGAAAAAACACTTAAAATTCGTTTGAACTGCTCCATTCAGCAGAAAAAACAGCAAGAAAAACTGACCACTCTCTTCCTTGTATGGCGCCAAGAGTTCGGCGACCGCGTTGCTGGCCAGTCGGGCATCCGCCTGCAGGAACAAACATTTACTCTCATCATAAGCACAAATTGTCTCTTCGTGGGTCTTTGTTACGAACATATGAGAGTCTAATTTCTTCTCGAAGACAAAACCTTCCATGAAAACCCATTTTCTGTCGATTAAGACTTTTATTGCAACTCACTGGGCTATGTTTTGGATAGTTCTCGCTTCCGGAAAGCTTCAAAGTTTTCTTTTTCTTTCTCGAAAGTATCAGAAAACCCTAGTTCATAGTTTATTAGATGGTTAGAAAACTCCTTTCCGTTTCTCGGTCTCACGCCTCCCCTTCTTCTGATTCTCTAATCCCCCCTCTCTCTCTCTCTCTCTCTCTCTCTCTCTTGTTGATAAATGTAGGAGTGTTCTGTGGAAAGAGAAACCTGAACACTTTCAGCCAAACCCCCCAATTCCATTCTCATCCTTTCATGAAAAGCCTCCATTCGCAGCTCAAGATCTTGAAGTTTATGGATGTATCTGCAAAATTTTTTAGAACTCAATTTGAAAAAAAATCCAGAAGTTTTAATCAAATCACGTTGACTCAAATCACGTTCAAAACAAAATACATATTTATCAACTGAATGTATATTCCTTCAGATTGTCGAGGCTGAATGGTTAACCCGGCTTTTCACTGGGTCAAAGAAAAACAGGGTGTTTCTTAAAGAAAAGAACAGGATGTTTCTTAGCACCCGCACAACTTTTTTCGAGCGCATAGATTTTCAAAATTCCAGAGTCGATATGAACATAGCTCATCAAACCTGCGAAATTTCTCATGGTCGCCCGCCTAATCTCCGTTGAAGAAATTTAGTTCATTTAGCTCTAGTTACTAAAGACAGGCTAACTCTCTTCGCGTATCGATGCTGCATGAAAATGTGCCATAAAGGATAGGTTTAAACTTTTGCGTTCATAATTATCGCATTTTTTGACAAGTTCAACAAGTTATTTGATAAAATTAAGTGCAACCGAGAAGAATTTCTTGTTGTGTCGCCCGGTCGCCCGCCCGGAAATATTTTTTCCAGCACATCCTGGTAAGCTATGGATATGAACTATCAATGAATGTTTAATTTAAAATTTGAATGCGAATAAAAGCCTGACTCGAAGTATAAATAGGAATAAATGTCTGACTCGAACTTCTCCCCATGAGGGCTTTCTCGCATAGAGTCCAGCTCGTCTTGAACCATAATCAAGAGACTTTGCAGCTCGTTTAGTGACGAATCTTCCATGCTTTCTTCTGAGGGAAAGCGACCTGAATAGCGCATGAGATCATGTGAAATTCCTCTTGCAACTTATTTTATAACTCGGTCTTAGATGCATACAAATCTAATTTCAATTATTGAAATTCTCGCCAGTTGAGACATCAGTAGGTTTATAAAAACTTCACATCAACCTTCCTAAAAACAACAAATTTCAAATATTACTTTCTTTTTAAAAAAAACCCACTTTGAAGAGATTAAGTAGTACTGTAAAAAATGTACTAACATGATTTTAACGAAAGAAAGCCGATTATGTAACATCCGAGTTTTTTATATCCCAAAGAAAATAAATTTCACAAAGAAAACTTTCTCATTTATTGCAAGATATTCAGCTTTCACCCCCTCCACAAATTCGTGAGCTCCTTCATAAACCCAATCAAATTTATACCAGACCGAACCGCATGAAATGCGCCTGAGAACTGGGATTTCTTCCTCTTCCTCATTTTCCACCTTCACATGCGTCATTCTTCCGGGTAGAAACGTCGCCTGAGTCAGTGTGAGCAGGCGAACCGAAAGGTGCTGCAGCAGCTGGGAAGTTTCTATCTGCACAACCACAAACGTTCAGAATCTGATTAGATTGTGAATCTTAAGACTTAAAGGTAATAAGTAGTAAAAATGGGCTTTTTTCACTCTAATTTACTTCAAAATTTATTCTGCCTCAAAACATAGAATTAATTTTTTTCCGAGGACTCGAAGCATAAAAAATCTTCTGGTTTCCTATTTCTTCTTCGATGTTCTCAGTCATTTTTACCTTCCCAAAACAATCGGAGAATGGTATGAAAAACAAAAAACACCATGAATTTGCCTAAGACAAATTATTACCTCACTAACCACAAAAAACTTACTTCTTCAAAGCCTTGAATTAATCAATATTCGAACCCAGAAGTTATCGGAGCGGAACCTGAAAGTAGTTGAGAATCTTCTCCGGGTTCGGGAAGAACGTCTTGTCAAGGAGTGCACAGAGGACAATCTGGTGGCCCGTCTGGACAAACGAGAAAGAGATCCGGGGAGAAGAAACAGAGGAAATCTCCCCACACGCGGGCTGGGGAGGCTGCAGCAGCAGACTCTGCAGCCGGTTTTCCACCTCCTCAACAGGTTTCAATACGTTACAAACCCAGGTTTTGATGACTCGATCCAACGGCTGCCATAAGTGCCTGGTAACAGATTCAGCCGACCTTAGTTAAATAATTCTTCTTTTTCACCCAAAGATCTTTTTTGCCGAAAATATTATGGTAAAGGTCGTTAGCTTATCATTATCATTCTTTACTGACATAACCCGAATATCGATTGATATGATAGACTGACAAAAATGTCGCCTTTGGTGCGGATGAACGAAAGCTGGACGAAGTTGTCTCTGTAGAAGGCCCGGCTGAGTGACTCCGAGCATGCCGACGTCAACAGAACCTCTCCTTCAATCATTGCTTTCAGCAACAAAAAACAACATGCGCCAATATATTTAAACTTTACAAAAAAAATCACAAAAACGACCGCTTATATGTATTATTTGAAAGTTATTACTCAAATATCATTCAAAAGTTATTTTACGGCCGATTCTTGGACTTTAAAAATTGATTTGAACTTATCCGCAGAAACTATAAACAGCATATTCGGAATTATTGTAATATTATATTAAAAAATTGGCAATTTATAAAACTTTTCTCAACCTTAAAACTAAAAGTGCTATTTTTCGGTTTCTAATCCTTCCAGTATTTTCTAATCCTTTCTTCCAGTATTTTCTAATCCTTTCTTCCAGTATTTTTTCCTGCACAAATCAGCGAGTTTTTCCATGTATTATCCGGTACAAATATTGATTTTTTTCTCTTCAATATTCATTTCGAGTGTAATCGTTTCTCTGCAGGAGGCGTATTCGAGTTCACACTATCTATTATTGACGAAGCAGTGCTCACCAATATTCCTGAGAGTGTTGAATGCTATTGGAAGCTCCCCTTTTACCATCTCCGCCACTCTTCTCTGAACTGCCCACAGTCGAGGAATCGCTCCTCAACCAGGGGTTTTTTAGTGTGCAAGAAAAAGGTACAGACGCCCGCCAAAGGCGGAAAAAAATTTTCACATAAGGGTCCCCCTTTATAATAAAAAAACAACAGAAATCCGCGAATTTTTTTTTGTTGTTTTACATAAGGGTCCCCCCCCTTAAGGTTTGAACAAACAGAAGCCCGCCGACAGAAGGTCTGACATGACTATTTAAATCCTGTCCTCAACCATAACATAGTGAAGACATTTCACTCATTTCAGTGTGCTCAGCTACGGTAGTTCAACATCACCCACTACATAATACATCAGAACTTTTATTCAATTCTACGTGTCTTCCATTATAGATACTTTCCCTAGTATCGAGCTAAATTTGAATTTTTTCCTCATCTGTTTGAGCCTTTTCTTGAGTTGTTGTAGCGAAAAGTAGTCATCTTTGTCTTTTTGTTCTCTTTTTGCTATCTGAGATTCTGGAATTCAGTCTCTAAGAGGATCAGTAATGAATGACACGTCAGATCTGCGGAACGCTTTTTCAGCACTAGAACTCTTTTTGTTCCTGTTCTTTGACCGAAGAGTACGGTAGCAGAATCCTTTAAAAAATAGACTACCGCGGGACTAAAGCAAGGGGAAAGAAGTACAAATGAGACTCGAAGAATTTCAGCCAAGAAAGCAGCTAACCTTCGACTCCAGTGGGTAGATGAATCGGCAAGAGCACAGCTCGGCAGGGGTCTTCTCCTTGAACGGTCCAAGTCTCTCCAGTCGAAACGGGTACGGTAGCACCCACATCTGGCGGGTGACGAATTCCCTCTTCTCTGCATATTTTCGATGTGAACATGTGCACGGTGTTTTTAAGCTAGTTCAACTACATGGGAGAGGCTTTTATCATCTTCTAGAGACATTCTGACATTATATTTCATGTTTGTTTTTTCTCGAGTAGGACTGAGAGATTTCGATTGAAGCGTTTGGTCCATTTCGGACAGAGCATCGACTCAAATTCATGGAATTCAGTGAGGAGTGCGCTTAATTACCGAAAAATTCTGAAGAATCCTGTTTTCAGATATACGGTTACGTGAAACTCAAAAGACTTCAATAAAAGTGGTCAACCTAAAATTCGCCCTGAGGGCTCCCGAGACGAAAGAAGCCATCATCTCCATTGTAGAAGCGCGCAGAAGACGTTCCGCCCTCTGAAGTAGGTCAACGTGCGAGAGAGGCAGGCAGTGTACGGAATAATCGCTCGAGAATTTGATGCACGTTGAAAGAGGCGCTTCCCCAGCTGAGTCAAAAGTTTAAAAAAGTTAAAAAGGATATAGAACATTATAACAGGACCCTCGTATAAAACAAAAATCTATAAATAACTAAAAAGGATAAAAATTTCTGTTTTTCAGCCATAGTTTCATTCATTCATTCTTTATTTCCATGTACATGTGTATGTTTAACGTGGAATCGAAATATAAAAACAATATAACATGGATTTTTATATATGATAAAATTAAGAAATGAAAAAGAAGAAGGTGAGGTTATACAGTGGCAGTGTATTAAAGCCATAGTTCACTCAAGGTCTGGTGCAATTGGTGAAAATTTGAAAAGAAGACCGCTCTTTGAACGATGGAGTCTCTATTTATGATAAGCGAGCTAGAGGTAAAGCGTGGGAAGGAATAACTAGTCATTACTTTAGACACTATCGCTCAGCTTAAGGTAAAGCATGGGAAGGAATAACTAGTCATTACTTTTAGACTCCATCGCTCAGCTAGAGGTAAAGCATGGGAAGGAATAACTAGTCATTACTTTAGACTCCATCGCTCAACTAGAGGTAAAGCATGGGAAGGAATAACTAGTCATTACTTTAGACTCTATCGCTCAGCTAGAGGTAAAGCGTGGGAAGGAATAACTAGTCATTACTTTAGACTCCATCGCTCAGCTAGAGGTAAAGCATGGGAAGGAATAACTAGTCATTACTTTAGACTCCATCGCTCAACTAGAGGTAAAGCATGGGAAGGAATAAATAGTCATTACTTTAGACTCCATCGCTCAACTAGAGGTAAAGCATGGGAAGGAATAACTAGTCATTACTTTAGACTCCATCGCTCAACTAGAGGTAAAGCATGGGAAGGAATAACTAGTCATTACTTTAGACTCTATCGCTCAGCTAGAGGTAAAGCGTGGGAAGGAATAACTAGTCATTACTTTAGACTCCATCGCTCAACTAGAGGTAAAGCATGGGAAGGAATAAATAGTCATTACTTTAGACTCCATCGCTCAACTAGAGGTAAAGCATGGGAAGGAATAACTAGTCATTACTTTAGACTCCATCGCTCAACTAGAGGTAAAGCATGGGGAGGAATAACTAGTCATTACTTTAGACTCTATCGCTCAGCTAGAGGTAAAGCGTGGGAAGGAATAACTAGTCATTACTTTAGACTAGTCATTACGATTACTTTAGACTTCAAAACAAACAGATATGTCTGTTCCCTCGTCAGTTTCTCAACCCTCAACTGATGTACAAATTCTGATCCAAGCTGTCAACCGTCAAAGCGACCAAATCTCCCAACTTCTGAATGCAGTAACCTCAATGATGACGACATTATCCTCTCTCATTCCTCTTCTCTCTAAGCTCACAACCCAAACCCAGGCCCCTCCATCCAACTCTTTGATGACTTCCTCTCTCATATCGCAGCCTGAACTTCTCGCCTATGACGCGGTCAGGAGAGTCCTTCAGGAAGACAAAGTCATTCTGGAAGAGAAGGCTCACAACATCGTTTTGGTCGGCATTCCGGAGGAGATAAGAAAAGACGCCACGGATCAACATGATGGAAAACTTCTTGATTCTCTCGTTAGTGAACTCAATATACCTTCTCTCACTAATGCATTCAACCAAGGTTCTATCACTCATCGACGCTTCGGAAATGAAGAGAACAAGAGAAGAATTCTTAAGATTCATTTTCCATCGCCATCTCTCCGAACAGAAGTACTTCGAAAACTACGAGTCCGTCGTCCTGAAGTACTTCGCATATTTCCTCACGCGTACGCGAGAGAAGACCTTACCAGAGAAGGACTCCAACTCGAGAAGGTCTGCAAGAAACTCGCTAAAGAAAGAAACGACAAAGCTGGATTGATGGAGTGGGGGGTACAAGGAACAAGGCTCATTCGATTCTCTCATCCGCGTCCTCTATACACTCCGAAGACAGACGCTGAGGCTAATGGTTCTCTTCAAAACGTGACGGTGACAAGAGGAAAAAGGATGGACGCAAACGATGTACAGAAATAGGTCAGTAGTGCTGATGGCGATAGCCTGTTTACTTCTTCTGATATTTGGAATAGCCAACATAGTATTAGAGGAAATTTTAGTTTTTACTATAGTAATTGTCGCTCTATACGGAATAAATTGTACGATCTTAATCATTTATTATCTTTAACGCAATACAATGCTATTTGCTTTTCAGAAACTTGGTTACACGATAGTGAACCTGATGTCATTTTACATTCAAATAAACCATATTCTGTTTTTCGTTCTGATAGAAACTCTAATATCAGTAACAGAGGTGGCGGAGTAGCAATTTTAGTGCAATCTAGACTCAGTCCAGTAGCAACTTCGTCGATGTCAGTTTCAGAATGTGAAGCTATTACAGTTGAGTTACAATGTAGTGACAAAAATTCATATTTTTCTCGGGTTAGATTAATGTGTGTTTATCGATCTCCCAGTGCCCCAGACGATATCATGAATGAGTTATTAGCATACTTCTCTTTAAATACCATTCCCAATGTCCCTCTCATAATCGTTGGTGATTTGAATTTGCCTTGTATTGATTGGGACAAGTTGACGTGTTCTAAGAGCTATTCTTCTACTCAATTTCTTAATTACTGTTGTGATAACCATTTCACTCAGTACATTCTGATGCCGACTCGAAGTCAGAACATTCTTGATCTTCTTTTATGCAATCATCCGATTATCTCTTCTTCTAGTGTTATTGCTCCCTTCACATCCCAGTGCGATCATAATTCTATTTGTTTCGATTGTATTACCTCTAAAGTATTCGATGACATAATCAAGCCTATAAAACTTTATTCTGAGGCAAACTGGCATATGATTGAGTACTTTATTTACTGTCATGATTGGACCTTGGCATTATCATCTCTTGACCCTAATCAAGCTTACAACTATATCGTTGATCTACTATGTGACCTTATCGATCGCTTTGTGCCAACTGTTGTTCCTAATTCGTCCTCCTATAGATATCCAGCGCGTATTCAACGCTTATTCAATAAGCTTCAGAAAGTTTCAATTACTGCTCCTTACTCCGAATATTGTAAAAATCTATCAAGAAATTTTTCTTCTGAGCTTTATGATTTTGAAACATCTAAGGAATCTTCTCTGATTGTTAAAGGCAACCGTAAACAGTTTTTCTCGTATTGTACAAATCGTATTAAATCTCAAAACGATTCCTATGTTTTGTATGACAGTAGTGGAACGGTAGTGACGGACCCTTCCATAAAAGCTGAAATGTTTTCTTCTCAGTTCTCATCAACTTTCTCTGAACCGTCTCAGAATGTTCTTCCTGTCCCTATTTTAGCTCCCTTCGATCAACACTTTTCTCTTGAAATAATTGATGATCAAATGATAATCGAGGCTGTTTCTAAGTTAGAGAATAAATGTAATACCTCACCCGATTCCATTCCGAACATTTTTATCAAAAAATGTAAATTTGCGTTGTTGAAACCTCTGCGTATTTTATTCAACAACTGTTTAATGACTGGAATCGTACCCGATATGTGGAAGTTTGCTATTGTAAAGCCTCTGCTCAAAAACAAAGGACCTCCTATCTTATCAAATTACAGACCCATTTCTTTAACCTGCTCGATTTCTAAAGTAATGGAAAAAGTTATTGTTAATTCTATTTCAAAGTATCTTGAAGAGCGTTCATTGCTCTCCCCTTTTCAAGCCGGTTTTCGACCTAATCGATCGACAATCACTTCTTTAGCCGAATCATATTCCTTCATAACCCACTCTCTGAGTTCAAGTATTGATATTGATGTAATTTTCCTAGACATCTCAAAAGCTTTTGATTCTGTAGATATTCGATTTCTATTGTTTAAATTGAATTCACTTGGTATTGTAGGGCCAGCACTTAAATTTATCTCTTCTTTCCTCAACTCCCGTAAACAATCAGTGATCATCGATGGTATCAACTCAGTACCAGCTTCAGTTTTAAGTGGTGTTCCTCAAGGTTCTTCAATAGGCCCGTTGTTGTTTTTACTGTTCATTGACGACATCAAGAAAGTTATCCCTGCTACTATTCGCTTCAGTATTTTTGCCGATGATGTTAAGCTGCTAGCTCAAGTACCCTTATATTCAGATGACTTACAAACAGCAGTCAACAATATATTTGAGTGGTGCACTCAGTGGAACCTTATTCTATCAACTTCTAAATGTACTGTTCTTCATATAGGCAAGCAATCGGTGTTTCACCCCTACTCTATCAACCATATTCCATTGATTGTTACCAACCAGGTTAAAGTTTAGGGATTTTGTTAACTCATGATTTCCGTTTCAATTCTCATATTGAGAAGATTTGTAAAAAAGCCTCTTCTACTGCAAACCTTATTCTGAAGGCTTTCAAGACCAAATCATGCGAAATGCTCATGCTTGCTTTTAATGTATACGTTAGACCGATTCTCGAATACGGGACTGAAATTTGGTCCCCTACCACGAAATACCTCATCAATGATTTAGAATATGTACAACGTAATTTTACTAGAAGGCTGTTATATAGATGTGGTAATGTAAGCCTGCCTTATTCTCAGAGATTGAAACTGCTCAAAACTGAGTCATTAGAATATCGTCGAGCATTCAGAGATCTATGTTTTTTGCACAAATGTTTACATAACAAATGCTCTCTCGATTTTTCCTTTCTATACATTTTATCTCCCCCCAAGTATAATACAAGACAAGCGCACTCTCTCAGAATTCGTCTGCCTATCGTTTACCCGGCTAGGTTGTCTACGTTTGTCTCTAGATCAATAGCAATATGGAACTCCCTTCCGGAAGATATCGTTGTAATCGAAAGTTCTTCAAGTTTTGCGACAAGACTAAAAAAAATTCCATTTGAAGTTGTGCTTCCTTGTCCGAGTGTAACAGATTGACGATTATTTGTATTTACATACATATGTATAGGACACAATCTTCTGATTATAAATAACTATAGACGCTATTTCATATCATTTTTTTTTCTTAGATGATATTTGGATTAGTTGAATGCCATTCAGCACTTTTGAATGAATGATTGTTTTTTTTCTTTGTCTCCCTATCCTACGCGTCCATGCTAATTGGAACTACCATTCATAATTGTATTACAAGTTGTTGTTCTTGCATGGAATAAATGAATTGAATTGAAAAAATTGACTCCATCGCTCAGCTAGAGGTAAAGCATGGGAAGGAATAACTAGTCATTACTTTAGACTCCATCGCTCAACTACAGGGTGGTCCATAAATAAAGTTACAAATGTTCGAAAACATTTCCTGGGAAAGTGACCGCACGTAGCGGTCACTTTTCTAGTTTTCCTGATCCCCCGTTTTTTTTAGTACGTGTCAAGTGAGTTGCGATTGATTCCATCGATGTTTAGGGTAATGACAGCGTCGAATCGCTTGCGCATTGCGATCATTCGCCTACACACTCTTGGCCACGCTCCTACTCGCATTGCTGAAACGCTTCGCCTGCCTCGCATGACAGTGTATCGAGCGATCAAAAGATTCGAGGAGCTTGGCACATCTTTGGACCGTCCAAGGCGAGGTCGTCCTCGCACTGTTTGCACGACACCACTCATCGAAAACGTTCGGAGTCGGATCAACCGAAATTCACGACGAAGCATCAGACAGATGGCGCAGCAGCTCCCGATGAGCCGAACTTCATTGAAACGAATAGTCACGGAGAAGGTGGGACTCAGGTCGTATCGTACACGGAAGGCCGCTTTTCTGTCGGCTCGCAACAAGTCGGGAAGAGTCAAAAGATGTCGCGACCGTCTTCGCCGTACGCAGCAAGGCGAACATTTCAATATGGTGTCCTCTGACGAAAAGCTGTTCACCGTGGAAGAAGTCCACAACTCAAAAAACGTCAGAGTGCTTGCGAAGGACGCAGAGCAAACCGATAGCAAGGTAGAACGGTCCAACTCAGTGCACATCCAACTCAAGTCATGGTCTGGGCGGGGATCTGCGCCACAGGAAAAACACCGCTTGTTTTTGTCGAGAAAGGCGTCAAGATCGACACGGAATACTACCTGAACATGTTCTGCAAGACGTGCTCCATCCATGGTCTCAATCGCATTTCAATCAGAGGACATGGACCTTTCAACAAGACTCAGCACCAGCCCACAAAGCTAAAAAGGTCCAAACGTGGTGCAAGGAAAGTTTTCCCGGCTTCATTACAACATCATAATGGCCGGCCTCATCACCCGCTGGATTATTCCGTTTGAGCCTATTTGGAGTCCAAGGTCAACTCTCGCTCCCACTCAAATATTGATTCCCTGAAGAATGCCCTTCAGGCAGAATGGGACAACATCGGAGTCGAATACCTCCGTACAGTGGTAGAGGCGTTTCCAAAGAGACTTCGAGCTGTAGTTCGAGCAAAAGACGATAGTTTGAGCTGAACTTTCGCGTGAATGTTGTCATTTATGTTGTTGATAAAATATGTTAATTTGAGATGATTTTCTCTGTTTTGAAAAAAGGTATAACAATTCCAATTTGTAACACTATTTATGGACCACCCTGTAGAGGTAAAGCATGGGAAGGAATAAATAGTCATTACTTTAGACTCCATCGCTCAACTAGAGGTAAAGCATGGGAAGGAATAACTAGTCATTACTTTAGACTCCATCGCTCAACTAGAGGTAAAGCATGGGAAGGAATAAATAGTCATTACTTTAGACTCCATCGCTCAACTAGAGGTAAAGCATGGGAAGGAATAACTAGTCATTACTTTAGACTCCATCGCTCAGCTAGAGGTAAAGCATGGGAAGGAATAACTAGTCATTACTTTAGACTCCATCGCTCAACTAGAGGTAAAGCATGGGAAGGAATAAATAGTCATTACTTTAGACTCCATCGCTCAACTAGAGGTAAAGCATGGGAAGGAATAACTAGTCATTACTTTAGACTCCATCGCTCAGCTAGAGGTAAAGCGTGGGAAGGAATAACTAGTCATTATTTTAGACTCCATCGCTCAGCTAGAGGTAAAGCGTGGGAAGGAACAACCAGTCATTACTTTAGACTCCATCGCTCAGCTAGAGGTAAAGCATGGGAAGGAATAACTAGTCATTACTTTAGACTCCATCGCTCAGCTAGAGGTAAAGCATGGGAAGGAATAACTAGTCATTACTTTAGACTCCATCGCTCAGCTAGAGGTAAAGCGTGGGAAGGAATAACTAGTCATTACTTTAGACTCCATCGCTCAGCTAGAGGTAAAGCATGGGAAGGAATAACTAGTCATTACTTTAGACTCCATCGCTCAGCTAGAGGTAAAGCATGGGAAGGAATAACTAGTCATTACTTTAGACTCCATCGCTCAGCTAGAGGTAAAGCATGGGAAGGAATAACTAGTCATTACTTTAGACTCCATCGCTCAACTAGAGGTAAAGCATGGGAAGGAATAAATAGTCATTACTTTAGACTCCATCGCTCAACTAGAGGTAAAGCATGGGAAGGAATAACTAGTCATTACTTTAGACTCCATCGCTCAGCTAGAGGTAAAGCATGGGAAGGAATAACTAGTCATTACTTTAGACTCCATCGCTCAACTAGAGGTAAAGCATGGGAAGGAATAAATAGTCATTACTTTAGACTCCATCGCTCAACTAGAGGTAAAGCATGGGAAGGAATAACTAGTCATTACTTTAGACTCCATCGCTCAGCTAGAGGTAAAGCGTGGGAAGGAATAACTAGTCATTACTTTAGACTCCATCGCTCAGCTAGAGGTAAAGCGTGGGAAGGAATAACCAGTCATTACTTTAGACTCCATCGCTCAGCTAGAGGTAAAGCATGGGAAGGAATAACTAGTCATTACTTTAGACTCCATCGCTCAGCTAGAGGTAAAGCATGGGAAGGAATAACTAGTCATTACTTTAGACTCCATCGCTCAGCTAGAGGTAAAGCGTGGGAAGGAATAACTAGTCATTACTTTAGACTCCATCGCTCAGCTAGAGGTAAAGCATGGGAAGGAATAACTAGTCATTACTTTAGACTCCATCGCTCAGCTAGAGGTAAAGCATGGGAAGGAATAACTAGTCATTACTTTAGACTCCATCGCTCAGCTAGAGGTAAAGCATGGGAAGGAATAACTAGTCATTACTTTAGACTCCATCGCTCAGCTAGAGGTAAAGCGTGGGAAGGAATAACTAGTCATTACTTTAGACTCCATCGCTCAGCTAGAGGTAAAGCATGGGAAGGAATAACTAGTCATTACTTTAGACTCCATCGCTCAGCTAGAGGTAAAGCATGGGAAGGAATAACTAGTCATTACTTTTGACTCCATCGCTCAGCTAGAGGTAAAGCATGGGAAGGAATAACTAGTCATTACTTTAGACTCCATCGCTCAGCTAGAGGTAAAGCATGGGAAGGAATAACTAGTCATTACTTTAGACTCCATCGCTCAAAGAACGGCGGTTTTTCGGAATGCTCAGCAGTATTCGTGACGTATGTTTTGAACCCTATGCTAGCCGCGAAAATCCGTCCAGCTCAGCAAGATTTCAAGGAACTGGATAATAAATAATGACTTCGTGGAACTGTTCCAAATAAGATTTTATAACCCTGAAGTCACCGTCAAACCCTGAAAAAACAAACCAATAGGCTCAGCAGATACTCGTAGTTGACCAGTCGGGTTAGTGGCAGGAGTGCGTTGATCAATGGGAGAGCGGTTGGGATTCGGGGAAAGGAGTGGGGAGTTAGGGGAGATATGAGGGGACTGCGGAGAGATTGGAGGGGACTGGAGAGAGAGCGAGGGAGAACACGCCGTGATAAGATCCGCTCGGCTCTCATCTCCTTCTACAAGTGAAGACGAAGGCGCATTTCGACGGCGACTAAACATCGAAAAATTTGTTGTTACATATACAGTGCGAGCTTGCGTGTGGAAGCATGGTATTCTATTGTCATAATCTATACATATAGGGTCCGAACTACATTTTAAAAATTCGAAGCAAAAACGACCGTGGGGAACTAGAAAGAAGTATGAGTAGCGAGATCGAATAGAAGTCAGAATTATACTATCAATTCCTTTTTTCTCTTGCTGGGCCTTTGTTTCATCCATTTGCGAATCTTTCTCCCTCCATTTCAGAGAAAGAACTTTACGAGAAAATTTTCAGTTTTTGAAAAAAAACTACTTTGTTTAGCTATGGGCGAGTTTCTTTTAAGGTATACTTAAACTTTCGATTATTTTTCTTTCCGAACTCATAATATTCATAGGGGAGAAAGAGAGAGAGAGAGAGAGAGAGAGAGAGAGAGAGAGAGAGAGAGAGAGAGAGAGAGAGAGAGAGAGAGAAGAGAGATAGGAGTGTATAAGAATTCAAGACTGCAAAGACTCGTTCACTAGACAGTATTCTAGGATCACAAGTTCACTTCCATTATTAACTTCCTCAATCACTCCACATTTGAGAAAAGAATGATTACACATAATAATTAATAAATGAAGAATAAGTAATGTAAGCAGTACCAGGAAGAAGCTGCTGCAGGTGAGCTTTGCAGCATGAACCACACCGCATTTGGGCTGCGGAAAAGGAGGAGAACCAACGACATTGGGGCAAGCATTGTAAGCTGTTCAGATATACAAATACATATTTTTGAACTTGAACGTTCCTGGTTACATAGTTCACCAGTTCAGGTTGCCAAAAATTGCGATCAAGAGAAACAAGTAAAGTTTATCCTGAAAACAATCATTTTGAGATCGGGGAAATAATAAACGTCTACCTATTTCAGTGATACGTTCACCTATTTTAGTGAAAAGTTCACCTATTTTAGTGAAACGTTCACCTATTTTTTACAAACATGTCTACCTATTTTGACATTTTGATTTCGTGCGACGTCAACCTTTTTTCGTGCAACGTCAACCTATGACTTTTTCTTGTCTCTGTTGACTTTCCGCTGCGTCTAATAGCTTTCCTTTCCCCAAAATTTATAAAGATAATTTAAAAAGAAAGAGAAAGAAACAGAACAAGTAAGAAAAAAGAAAGAGAAAAAATAAGAAAGAGACAAGTTTGTCAAAATAGGTAGACATGTTTGTAAAAATAGGTGAACGTTTCACTAAAATAGGGAGACATGTTTGTCAAAATAGGTAGACATGTTTGTAAAAATAGGTGAACGTTTCACTAAAATAGGTGAACGTTTCACTAAAATGGGTGAACGTTTCACTAAAATAGGTGAACGTTGCACGAATTTAGGCTGACGTTTTTCAAAATAGGTAGACGTTTTTCAAATCAGGTAGACGTTTTTCAAAATAGGTAGACAAGAAATTGTCGTCCTTTGAGATCTGCTGGCTTTGTTGAAACTTATTTATACAAATATCATAAACATTTAAAATATTAACATGGAGTTGGGAAAACGAAACCTGCATGAGACGGAAAAATCCCTCCGCAATGAAAACCGCTAAAGAATAATGCGTCATGATTGGAGAGAACAATCTTTGCACACAAGGCTCCAGCTAAACATTCAAATAATTTTGAGGTTCTTCGAAGAAGATGAAACATTAAAACGAAGGCTGAAAATGTCTCAAAGCTCGAATAATTTACATTCAGTTCAAATTGAGTTCCATTAAGCGAAGAATCGAAAACTAAAGTTTTTTTCTCAATTTTCATTCCTTGTCTATTCAACACGATTCTCTAGTCCTTCAAAAATTCCAAAACAAGGAAACAGCTGGCACTCCAACACAGGTATAACTAATATGCTTGTCCGAAGCTGATCAAAAATACAAAGTTTTGATTGAATTCGACTAGCTTCCCGCTCTTTCATTCATATTGTTGATAGAGTAGATAGTTTAAAAACAATTAAACACAGTAGAAAAGAAATGGAGAAAACCAACGAAATAGAAAAAGAGCTAAGCTGGAAGGGCTGAGGGGAGGGGAAAAGAAAAGAAGATTCAACTTGCCTCGAATGTAATGTTTGCATTAGAAGCCGTTGAAAGCAGCCGCAGCAGACACAAGGGAAAGCGACGCGCGTCCACATTGAGAATAGCCAGACTACACCTCCATCCAGATCCCTGCCATACATACTTTTTTTGGAAGAGTCTTATTCTTTACAAGCAGTCTTGAAATGGATCAAGGCACTTTGTAAAAACCAGCTCGTATGGACTACTGGAGATGAGCTCGTCTGAACTACTGGAAGTGAGCTCGTCTGAACTACTCCGTCATCAAATCAACGACAAATCCACTCAAACTCGGACACTACCAATGTGTCACAATTGCTCGTTCGTGACCAGAACTTTAAAAAAGTCTAATAGCGAACAATTCTTTGAGTGGAAGGCATGGATTTTAAAAAAAGTGAGCGACAGGTGAGATGTAGAGAAGAAAATAAAAAGAGCGAAAAAAATATTTGAAAAAAAAAAGAAAAAGATCTTTCAGAGCTTGAAACTTTTCTGATACTTGTTTGCTTTTTATTGAGAAAAGGCCTTCCACTTGAATAAGCGATCGTTTTATTATTTTAACAGTCCAGGTGACCTATGAAATGACTATTTTCAAGTTATTCTCGGTAAAAATAACCTCGTCATTGGCGGGAAATAGGAAGTCCGGCACGATTTGGACGGAAAAATCATCCTCCTCAGCGTCCGGAGAGCATTCTGTCAGATAAGACTCTAACTCGCCTTCTTGCGTCAACTGGCGCTTTCTTAAACCACGTTTCATTCATTACCCCCTAAATCACCAGAATTTTTAAACTAGAAAAGTGAGTTTTCGGCTGGTTTCAAGAAAAAAGTTAATCAAAAAGTACATTTTGCTATCTCCAGCATGTGTAAATGTACATATGTTTTTCAACGAATTTCTTTCCTTTTGTAGATTTTCATTAGACGAATGGTTTTTTTATATAATGCGAACCCTTGGTTCCATATATGGACATTCCGGGAAGAGCAGCGGACTGAGTCTGAGGAGCAGCAGCCGTCTGCTTCTCCAATCCCTTGGTTTATCTGCAACCAGTTTACAGCTGAGAACACAAATGGTAGAATTCGACCAACTACGCAAGTATTCTAAAACATAGTCCACAACAAGTCTAGTGCAACTGTTGGAAATTTGAAAAGAACGACTGTTCTTCTAAAATAATGAGAAGCAAGATGAGGTCAGAGAGCGGACAAGGGAAAAACATGGATTAAATAGTTACCGGACCAGCTATGTCGGCGCATACAACTTCGCGCCGGGAATGATCTACGATCTTTTCTCCTTCCTTACTATTTCACTTTGATTTTTCTTCTCTTCTCAATCTTTTTGCTTTTGCCCATCCGTTTTCAAACTCGCTCTTCGCACAGATAGATGCCTTAGTTTCATTCTCATTCAGGGGTTAAATGGTTACCAGACCAGCTATGTAGGCGCATACATGTTCGCGCCGAGAGAGATCTACATTCTCTTCTCCTTCCGTTCTGTTTCACTTTTTCTCTACTTCTCTTTTTGCCTTTCCCCATTCCTTTTCACTCGCTCGGCGCGTACAAACATGCCTTTGACCGGTCTCATTTAACGCCTGTAGAGAAATATTCATTATTCTAAACTCCATCGCTCGAAAAACGGTATTTTTCCCAAATTATAAAGTGCTACACACTACATATGTGTGTTCTCAACATCATTACGCTGCGTGAGCTGCATTGGAGGAGAAAAGAGATCGTTATTAAAGAAAAATTTCCTGAGGCGGCTCTGGCCTTCAACCCCATCACAACATCATTCCCTTTCACTTCGAAATTAGAACACTGAATCAAAAAGCTTTTAATATTACTAGTCATGGGGAAACAGCTTATTTTTACTTCAATTGGATCTGGTAACCTATGTTTTCAAGGTATTTCGGAACTGTTCCCCATTCCAATATAAGGTATAAGAATCCCCATAAAAATTTAGTATATCGGATGAGTGGAGTGACCTAGAGGGTGAAAAAAGAGAAGCACCAGTTTGATGAGTCTCTCAGGCTCTGCCTGCTTGCGCAACCAAAGCACTGCTCTTCTCATGCGACCAGTCGGCCAGAAGATATCACATGGCCTGGAAACCACAAGAATCTACTTCTCTTTTCCTTTCACTCTCGTCTTTTACCTCATAAGGGGGGACCCTTATGTGAATTATTTTCAAACTTTTCATCTCATAAAATTGGAAATTGAAAAAAATTTCCAGATGTAAGGCAAGTATCTGTATACAAAAATTTCCGCTTCCGGCGGGCGTCTGTTGGATTTTCGGACCAACTAAAAAACCCCTGCTCATGACGCTTTTCCCTAAATTGCTCAACACTATTTTGCACACCTTATAAGACTAACGTTGTGTGAGTGAAGCCTTGTCGCGCTGATCTGAGGAGTCGGGCAAGAAGAAGAGGAGGGCCGACGATGGACAAGACGACCACGAGCAGTGCAAAGAGGAGGCAACTGAGAAGGGCGTTGAGGCAGATGCAGAGAAGGAGAGGAGTGGCGCGTGGACGGTGGAGGGAGGGAGGGACACTCCAGTGAGGAGATGGGGTACAGGCCGGCGCCTTCTCTTCCATACTCCTTCCCCCCTTACCTTTCCCTTGCCATCGTGGACATCTGGAAGCAGAATCGATTCTACCAACTCATTTCACACCACTCATGAGCTATTCACATCAGCGCTTTTCAAACGCACTCACGCGAGGAAAACAGCCTTTCATTTTTCACTCAGAATCGTCGTTTCCTGTCACTCCATTAGTTCGAGTAATAATTGAAAAATAAGACTAAGAGTACACAGAAACATTGAATTATTCTTTCAGCGGCATAGAACATTTGCAAAGCTTCAAGACACAGGAGTAAAAAGGCGTTGTATCAAAAAGGGTTCGGATCGAGATGTACAGCACTGAGCAGCACAAAAATGGGCAACACAACATATTTTCGCAAGTTTTAAGATTAAACTTTTTTTGAGACGGGCCGTTTAGAACAAACATCATTTGAAACGTAGCGAAGGCCTTTTTCCTGGTCTTAATGAAATGAGAGGAATCGTGGAGCAAAGAAACGGAACACCCCCATCCCGGAGACATGAATACATACGATTAGAAAGGAATTACGGCCTGCGTTGGTCTTGCACTGAACGGCAGCAAAAAAATTTCGCCACGCATTTACATAGTGCAAAACTCTTTCCACATGTGATAAAATCTTTAAAAAAAACTGCGTTTTAAAGATGAAGCTCGGCTCATTGAACTTTGAGAGTGAACAATAAAACACGTCGTAATCTGAAAGAATGAGTTCCATCTCAATAGATTTAGTTCGAGAAGCTACACGATGGGTAAGAACTGGTTTCAGCTACACGATGGGTAAGAACTGGTTTCAGCTACACGATGGGTAAGAACTGGTTTCAGCTACACGATGGGTAAGAACTGGTTTCAGCTACACGATGGGTAAGAACTGGTTTCAGCTACACGATGGGTAAGAACTGGTTTCAGCTACACGATGGGTAAGAACTGGTTTCAGCTACACGATGGGTAAGAACTGGTTTCAGCTACACGATGGGTAAGAACTGGTTTCAGCTACACGATGGGTAAGAACTGGTTTCAGCTACACGATGGGTAAGAACTGGTTTCAGCTACATGTGTAGTATGAAAAAAATGTGCGACTTCGGCCGTTTCAATTGCAATAAATAAATTGCATGAGAAGAGCCGCTTGCGTGTGATGAATTACTGGAAAAAGAGGAACTTCTTCGAGGAAAGGAGAGAGATGGGGAATACAATACTCTAATTAATAGAGAAGACTACAACATTACTATGTCATCTCTCTCCCGTGAAGAGATTCACTACAAAGAAAGAACATTCAATAAACATGCGAGTGTCTGAAACATGGAAGAAGCGCATTCTATAATCAGTTGTCGAGGGGGTTGGCTGATAAATAAGAGAAGAAAGAGCAACTCAGTCCCTTCAGCTCAGATCTTGTTAGGAGAGGGAGAGGAAGAAAGTACTGATAAAGAGCAGAACGAAAAGTGGTCTTATTCTTAACTTGAGTCTCCTCTCTCGAAGGCAACAAGAAAAATAGAATCTTTTCTTCTGCTTTTTCTTCCTCCTCATAGAAAAAGCAGAGTAATGATGAAGATACGAGAAATGGGCCATTACTAAAGCACGCCGTGCACGCACGCACGCTGCACGCCAAATCATTACTAATGCACGCTGTGTCTATTCGAAAATTCTTAATTCCGCCCCATTCACGGCGTGGATTAGTAATGATTTAGCGTGCAGCGTGTGTGTACAGCGTGCAAGCGTGCACAGCGAGCACGGCGTGCTTAATGGCCGAGAAATGAGGAGTAAGCTTTCTCGACCGAAGAATAAAAACGAATACCGTACCTATGCAGTACGAGAACTCATTAATACTTTTAGTAAACTGATGGTTATGCATAATTAAAATGGAAAAAATGCTTTTACATGTATTCTACTGAAGCCTTCATTTGTTTTTCAGGAATGGAAGAAGCGGAGAGCAATCTCTTCCAGGGGCCGATCGTTCTAAAGCATGAGATTGATCCCCGAATGGTTAGTTGGAAAATAATCATTTGAAATAATAACTGTTAGTTTTCTAATAATGAATTCATTTTTGATGATGCATGAAGCGGAACTGACTGAAGAGCAGAAATGGAGACTGGAGCACATTAAGCTACATGAGAAGCACAAAGGACACGAGGTGAATACTTCCATATCTTTATGTTTTGGTCGTCATTTAATTAACGGAGTATAAAGACAGCTGTTTTTGGTTAAAACTATTCACCTTGCAGGCGATGCATTTCGAAATGCTAATGATCCTCATCCTTGCTCTCGTGATTGGTCAAATTTGTCTTGTTAAATGGAAGCAACATCATTTCAAATCTTATCAGGTTAAATTTTTTTAGTTGAAAAATAACAAAAATTTAGGTTCTCAAAAAGTATTCAAGTTATAATTAAAACTTCATAAAGTACTATTTCATTTACTGCAATTTCAAAATTTTGTTTTGATCTTCTGGTTCCTTAAACAAGTTATTCATTATCTCGAAACACAATTATTTTTTTTTTCAAAGTTGTTATTCGTAGCTGGCAAACTTGTAATTAGTCCGGCAAATTTACCTAGTGTTAAATTTTAGTTGCGGGGGAGGAGTTTTGTTTTTAGTGTGGCCTCGTTAGCGTTACACTTTTTAGAACGGCTTCGTTAGCGTAGCATTTGCCTAAGCCTAATTGTAAGCGAAAAAACAGTGAATAATAGCTGAAAATAAAAAAAACAGTGAATAATAGCTGAAAATAAAAAAACAGTGAATAATAGCTGAAAACATCTAAGCCAATTAACTTGATAAGACTGGATAAAACTACAATCTTGTAGCTCTTTGTTCCATACGAGCTCGTTCCTAAACCGTACGGCTTCGTTAGCATACATTTGAACTGAGCCTAAGCGAGAAAATCAGTTAAAAGTAACCTGAACCCCCAAGTATGAAAGTGTCATTAATCCATTTAGTGTATCTATTCTATCAGAAAATTTCATTTCACTTGCTTACTTAGTTCATAATAATATTGCTTTCAAATAGTATTGTAAAGGACATTTTTAGTTTGAAGCTCAAGAGAGATTTATTCTCTGGATTTGAAGTTTAGGGAGTATTATGATTTTCCATAGTTTTACATGTACTTTTAAGAAAAGGAGTTTTTATTTATCCTCTTACTCTACATGTCTTTTTCATTCCTTATACTTTATTACTCTTTTAAATAGTAATTTAAGTGTTATAAATGAGAATGTTACAGGCAGCGACGTTTTTGGGTTTGTGGATAATTCCGGCGGTGATTTGTCTGCAGCGAAGTTGGTATCGATTTCTGATGAGTTGGAGTCTCTTCAGCGTCTGTTCCTTCTTCATATATCGTAAGACCAACCAGCCCCACATCTCAGGCAGAACTCCCAGGTAATTTCCTTCTTCATATATCGTAAGACCAACCAGCCCCACATCTCAGGCAGAACTCCCAGGTAATTTCCTTCTTCATATATCGTAAGACCAACCAGCCCCACATCTCAGGCAGAACTCCCAGGTAATTTCCTTCTTCATATATCGTAAGACCAACCAGCCCCACATCTCAGGCAGAACTCCCAGGTAATTTCCTTCTTCATATATCGTAAGACCAACCAGCCCCACATCTCAGGCAGAACTCCCAGGTAATTTCCTTCTTCATATATCGTAAGACCAACCAGCCCCACATCTCAGGCAGAACTCCCAGGTAATTTCCTTCTTCATATATCGTAAGACCAACCAGCCCCACATCTCAGGCAGAACTCCCAGGTTATTTCCTTCTTCATATATCGTAAGACCAACCAGCCCCACATCTCAGGCAGAACTCCCAGGTAATTTCCTTCTTCATATATCGTAAGACCAACCAGCCCCATATCTCAGGTAGAACTCCCAGGTTATTTCCTTCTTCATATATCGTAAGACCAACCAGCCCCACATCTCAGGCAGAACTCCCAGGTAATTTCCTTCTTCATATATCGTAAGACCAACCAGCCCCACATCTCAGGCAGAACTCCCAGGTAATTTCCTTCTTCATATATCGTAAGACCAACCAGCCCCACATCTCAGGCAGAACTCCCAGGTAATTTCCTTCTTCATATATCGTAAGACCAACCAGCCCCACATCTCAGGCAGAACTCCCAGGTAATTTCCTTCTTCATATATCGTAAGACCAACCAGCCCCATATCTCAGGTAGAACTCCCAGGTTATTTCCTTCTTCATATATCGTAAGACCAACCAGCCCCACATCTCAGGCAGAACTCCCAGGTAATTTCCTTCTTCATATATCGTAAGACCAACCAGCCCCACATCTCAGGCAGAACTCCCAGGTAATTTCCTTCTTCATATATCGTAAGACCAACCAGCCCCATATCTCAGGTAGAACTCCCAGGTTATTTCCTTCTTCATATATCGTAAGACCAACCAGCCCCACATCTCAGGCAGAACTCCCAGGTAATTTCCTTCTTCATATATCGTAAGACCAACCAGCCCCACATCTCAGGCAGAACTCCCAGGTAATTTCCTTCTTCATATATCGTAAGACCAACCAGCCCCATATCTCAGGTAGAACTCCCAGGTTATTTCCTTCTTCATATATCGTAAGACCAACCAGCCCCACATCTCAGGCAGAACTCCCAGGTAATTTCCTTCTTCATATATCGTAAGACCAACCAGCCCCACATCTCAGGCAGAACTCCCAGGTAATTTCCTTCTTCATATATCGTAAGACCAACCAGCCCCACATCTCAGGCAGAACTCCCAGGTAATTTCCTTCTTCATATATCGTAAGACCAACCAGCCCCACATCTCAGGCAGAACTCCCAGGTAATTTCCTTCTTCATATATCGTAAGACCAACCAGCCCCATATCTCAGGTAGAACTCCCAGGTTATTTCCTTCTTCATATATCGTAAGACCAACCAGCCCCACATCTCAGGCAGAACTCCCAGGTAATTTCCTTCTTCATATATCGTAAGACCAACCAGCCCCACATCTCAGGCAGAACTCCCAGGTAATTTCCTTCTTCATATATCGTAAGACCAACCAGCCCCATATCTCAGGTAGAACTCCCAGGTTATTTCCTTCTTCATATATCGTAAGACCAACCAGCCCCACATCTCAGGCAGAACTCCCAGGTAATTTCCTTCTTCATATATCGTAAGACCAACCAGCCCCACATCTCAGGCAGAACTCCCAGGTAATTTCCTTCTTCATATATCGTAAGACCAACCAGCCCCATATCTCAGGTAGAACTCCCAGGTTATTCCCTTCTTCATATATCGTAAGACCAACCAGCCCCACATCTCAGGCAGAACTCCCAGGTAATTTCCTTCTTCATATATCGTAAGACCAACCAGCCCCACATCTCAGGCAGAACTCCCAGGTAATTTCCTTCTTCATATATCGTAAGACCAACCAGCCCCACATCTCAGGCAGAACTCCCAGGTAATTTCCTTCTTCATATATCGTAAGACCAACCAGCCCCACATCTCAGGCAGAACTCCCAGGTAATTTCCTTCTTCATATATCGTAAGACCAACCAGCCCCACATCTCAGGCAGAACTCCCAGGTAATTTCCTTCTTCATATATCGTAAGACCAACCAGCCCCACATCTCAGGCAGAACTCCCAGGTAATTTCCTTCTTCATATATCGTAAGACCAACCAGCCCCACATCTCAGGCAGAACTCCCAGGTAATTTCCTTCTTCATATATCGTAAGACCAACCAGCCCCACATCTCAGGCAGAACTCCCTGGTAATTTCCTTCTTCATATATCGTAAGACCAACCAGCCCCACATCTCAGGCAGAACTCCCAGGTAATTTCCTTCTTCATATATCGTAAGACCAACCAGCCCCACATCTCAGGCAGAACTCCCAGGTAATTTCCTTCTTCATATATCGTAAGACCAACCAGCCCCACATCTCAGGCAGAACTCCCAGGTAATTTCCTTCTTCATATATCGTAAGACCAACCAGCCCCACATCTCAGGCAGAACTCCCAGGTAATTTCCTTCTTCATATATCGTAAGACCAACCAGCCCCACATCTCAGGCAGAACTCCCAGGTAATTTCCTTCTTCATATATCGTAAGACCAACCAGCCCCATATCTCAGGTAGAACTCCCAGGTTATTTCCTTCTTCATATATCGTAAGACCAACCAGCCCCACATCTCAGGCAGAACTCCCAGGTAATTTCCTTCTTCATATATCGTAAGACCAACCAGCCCCACATCTCAGGCAGAACTCCCAGGTAATTTCCTTCTTCATATATCGTAAGACCAACCAGCCCCATATCTCAGGTAGAACTCCCAGGTTATTTCCTTCTTCATATATCGTAAGACCAACCAGCCCCACATCTCAGGCAGAACTCCCAGGTAATTTCCTTCTTCATATATCGTAAGACCAACCAGCCCCACATCTCAGGCAGAACTCCCAGGTAATTTCCTTCTTCATATATCGTAAGACCAACCAGCCCCACATCTCAGGCAGAACTCCCAGGTAATTTCCTTCTTCATATATCGTAAGACCAACCAGCCCCACATCTCAGGCAGAACTCCCAGGTAATTTCCTTCTTCATATATCGTAAGACCAACCAGCCCCACATCTCAGGCAGAACTCCCAGGTAATTTCCTTCTTCATATATCGTAAGACCAACCAGCCCCACATCTCAGGCAGAACTCCCAGGTAATTTCCTTCTTCATATATCGTAAGACCAACCAGCCCCACATCTCGGGCAGAACTCCCAGGTAATTTCCTTCTTCATATATCGTAAGACCAACCAGCCCCACATCTCAGGCAGAACTCCCAGGTAATTTCCTTCTTCATATATCGTAAGACCAACCAGCCCCACATCTCAGGCAGAACTCCCAGGTAATTTCCTTCTTCATATATCGTAAGACCAACCAGCCCCACATCTCAGGCAGAACTCCCAGGTAATTTCCTTCTTCATATATCGTAAGACCAACCAGCCCCACATCTCAGGCAGAACTCCCAGGTAATTTCCTTCTTCATATATCGTAAGACCAACCAGCCCCACATCTCAGGCAGAACTCCCAGGTAATTTCCTTCTTCATATATCGTAAGACCAACCAGCCCCACATCTCAGGCAGAACTCCCAGGTAATTTCCTTATTCATATATCGTAAGACCAACCAGCCCCACATCTCAGGCAGAACTCCCAGGTAATTTCCTTCTTCATATATCGTAAGACCAACCAGCCCCACATCTCAGGCAGAACTCCCAGGTAATTTCCTTCTTCATATATCGTAAGACCAACCAGCCCCATATCTCAGGCAGAACTCCCAGGTAATTTCCTTCTTCATATATCGTAAGACCAACCAGCCCCACATCTCAGGCAGAACTCCCAGGTAATTTCCTTCTTCATATATCGTAAGACCAACCAGCCCCACATCTCAGGCAGAACTCCCAGGTTATTTCCTTCTTCATATATCGTAAGACCAACCAGCCCCACATCTCAGGCAGAACTCCCAGGTTATTTCCTTCTTCATATATCGTAAGACCAACCAGCCCCATATCTCAGGCAGAACTCCCAGGTAATTTCCTTCTTCATATATAGTAAGACCAACCAGCCCCACATCTCAGGCAGAACTCCCAGGTAATTTCCTTCTTCATATATCGTAAGACCAACCAGCCCCACATCTCAGGCAGAACTTCCAGGTAATTTCCTTCTTCATATATCGTAAGACCAACCAGCCCCACATCTCAGGCAGAACTCCCAGGTAATTTCCTTCTTCATATATCGTAAGACCAACCAGCCCCACATCTCAGGCAGAACTCCCAGGTAATTTCCTTCTTCATATATCGTAAGACCAACCAGCCCCACATCTCAGGCAGAACTCCCAGGTAATTTCCTTCTTCATATATCGTAAGACCAACCAGCCCCACATCTCAGGCAGAACTCCCAGGTTATTTCCTTCTTCATATATCGTAAGACCAACCAGCCCCACATCTCAGGCAGAACTCCCAGGTAATTTCCTTCTTCATATATCGTAAGACCAACCAGCCCCACATCTCAGGCAGAACTCCCAGGTAATTTCCTTCTTCATATATCGTAAGACCAACCAGCCCCACATCTCAGGCAGAACTCCCAGGTAATTTCCTTCTTCATATATCGTAAGACCAACCAGCCCCATATCTCAGGCAGAACTCCCAGGTAATTTCCTTCTTCATATATCGTAAGACCAACCAGCCCCATATCTCAGGCAGAACTCCCAGGTAATTTCCTTCTTCATATATCGTAAGACCAACCAGCCCCACATCTCAGGCAGAACTCCCAGGTAATTTCCTTCTTCATATATCTTAAGACCAACCAGCCCCACATCTCAGGCAGAACTCCCAGGTTATTTCCTTCTTCATATATCGTAAGACCAACCAGCCCCACATCTCAGGCAGAACTCGCAGGTTATTTCCTTCTTCATATATCGTAAGACCAACCAGCCCCATATCTCAGGCAGAACTCCCAGGTAATTTCCTTCTTCATATATCGTAAGACCAACCAGCCCCACATCTCAGGCAGAACTCCCAGGTAATTTCCTTCTTCATATATCGTAAGACCAACCAGCCCCACATCTCAGGCAGAACTCCCAGGTAATTTCCTTCTTCATATATCGTAAGACCAACCAGCCCCACATCTCAGGCAGAACTCCCAGGTAATTTCCTTCTTCATATATCGTAAGACCAACCAGCCCCACATCTCAGGCAGAACTCCCAGGTAATTTCCTTCTTCATATATCGTAAGACCAACTAGCCCCACATCTCAGGCAGAACTCCCAGGTAATTTCCTTCTTCATATATCGTAAGACCAACCAGCCCCATATCTCAGGCAGAACTCCCAGGTAATTTCCTTCTTCATATATCGTAAGACCAACCAGCCCCACATCTCAGGCAGAACTCCCAGGTAATTTCCTTCTTCATATATCGTAAGACCAACCAGCCCCACATCTCAGGCAGAACTCCCAGGTAATTTCCTTCTTCATATATCGTAAGACCAACCAGCCCCACATCTCAGGCAGAACTCCCAGGTTATTTCCTTCTTCATATATCGTAAGACCAACCAGCCCCACATCTCAGGCAGAACTCCCAGGTAATTTCCTTCTTCATATATCGTAAGACCAACCAGCCCCATATCTCAGGCAGAACTTCCAGGTAATTTCCTTCTTCATATATCGTAAGACCAACCAGCCCCACATCTCAGGCAGAACTCCCAGGTAATTTCCTTCTTCATATATCGTAAGACCAACCAGCCCCACATCTCAGGCAGAACTCCCAGGTAATTTCCTTCTTCATATATCGTAAGACCAACCAGCCCCACATCTCAGGCAGAACTCCCAGGTAATTTCCTTCTTCATATATCGTAAGACCAACCAGCCCCACATCTCAGGCAGAACTCCCAGGTTATTTCCTTCTTCATATATCGTAAGACCAACCAGCCCCACATCTCAGGCAGAACTCCCAGGTAATTTCCTTCTTCATATATCGTAAGACCAACCAGCCCCACATCTCAGGCAGAACTCCCAGGTAATTTCCTTCTTCATATATCGTAAGACCAACCAGCCCCACATCTCAGGCAGAACTCCCAGGTAATTTCCTTCTTCATATATCGTAAGACCAACCAGCCCCATATCTCAGGCAGAACTCCCAGGTAATTTCCTTCTTCATATATCGTAAGACCAACCAGCCCCATATCTCAGGCAGAACTCCCAGGTAATTTCCTTCTTCATATATCGTAAGACCAACCAGCCCCACATCTCAGGCAGAACTCCCAGGTAATTTCCTTCTTCATATATCTTAAGACCAACCAGCCCCACATCTCAGGCAGAACTCCCAGGTTATTTCCTTCTTCATATATCGTAAGACCAACCAGCCCCACATCTCAGGCAGAACTCGCAGGTTATTTCCTTCTTCATATATCGTAAGACCAACCAGCCCCATATCTCAGGCAGAACTCCCAGGTAATTTCCTTCTTCATATATCGTAAGACCAACCAGCCCCACATCTCAGGCAGAACTCCCAGGTAATTTCCTTCTTCATATATCGTAAGACCAACCAGCCCCACATCTCAGGCAGAACTCCCAGGTAATTTCCTTCTTCATATATCGTAAGACCAACCAGCCCCACATCTCAGGCAGAACTCCCAGGTAATTTCCTTCTTCATATATCGTAAGACCAACCAGCCCCACATCTCAGGCAGAACTCCCAGGTAATTTCCTTCTTCATATATCGTAAGACCAACTAGCCCCACATCTCAGGCAGAACTCCCAGGTAATTTCCTTCTTCATATATCGTAAGACCAACCAGCCCCATATCTCAGGCAGAACTCCCAGGTAATTTCCTTCTTCATATATCGTAAGACCAACCAGCCCCACATCTCAGGCAGAACTCCCAGGTAATTTCCTTCTTCATATATCGTAAGACCAACCAGCCCCACATCTCAGGCAGAACTCCCAGGTAATTTCCTTCTTCATATATCGTAAGACCAACCAGCCCCACATCTCAGGCAGAACTCCCAGGTTATTTCCTTCTTCATATATCGTAAGACCAACCAGCCCCACATCTCAGGCAGAACTCCCAGGTAATTTCCTTCTTCATATATCGTAAGACCAACCAGCCCCATATCTCAGGCAGAACTCCCAGGTAATTTCCTTCTTCATATATCGTAAGACCAACCAGCCCCACATCTCAGGCAGAACTCCCAGGTAATTTCCTTCTTCATATATCGTAAGACCAACCAGCCCCACATCTCAGGCAGAACTCCCAGGTTATTTCCTTCTTCATATATCGTAAGACCAACCAGCCCCACATCTCAGGCAGAACTCCCAGGTTATTTCCTTCTTCATATATCGTAAGACCAACCAGCCCCATATCTCAGGCAGAACTCCCAGGTAATTTCCTTCTTCATATATAGTAAGACCAACCAGCCCCACATCTCAGGCAGAACTCCCAGGTAATTTCCTTCTTCATATATCGTAAGACCAACCAGCCCCACATCTCAGGCAGAACTTCCAGGTAATTTCCTTCTTCATATATCGTAAGACCAACCAGCCCCACATCTCAGGCAGAACTCCCAGGTAATTTCCTTCTTCATATATCGTAAGACCAACCAGCCCCACATCTCAGGCAGAACTCCCAGGTAATTTCCTTCTTCATATATCGTAAGACCAACCAGCCCCACATCTCAGGCAGAACTCCCAGGTAATTTCCTTCTTCATATATCGTAAGACCAACCAGCCCCACATCTCAGGCAGAACTCCCAGGTTATTTCCTTCTTCATATATCGTAAGACCAACCAGCCCCACATCTCAGGCAGAACTCCCAGGTAATTTCCTTCTTCATATATCGTAAGACCAACCAGCCCCACATCTCAGGCAGAACTCCCAGGTAATTTCCTTCTTCATATATCGTAAGACCAACCAGCCCCACATCTCAGGCAGAACTCCCAGGTAATTTCCTTCTTCATATATCGTAAGACCAACCAGCCCCATATCTCAGGCAGAACTCCCAGGTAATTTCCTTCTTCATATATCGTAAGACCAACCAGCCCCATATCTCAGGCAGAACTCCCAGGTAATTTCCTTCTTCATATATCGTAAGACCAACCAGCCCCACATCTCAGGCAGAACTCCCAGGTAATTTCCTTCTTCATATATCTTAAGACCAACCAGCCCCACATCTCAGGCAGAACTCCCAGGTTATTTCCTTCTTCATATATCGTAAGACCAACCAGCCCCACATCTCAGGCAGAACTCGCAGGTTATTTCCTTCTTCATATATCGTAAGACCAACCAGCCCCATATCTCAGGCAGAACTCCCAGGTAATTTCCTTCTTCATATATCGTAAGACCAACCAGCCCCACATCTCAGGCAGAACTCCCAGGTAATTTCCTTCTTCATATATCGTAAGACCAACCAGCCCCACATCTCAGGCAGAACTCGCAGGTTATTTCCTTCTTCATATATCGTAAGACCAACCAGCCCCATATCTCAGGCAGAACTCCCAGGTAATTTCCTTCTTCATAAATCGTAAGACCAACCAGCCCCACATCTCAGGCAGAACTCCCAGGTAATTTCCTTCTTCATATATCGTAAGACCAACCAGCCCCACATCTCAGGCAGAACTCCCAGGTTAATTCCTTCTTCATATATCGTAAGACCAACCAGCCCCACATCTCAGGCAGAACTCCCAGGTAATTTCCTTCTTCATATATCGTAAGACCAACCAGCCCCACATCTCAGGCAGAACTCCCAGGTAATTTCCTTCTTCATAAATCGTAAGACCAACCAGCCCCACATCTCAGGCAGAACTCCCAGGTAATTTCCTTCTTCATATATCGTAAGACCAACCAGCCCCACATCTCAGGCAGAACTCCCAGGTTAATTCCTTCTTCATATATCGTAAGACCAACCAGCCCCACATCTCAGGCAGAACTCCCAGGTAATTTCCTTCTTCATATATCGTAAGACCAACCAGCCCCACATCTCAGGCAGAACTCCCAGGTAATTTCCTTCTTCATATATCGTAAGACCAACCAGCCCCACATCTCAGGCAGAACTCCCAGGTAATTTCCTTCTTCATATATCGTAAGACCAACCAGCCCCACATCTCAGGCAGAACTCCCAGGTAATTTCCTTCTTCATATATCGTAAGACCAACCAGCCCCACATCTCAGGCAGAACTCCCAGGTTATTTCCTTCTTCATATATCGTAAGAGCAACCAGCCCCACATCTCAGGCAGAACTCCCAGGTAATTTCCTTCTTCATATATCGTAAGACCAACCAGCCCCATATCTCAGGCAGAACTCCCAGGTAATTTCCTTCTTCATATATCGTAAGACCAACCAGCCCCACATCTCAGGCAGAACTCCCAGGTAATTTCCTTCTTCATATATCGTAAGACCAACCAGCCCCACATCTCAGGCAGAACTCCCAGGTAATTTCCTTCTTCATATATCGTAAGACCAACCAGCCCCACATCTCAGGCAGAACTCCCAGGTAATTTCCTTCTTCATATATCGTAAGACCAACCAGCCCCACATCTCAGGCAGAACTCCCAGGTTATTTCCTTCTTCATATATCGTAAGACCAACCAGCCCCACATCTCAGGCAGAACTCCCAGGTAATTTCCTTCTTCATATATCGTAAGACCAACCAGCCCCATATCTCAGGCAGAACTCCCAGGTAATTTCCTTCTTCATATATCGTAAGACCAACCAGCCCCACATCTCAGGCAGAACTCCCAGGTAATTTCCTTCTTCATATATCGTAAGACCAACCAGCCCCACATCTCAGGCAGAACTCCCAGGTAATTTCCTTCTTCATATATCGTAAGACCAACCAGCCCCACATCTCAGGCAGAACTCCCAGGTAATTTCCTTCTTCATATATCGTAAGACCAACCAGCCCCACATCTCAGGCAGAACTCCCAGGTAATTTCCTTCTTCATATATCGTAAGACCAACCAGCCCCACATCTCAGGCAGAACTCCCAGGTAATTTCCTTCTTCATATATCGTAAGACCAACCAGCCCCACATCTCAGGCAGAACTCCAAGGTAATTTCCTTCTTCATATATCGTAAGACCAACCAGCCCCACATCTCAGGCAGAACTCCCAGGTAATTTCCTTCTTCATATATCGTAAGACCAACCAGCCCCACATCTCAGGCAGAAATCCCAGGTAATTTCCTTCTTCATATATCGTAAGACCAACCAGCCCCACATCTCAGGCAGAACTCCCAGGTAATTTCCTTCTTCATATATCGTAAGACCAACCAGCCCCATATCTCAGGCAGAACTCCCAGGTAATTTCCTTCTTCATATATCGTAAGACCAACCAGCCCCACATCTCAGGCAGAACTCCCAGGTAATTTCCTTCTTCATATATCGTAAGACCAACCAGTCCCACATCTCAGGCAGAACTCCCAGGTTATTTCCTTCTTCATATATCGTAAGACCAACCAGCCCCACATCTCAGGCAGAACTCCCAGGTAATTTCCTTCTTCATATATCGTAAGACCAACCAGCCCCATATCTCAGGCAGAACTCCCAGGTAATTTCCTTCTTCATATATCGTAAGACCAACCAGCCCCACATCTCAGGCAGAACTCCCAGGTAATTTCCTTCTTCATATATCGTAAGACCAACCAGCCCCACATCTCAGGCAGAACTCCCAGGTAATTTCCTTCTTCATATATCGTAAGACCAACCAGCCCCATATCTCAGGCAGAACTCACAGGTAATTTCCTTCTTCATATATCGTAAGACCAACCAGCCCCACATCTCAGGCAGAACTCCCAGGTAATTTCCTTCTTCATATATCGTAAGACCAACCAGCCCCACATCTCAGGCAGAACTCCCAGGTTATTTCCTTCTTCATATATCGTAAGACCAACCAGCCCCACATCTCAGGCAGAACTCCCAGGTAATTTCCTTCTTCATATATCGTAAGACCAACCAGCCCCACATCTCAGGCAGAACTCCCAGGTAATTTCCTTCTTCATATATCGTAAGACCAACCAGCCCCATATCTCAGGCAGAACTCCCAGGTAATTTCCTTCTTCATATATCGTAAGACCAACCAGCCCCACATCTCAGGCAGAACTCCCAGGTAATTTCCTTCTTCATATATCGTAAGACCAACCAGCCCCACATCTCAGGCAGAACTCCCAGGTAATTTCCTTCTTCATATATCGTAAGACCAACCAGCCCCACATCTCAGGCAGAACTCCCAGGTAATTTCCTTCTTCATATATCGTAAGACCAACCAGCCCCACATCTCAGGCAGAACTCCCAGGTAATTTCCTTCTTCATATATCGTAAGACCAACCAGCCCCACATCTCAGGCAGAACTCCCAGGTAATTTCCTTCTTCATATATCGTAAGACCAACCAGCCCCACATCTCAGGCAGAACTCCCAGGTAATTTCCTTCTTCATATATCGTAAGACCAACCAGCCCCACATCTCAGGCAGAACTCCCAGGTAATTTCCTTCTTCATATATCGTAAGACCAACCAGCCCCACATCTCAGGCAGAACTCCCAGATAATTTCCTTCTTCATATATCGTAAGACCAACCAGCCCCACATCTCAGGCAGAACTCCCAGGTAATTTCCTTCTTCATATATCGTAAGACCATCCAGCCCCACATCTCAGGCAGAACTCCCAGGTAATTTCCTTCTTCATATATCGTAAGACCAACCAGCCCCACATCTCAGGCAGAACTCCCAGGTAATTTCCTTCTTCATATATCGTAAGACCAACCAGCCCCACATCTCAGGCAGAACTCCCAGGTAATTTCCTTCTTCATATATCGTAAGACCAACCAGCCCCACATCTCAGGCAGAACTCCCAGGTAATTTCCTTCTTCATATATCGTAAGACCAACCAGCCCCACATCTCAGGCAGAACTTCCAGGTAATTTCCTTCTTCATATATCGTAAGACCAACCAGCCCCACATCTCAGGCAGAACTCCAAGGTAATTTCCTTCTTCATATATCGTAAGACCAACCAGCCCCACATCTCAGGCAGAACTCCAAGGTAATTTCCTTCTTCATATATCGTAAGACCAACCAGCCCCACATCTCAGGCAGAACTCCCAGGTAATTTCCTTCTTCATATATCGTAAGACCAACCAGCCCCACATCTCAGGCAGAACTCCCAGGTAATTTCCTTCTTCATATATCGTAAGATCAACCAGCCCCACATCTCAGGCAGAACTCCCAGGTAATTTCCTTCTTCATATATCGTAAGACCAACCAGCCCCACATCTCAGGCAGAACTCCCAGGTAATTTCCTTCTTCATATATCGTAAGACCAACCAGCCCCACATCTCAGGCAGAACTCCCAGGTAATTTCCTTCTTCATATATCGTAAGACCAACCAGCCCCACATCTCAGGCAGAACTCCCAGGTAATTTTCGGCGTAAAGAAGTCCACGATGTTTCTCCACTATTTAAGCCGTATTTGAGTTTAACTATTAAAAAACTTGTATGTAGAGGTAATATAATCAGGGGTTAAATAGTCATGTCAGACCTTCCCTCGGCGGCCCTCTGTTTTTCCTAATCATAAGGGGATCCTTATGTGAAACGAAAAATTTTTTTCGCAGGCCTCTGTTTTTTTTTTATAATAAGGGGTGACCGTTACGTGAAAATTTTTTTTGCCGTTTTTGGCGGGCAGGGGTTATTTAGTCATGACAGATTTTCTGTCGGCGGGCCTCTGTGTTCCAAATCTTTAGGGGGGACCCTTATGTGAAAAAAGGTAAGGGGGACCCTTATGTGAGAAAAAAAAGAAGAAAAAAATTTTCACCCCTAAGGGGGGACCCTTATGTGAAAAAAAATTTTCGCCTTTGGCGGGCGTCTGTCCCTTTTTCTTTCACACTAAAAAACCCCTGTTGGCGGGCGTCTGTACCTCTTTCTTGCACACTAAAAACCTCTGAATATAATAAGTGTAATGATTCATGATTCTAGCCTGGCATAGCCTATGATCTTCTTCACTTTTCTATAAATAAAAAACGTCGACTGATACGAGCGGATGGCTCAGAAGAGAGAAGAAAAGAGAGAGTGATTGAGCAATGAAATACATCAACAATGTTAAATTCGCACACTTCTCATTCCATTAGGCCTCCGTTTGAACAAATTCTTTTTAATAGTGTTTATGAAAAGTGCAGGTAAACTAGGCAATTGACAAATGAAGGGCAAGTGACTACAGTATTCAAAGTAAATTCTATATTGGGTTGTTGTTGTTGTTGTTTGCCCGATGGTGCTCTCCGGACGAGATAACGAGGCTTCATTTTCCAAACTCAGAAGACGATAAGCACTCACTCACAAATTCTCTTTTTCTTTTTTTCTTCCTTTCCGCTTTCCAATTTTTTTAAATAATATGGAAATATACCTAATCGCTAGGAACTAAAACTTAGTCATGTTTATATTGCCGGTAAACTATGATGTCGATCAGGCATGGAAAGTGGTCGGAGTTCAGTTTGTTGAGTGTTGACCAATTGCAATCAATGGCTATCTCGTTCGAGGCGAATGTGATGCCCGGTGACGAGTTTTGTCTTGTTGGCGTTTTTGAGTTGTTGAGGCATATAACTTCGTTGTCTTCCAAGAAATCTCCGAGTTCGTCCCCTCTGTTATCCTCTTGTCCTTCGCTCCAGACTTCGTTGTGCGCATTGAAGTCTCCTCCGATGATATAAGGTTATTTCTGCATGAATAGGCGGTCCATGTTTGGCTTGTAGGCGATGGGACACGATGAGCGAGGCGGGATGTACACGTTTGCTTGTAGGCGATGGGACACGATGAGCGAGGCGGGATGTACACGTTTGCTTGTAGGCGATGGGACACGATGAGCGAGGCGGGATGTACACGTTTGCGACAGTCAGTTCGCGATGGGACACGATGAGCGAGGCGGGATGTACACGTTTGCGACAGTCAGTTCGCCAAGAGCTGTAGGTATTTCGACGACGATACTCTGCTGTGTTGTCCGATTTCAAAGTTGCGGTGCAGGTATAGGGAATGTCTTCCCTTAATATTGTTACAAGGCCTCCTCCGGATCTTGTGCGGTCTTTCCTGAGCATGGTGTATCCACTTATGTTAGGGGTCCTTGCGTCTTTGTCCAGTTTGCTTTCTTGGATGAGGGCTATGTGTATTCCTTGTTCATGCATGAGATCCTCTAGTTCGCTTATGCGGCTTCTTATTCCGTTCGCGTTCCAATAGAGGAGACGGGCGGGGCATTCTGGGTTATTCTTACGCATTTGTAACATCTCCAATTATCATTCCATTCATTGAACGAGTTTAGAGCCGAGCATCTTAAGTGAGTCCATTTGGAGCACTTGTTACCTTCACGCTATTTGAGGCCGCGCTATGGTTACAAACGGTACATGTCCAACGAGTGACTGGGCCTGGATTCGGTTCTGTTCCAGCGATTTGCAAAAGAGTACGGATCTGGGACGCTGGATGCGCCCGATCCGTTAGAGAAAAAAAAAGTGAGATTGGGCGGGAGCCGCTCTCTCGTGTGTCACGTTTGGGAGATTTCAGTGGGAATTTGTGTGTGAGGATCCTTTGGATCCGTGAAGTCCTCTCGGGCTTCCCGTCCAAAGTCGCACCCCGTGTAGGCGATTCTCGTCGCGACCTTCTATATTGGGTCACATACTTAACATATAGTGGTCTCGTTCCTAAGCCTGCGGCCTCTTCAGCGTAACCTTTACCCAAGCCTGAGCGAAAAAAACAACAATAATAAAAAAACTCGAAAGTTTGAGCCAGATCGAAAAAGCAGTATAAAAAAACTAAAATCTAAATTACAATGAATAGAAAACTCAAGAAGTTGCCTGAATACTGTAGTCACTCACCCTTCATTTGTCATTTGCCGGTAAACTATGAAGTCAGGAGTTGGTAGGATACACTTTGGGCGATTTGCCATGTTGCAGGTTGGTCTACCGATGGTTCCTCTTCCTCCACAAGTTGAGTTATGGCCTTGGCGTTGTGGGTTACATTGTAATGATGTGCACCCTAATGGGATTCAACCTCATATTCAATCTCAAGACGAATGATTGCATGGACTTTGGTCAGTACAGTATACCCATGTGATCGTGGTAGGAAAAGACGTATAACTAAGAGAAAATGCTGTAATGTTATGTTGATATGAGATATAACGATAAGAAATAATATTGTGTATTTGGGAACTTCTTGAAAACAATTTCAAAAAAAAATCACACATCGGCTACTTTTTATCTCTTTATTTCGCTCTCTTTCGATAATTATCTTTCTCGGTTTTTAGAACAGATCGCAGTGATTTTAGCGCGTTTTGAGATCATGCTATGTTTGCAGGCGTTCTGCTACTGTTCTACGGTTTGTACTACGGAGTGCTGGGTCGTGATCTCGCTCATATCAGCACTGATCTCATGGCTTGTCGTATTGGGGTCAGGCTGATTTTAAAATTTAAAAAAAAGTAAAATTGTTTGTTAAACTCTGCAAATATGAAGTGATTAGCTGCAAAACTCAATGTCATCTTCGTTCATGTTGAAGATCTTCGGGTATTGAAGAGAGTTGAAAAAAATTAATAAAAAGAGTTTTTTAGTATTACACATCGGAAGGACTTCCGAAAAAGATTCTGGAAGCTCACGTCTGTGGAGTCTGTGGCGGGGGATTAGATGGAGACGAGGTTCGTTACCAGTCTGTGGCCGGGGATTAGATGGAGACGAGGTTCGTTACCAGTCTGGCGGGGAATTAGATGGAGACGAGGTTCGTTCCCAGTCTGTGGCGGGGGATTAGTTGGAGACGAGGTTCGTTCCCAGTCTGTGGCGGGGGATTAGATGGAGACGAGGTTCGTTCCCAGTCTGTGGCGGGGGATTAGATGGAGACGAGGTTCGTTCCCATTCTGTGGCGGGGGATTAGATGGAGACGAGGTTCGTTCACAGTCTGTGGCGGGGCATTAGATGGAGACGAGGTTCTTTCCCAGTCTGTGGCGGGGGATTAGACGAAGACGAAGTTCGTTTCCAAATACACTCCTTAATGGTTTCATGTTGTTTTCTGTGTAGACGCGAGTCAATAGTGTGATGTTAAAGTTTTCTTATCATTGTCTTCATGGCCAAATCCAAACCTTATTCGTAAGTTTTCAATGCTTTCAATACTACTTGCAAGCAGGCAAAATATAGTTTTTGTACACTATCAGTTTGGCCGATAAAAAAACGTAGATTTGTAAGGAATCTGATTCATTAAGATCTGAAGATTCTATGATTATTAAACGGAAGAGAAAAAGCGAATAGTGCGAAGAGAGAGAGAGAGAGTGAGTGAGAGAGTGAGAGAGTGAGTGAGTGAGTGAGTGAGTGAGTGAGTGAGTGAGTGAGTGAGTGAGTGAGTGAGTGAGTGAGTGAGTGAGTGAGTGAGAGAGAGAGTGATGAAATGAGGTCACAGCAACACTCTGTTCTATATCAACAGCAAAAGAGGCATGTAGATCGAAAAGGTTACTTATGCAAAAAAACGAAATTTTAAAGAAAATTTTAAGTGCATGCGGTATATAAAAAAGATTGCCTCACAAACAGAGAAATTGTAGCTGGCTTTTTTGAGGAGCACATGTTTTCGCGCATAGATTTTACCATCACTGTGGGATAGAGAAAGACCGTGCACGCTATCCCAGTAGTGGGTGAGATGTTGCAGGGGTCACGGTATCCCAGTAGTGGGTGAGATGTTGCAGGGGTCCAGGTATCCCAGTAGTGGGTGAGATGTTGCAGGGGTCACGGTATCCCAGTAGTGGGTGAGATGTTACAGGGGTCACGGTATCCATGTAGTGGGTGAGATGTTGCAGGGGTCCAGGTATCCCAGTAGTGGGTGAGATGTTGCAGGGGTCACGGTATCCCAGTAGTGGGTAAGATGTTACAGGGGTCACGGTATCCCAGTAGTGGGTGAGTTGTTGCAGGGGTCACGGTATCCCAGTAGTGGGTAAGATGTTGCAGGGGTCACGGTATCCATGTAGTGGGAGAGATGTTGTATGGGGTCCAGGTATCCCAGTAGTGGGTGAGATGTTGCAGGGGTCACGGTATCCCAGTAGTGGGTAAGATGTTACAGGGGTCACGGTATCCCAGTAGTGGGTGAGTTGTTGCAGGGGTCACGGTATCCCAGTAGTGGGTGAGATGTAGCAGGGGTCACGTTATCCCAATAGTGGATGAGATGTTGCAGGGGTCACGGTGTCCCAGTAGTGGGTGAGATGTTGCAGGGTTCACGGTATCCCAGTAGTGGGTGAGATGTTGCAGGGGTCACGGTATCCCAGTAGTGGGTGAGATGTTGCAGGAATCACGGTATCCCAGTGGTGGGTGAGATGTGGCTGGGGTCACGGTATCCCAGTAGTGGGTGAGATGTTGCTGGGGTCACGGTATCCGAGTAGTGGGTGAGATGTTGCAGGGGTCATCGGATGATGAAGAGACGTACAAGTTGTCCTGCGGGCATGTTTTCCATGAGTTCTGCATCCGGGGATGGATTGTAGTGGGAAAGATGCAGACTTGTCCCTACTGCAAGGAAAAGGTCGACCTCAAAAGAATGTTCAAGAACCCGTCAGTTTGCTGCATTCCATATCTTTAGCATGTTTTTTTTAGTGTGCAAGAAAAAGATACAGACGCCTGCCGGAAGCGGAAAATTTTTTTACATGAGGGTCCCCTCTTACGATTTTACGATTTTTCAAACAGAGACGTGCGCTTGGAGAAAAAAGTTTTAGAATATTAACCTGACTTTATGTTGTGGCAGGTTCGTTTCTCGAGTCCCCCTTATGTTTTTTTTTTACAAAAACAAACACCCGCAAAAAAAAGTGTTTCTTTTCACATAAGGGTCCCCCCTTGTGATTTGAAAAAAACAGAGCCCCGCCGACAGAGGTTCTTACATGACAATTTAACTCCTGATCTTTAGTCGGTTATACTTTATTCAAATATTAGTTTTTTTATACTTAGAGCCATAAGAACTATAAGCTTAGTTTGATGGCTCATCCAAAAACTATACGGTATTTTATAGAGGCAAGGGGAGAAGTTCAATGAATTTTTAGTATTCTTTTGAGTCACAGACGAAGATGTTACTTTAACTCACAGATTTTTGGAGAGATCATTGACTTGAGATTATTGCCGAGATCATAAGAACAATACATATAAACTAGGTCGTTATTTAAGTAACAGAAAGTAGAGTACGATATCAGTCATTCGGCAAATGATGAGACAATGGTATATTTCCAGATGGGAGAAGCCGCATGTGTTCTATGGACAACTACTAGACTGGATACGGTATCTAGTGGCCTGGCAGCCACTCATCATTTTCTGCGTACAAGCCATTAGCAAGTGGCTTGGATTAGAATAGAATTGTCGCATATTATCATTATCTCAATTCATTGTTTCGGGCGTAATATATCTATTGGGTGCAATATACTAATAAGAAAGAGCTTACAGTGTTGCCAATCTGTTGATTTCACTCCGGTAAGATTCCATGTGATTATTTTTCCGAGTGAGCATTATGTTGTCTGAGCCAGTCATTAATTTCTTGCCAGTTCTTTAATTATCTTAACCGTAGTTCCGAAGTTTACCGATTATGTTTGCAAATGGGAAAGATATTTTTTGAAGGGTGACTTTCTGGTTTACTGAGTTGTACCATTGATTTTTGTTCTGAATTATACGATCAAGTGACAATAAATCGCTCTTTTTCTCTGTACTTTGGAAACGAAACACGTCAAATACGTAAGTTTACTTTGTATACCCAAGTCTTTTTTCTCTTGAAAACTAACTTTTTTCGAAATATAAGCGAAAAAGAACCGCATTTCCAGATCCTTCAATAGTCTGCACATATATGGATCCTTCTCTCAAGAAGTTTGCGTTTCAATTATATTAATTTTGAGTTTCTAAATTTGATGGAATTTGTTCTCTCTGAAAAACGTACAATATTTGTTCAAAAAACTATGATTTCAAAAAAAAAGAAAACTTTTTTGTTTTTGATTTTTAATTTTCTTAATACTCTTTAAACTAGTTAAATTCGTCACAGTTTTTCACAGAATATATGATTTGTGCAGACAGTTTGGACTGATTCTGAAGGGTAAAAGGGAGGAAAAGAAGACCCCCATCGTGAAGGCTCCCGCTCTATTTGACAGCGATGAAGACGAAGAAGAAAAAGTTAGTCTCATTCTCTCTGCGGTTAAACTCGCATCTGACTCTCTCTGTCTTCAGTTGGACGTCAGCGGGAGCTCCACATCTGCGCAAACGATTCGCTTAAAGAAGCAGGCGGAGAGAATGCATGAGGTGGCAATGGCCGAAGACCCTACCATCTTCGACTACGACGCCAGTTATGAGCAAGATGAGAAGATACGCAATCAGAAAGTCAGTATGGCAGAGGAAGTTATGCCTGTAAGAATCAAGTTCACGAATGACGCAAGAGGAGGAAGTCACTTATTAGAACAAAGTGTGTAGATCAAGAAGACTAATCATGAGGGAACAGCAGACTTTGAAGAGACCAAAAGCGTCCGATATAAAATAGAGAACGCATATTTTGTATTAATAGCCTTTTTTGAAAAGCTCTTAGATTTGCGCATAGACTTCACCCACAGTGCGGGTCAAAGAAACACACTGGGGTGAACATCAGAAGGGCTCAAGAAGATAAAGCTCAGGTATATCTTTAAGACGATAGCATCCGATTCATATGATGTGCTGCAGATAGTGGAGCAGAAGGCGAAGGACAAGTTGAGGCAATCGAAGTATGCGCAAGAGATCTTAAAGGCGCATCAGAGGAGACAATTGGGGCAGCAGAGCAGAGAGGAGAGGCAGCAGCAGAAGGAACGTGAACAGGAAAACGGTCAGCTTCATCTTCGCCTTTTTTTCCAGGATGAATCCATCTCGGCTCTTAGGATTGATATATTTATTGGCTAATATTATATATATTATTATATTAGCTTCTGATAGAATTGAATTTGTTTAGAATCGATTCTTCATTGGAAAGTTGCATAAAGTTTTCGTTTTAACAACAAAAAATTTTTTTCAGGAGAGTTCGCGGATAAAGAAACATTCGTCACGGGAGCCTACCGTAAGCAAATGGAAGAAGTCGCCAAGTTCAGAGAAGACGAAGCGTACGAAGCCATGTTTGATAGAGTGAGAATTTTTTTGTTTTTGTTCATGAGTTAATTTGTTAGTGATCTGCATTTGCCGAAAACTCGAGAAAATGGTTAATACGGGCGAGAAAGTTATAATACGGTAATTGTGGAGAGACAGAAAAGAGTAAAAGTTTGAAGAAACAAGAAGGTGTTGAGGCGATAAAAAAAGAATAGCGAGCAAAAGATGCAAAGTACTTGAGGAACAGGGAACATTTTCTCTTTTGTGGTGACCTTTGAATGGAATAGAAAGCTGGGTGGAGTGTTTTAGGATGAAAAGTTAGTTTTTATAGTTTAGCTATGAGTAATTGTTGAATTCTCATGATATAGGATAGCATAACTACGCTTCATTCTCGCTATCGAGCACGTTGAAGGATATCATTTGAATTTCTGCAGACGTAGTTAGATAAATATCCCAGGTTTCTCGACAATTCGTGTTAACTATAATTAAACCGGTAAAAATAACATAGTTTTTTGAGGTGGGAACTCTGAAGAGCTATGTTTTGAGGAAAGTAAAGAAAACAGTGATAATATTCCTTTTTTAAACTTGCAAGCTAAAAAGGCGTACCCGGTGCTGATGCCAACGAAGGTTGCAGTTGACAGGTGTGGAGAAGCAGAAGGTTTGGCAGGCCGGCCTGTCCCGGACACTTCTCTCCCAGTTGGCCAGGGACGGTGGACCGCCTTCAGAGAGCGTCCCTCAACCAGAAACCTCATTTGAAGAAGTCACCAAAAAGGTCGAATTCATTATCTAGCAAGTTGTTTTTCTCTTCTAGCAACAACTATCAATGTTCTTACCCTGTCCCTCTATTCCTCTATCGCTTGCTTACTAAAATGAAATAGATGAATAAATTTTTAAAAAGTTTTTTCTCAGGAGATAAAAAACCCGCGGAAGCGATTATGCAGCGAAGAAGCGGAAGAAGTCGCGCAAAAAGAGGAAGACAAGAAAGAAGCAAAAAAACCTTCGAACTACGATGAGAAGGACTTTGTTGAATGTGCCAAGTACGCGATTCTGAAGCAATCTTATCTTATTTTTCGCGTTCTGAACAACAATTTTTTTCCGAGAGGCAAACATTGAAGTGACATTCGCTAAAAATGAAATAACAATCATGTTTGAATGATAGCTTTTTTTCAAAAACAAATTTGCTTGTTGTTTTTATATAGTAGAGCTGAAGAAAATAAGAATGAGCTGAGTTTCATTCATAGGTTAACAGCCAACTGGCAAAAAGCGACCGACCGACCGACCCTCTTCCTCAGTCGAAATGAATGTATCACATTTTTCAATGTTAAAAACTGAAGGAAAAAACTTCATTTCTCTACACAAATAGAACATTTCATTAGCCATAACTCAGCCAAAACCGGTTTCGTAAAGTTAAAAATGAAACTTTCAACATATTTTAGCGATCGACCGACCTATTGAAATATCAAGACATTTTTTTTACATATGGTTCCATTGCAGAAGTTCCTTCACCGGGGAACTGAATGCGGGTCTCTGCCGAGTACCTAAGAAAACTAAGAGCGAGGCCTTGAGAGAGCGAATGTTCACACCTTCTCCCACCGGGAGTGACGATGAATCTAAGGTTGGGTTTATGACTGATTTAGGACCTGTTTTGTTTGAGGTGTTCTGAGAACTGTTTTAAAATTGAAAGGTTCCAGCTTCAAGTGTAATTAATAAGTTATTTGTGTTTTCAATGCAAGAATCAAGTAAATTTTTCTTCAAAGTCTAGGCAATCTCGTTGTAAAAATAAATATTATGGAGCAGGATCATCATTGAATTGATTCTCTTCATCTATTGCACGTAATTGATTGAACTTTAGACCGTTTCCACGGAAAGAATAAGGACTGAGATTATTCATCTGATTTAACCTATCGTTTGTATTCAACTTCGCAATGTTTGCAGATAAAAGAAAAGAAGCAGAGCGGAAGGGAAGACAGAGAGGGAAGGAATAAGAATAGGGAGGAGAGAGAAGGGAGAATTGAGAAGAGAAGGAAAGGAGAAGGCGAAGAGAAGGTGAAGGAGGCGGTGGAGGTTAAGAAGACGGACGCCGAGTTGAAGAAGGAGAGGCTGCACAGGCTGAAGCAGATTGTTGCCAGGTAAGCAATCGGATGATTTTGAGTTGGAGCAATATGTATAAGTCATACGCATAGCTGCAGGAAGTGAACATGTTGAGTAGACGACTTCATTCTTAAAACTGGTTTACGATCTTTAAAAAAGGTCATGGAAATCGGTTATGAAGATGCCTCTGATTCTACGAAAGCAGTGATTTTTCAGGAGAAACGGCCCGGAGCAAATCGAAGAGATGCGCCGGCGATACTTGGAGAGAAAAGAATCCGGATTCGTCACTCTACCCTTGTGATTGCCACTAAGGTCACCCCATCGGAGATCTCTTACGAATCCCCTTTACCCAATTCTGTTCGCCTCGCACAGACAGTCAATACATTTCTTGCTGGTGATCATGAAGAGTAAAAATCGTTCGCAAAACTTTTAATTACGCACAAATTCAACAAAAACAACAACAACAATGACAAATCAATTCAAAGAGTTATAACAAAAAATATAAACAAGAAGCCGAGTCCAGAGTTATTGATTATCAGACACTGGAGCCTGAGGCGCTCTCCGGATGAGACTTCTTGGGTTTCTTCATGTGTGACTTGTCGGTGGTGGTTGCCTTTCTCTTCACAGCATGCCCTTTGATTGGCTTAGCATCGCTGGTGCCCTCCTTGAGCTTCTTCGTCTTCTCCTTCCCGTGTCCTTTTAACTCGGACTTCTTCTTGAACTCCTCCCGCTTCCGCACATTCTTCTCCCTCAATTAGAAGAAATTACTCCTGTCTTTCAGGAAGATATTTCCTATAGCAGAGTGTTATTCTGCTAACGAAAACGCTAATTTCCTTCAATTTTTAGAACATTCTCGCTAAACATGTGTTAATTCGTAGATCAATGATGAAAGATAATTTCTCAATCATGTTTTGCAAGACTGCCAACCGCACAAGAAATGATGTATATAAGGTACCTCAATGTCTTTCTCTTCTCTTCTTCCGCTTTCGTTCGGTAAGGGATGGCTGCAGTATCAATGTCGCTTCTTTTGAATGCAGTCATGTCCCCTTCCAGGGTCTCCTTGATCTTTGGCAGCCGTAGCAGCCCATACGCGTGCGCGTGACCCACCAAATCCAACTCTTAACACATTATTTTATGGAACAAAATTAATCGATATATGATAACCAACGTCACAAATTTGCTCAAATCATACCGTAGGATGGTTATCTTCGCCTTAGAAAAAAAGAAGAAGGGCGAATTAGCTCATGAACTTCCCTGTGATTATTTAGCGTTGAAAGACTGACCACTAAGCTTGCAGACCACGAATGAGTCGTGTTTGCCTTGCGACTTGATAAAGGAGATGAAGGCGGCTGTGCCTGCCTGAAAGAAGCAGCCCGTTCAGCTGGGATAAGGGTGGATGCTTCTCATACATCCTAGTCACCAATTTCAGCTCCTAGCCTCCCCCATCTTTACCCGACCTCTGAATAAAAAAAGCATATAACCATGGCTTTCTGCTCCTCTCAACTCTTTAAATACCATACTTGTTTACCAGGTCATGTAACCCATGTGTACCTCGAGAACATGTCGATCGGTACTTGCCATCTTGACAATTTTCTCGCGCAACAGCTCACTCTTCGCTTCTGTGACTGTCTTCACTTTCATCTCTTTCATCGACAACTGCAACCTCTTCTTATATGTACTGATTTTTTTTTTGATCAGTTCCGAACTTTAATTGGCATTAAAGGTTCACCGAGTATTCCATGGCAGAGAGACAACATTCCCTCGAAGTTTTCATCATTCATGGCCAACAGAATAATCATGACGTCATCGCGGTTTCCAATCAATACTTTTGATCTTCCAAATATTAACTCGTGGAGAAACTTAGTTTCTAATAAGAGCTTGTTTTCAACAAAAAATTCAAAGAAGAAAAAAGGATAGCAACATTCTCGTGTATAGTTCGTCAAAGGAGGGCGATACCGGACTGGCCTGGGCATGCCACCGGATAAAACATCAGCCGATACTCCCCTATACTCTGTAATGACGTGTCGAGGCGCCAGTAAAATAGCCTCTTACCCTTCTCCGGTTAACGAATGGGTCTCGCGAAGAGGATCGCCGACTGCGGTGCGAGTGTAGACGGAGAAAATTTTTCCGGACTCAAAAGGATCCTCACCAAACTATCCCAAAGGACTCCCCTCGACAGGACCCGTGGGCAAAAAACAACAAACAACAACAACATTCTCGTGCGTTTGTATGAAATTCTTGTAGGCCGTTTGCTGCGGAGTGAGCAGCAGCAGGGAGGCGCCTTCTCTACCATTCCGACCCGCTCGACCTGCGCGGTGGACGACCCAGCTACAATCACACATTCTCATTCATATTCTTGACCCTTGTGCTTACGAGACAGTCCCAAGAACACACACAGGGAGAGAGAGAGAGAGAGAGAGAGAGAGAGAGAGAGAGAGAGAGAGAGAGGATCGACCTGCTTCTCTTGGGGATATCGAAATGCACGACCCAATCCAGGTCGGAGATGTCAATTCCTCTTGCCATCACATCCGTTGATAACATCACGAAGTTGCCAGGAGCTCGGAATTTCTCCACCTTCAATTTTATTGGTAGCGCTCGGTTTTTTGCTAGCCTTCTAAAGTATTTTTTCGCAGAGGAGACCCCAGGATTTTTAAATATGCATTCATTGAAAATCTGAAGATTTTGCCGGTTGGGCACGGAAACGAACCTGTTTGAATCTGTTCTTGTTCTTGCCGTGGACAGCGAAGATCTTTCTCTTTGTCAATATTTGTGGTAGAATGAGGGAGAAGTACTGGACACATTGGCATGAAGAGAAGAACACCAACACCTCAAATATTTTTGAATAAAACATAAATCATCCTTCTGTTAATGGCAAGCGCTCTGAATTTACAGAGAGAAATAAATTCCATTTCTAGCTCACTGAGTGACCAGGGGTTAAAAAAGTCATTTTCTACCGCCTGTATGAGGGCTCTTGTTTCCAACTTCGCGGGTCTCTGCTTACATTACGAGAGAACGTGAAACATGTATTAATCTCGATCAAACGACATTTAATTGCCACCCGCGGGTCTCTTCTCCAAGCTAATTCTCACTTTCGGCGGGCCTCTGTGTCCTTTTCGGACGCAATATAAAACCTATGTCAATGACTTCTAATTCCTCCCGCTCGTCAAAGTCCTAATAATATTCTGGGTTATTCGAAATCAAGTTATCATTATTATAAACGCTGAGTAAAATACCGAGAAAACAATAAACTCTGATACAACACTATGGTTGTTTTCCTCCTTCGAGCAAGCTTTCTCTAAACTTATCTCTTCTCTGTGAACCATGTAAGGAATAACACGGAAAAAGTTATCCTAAATCGATCAAGATACTAATCATTTCATAAACTAGACGATTGTTCGAACTAGACGACACATGTCATCTGTTCGATTGTTCGGTGTCTCCAACATCCCTCGATGTTTTTACCCTCTGGCACAAACCCATCGAGGCCGCGGAGTTCCTAGGTCTCCCGACCCGGCCTCAACCGGAGCCACCGCCAACTGACGATGTATAGCGTGACAACAAAAACAACATGATTGTTCGAAAGTGAATGAACCTTCTTATCGGGTACACTTCGGATGAACTCTACGAGAGCCATCAGTTTCTGGTCAGCGTTGATGAAAGTACAGTAGACGGAGAGGGAAGAAGGACCAATCGCGTCTTTCTTCTCGCTCAACTTGATGTAGGCAGGCGAGCGCAAAGTGAACATCGCTAGGTCAACCTCAACATTGCTAGGTCAACCTCAACATTGCTAGGTCAACCTCAACATTCACCCCGCATAGATCTTTATTTTTCTATCACATTTTTTTCAAATAACTGCGGTGTATGTATAATACATATTTATTATTTCATTGTCTTGTAATGAATAACATCTGAAACAGTTATTCGTTGTACCTCAACAAAGTGCAAAGGGACAAATGAATGAATTCAACATCTCTTTTGAGAAACCTATATTACATTTTTAGTAGAAAATGTCGAACACTTTTTAGGAGCGGAATACGATAGCTTGTTATATTTGTATTATTTTTTAAAAAACAAAACCATTTTCGAACTTTCAAATTAAGTTTAAAAGCAGAAAAAATGATATGAAAAGCAAACCTTCTCTTTTGCCTGTGTCGCCGAAAAGAGACCAGTTCTCCGTTGTTTCGGAAGTTGATTCAGAATTGTTTCCATGCTGTTTTAAATAATTCAACTCACAAGAGTAATACTTTTTTTTGTAATTCAAACTTATGCGCATTTTTTTAACATCGATTTTGTTGTTTCTTAAAACTTCATTTTTCTCAGAAGTATTTTTTCAAATGCTTCAACCTCATTTTAAAGTTCAATCCTTCAGAAAGACGCAAAATGTTGTTATGCTCCAGGGGAAAGCACCACAAGTTCATGTTATACATTTCGACGATAATTCGAATAAAATATTTATACTTATAGCAAAACTTTTAATGATAAGTTTCGATTTTTCAACTTAAAAACTTGGTTTTTAGAACTTTTTTTTTCAAAAATGATTTTAGATTGGATAAGAAAGAAAGAGACCTGGTTGAGAAGCTGGACTCGGCGAACTTGTCTGCTTCATCAACTACGAGTACCTACACATACAACATCCTCAAGTATGAACAAATATCAGTAAGATACCCGACAAATCCTTAACATTTCTTCGAGGTACTTTATCTTACTTTTGATTACTGACTGAATCGTTTAGAAAAAAAAACTATTTTCTCTTTCAAGAAACTCAAAAAAAATCAAATCTTTCATGAGTATATTTTTAAAACTTGAATAATAAAAAACTAAAAAAAGACCTTCCTCAACAACTTTTCGAAAGGCACCATGTGTGTGTTCAAGTGTTAGACCCAGGATGTTTCTCTGACCCGCACTGCGAGTAACAAAAATCTATGCGCTCTCCAAAAACCTCGAAAAAACATTGAAATCTATGCAATTGGAGAAAGTTTTTCTCGGATTTTTCGTATCGAAAGTACGAATCATTGAAAAAATTGAATGTTGAACTCCGAAATTTTAAAAATCTATGCGCTCGAAAAAAGTTGTGCGGGTGCTAAAAAACGCCCTGGTTATACCAAGAATAAGAAGTGACTAAACCTCGACATGTTTGAGCATCTTCCTTAGCACGGGCTGATCTCTCTTCTCTGACTCAATCAATCTTTCCAGTCTCCCTGGAGTCGCTACGAGAACGTTTACTCTGCGAAATACTACCTCATCATTCAGAAATTAACTCGTAAAACTTTCTCGTAAGCGGGTTCAATCAGGGGTTAAATAGTGACCGGATCGGTCCCGTCAGCGGATACATGTACACACACTATTGACAAAAAACTCCCTCTCTTTTCTTACCCTTACTTCATCCCCTCTTCTTCTCCTCCAAACTTTGAGCGGCGGATACATGTAAACCCAAATTGGGCGGCTACATTTAACCCCTGGGTTCAATTCTGTGAGAAGTCCACATTAAGCCTCAAATTCATCTTCGAAAACCCTTTTTTCTATACTTTTTGGCTTCGAATCTACAACAGTGTGTTCTCTAACCCGCACTGCTTATGAAATCTATGCGCTATCCAGAAAGGCTAGTGATAAAAATGCTCTGGTCGTCTGCATCCTCTCTTTAAACCACGCGCTCTGGCGCCCCTTTTTTCTCTCGAGTCCTGTCATTCTCTCATGCTTACAGATCTTGATATATCGGTGGGTAGGAAGAAACAGACTTATCTACAAGCCCTGAAACCTTCATCATCCGATTTATCAGAATCCATTGCATGTCTCTTTAGGCTCTAAGTATTTTATTTTAGCTTCAACTTGATACCACATGAAACTAATATTTCTGAAGCAAACATACAGAGTTGTTAGTGGAACAAAAAATCAATTAGCGCAGACTGCACGTGTTTCAGTGTGTAGATCGAAAAACTTTTAGTGAAAAAAATTCAGCATTAGGAATAGGAATAGAGAGTGAAATCGAACAGAGAGATGAAGAAATACGAACATAAATATCCTACTTGGACTTTTTTAGGTAATGAGACAAAAAAATTCCCCCGGTGAGACATAATTTGTGCGAGAAAAAAGAAACCCTTGTCTGATTCTTGCGAGATCGAGCTCCATCTTCTTCCCGCCAATTGTTGAGTGCAGGGAGTAGTTGAGTGCAGTTGTGTAGTGAGCGGCCACCTGGGCGATTTGCAGCGCGAGGTCACGGGACGGGCAGATTATCAAGAGGCCAAGCTCGTTCTTTTCCCACTGCAACGACTCAGCAAAGATTGAGCATTCCGTCTAGTTTCATTCGAAGCGAATATGGCGTTAAATTACGGAGACAGTCATTGAATTATACGGGTTAAAGGTGTGTTTGTACGCCCCGAGGAAGTTTAGAAAGGGATTGGGAAAAGATGGAAAAGGGATATGAAGACGAGTAATATAGAACGGAAGGCGAATAGAATGTAGATCATTTTCGGCGTGAACATGTATGCACCAACGTAGCTGGCCCGGTTACTATTCAACGCCTGATAGCACAAAAGATTATTGTCGGAATGGCTAACGTATGGCTGGATAATTCGAGTGGAGAGATGAGAAATTGGTAAAAGGGTAGTTACGATGGAGACATACTAGAGATGAAGGCCGAGAAGAACTATGTCCCGACCAGAGTCGGGCACAGACTCCCTTCTTGCAGTTTGCGTAATTCTTACTGTTGATGACTTCAGTAAGTCTGTTGAATGACTCAAAATGACGATGTGATTGGTCTCACCTTTGGTCTCCTCTTCATGATGGTGAGTGCGGGGAGGAGGAAGGTGAGGGTCTTCCCCGAACCTGTTGGAGACTCCACCACTACGTCCTCGTGGACCAACATTTTGATGCCCGCATGCAGCTGTATTCCCATGCCCATCTTTTTTTCCTTCTTTTTATTATCCTGTTTCTCAATTCAACCACTTACCAGGGTACTTTCATAACCCGCACTGAGGTTGTCATCTAGGAACTGTCCAAAAACGGCAATTGGTACGATCTGTCTGTTTTTAAGAGTTTTCTGTTTTTTAAAAAGGCTCTCGGTATCTCTTCTGAGTCTGTCATTACCTTATGATCAGGGTTACTGGTCTACATGCTTCTTCGGCTTATGGTAAGAAACATCCTCCTGATAAAACGATGAATGTATCATAGTTTTTTAAACTGTTATATCAATCCCAACCGAAAACCTTTTCAATTCTGTTCATTATTCTTCATATTTTTGCAAACTACACAGGAAACATTTGGAAAAAAATTTGTTTATTTAAGAAGATTTGTTGTTGCAATGGACAAAACGTTAATGAGAAAAATAAGATTTTATTCTAAGACCAGTGAAATTATAAAGCAGGAAAAATCGAAGAAAAAAAAAAGAAAATTTGTCAGCAATTTATGAATATCGAAAAAGGACAACACTTGAGTTACCGCTGATAACCGCTTGTTTTTGAACTGAAGAATCCTTTTTTTGTTTGAAGCTTTGCTTTTTCATGTAAATCAAATTCCTCAACTCAAGCGGTTTTTGAGCAATAAGTAAACATATTTAGCATTATTTTGCGTTTTGAAGTTTTTCCAACCAAAAACAAGTGGCATACAAAGGCAGATATGATTCTAATTGAACATTGTTATTTTTAATCTTTAAAAGAATGAGATTTTAGCAAGAGTAATCAAAACTGAAATGGTGCAAAGTTCACTTATGAAGCTATACAGAATGAACTGCTCTCCTAATATTAGTTATTCGTTTGAATACTTTAAATTTGACCTCTCTCTATTGTAGAATAATCATTAATGATCTCACTTACGCTTTCAAAATAATCCGAGGTGAAGTTGATCTTAAAGTTAGTACCTTTTATGTGTTCAAACCGTGTAATGGTAGAACATCCGCCTTTAATTTCCATATACTTTTCACGAACAAGAGGTTAACTTTCAATTGTTTTAGAGTAAGAACGCCTAGGTGGATGACTACATAGTTTACCTGCTCAAGTTATGACTTCTCCTAACTCTAAAGTGTTCAAAAAGAGGCTCAAGATGCTAAATATTCTAGAGATTCTCGATCTGCACTTACCTAATCTCTGGATTGTTTCCCTTGTTTGCTTTCTCTCTCCTTTCTTATTCTAGGAAATCATTGTTCAGATGTTTTTGTGTCAAGAACATCGCTCACTATTGTATGAGTTATCTTATGTTTTGTCACATCAGTATTGATGTATGAATAAATTTTAAAAAATATTCAAATGAAAATAATGTAAGTTAAGTAAGAATATATTCAGAAATTACACGAATGTTACATTGATACTATTGAAAGTCATATTGATCCAGAAGTTTCTATTTATGGTTCTTTCCCAAACAGAAAGGAAATCAATGCAAAAAATACCTCGGAAATAAAAATATATTTACAGCAGTAGAAAAACAGCTCACAGAAGTGTGAACTCTTTTTATACAAAAACTATGACCTACGAGTGCTGACTTTGAGCAACACTCAGTAGAGAAAGTGTATTTATATTCCAACGAAAACATTCGGTAACTCAATCAGTTTTGGACTTTTGCCAGGGGAAAGAGAAGAAAGAAGCTGGGATTGGGTCCCGCCACTCTCGGTCCACTTCCAGGGAGCGCTCCTTGATCTTCACTCCGACCACTCTGGCCAGGAAAACCGCCATGAGTACGGTGGAGACTACAATGAAAGCAGCGAAGACGTAAAAGGTATCCTGAATCAGGAACATACCTTTTAAAAAAATTCAGGAACTATTTGAGTGGACAGGTCTCCTGCCTTTTTGAAAAAAAATGAAAAAAACGACCGCTCTTTGAGCGGAATCAAGATAAGTTTGTCAGAAGTAAAGGGGAGAGAAGGGAGGGTTTTCGAGTTCTAAAAGAGAGTAAAACTTCAAATACTCGTTTGCTCCTCATAACTCTATACATCGCTAGGATGAGCAATCGCTTTTGGAAAATTTCATGTAGGCTATGCTTGAGTGAAAATAAGGCGAACATGCGAAATTTATTCTTAGTTTGCTCCAAAACACAAGTCATATAAATTTGGACAAAAAAATTCAAATAAACGAACGCTAATCCGAGCACGGCATGGTATAGACTTATCAGAGGCGAACGAAAAGGGTAGAGAAGAGTGACATATTTAGCAAAAGAAGACGATAAGACTGTGAATACTGACTGGCTCACCATTATTATAGACACATGTACCTGCTCAACTGAACAATAATTTATGAATTTGGAGAAGTTTTAGCGAGTTTTTAGTTCAAAAGATGCACTTAAATGTTCTTCTTATTTCACAAAAATCATTTGAGAGGAGTTTGAGCAAAATCAATGTGTAATATTCGTGAACCTCGTCGAATATCTCGTTGAAGGTGGGTATGGCTTGGTTGACATTGTGGACGAACTCGAGAGCCCAACTCTGTTTGCTTCCTCGCTGACTTTGGTAGTAGTAATCTCCCCACTGCCGGGTATTTTTATCCATTTGCGTAATCTCAAGAGATTCATGTGAGGTGGAGCGGCCGCTTACTATGAGAATCGCGCTGACAAGGTTCACCAACTGTTATTCAACATGAGTCACGACGGGTAAGCAAATTATAATATTGACAAGCAATTTTTAAACACTTCTCAAGTTTTTATTGAACGAATGAAAACAAATCAACTTTAGCGAGATGATTATCATTTCATTGCTTTAAACAGACTTTATGAATATGAATTGGTATCTTTACTTTATCTTTTTTGAACTAATAATAATAAAACGATATATCAGGTCAACCTATGTGAGAAAAGAAAAGTTCGATTTCCAGTTGAAAAGCCGGACCATCGAGTGAATTTTAAAAAATGTGAATAAAACACAAAAGTTCTCAAGTTGAAAAAAAATCGAGGTTTCAAACTAACGGCACAGAAAATTCTCAAATAATACAAAACTTATGATGCGAAAAGATTCCGAGATAAACACTTGAAACCAAAAAAACATTACTCCCAAACAACAAGCAGAATACTCCAAGAAGAAGTCCAACAATCAATAACGTGAAGCTTACTTTCTTTCTCTAATGCTCTCTCTATCTCTTCGGATACGTCTTTTTGTTTACTGCTCTCTTTCGTCGAAACCTTCTCCCTTTCTTTTCTTTTCTTAAGCGTCCAAATAACAAAGAATCAACATCGACGGAACATGCATGTAGCAATATACTGTGAGATTGATAAACAATATAGTAATAAACAAAAAGTCGACAACATGATAAAAAAAATTTCGATGATAAAAAAAACGGCTCTTTTAAAAACAGCGCTAATTGAGCGCTGAACCAAAAAGTGTTACTCAAAATTTAAAAAAAAAACCAATTTTATACCTGAACTTTTGTGAAGGTCTTGAACTGTTTGTCAAAGACATCCAAGAGATCCTTGTGAACAAGAGAGCGGAGTTTAACTTGCAGCTCTTCTGACGTATGCTTCACTGGCTTCTCCGGCATCTAATAAAGTTTTAAAATATTATTCAAATTATCTTTTATTTGTCAAATAACTTGATAAGATTTAAATGATTCTATGCTAATGACCACAGTTTTGACGACTGACACTTTTTAACAAAAAATTTGAAATTTTAGGTAATTTCCGGACTATTTAAACAACTTTTATGTGTGTTCCATTGGGTCAGAATTTGATATAATTTTTAGTTTGGATGCTTTCCAAACTTTGGTATATTTCTTTCTGTCTTATGTCAACAACATTTTTTTTCAAACTTTTTTTCTGCTTAACTCTTTTCTGATAATAGTTGATTTTCTGATGACTCATTTTCGATTTCTTATCAACTCTAAAACAAGTTTGAAAGAATTTTGATCTGGTTCATTTTCAAATGATATTCAAACTTTTCGACACCATGATCGACACTTCAGTCTACACTCAACGTTCTCATTCTTACTGTAATGTACGTATGAAGCCGTTAGATTTGATGGCGCTTCATGTCCCATGGCGTTTGAACTGAATTGAATTGAATTCAAACTTTTCACCATTCATTGATGAGTAACTTCTGTCTTTACATTCAGTTTTTTCAGAGAATTTTGAAGCTTGACGTTAAAAAAGATAGAAGCCATTTCAGATTCATGTCCGTAGAAGAAGGATGCACCTCAGAAACATCGCTTTTGACTTCAGAACTTTTGGAGCTTTGTCATTCTGTTGTAGCGGCAGACTCCACCGTAGAAGATGCTTTCAAGCAAGTTCAACTTCTACAGGTTAGAAGCCTCGAACCAATCCAGTAGGTCGGTCGGTCGGTCGCCCTAGAATTTTTTTGTTACCAGTTTGCAGTTAACCTATGGGTGAGACTAAAGAAGATACTAAATTGGCGGCACGCTTATCTTTCACCAGAAAACTTTTTTTTAAATTTTAACACACCATTAGTGTGTTATTGAGCTATGCTACTGATATTGCCATGTCAAACTGCTAGCACAAGTTTGTAAATTTAAAAAAATAGAAGATTTCTATCTGAAGAAAAAAGATGCGAATCTTCCTTCTGTGCTTCTGGACGTTCTTGCCGTCTTTGAATCAGAAGCTTCTGGAGATGAATCTCTCAAGCGCTTTCTGCAGTTCCTCGATCTCTTGTCAGAGACCGTAAGTTACTATTTCACAATTCAAGCTCGTGCTCACGAAGTTTAGAAACTAAATTTTAAAAAAATCGAGAAAAACTCGTGTAAAATCTATATGCGAATCTTTGTGCTCTGAAAAACTAGTGATACGAACTTTCTGTTTGTGTGGCATTCTCTACTTTGAATCGCACAAACGAGTTCTCTCGCGAAAGCAAATAGTTTCATCACGATCAGTTTTTGATCTACACAAGCTTCTTTTGCTGGAGGTAAGAATAAGCTGCTCTTGTTCCGTAAGTAGAAAATCAACTTGATCAAACATAGAGCCTTGTTTCAAAAAACCAATTTCTATAAGCATTTGTTCGCATCGGATCATAGTTTTGGTACAATAGTTTGTGAAATCTACTAGGTGCCGGTTCAGCAAGAAATACACAATAGGACGTCTTCTACACATTCGAGAAAAAAAGACTTTGTCTACTGTCTATCGTTTTTTTTGAAGAAAAAAACTCTCGAGCTTTTGCCTCTATTCCAGGCAGGGGTTAAATAGTCATGTCCAGGAATTAAATAGTGACCGGATCGGTCCCGTCGGCCGGTACACACAGTATTGAAAAAAAACTCCCTCTTTTCTTAACCTTTTCCTTCATCCCCTCTTCTTTTTTCCTCGAAACTTTGAGCGGCGGATACGTGTAAACCCAAATCGGGCGGCTCTATTTAACCCCTCCCCTGGTCATTTCAGACCTTTTGTCGACGGGCCTCTGTTTTCCAAATCACAAAGAGAACTCTTATGACCCCCCTTATAAAACAACAACAAAAATTTTCGCGGGCTTCTTTTTCCTTTTATAACAAGGGGGGACCCTTATGTGAAAAAAAAACTGATAGTTCAATCATTTGTCATCTCAACCAGGCGTCACTGCCTTTAAACTTGTAACTTAGAATTTGAAGAATTAAAAAACTTTTTTGCCTCTGGCGGGCGTCCGTACTTTTTTCTTGCACACTAAAACCCCTTATTCCAGGTAATACCCGATGAAATCTTGCGTAGCGAGCTAGAAGTTTTGGAAGCGAATCAGCAAGCAAACAAGCAGCAACTAGTGCGAGCCAAGACTCGTCTATTGTAAGTCATATTAAAGGATTTCATGGTCATTTTTCAATTCGTTTAACTAGTCTGGGCGTGGCATAATGGTAGTGTGTTCGACTACCACCTCGAAAGATCCACCCAAACCAAGGGGTTAAGAAATGTTGGTAGTGCTCATGCACGAATCTAACTCTCCCTACTGCTGCTATTCACACTAGTAGGGATATAGCAGGAAGCCACTGGTTCTACCGGGATAGGTGTGTCCTGCATCTCAGGGGAGCGCTTACCCTGCTACGAGGCGGGAACAAGTGCGAGGAAGATTATTATTATTTGATTCGATTAACTTTCAGTGACCCTGCATAATCTCTGATACGGCTTATTGATGGAGCTCAAATTATTCCTTTGCTGTCATAAAAATCAATATTTCAATCTTTTATTACGCGAATTGTGCGAAAATTCTATTTATGTATCGTTAAAATGAACAAATTATCAAAATAAGGTGTTTTAATGTAAATGTTACAGTTTCAAGCAGTCGAAGTTCAATCTTCTCCGGGAAGAGAGTGAAGGGTACGCTAAGTTGATGACAGAGTTTCTCTCCTCGGGGACCTCGCTCTCGACTTCTTCCCTTATGACGAGGATCCTCTGTCTCATTGGTGTGTCTTTATCAGGGGTCCTGTCGGCGGATACATGTAAACACACTACTGACAAAAACTCCCTCTTTTCTTATCCTTTTTCTTCATTCCCTCTTTTTTTCCTTCAAACTTTGAGCGGCGGATACATGTAAACCCAAATTGGGCGGCTATATTTAACCCCTGGTCTTCAACGGGATTATTTGAGAGTTTTCAAAATACGTCACCGCAATTGAAGAAAAAAGAAAATTAACTGCTCATTTGATTAAGATTTATAAAAGTGAGTGAGACTGAGGCAGGGAAAGGAGAGAGTTTGAGCAATATGAGATGTCAAAACTGTAGATCGGCTAACTTCTTATCATTATAATACTACCCAGGCGTTGAATGAGACCGGTCTGAAGCATGTTTAAAGGGGTCCATGTGTGTTTGAAAAGTGATGGGGAAAGGAGAAAAGAGTAGTAGAAGAAAGGTAAAATAGAACTTAAGGAGAAGAGAATGTAGATCATTTCGGCGCGAACAAGTATGCGCCAAAATAGCTGGTCTGGTAAAAATTTGACCCTTGATTCTACTTATTTCGTTTTTATAGAAATAGCATCTTTTCGAAAGATCCACCCAAACCAAGGGGGTTAAGAAATGTTGGTAGTGCTCATGCACGAATCTGACTCTCCCCACTGCTGCTAATCACACTAGCAGTGATCTAGCAGGCAGCCACTGGTTCTACCAGGATAGGTATGACCTGCATCTCAGGGGAGCGCGTACCCTGCCGCGAGGCGGGAACAAGCGCGAGGAAGAAGAAGAAGCAGTGCTTTTCACTGATTGTGAGTATTTTTCGGTTAGAGGAGGTTTCCTATGATATATTTCATTTATGATGAAAAATGTTTCGAATTTAATATGTTGGTGAATAATTTTTCCATGTTTTAGGGACGTTCAACTTGGATCCGAACCGTGTAACAGATGTAATTCTGGAAGCCTTCGAGCACTCATTAGATCGAACGGAAGTCTTCATTGCTCTTCTCAGAGAAATGAAAGCAAATACAGACCTACTCTGTACTCTAATTGCTTTCAAATTTTCTTTCTATCAGGTTTGCTTGCTTGGCTATTATCATATTAAGTTTGTCTTTAAACACTATGATAGTTTTTTTTAAATTGATTTTTTTATTTCATTGATTTGTTTCATAAGTTTGAATTTAAATACGAAATAGTGTTCAGAAGGATGGCAAAACTCCCTTTTCACTGTATCGCGTGAGCGCTTCATTGATAGAAACTGGCTTATTGAACCTCGAAAAGATCGCTTCTTTTGTCAGTTTTGTCTTTTTTTCACACACAAAAAAATTTTGTTGACTTTTTTGATGGCAAATCTTATCGTACATGATAGTCATATGATCTAGTCGACTATCTAAAATTTCAAGACCTCTCTCGGACTATTTAAACAGCCTCATGGCTCGATCAATGTATTTTTCTTCTTCTCGATTGCCCTGTCTAGAAAAAAATTGAAGTCAGAGATCTAGTCACAAAATGTTTTTTTTAGGATATAAGACGACTTTCTTGCAAAAATTAGACAATGAGTTGAATTCTTAGCGGAGAATCGGCTCATTTACTACTATAAAGATTAAAGATAAAATATAAGAAAGGAAAGAAAACTGTGCTCTGCAAACAACGATAACAAAACCAATAAATATCGAAAACTTCTATATGGACGATCGTGTATTTTGAAGATAACTCCAAATCAATCGGAAGTACTGGAAGCGCACAAAGCACGCTCAGCTCTCGCTTCTGTTCGATCCAAGAAAGCCGAGACCATCTTCACTTCCAACATCGCCATCGACCCACACAAATCTGTGAGAACGTTTTTTTTGTTTTGTTAGAAGACTAAAAAATTCAATCGAATTATTATCTTGTTTGGTTGAAATTATCTTGTTTGGTTGAAATTATCTTGTTTGGTTGAAATTATCTTGTTTGGTTGAAATTATCTTGTTTGGTTGAAATTCATAGAAATTTTGTGTTGAAAAGTGCACGAAAAAGATCTTCTCAACATTACGAAAAATAATACTTTTTGGTATCCTTCTATATAAAAATTGTTTTGGATGGTTTTCACTATTCTAATAGAAAAAGAAAATACCTGCTAAGAGGAAGTACCAAAGTCTGTTTCGCCCCTGCTCAGACAGACTTTGGTGCTCTCTGGGTGGGGCTCATCAGTGAGTGCCCAGAGAGCGACAATATAATAAATGAAGGTAATGAAAATATAGATTAAAATAAAAAATTAAAAAAATAAAAATGTTAAAACTATTAAAACTAACTTAGAATGTTAAAGATTAACTAAAAACTAACGAGAATTAAACAAATTATGTGAATAGAGAGTTTTAAAAAAAAATTATGTGAATAATGAGTTGAAAGATGAGTTAATAGAATAGAATAATAAGCTAACTATGGAGTAACAAATATGTAAAATAAGGAAAAATTAAAAGGGAAGAAAATAAAAGACGAATGGGATAGTGAAGAGGGAAACTAGAGAACAGGAAGTACATAATAAGGTTAGTGAGCGAAATGTTAAAATAAGATATGGGATAATAGACTATGAAGTGACCTGTGAAGGAGAAGAAGAAATATTGACGTGTGTGAGAAAATGTGCAATTATTGGAATAGGTGGAAAGGAAATTTTCAAAGTGTGAGAGAAGAAGAGTCTAGTTATTGAGATAAGAAGACATGTGAATTTAGAGAAAAGTATCCAATAGTAGACAATGAAAGGGGAGCGATATAGGAAGTTGCATCGATCGGAATGACCGAAGATAGGGAAGATGAATGGACATGTGTGAGAACACGATATAAAGAACTCATTGAAATGTGTGATAATGAACACAAAAAAGGATGTCCACATATGAGGATGTCATCAATAAGATGTGAGATGACAGAGAATGTAAGAGAGGAAGAAATATTGATAAATATGTGTGAGAACATGTCATTACAGGGTATGTGATTTCAGAGTGTAATATCCATGAAGATATAAAATGAAGGTGACCTAAGAAGTGACACCAAAGTGGCCGATGAAAGGAAAGACACATGAACATGTAAGAGAAACACATATACAAAGAGAAAGGATATTGAAATTTGTGAGAATACATACAAATTTATGAACATGTGGGAGAAAACACATATACACAGACACATGAACATTTGAGAGAAATACATATACAAAGAGAAAGGGTATTGAAATCTGTGAAAATACATTAAAATTATTTAAAAAGGTGTTAATGTGTGTATCATGTTGTGTATTAGAATGTTATTATTAGTATTGTATTTAAGAGATATTTTAGGATTTAGTGAGAGAGTTTTGATTAAGCGTGAGAGTATAATATGTTTAGGATATTTGTTTTCTCTATATCTAGTTATTAGAATGTGAGCTCTATTTATGAAGTCGTGTAATTCGGAGCAGTTCCCAGCGAACCGCAATATCTCGCTGAATATAGTATTGAGTCCTATGTTAGTGGGTATGTTTGAGGAGTAGTGTGGATATTTGAGTACTTTAGAGCTGTAAAAATCAGTTTTATTATATAGATTGAATTTAATATTTCCGTCATGTTCAATTTTGATAAGAAGATCTAGAAATTCAGCGGAAGTTGGTTCATTATTTGTTTGTTCAAGTGTGAGTGAAATGTCATAAATCTCTTTAGTGATGGAGTAGAATTGATCGACTCTATCCGATATGTGAAATAGGTCATCTATATATCTGAAAGTACAGTTTAAAGAGTTTTTAAGAATATGAGTATTGGTAATATTTTTGTTTATATAAGAGAATTCCATCATAGCTAGTGTGAGATCAGCGATTTGTGGTGAAGCATTGTTTCCTTGTGGTATGCCTTTATTTTGTTTAAATATAGTTTTGTTATATAGTGCATAACTGTTATCTAGTATATAAGTTAGCATCTTATAGATTTCATAAGGAAGGTAAGTCCTTTTTTGAGAAGTGTCGTTAGTGTAGTAAGTGTTAATACCTTTTAAGGTTATGGCACGGGAGCCGCAGTTATTAAAACAAAGTTTTATGACTTTGCTCATGAAGTTTTTGATAACATCGTGGGGGAGATTGGTGAAAAGGGATGTGAAATCTGCGCAATATATTTGTCTAGGTTTATTATCTAATAGTTTAATTTTATGTATGACAGGAGTTGTATTGAGTATAGAGAAGAGATGATTGGTGCCATTTCTCTCTGATGTTTGTTTACAGTAATTTTTAAAATGTTTTGATAAATGTTTTAGGATTAATTGAAGTTCTTTAGATAGTGGCTTTAGGCTGCTATTAGCTGCGCCTGTGATAAAGCGAAATTTGATTGGGGTTTTATGCATTTTAGGTATACCATATACTTGTGGAATTTGGAAGGTGCTGTAGTTTGATGTGTTGATTTTATATTCTTTGGTTCGTTGGAGGTGGTTGTTGATGATCTCTAGGATATTGAGTGTAGTGGGTTCATATGTTCTTATATCATTTTCATTTGTATTCATTTCTGCGTCCATGAATTTGAGGTAGATTTTCTTACATATGAAAGCGTAATTATTGTTCGCTTTGTCTATAGGTGTTATAATGAAGTGTTTTTGAATCTCAGCTATGCTATTGTAGATGTCCTGGTAGTCTGTATAATCAATATAGTGGAATCTTTCCATATAGGATTTTATTTTGGGAATGCAGTGTGAATGGAATTTGTTTAATATAATTGAACGACTAGTGTTGTTTGGGATATAGGCCTTGGTGATTCGATTAGTGGTTTCTAGAAAAGCATTTATTATTTCTTGTAGTATTGTATCAATGGGTATATTCTGATTGATTCTGTATTTAGTACCTTTATTTAGAATTGTACGTAAGTGGTGATTGGAAGTTATGTTAGTACTACCTGAGCAAACGTGTCCTAGATTTACATCGATGATATCAGAGTATTTAAGGCATGTACAGTCATTGTCGAGTATCAGGTTGCGTTTTTTCTGATTTAGATTTTTGAGGAATTTGTTATAATTAAATATGTTAATGCTAAAGGGTTTTGTGAGAGAGTAGACTGTTCGAAATTTGAATGGTTTGGTTGGTTGGTTATCAGGTTCGTTGAGATTTTTTGAGGCTTCATTAAAAATACGGTTGAGTGGTATGTTGTCCAAGTATTTGCCATGATAAGTTAATCTAATGTTGAATTTAGTGATATTATTCTGTTTGAATTTTCGTTCTTGTTTTCTCCAGAAGTAGTCGCATATTGTGCTAGAAATTCTGATTTTATGGTAGTTGTGGAGTGATTGAAAGTCTTTTGAGAGAGCGATAAGTTTGTCTTTTTCTTTGTTTTTAAGTTTTTGATATTGCATGTATAGATTTCTGCCGTCTTTGGCATTTATTATGTCTTGAACGATAGTTGCTAAATCTCTAGCTTGGTATGTTGGACACGTTCTTTTACGATTTTTATGTCTACTTTTAGGGTGTTTAGGGATGTTTACTGGAAAGTTATGATATGGGTGTTTTATCTTTTCAAGTGGTTCAAGGTTTTCTGAAATGATTCCATAATTTTGTATCTGATCATTGAGTCCGAATGGGAATGCAGTAAGTAGAATTCTAATCCAGTAGGATTCTTTGTTTCTTAGTTCCGCTTTATTATCAGCATAATCTAAAACGTCGACTTCTATGTCAGTAGGTGAATGATTTATTTCTTTGTAATGTTTACAGAGAAACGTATTCAGATAGTTCTTAGTGAAGTGGTATTTATGTTGTGAAATTCGTTTTTTGAGGGTTTGAGTTGTTTCTCCTACATATTGTAATTGACATCTTTTACAAGTTATAAGATAAATCACATTTTTGGTTGTACAGGTTAGATTAGAGGGTTTATTAGTACAATAACCTTTTTTCGTAGTGCAGCTGGTGACATAATTTTTAAAGTTTATTAAAGTACATATAGTGCATCGGGTATTGTTACACTTCGATCCTATGACTTCTGAGAAATTTTCCGGCTTAAAGATGTGTTGACCATCAACCTTACTGTGGTAAGTAGGAGTGTTAGTATTTTGTGAATTTTTTAAGTTCTTTGGGGGGTTTTTGAGCAAAATGTACGATGGCGCTGGCTGCTCAACCAGTGGCCACCGGGCGCTACTCCGCATTTAACAGAAGCGGTTGTTGTCCTCTTGGACTCTGTCATTTGACGTGATCCAATTCTCACCCTCAGGTTAAGCGCCAAATTCCTGAGGGGGTGGTATCACGTCTGTGATTGTATTATGTGAATAAATAACGTCATCCGATCTCATGTGATATGGTAAATTAAAAATTGTTGGAAAATGCCTATTATTGGAATAGGGAAGTGAGATATGAAACAAATACTGGAAGGGTGATATTAGTAGTGGGTAGTATTAAAACGAAAAATGTAAATATGAAGAGAAAGAATAAATTTTGATGCATAAAGGCATCTAATAAAGGCATAAAGGCCGCTCCCGAAGACCTCCGAATTCAAGTACCTTGGTTCTGTCATCTCCTCAGACACGTCAACAAATGCAGCGGCACGCCAAAGAGTAAATGCAGCTTGGATGAAATGGAGAGAAGCTGCAGGTGTCCTCTGTGATAGGAATATCACAGCTGGCATACGCGGAAAGATGTATAAAACAGCAATCCGTCCCGTGCTTCTCTATTCGACGGAGACCTGGCCTACAACGCGTATAACCGAGAACATTATCCACACGAATGAGATGAAAATGTTACGCTGGACACTAGGACTGACTCGCCTAGATTGTGTGCGTAACACGATTGTGAGAGGGAGACTCGGCGTTGCCCCAATACAAGACAAGATGCGAGAAGGGAGAGTTAGATGGTATGGACACGTGATGCGAAGAGACGCGACCAACATCGCAAGACACGCCCTTGACATGGAAGTACCAGGCAAACGCCCTCGAGGCAAACCGAAGACAAGATATATGGATACGCTCAACCAAGACCTGCGCCTTGCAAGACTCCACTCGGAAGACGCAACGGACAGATGTTTCTGGAGAGCTAGAAGCCGTACAGCGGACCCTACTCCGACCTCGGCCGGCGCGGGACAACGCTAAGAAGAAGAAGCATAAAGGCATCTAATGGTTGATGTGTATGTAGGTAAAATTGTTTGAATTCAGTGTAAGTAATGAAGCCGTGTTATATGGTGGTTTTATGTAGAGATTGAAATGTGTATAAGAATGGAGGGAATTTTAAAGGTATAATAGATTAGAGAAGTGATTATGGTAAGAAAAATATTTTTTGTTTTAAAGAAGAGTGTGTATTGAAGGGATTATTGTAGTTAGAAAGGTAGGTAGTTTTAATAATTGTTTTAAGAGGATTCTAGTTGAGTTAATTAGGAACTAGTTGTGTTAATGTAATGTGTATAAAGGTAGATGTTTATATGGAGTCGTTAATAATTGATAAATGTTAATTGTGATTTTAGAATGTCTAAAAAGAAGATGGAGAAGGGGGGAAGTAATTAAATTTAAATATTAGTAATAATTAAATATAATGCAAATAATTAAATATAATGAAAATTAGTTAGTTATGTGGTGCTGCAGAGCAGCTATTACACTGGTGGGAGACCAGTGGTGCTGCAGAGCAGCTAGTAACACCGGTACGGGACCAGTGGTGCTGCAAAGCAGCTAGTTTTACCGGTACATGACCGGTGGGCTGCACTAGGGCAGCTAGGCAGAAAATAAGGTAAAGGAGTAGAAGGAGGAAAGCAGGTAGTAAAAATAACGAGAAATGTAAGAGAAACGTGAGATAGTGAAAGGGTATGTAATTGTAATGGAGAGTGAGATATGGATATGAAGATGTAGTAGAAGGAAAAATAAATGTGTGGAATTGATTGATCATCTCGTCCAAGACATGGAGTGGCTCCAGAGGAACTCACGTCACATGCCAAGACAAGAGAGCTTATAAAAATTGTTTTGGATGGTTTTCACTATTCTAATAGAAAAAGAAAATACCTGCTAAGAGGAAGTACCAAAGTCTGTTTCGCCCCTGCTCAGACAGACTTTGGTGCTCTCTGGGTGGGGCTCATCAGTGAGTGCCCAGAGAGCGACAATATAATAAATGAAGGTAATGAAAATATAGATTAAAATAAAAAATTAAAAAAATAAAAATGTTAAAACTATTAAAACTAACTTAGAATGTTTAAGATTAACTAAAAACTAACGAGAATTAAACAAATTATGTGAATAATGAGTTTTTAAAAAAAAAATTATGTGAATAATGAGTTGAAAGATGAGTTAATAGAATAGAATAATAAGCTAACTATAGAGTAACAAATATGTAAAATAAGGAAAAATTAAAAGGGAAGAAAATAAAAGGGAAGAAAATAAAAGACGAATGGGATAGTGAAGAGGGAAACTAGAGAACAGGAAGTACATAATAAGGTTAGTGAGCGAAATGTTAAAATAAGTTATATGTATGTCAAGATCTCTAATCATGAGGGAATGACAGGTATCGAGAGAGGAGAAGAGAGCGTATGATGCGGAGAGAGGATGCAGACGAACAGAGCGTTTGTATCAATAGCCTTTTTTGGATAGCGCATAGATTTCATACGCACTGCGGGTTAGGAAACACACTGATATGGATGTAACATGACCGTACTTACTTTAAAAGAGATTAAATATCATGCCAGTTCAACGATCAAATTAAAGAGTTTCAAGGCTAAAATACTGGTAAATACGCAGATAAACCAGTTTTTCTCATAACTTTGAATTGAATCAGTTTTAAGAGTTCGATTGGAAACGATGGACTGGAACCAAGCAATATCGTCGGAATATCATTTTCCGCCGTGTTAGCCCAACAAGAGAGCGAAGATGCCAAACTGCAAGGATCCGATGATGAGGTTGGTTTCTGAGGAGAATGAAGTCGCATTGCTTTGAAAGAGTTTTTTTCTCGCTCAATTTAAGATAAGTTCAAAGCTGTTGGTTTGAAGAAATTTTATTATTTTTTTGGGTTTTGAAATTTTTTTTATGCAGGAATGTCGGTTGGCTAAAGAGCAACGGCTTGGTCTGTGCTGTGCTTTGTTGGAGAATGGCTCTTGGCAGGAAGCCAAGTTTCTTCTAGAATCTTTTCCCGAGTTCTACGCCGTCCAGTCCTCGTTTGTTATTCTTTTCTTGGAAACATAAAACAGCTATAATTAGGAAAACGAATGGAAAATCCATCATCCTACTTACTTCTAGTGAAAGATAGAATAATAGAAGCTCCCAAAATGTGCGATAAATATGAAAGATTGTTCTGTTCATACGATTTCAACTATTATTATTAAGTCGGAATCGAATTTTTTTTCAAAATTAAGTCGGAATCGAAATTTTTTTCAAAATTAAGTCGGAATCGAAATTTTTTTTTTCAAAATTAAGTCGGAATCGAAATTCAGATTAAATTAAAAGTTTAAATGAGCTTTGAATGAAGGAGGTGAGATTGATGAGTAAGATTACGAAAGGGCAGGCTTTCAATAACGCACATTACACCTAATGCTCATAGAGCCGAATATTCAGGAGACGGATCTGCGTGGCGATCACCTCAATGGTAGATGCTTCCATTTCTGAGATGTTCCAGCTGAAGTGCCTCAGTGGTTTCAGAGAAGAACCCCTGGGAGGGGGAACGAAAGACACTAGGACACCTTTCAAGGTAAACAATTGAATTTTCAAGTCCTCCCGACCTCAAGCGGTCCTTTGTCTCGAGCTGAGGCTGGTTTTGCAAGCCCTTGTTCAATCAAAGAGGGCTCAGTTGTCATATGTGTAGTCATGGCGTGACTAATGCAGGTGACTTCATGGAGTGACTTCGCTGCCTTGTGGGAGATGCTGTCATACCTAGGGCCTCGTCTGGCATGTAGACCCTCCACTCTCACCAAACTCATACGATTGACAACAACATTCTACGAAGAGAAGGAGCAAGGAGTGCAAGGAACGGAGGAATGTCAGTTGTATCGATGTCACTCAAATCTATGCAATATCCAAAAAATACTATTGATTTGAACGCTCTGTTCGTATGCGTGCCCTATTTTCTATTGCGAGCGCTCGGTATCTCTTCAAATGTTTGCCATTTCTCTCTTGATTATTCTTTGATCTACACCGTTCTCTAACAGGTGGTAATAACAATTTGTCTCTTCTTTATTGCTTTCATACTGAGTTCATTGAAGATATCAATCAATATGAGAAGATATCAATCAATATGAGAAGATATCAATCAATATGAGAAGACATCAATCAATATGAGAAAATATCAATCAATATGAGAAGATATCAATCAATATGAGAAGATATCAATCAATATGAGAAGATATCAATCAATATGAGAAGATATCAATCAATATGAGAAGATATCAATCAATATGAGAATGTCGAGGTGTTTGGTAACAGTGACTACTAACCTATACTCGTTGAAAATGGAAAATTAAACGCCAAAAAATTAAGAAGCAAAAATGTGAAAAGCAGCTAAGTACGACGTAAATTGGATTAGAAGGTGAGGGTCAGAGAGGGCGAGAAAGCAGATTATTGGAGGCACGATTGATGAGACGAATATAATTCGTAACCTCGTGAAGAATTGTATGGTTACAGTATATAATAGAAGATTACAGTATCGAATACATGGTTAAAGTATCGAATAGATGGTTACAGTATACAATAGATGGTTACAGTATACAATAGATGGTTACAGTATCGAATAGATGGTTACAGTATCGAATGGAATGATGGATATGGTGGATGAGTATCTGCTGCCTTCCCTCTCCCTCTGTGACTCCAATGCGGCGCTTTCAGAGGAGATGTGGCTGCTTCTCAGGAAGTTCCACTACACCCTCAGATACAGACTGTACGGCAGGTGAGTTATTATCATTATTATCAGGTTTTTTCTTACAAACCACCAAAGAAGTCTGTAGATCAACAAATTTGATGATGGGGGACCGGCAACTTCGGAGAGAGATTTGAAAATAGAAAAAAGAAAAATATAAAATGTATACGGACATAGAACTCCTATCAGTATCCTTCAACTCCTTTGTCACCAAAGTTTTACCCGTTTTCTCCTTGAAAACCTTTTTTATACCCGCCCTTTTTCCCTTTTGAACTCCCACTTTGCTGAACAATTTCATACATTTTACTTCTCTCAACCTCTCGCTCGCCTAATTCTGTTAGATTTTTCCATAGGTTATTTAATTGGTTTTTTTTTTCAAATATTATTTCTGTTCCTCAGGGAGCAAATTTGGACATCTAAAAGAGCGAGCAACGCTTGCGGAGATTGCGAACAAGAAAGAGCACGGAGTAAACAACATCTAACATCGCCATACGATAATAGTTCTACTTTTGAAGGTGGAAATCGGTTCATTCTCAGAGGCATCCGGAGATTCTCATCGAACGAGGCAAAACCATGGGCAGAACCAAATATGTTTTGAAGTAAGTTTTGATTCCGTTTTCTTTCGCTTGCTTTGGTTATTTGTTGGAAAAGATGAGTGTTTGAACGCTTTGGAAAATCAAAGCTTTCAATGTGAAAAGTCTATAACAAGTCGATTTACAGTTTTTGTTGTTGAGAATAACCAGGGGTTAAATAGTGACCGGATCGGTCCCGTCGGCGGATACATGTACACACACCATTGACAACCCCTTTTCCTTCATCCTCTCTTCTTTTTTCCTCCAAACTTTGAGTGGCGGATACATGTAAACCCGAATTGGGCGACTCCATTTAAACCCTGAGAAAAACTTGAAATCAAATTTAGTTTGAATAGATGACAGTGTAAATATTTCAGGCGTTTGTCGAAAGACACGGTGAGGCTGATGGGAAGACTAATCGGCAAACTGTGTCATTCTCAGCCGGCGGTCGTGTTCGATTGTCTGTTGGCGCAAGCACAAACATTCGATAATTTCATCCAACCCATTGTAGAAGCCATGAAGTTTCTCACCACGATGGAGTTTGATGTGTTGGCCTGTGAGTTGATGGCATTTGACATAAGCTAATTGTCATATTGGCATAGTTGTCATTCAATTATCATGTCGCCAGATTACTTATAACATTGATTGTCATTTTGCCTGGTTTAGATTGCATCATGGAGCAGCTGAGCTCTCCATCCAAAGACGCTCTGAAGGCCACAGATGGGACGACTTCTATCTGGTTGTCTGCTTTGGCATCCATGGTTGGGTTTTCTATGTTCCAAGTACCTCCGAAGTTGTTTCTCAATATTTGCAATAAAATTTTAGATCATAAAGATTAATAGTGAAAGAACGTTACAATTAGTGAAGTGACAGCAATTCCAGCCGATGAAGAAGTGAAACAAACAGAAATTTGATACATGCAACTTTTTTGAATAGCGCACACAATGTGTAAAAGAGAGACCATCTGGTATTTTGAATAGCGCACACAATGTGTAAAAGAGACCATCTGGTACACCCACATTCGCGCTTCAATAATAATATCCCAGGTCGGTGCTCTCTACAAAAAATACAATATGGAGTTGGCGGGAATCCTCAACTACATAGCGAATCAGCTGAAAAATGGCAAAAGGTTTGTCTTTGCTCCTTAAATAGTCCGGGAGAGGTCTTGAAATTTTAGATAGTCGACTAGATCATATGACTATCATGACTATCATGTACGATAAGATTTGCCATCAAAAATGTGAACAAAATGTGAACCAGATTTTCGTTTTCAGTTGGAACTTTATTTTGACTACATCGATTACCTGTATAAAATTACTAGTTCTTTTTATTATTTCTCTTCTTTTTTTAAATTTCTCTCTCTCTCTCATTTCTTTTCCATACTTTTCTTTATAAATTTTTTCTACATGTTTCTCACCCTTTCACTCTCTCTTTTTATCTCTTTTTATATTTCTTTTTCTCAAATAAAATTGAATAGTTTCAAAGACGGTGATTAATTGCAGTTTCGACCTGCTAATCCTGCGAGAGTTGATCCACTCAATGACGGGAATTGAAAATGCGGCTGGGGCGACAGTCGAGCAGAGGGAAGCCATGACGGGAGGGGAAATTCTTCGCAACGAGGTATCACACAATCAATCAATATCATTACACTTTACAATCAATCAATATCATTACACTTTACAATCAATCAATATCATTACACTTTACAATCAATCAATATCATTACACTTTACAATCAATCAATATCATTACACTTTACAATCAATCAATATCATTACACTTTACAATCAATCAATATCATTACAATCAATCAATATCATTACACTTTACAATCAATCAATATCATTACAATCAATCAATATCATTACACTTTAAGTCTTCTAAGGCATTCATATTTACGAAAGAGTTGTCGAAGCTCAAGTTTTGTTTTACAAGTCGATGATATTGAGGGAGAAATTCAATCGATTGTGAGAAAACAATCGATATTATTTATGTGTACTTTGAGAAATTTCTTCAGAAAGTATCGAGAAATTTTTTTTTCTACGTAGTTTTGTGATTTTTCATGATTTAGTTCCTTGAAATGTATGAACGTGCACTAATTCATAGGCGGGCTCTTTCTTGATGGCGCGCAACAAGAAAGCGACGGCGAGACTCAAAGATGCCGTTCTGAAAGAAGGAATTGCGGCAGGGATGTGTATTTTGATAGCACAGCAGAGGTCGGCAGCAATTTTGGTTTTTTCAAGGAAAGTCCTCATTGTTGGATTTACGTTTTAGTGGTGAAAGTTACAATAATTATGGTATTTTAAAGATGGAACTATTACGATAGATTTTAAAAGGTCACCAGCTGAATCTATCTAGTT
>OZ057403.1:24222125-24324423 GCA_964056735.1 Allodiplogaster pararmata | reverse complement strand
TCGGGACTCTTCGCATAATAGTCGAACACACTACCATTATGCCGCGCCCGGACTCTGGTATAATTATGATATCACGATTTTTGTTATAATCGTCACATTTTTTTACGAGAATAACTTTAATCGTTTGTGAAAATTTTTTCAGAATTAATCCGTGTCTGCCATAAAAACAGATTTTTCGTTTGAACATATGTGACCTTGAAATACGTTTCTAGTAAAACGCACCGCTATACATAGTAGAATGGGGTAGAATGGGCTTCAAACTCAAACATCAGCACCGCCTCCGAACACCTTCGCACAGCCATCCCGAGAATCGAAAGCTTTCTGAAAGGCAGGTCACTCGACATATCTCCACTCAAGAGCCAACTGATGCTGTTCACTCCATACAGCAGAGAGTACAACACAATTCTGGACGTTTCCATCGGAGGCACAGCTGTCCGCACCGTCAACCAGGCCAAGCTCCTCGGCGTCACCTACGACTCCATGTTCACGTTCAGCCATCATGCCAGAGACATCGCGAGCCGTATGACACAACGCAACAACGTCCTGAAGGCCCTAGCCGGAAGCACTTGGGTGCAACCAGAAAGAAACACTTCGTCTGACATTCAAAGCCATCTCGCAAGCGATCTACAGCTACGCCGCGCCAGCCTGGTCTACCTACATATCCGACTCCGCTCATGCAAAGATACAACGCGCCCAGAACGCCGGTCTACGCATCGTCACAGGGAACCATCAGATGGCAGACATTGACCACATCCACAGAGAATCCAAGGTCATGCGGACCGAGCCTCATCTACACATGATCTCCGCTCAATACCTGGCCAGGTCATTGGATACAGCCCACTTCCATCACGGTCTTCTTCACAATCCCTCTCCGCCGCGAGCAATGAAGAGCGACCTCTTGATGAGTTGCAAGACCACGGTCGAAACTGCCACGCTGATGTCGAAAGACCCACGCAACGGCAGACTCGTCGCAAATGCCATCCACACGACGATGGTATCTAACGAAATGTGCTCAATGAAAGGCGCCATTATCCTGGAGGCAGGCCTCCGCCCGATATACAGGAAGAAGAGAAGGATCTCCCTCGCAGTACACGATGCACACTCAGCCAGCTTCGCTCTGGATTCAGCAGATTCACCAAAAATTACCTGCATCGCATCGACGACTCGATACCCGACGTCTGTCCCGACTGCTCATCCGGACCACACGACGTCGCCCACCTCTTCAACTGCACTGGCAACCCGACAACACTGGCTCCTATTGACCTCTGGAAGAAGCCGCTGGAAGTGGCAGCTTTCCTGAAAATCTAGACAACAACAAAAAACTAACAAAGAGGAAGAGATCGCCTACCGTGGACATCACTCTTCGATGCCGGTCGCAGCCGGCAACAACAACAACAACAACATAGTAGAATGATTCCAAAGTCACTTTTTCAAGCTACCTCTACATTTCAGATAATAACCAATCAATAAATGAAGGTCAAGTGGAAGACTTGCAGAAACTTTTATTCTTTTGATTAACTTTTTTATTGCAGAGTCGTCTGTATCGCACGTTCTCTTCAGTGATCTCATCAACAACAGCGGATTATGTTCACATCAGAAACAGTCTGGTGATTATGAACAGAGTTCGTTCTCTTTTGCTTCTCATCTAAAGATTCCGACGAATCAGACATGTTATTTAGGAAAACTTTGCAGCCAATGAGAAAAAAAACTTTGCAGCTTCTCCCTTGTTTTCCTGTCGTGCGCGATCTGAGTGAGAAGATGGAAGCAGCAGTGAACGAATTGAGAGACCGAGAGAAGGTTGGGTCCTGAAGCGATGAGTAGAAATGAGGAATTGAATGGAACACGGACCAGAAAAGATCGGCCAGTAAACTAAGAGATGCAAAAGGGCGGATGAAGAATCAATCCGATAATTCGTTCTCTTATCTTCTTCTGCCTGTTAAAGGAAGGAAAGTGAAAGGAAGTGATGTATGAACCCATTATGGTGGGTAACTTTTCAAATGAGGCTCGCTCGAACTGAAAGTGCCCCCTAATCGTAAAAATATGTGTAGCTGTTGTACATTCAGGGTAAGAGAGATGATCTCGCACTTAAAGCTGCTTCCTACTGTGGACAACTGAAGATAAGGAAAATTCCTCTGCACGAAGAGGTCTACTTTCACACTAACAAGGTTCGTATTGAAAACCTTGAAAAGTAGGTTTTTTTTGAATTGAAAATATTTCGGAAAGGTATTGGATTAAGAGATAGATATTGCAAATGTTTATTTTTTTCAGTCAAATAATCAAATGATAATAGTTGTTGTAGAGCTAAAATTTTGAGGCTTCGGGGGCGAAAGGTGCATCTAATGGGACGGCTGCATCGAAAAGAGCGGCGCTCGCATCAGCTCCTGCATTGACCTCCCCTGTGAGTGCAGCCAACGGAGGAGAGAGTGCGGCTGCCAAGAAGGAGAAAGAGAGAGAGACCGAGGTGAAGAGGGCATTACTTGCTAGGAAGACCGACATTAAAGTTTTTTTAAATATTTTTTGGTACCATAATTTTTAGTGAAGGTATCTAGTAAAGTTAATAAATAGAAACCATGAATAAAGGGCCAAGATAGTCAGGAAACATTTTTTTCTCGAATTTTTGTTATTATGCTATCTTGAGTATTTAGAAATTTGAGATCGCCAATGAAACTGTTTGGTGAATTGAACTTGCATTTACGAGCAACCTGAACTCGTCAATATTTTAAAATTTCATTACCAATACATGTAGATAGCCTAGGCGAGAGCTTACAAAAATAAAGAGGAAGGTGCGGATGATAAGGAGGAGGGGCGGAAAAAGAAGGACTCGAAGAGATTTGGTGTTGGGAAGCCATGCTTGCATTGAAATTTGGTGTTGGGAAGCCATGCTTACATTGAAATTTGGTGTTGGGAAGCCATGCTTGCATTGAAATGACGCTAATCCCGAATCAATAATCTATCGATTGAATCAGAAACGGGTAAAGAAAGAGGAGGGAAGTGTGGAGGACGCAGCGATTGAGAGAGACGCAGAGGAGAAGAAGCTGCGAGAGAATGTTCTCGAGAGCATCAGAGACAACTTCTCCAGTCAGTCGGCCATTCCCCGTTCTCAAGTCGCGGGACTGATTAAGAACTTGTAAGATGCCCCGAAAAAATGCGGTTCTTCGAATATTTTCAGATTTTTTTCAAACGAGAACAAACTTTGAGCGATTTTTTGTCAAAACTACGTTCTTTAAACACCATTGCGTTCAAAAAATGTAGATTTAACGTGAAGTAGTATTTTTTGTGTTTCTTGTATTCAATTGCATGAGCTGAATGCAAAAATCTAGAAGAAAATAAGCAAAATTGAGAATATGAAAGGAAATGAAAGGGATATCGGATGCTTTTCTAATCTACGGCCTCGTATTGAAGATGAGGAACTCCGAGATGAAAAGCGGAAAAGAGTCAAGGACGAAGCAAAACTGGACTGTGAAGAAGGGGAAGTTCCACCTTCTCCTCCGGCTTCCAAAAAGGTTCACATAGAAATTTCTCTCTCTCTCTCTGTTCATATCTATTTCTATCTTTTTCTCTCTCTATATCTCTCTTAGTCTCTTTCTATCTCTCTATTTCTCCCTTTGTCTCTTTATATCTCTCTTTTTTGTTGCTCTTTCTCTAATTTTGTAATAGAAACAAGTTTCAAAAACTTTTGTTTTTAACGGCATAATTATTGTTTGATACCCAAAAAAACTACAACGAGTTTATTTCTTCACAACTGCTATCAGCGGTGTTTTATACAAGTTTACAAATCAGCTTTATTACCTAGCTCTAAATGTGGCATTTTTGAGACATATCTCCAAAATTATGTTGTATATCTCCGAAAAAAATTTCGTTCTGAAAAAGATGGTTTCAGACTCGTACATCGAAAGCGGAGGAGAGAGAGAAGGGAAAGAATGGCTCGCTGCCAGCAGACGGGAAGCGTGGCAAGAGCAGGGAGAAGAGGATCGTCGAGGTTGAAGGACCTGCGGTGAAAGATTCATGTCTACAGTAGCCTTCTGTAGGATTTGATCAGAATCTATGCGATGAAGCGATTCATTCCAATAAAATAGGATCTTCTTATATGATTACTTAACAGAGTTTGGATTTTTTAATTGTATTCGAATAAGTTCAGTCTCATCGAAGATGTTTTAAGCTGCCACCTTCGATGAAGAAGGAGAACGAAGATAAAGAGAAAGATCGAGAGAAAGAGAAAGGAAGAGACAAGGAACGAGAGAGAGAGAGAGGAAAGAGAGCAGCGCCTCCTGAAGAGAGTCCAGAGGAAAAGAAGACGAGGAAAAAGTTGGCGAAGGAAGGGAAGATTAAAGGTTAGCATTCCAATGATTGAACTATCGCACAGAAAAAAGCTAGTCCACCGGGCGGGATCGAACCAAAACCATCTCGACTCAAACCGGGAGCGCATGTTACCATTACACCACGGGGATACATTGCTGTTCTGTGCGAATATAGATGAAAGGCTCATATACCCCTTGTTCTCTCGGTCACGCATGCTTATCAACTGATTGCGTCATGAATGGAGCGTAACTCCAGAATTCACGATTAAGACAGAAGAGAGATGGAAGATAGATGAAAAATCTTCAAATGCTAAGTTTCAGAGTTTAAAGGCAGTGACGCCTAAAAGGCGTCACTGCCTTTAAACTGTGTAACATAGCATTTCAAGGTTAGCATTATTTTTGGGACTAACTGCATTTCCAGTTTTTAGTTGTGAATTTTTCTTGAAAACTTCATGTTGACTGTAGCTAGTCTGTTAGGGACTTGCAAAATGAAATGAATAAGGTAGTTGCGTGTTAGGAATAGGGTTTAATTAGGCTGATTGTATGGGTCCAGTTGGGCTAAGGGTTTACATTATGTCTGAATGGTTATAGCAGGAAATTCCTGGGTAAGAAATTTCAATTAAGCTGTTGTTGTTGTAGATTGCCCGCCGTAGGTCTCCGGCTGGGTAGACGAGGTCTTCTTTGACATGGCTCAGAAAACAATAACCTTACTTACATCATTTATCTAATTACATTATTTCTCTTTCTCTTCTTCTTCTTCTTCTTCTTCCTAGCGTTTATCCCGCCGCCGGGCAGGGTCCGCATATTTCTCTTTCTCTCTCGGGGTTTATTTTTATTTTTTATTTTTTTTTATTTATTTTATTTTATTTTATTTTTTTATTTATTATTATTTTTTATTTTTTTTCCCCTTTTTTTTTTATTTTTTTTTTTGGAGAGAGAAAGGAATCACTGGTATAAGAACTTAACAACAGACGTCGGGCTATTCCACAAATCTATACTTCTTAAAAGTGTGTGGTCACAGCGACACGAGAATAAATGACTAGTTGTATGTGGCTCTTCTAAACATTTTGGGCAAAGAGGTGATAGGGCAGCTCCTATTCTGTGTAGGTAGCTGTTAAGGGAACTTGCATAGCCACTACGTAGTTGCGATAATGTTATTTGATGTTCCCTGGGAAGTTGATTCGTTGATTTATGGATTCTGGGAGGTTTCTTACCTAGAACTGGGTTAGGGGAGCAAGATCTAATGAAATTTCTAACAGTTTCAGTATGTATTCTTTTAAGTGCGGCTTTCTGATCACTGTCTACTAGCATAATTTCTAAGTCCTTGGCATGTTTACGAATAGTTCTAGGTGGTTTGGGTTCCATGCATCGACGATGGGAGGGGTGGTTTGGGAGGAGTCTTGCTCTTGCAACGAATTGCTTGGTAAGCATCGTGTTGTGCTCCTTTATGGGTAACATTTCGCTTTCTAGAGCTAAGTGCTCTGTGCCGGCCATTGCTAGGTTTCCTGTTGCTATCCGAATTGCTCTATTTTGGTTTGCCTGTAGTTTTTTCCAGTTCGTCTCGGCCAATTGAGGGGAGTAAATTGGTGCGGCGTAGTTGAGAACGGATCTGGTCATTGTTTTGTAGGTTGCAAGAAGGGTGTTTTTCTGTTGGCCCCATGTTCTTCCTCCGAGGGCACGTAGTATATTCAGTCTTTTGGCCGTTCTCTGTTTAAGGTATTCTGCATGTTGTCGGAAGGTGCCGAGTTGGTCTAAGACGACACCGAGTATTTTGGGTGTTTTAGTTGTCGGCAAAAGGGTTCCGTGGATTTCTACCTTGGGTTCTTTTTTACATTCGCCTGTATGGGTTGTGAAAAGAGTGACCGTAGTCTTTTCCTTGGATATGATCATTTTACGTTGTTCCAATTCTTCTACGAGTTTCGGTAGGAAGTGGTTGATCTGATCTTCACAGGTTTCAATACAGGGGCTTGAGGAGAGAATTGATATGTCGTCGGCGTAGGCTGTCATCTGCGTGTTTCCTGTGGGTTGCGGGAGGTTGTTTATGTAGAGATTGAATAAGAGGAGGCTGAGCACTGCTCCTTGTGGAACACCAGATCTGCATGTGAGACGTCGACTGCTTTTTCCTTGGAAATCTACCTTGATTGTACGGCCTCTTAGGTAGCTGGACATCCATCGGACGATGGCTCTTGGCATATTCGTTTCAGTGAGTTTCTTGCAGAGAAGGGATATGTTCACTAAGTCATATGCTGCAGTGAGGTCAAGGGCGACCATGAGAGTGCGGTCCGGGGGTGGTTTCCGATTGAAGCCGTTTGTTATTTTCCCGGTTATTTCCAGGAGTGCGGTAGTAGTCGAGTGCTCTTTGCGGAATCCATGTTGCCAGTCAGCGATTTGAAAGCCTTCCGCCAGGAATGGTAATAAGACCCGTTCGAATGTTTTGGCTATAGGTGATAGTATTGATATTGGTCTATAGCCGTTCAGGTTGCTGGAGTCCTTTCCTGGTTTAGGTAACATTATCACTCTTGCATCTTTCCATCTGGACGGGATAATACCTGTTTGCAGCGTGTTGTTGAAGAGGATGCAGAGGCATTTTCTGAAGTTTTCACCGGCCATTTTGAGTAGTAGAGGGCAGATGCCTTCACTGTCTGGGCATTTGGAACCTTTGGTTTTCTTGATTGCTTCTTCGATCTGTGCCAGGGAAATTTGGGGAGCGTCTGTCCGTTTGAGGCCTTTAATTAGTCGTGTTGTGCTTCTTGCTGATTTGTCGACCTCTTTAGGGGCTTGTTTAGCTAATTTTCTGGCAAAAGCGTTTGAGGCAGATGTTGGGCATAGACTTTTCCCGTCGTGGGTGATGGTCAAGTGCGTCGGTTTTATTGATTTGCCGTCGATAGCCTTTATCGTTTTCCAGAGTTTGTTGCCCGGTTCGTTGTGGCTAATTTCAGATATGTACTTTTCCCAAGCCTTCCTCTTTTCGAGGTTGATGCGGAAGGAGATTTCGGCCATTATTGAGGGGAGTGAGGGGTCCGTAGGATTGTCCCTCCTCATTTGGTCCCGTTCTGTAATCAGCTTCTTCACATCTTCGCTCAAGTGAGGCGTGTATTTTGGCACCTTTCCACGGGGAATGTTGTTCTTAGCCGCTTTGGTCAAGGTGGTGGTCAGGAATTTGTGCATCTGAACTGAGTTGCCGGCGAATGGGAAATCCATGAGAATCTTGTTGATGTCCCTTTCGAAGCCTTCCCAATTCGCTTTGTTGTAATTTGTATAACAACGTGCGCTTGAGATGTTGGATGGCTGTGTTTCGACGTCAATCAGGCATGGGAGGTGGTCAGAGTTCATTCTGTTGATTGTTGACCAGTTGCAGTCGATGGCTATGTCGTTCGAGGCGAGAGTGATGTCTGGTGATGCTTTTTGTCTTGTGGGCATCTTTGAGTTGTTGAGACATACAAGATCGCTGTCGTCAATGAAGTCGCATAGTTCATCTCCTCTGCTATCCTCCGTACCTTCACTCCAAACTTTATTGTGTGCGTTGAAGTCTCCACCGACAATGAATGGTTTCTTCTGTGTTAGGAGTCGGTTGAAGTTCGGCGCGTATGTGTTGGGGCAGGACGATCGAGGTGGGATGTAAATGTTGCAGATTCTTATGGTTCCTTGGTCGGTTGGCACGTCCACGCTGAGTGTTTCGGCTGTCTGGTCCGTTGTTGGGGAGGTCACGTTAGCATAGCGAATATTCTCTTTGACTAGTATCGCAAGTCCGCCTCCAAAGTTGGAGCGGTCTTTTCTTATGATCGTGTAACCTACGATATTCGGAGATGGAATACTAGCATCCATTTTGGTTTCTTGGATGAGTGCTACGTGAATATTCAACTCATGTAAAAGGTCCTCTAGCTCGGTTAGTCGGGCTCTCAGTCCATTAGCGTTCCATTGGATTATCCTCAGGTTAGCTACCGTCTGTGAGGCAGTCTGCTGGATCGGGGCTCTCTCACAAATTCTACATCTCCATTGGGGGTTCCAATCATTAAGATTGTTAAGGTTGGAACAGCGGAAATGTACCCATTTCTTACATTTGCTACAATTAACACAATTCGAAGGCGCGTTAAGAGAGCATACAGAACAAGGCCATCTTGGACCTGGGTTAGTCTCGATACCAGCGATTTGGAGGAGTATTCGGATCAGAGACGCTGGGTCTTTCTGATCCGTGTTAGAAAAAATGAGGTTTCGGGGGAAGCCGTCCTCGTTGTCCCTTGCGGGAGATTCCATTGGGAAGTTTTGTTTTGGAGGTCCATTGGGTCCGACGCCATGTAGCGTCGTCCACAGTCGCACCGCGTGTAGGTGACCTCCGTCGCGACCTTCAATTAAGCTAACTAATTTCTTCAGAAATAAGTTTTAAAATGGAAAAAAAAAGTTTCTTTAATTCAAGTCTGAAGTAATAATTTTGTGTGCAGGCCATCATCATTCGCCGATTACGACCAGAAAGCGGACAAAATCACCGGAGAGAAGAAAATCGAAAGAGTTATTTTTTCAAGAGTTTTTTCTTCCAAAGATATTAAAGGTTAACTAATGAGTAAAAATGTATATTTATTAAATAAGTTGAATTAATAAGATGATATCAATTTAATGTCGATTATTTATCAAAGCAACCGATTGCAGGAGCCGAAAAGTTCACAGCCAGATCTCATTCTGAAGAGCGCACTTTGAAATTTCTTCTGATATACCTTATTCTCACAACAACAAAAAACGGTTAAAGGATCTTCATTCAGTTATTTTAAATATTTTTGTTCTTGTTGATAATTAAGGCATATCAGGTCTGAATTTTACCGAGAAATAATTATCTTACTGTTAAAAATTTTCCATTGCAACGGCAGGTAAAAAGTATCGCGATAAGCTGCAAATGTATTTAAAAATTTCATTAGTTTCAAATGTGAAACGAATGCATAAATAAATAATAGTTAACAAAACTTCATTGAAAACCATGAACCTTCATAAAATTGTTTTAAACATTATTCTGTTCTAAATAACATAGGCAAGTGATTTTTTTCGTTTATAGAGTTGAACCTGTTTCAAAATGACTCTGTTGGTGATGAATAAAGTGGACGGCAGCAGTGGATCCTTGCACGAAATCGTTTTTAAAAAAAGAAAATAATTAGAAGGGATCAATCCAATTCAGTATTCCAGTTGGACATGTAAAATACAAAAACGCATGACATTGGATAACGGCCACATATGTGGGATTACTGTGCAAAATTAGAGATAATATTACCTGTACTCAAAGAAGAAGAAAATTTTTCACAAAAAGGATATTACTAGGCTGTTTTTACTTTAATCGTCGCCTTAGTACGCAAGGGTTTATTCGGAACGATTTTCTCAGCTGTCAAACAGAATCGCTTTTTTTATATGCATGTGATGACTTTAATATTACAGTATGGGGTGGAAAATGATTCCAAACATCGATAATTCGAGACGCACAAATGGCATTGGATAGTTCCAAAATGAAGGGGAGACGGATTTTCAATGAATGAGAAGATCGAGTTTGATAGGCAGAATGGAAGGGCATATGTATAGTACAATGGATGGTTACGCGGATGCAGTTTACAAAGAAAATTGAAGGAATGTCATTGTTAGGCTTATTGTTAGTCCTTTTTTCAAATCTACAAAAAACATTTTGAAGTTCCTTGAATGATTGAAGAACTTTTTCGCTTACATTCAAATTCACGAACCTTTTAATGAAGTTTTCTATTGTACATGCACGTTTAGTAGAAATAGAGAAAGGAGAACGTTTCTCGCATCTTTGAAAGAAACTACAGCTTTCTTGTGCGACTTTCATAGGACCTACATACATACATATATGCATATACGAACAATTGAGAGAAAAAAACATTCCGTTCTCGTTTCAGAGATGGGAATGAAACCAAAAAGGGGAACAAGACTCGAGAGGGAAATGAGGCAGTGAGATCGAATCGGAGCAAAATAGTCCTTTGAAGCTCTAAAGTACATTAGGACTTGTTCATCATTCAAGAAAATAATGAGGATCTTAAGATCGAATCGCCGCGAGAACGAGTTGATGCAGCTTTGAAGTATGTTGCTAACATGCTTGCTCATCATTCAAATTCATGTGAGGGGCCTTGGGATCAACTTGCAATGAGAGCGGGTTCTTTTGCGGCGTTTTAGTAAACTCGGAAAAATTCGGTTTTCAATATAAATGTAAAAGACAACATGTAGTTCTGAAGAATACCAATGATGTGCTTAACCGAATTGAACCAAACTTCTTAAGCATTTTGCCAAGGCGAGATATACTGATAAAAAGGCAGAACCTACGCTCGCACTATAAATAAGTGCTATCACGCTGCAAAACCACCCATTTCCGCAACATACGTTGAATATTACGGAACCTTTCTGAAATGGCAACTCTGGTAAGTAAAATTTGACTTGCGTTTTTCTCGGTTCAAGAAGATTCTGAAGTTTTTAATTGTTGTATTACTTCAGTTTGCTTGTATATTTTTGTTTCTTCAGAAGCGTTTCGAGTCGTCAGATGAAGAAGAGAAGAAAATAGAACCCAGGCCAACAAAGAGAAAGGAAGTTTCGGAAAGAGAAGGCAAAGGAAGACCCGAAAGTCCAGAACAGTCAGTTTTTTTCTTTTTGCGGCACTACTGCAGTTTAATTGATCAGGCCTGGTTGGCTTCAAACGCTGTGGTTTTAAATTTTTTTAAGCATCGGGATTCCATTTCTAGGGCCTTTAACAAACTTCACTCTCTTTGTCAAACTTTTCTTTCCGTAATCAGCTCACTGAAATCCTGTTTACTAGTTTCCACGCTTTTTTTATTTCGGTAAGTTTGACAAAAGAGCGTAGAAACTAGTAAACAGGATTTCTGTGAGCTTATTACAGTAAGAAAAGTTTTACAAAAGAGCGTAAAGATTGAAGATTGTTGAAGGCCATTTCAAGAGAAAAAACTTTTATCAAAAAAATTTTTTTCTACAAAAACATGCATTTATAAAACTTGTTCACTAATTATACAAAGATGAAAAGTTCTCTAAACGTCTGAAAAAGTATTCGAAAAGCCTGAATCGAAAGATTACAGTGTGAGGAGAGGGAAAGGGGGGTTACCTGAGCAATACAGAGGGAAAGGAAAACAGGCAGTACCTGATAGGGTGTTTATAAGCACCCGCACAACTTTTTTGCTCGCATAGATTTTCAAAATTTCAGAGTTCTGAGAAAAAAATTTTCCCAAGCGCATAAATTTCAATGTTTTTTAGGATTTGTGGAGAACACATAGATTTTTTTAAACGCAGTGCGGCTCAGAGAAACACCCTGGTACCTGAGCGAAGTGGGAAGGGGATTAAATCTGAAGTAGTAAACATAAAATTCCTACCCCCTCCTTTTCCATAGGGCCCCTTTTTTCGCTATGAAGGACCCCTTCTTCTCAAGACTCCTACGATCCATAGCTTAGGTAGGGCTCCCTTACTTTCTTCCTCATTTTGCTTAGATAAAACCCCTCACCCCTCCCCTCCTTCTACCCCAAGATTTGAATAGTAGCCGGACCAGCTATGTTGGCACAGAAATTTTCGCGCAGGGGTTAAATAGGGACCAGATCGCTCCCGTCGGCGGATACATGAGCACGCACTATTGACAAAAAACTCGCTCTCTTTTCTTACCCTTTTACTTCATCCCCTCTTCTTTTTTCTTTCAAACTTTGAGCGGCGGATACATGTAAACCCAAATTGGGCGGCTCCATTTTACCCCTGTTTTCGCGTCGTTAATTATTTAATTATTTAATTATTTACGTTCTGTTCTCCTTCCGCTAAATTTTACTTTTCCATTACTTCCCTTTCCATTTTTTTAGACTTTCTCCATATTTTTTGCAACTCGCTCGGCGCTTACATATAAACACTGCTTATACCGGTCTCATGTAACGCCTGCTCTACTCCTTCCCATGTTCTTTGTTAATTATTAGCTACAATAGATTACCTTTCGACTTCGTACCCAGATACAGGGGAAATTTGGAAATTTTTTGTCTGTTTTTTACAGAAATGAAATCCCTGATGCTCAAACTGGTCATCTGTAGCAAAAAAAATCTTAATTTAAAGTTTTTAAATTGAACCAGGTCTGGTCCCTTTTGGTCCCCCCCCCCCCATTAAACTGCAGTAGTGTCCCTTTTGCATTACCGTCAACTCAAAGTTTGCGTTCTGAACTTGAGTGGTTCCGAAGAGCTTTTTTATCTCATAGCTTTCTTATGCAATCCGTTTATCTTGTTATTATGAACAAATATTTGAAATCTAAGAGGTCATCGGCTTCGCGCCTTCAAGCTTTTAAAATAGACCTTCATGGGCCTATTCTCGACATGAAAAAGGTAATATATTAACTTCTATCTAATTTTTGTACCTGAAAAGCGTGAAGAGGAGAGCTAAGTAGATTACCTTACAATTTTTATTTACGTCTGTTTTTTTCAAAGAAATCTTCTTGCCAAAGATAGTGAGTCCTATTTTTAATATTTCTGTCACAAACGTATACTTTTAAAAACTTGGATGGATACAGTAATGCGAAAATGGCCTTCGAAATCCAAAAATTAGCAGCTGTTTTTTGTTTTAAAAAATTGGTTTTGTACATTGAAAATAAGAGTAGTATATATCATTTATGAAAGTTTTGTTTTATCATTCATACTGGGGGGGTGAAAGTCTGTGTAAATGTTGTTTACAGTCATCGACGTGAGCGAAGAGATTCTGATGACTACCGCCGCAACAGAGACCGCAGTGATCAGCGTGGCAAAGAACGCTTCGGGCGAGGAGGAGGGGCAAGCAGAGGCAGCCACTGGAAGCACGATAGAGACAGGGTACCATCAGCTTATCTTTTCCTCTCCAAACACTTTATTCCTTCCTTATATTGTTTTCAAAAGTAGTTTCATCTTAAAATCAGAGGGTTCTCCTCATTCATTCTGTCAACAGAAAACAACTACGAGCTAAGGGTCAGAGGGTTCTCTTCATTCATTCTGTCAACAGAAAACAACTACGAGCTAAGGGTCTTAAAACAAGAGAAAATAAGCAGAGCTAAACGTTGAAAAAATTATCAATGTGAAATAGTAAATAGGAAAAATAAAAGTGTGACTGAGATAAGGGCTAATTTAGTTCCCTTCTAATTATTTTCAATTCTATAAAGCTGTCATTCCTATTCACCAAAATGTCTTCATTTCCAATTTACTGGGGGAGAATTCCAATGCAAGACTTGATTTGCTTCCATTCTTCAGCGGGTGGAGCACCCGCCATGCCAAGCACACGACACAGGCTTGGCATCCCCTATTTAGAGATCGGAACGGTCGAGAGAATCGGACTGGAGAAATGGAGAGGGCAAGGGGGGCAGAGGAGGAGGAGGAGATTGGAAGAAGAGGGACAGGCGGGAGTGGAGGAACGACAGGAGGAGGAACCAACAATCGTTAGTCGGCAGATTGAAGAGGACCCAAAAAACTTTTCGGGAAGGGTCTAGCCGGTGGCAACTCAATTGATTTTTTATTAAGAGATTTTTTATTCAAAGGTTTTTTATTAAGAGATTTTTTTTGTTCAATGAGTTTTTTTTCGAAAAAGCCGCCAAAAAATGCTGACTGAAAATCAATTCAGTCCGAGATCATTGGCAGTTCGGACAGGAGGTATTACAATGTCTAATTTACGCTCGCACACAAGTTGGTGTATCTATCACGGAACTGAAGAGTTTGAGTTACTAATACTAACAAGGAAACCGATTTCAAGGGAATACGAAATCATGTGTTGTGGAAGTAAGGATGCAGAATATCAGCATTTTTATCAATAGTTTTATTTAATAGCGCATAGATTCGCGCATATATTTTACCCACAGTGGGTTAGAGAATCACAGTGTGAGTTTAGAGAGCCAGTGGACCCATCGCGCCCTGCATGGCAAACCAACAAGGTTCTCGATAGGGCGGAGGAATTGAAACAGCGCAAGTTGTTGTGGCAGAAGACGGTAAGAACTTGCCTCTTTGGGTTGCTCTACCAAAAAAGTAATGGAAGTATAAAAATAGGTGGCACTGCTGCAAATTAATTGGCCTGGTTAGCTTCAAAGGGTTAGGTGTTCGGATTTTTTTTAGACAGATGAACGTTTTCAGGATCGATTCCATTTCTATTGAAAAAACTTTTTTATTAACTTTTTACAACTTGCAAAAAAGGTTTTTTCGAAAAAAAAAATCTTTAGATTCATTATACAAAGCCGAGAAGTTCTCTTAACATCTTGTAAGGAATTCGAAAATTCTAAGTTGAAAGTTTACAGTGTAAAAGAGGGGGGGTTACCTGAGCAGTAGGAAGGGAGGCCTACGTTAGAATAAGGGGCTCAAGGGAGAGGCGAGGGGGCTGATTCCAAATGTGATACGATTTTTGGATCTTTCTTCTGAAACTCACTGATCATCATAACCAATAGAATCTGAAGTATAAAACTTGAAATTACTACCTTCCCACTCTCCATAGGCCTGCCTTCACCCTATGTAGGGCCCCTTTTACTTTAGGTTGTTCTTGTTGTTCGCCCATAGGTTCTGTCGAGGGGAGTCCTTTGGGATAGTTTGGTGAGGATCCTTTTGAGCTCGGAGTAATTTTCTCCGTCTACTCTCGCACCGCAATCGGCGATCCTCTTTGCGAGACTTATTCGTTAACCGGAGAAGGGCAAGAAGCTATTTTATAGGCGCCTCGACTCGCCATTACATAGTATAGGGGAGTATCGGCTGACATGTTATCCGGTGGCATGCCCAGACCAGTCCGCATCGCCTTCCTTTGACGAACTATACTATCCAATTTTGGTCCGTGACGGGCTTCCCCTTCCCTTTCCCCTTCACTCTCCTCATGTTTTTTGTAATTTTTTTTTAGCTCTAAGAGACTTGATTTTGTGTCCAACAAAATTTTTAAAGTCGAGATTTTGAAAAAAAAAAGATTTTTGGTTTGGCATAGAAATGGAGTTGTTGTTGTTGTAGATTGCCCGCCGTAGGTCTCCGGCTGGGTAGACGAGGTCTTCTTTGACATGGCTCAGAAAACAATAACCTTACTTACATCATTTATCTAATTACATTATTTCTCTTTCTCTCTCGGGTTTTTTTTTGTTATTTTTTTTGTTATTTTTTTTTAATTTTTTTTTATTTTTATTTTTTTTTATTTTTATTTTTTTTATTTATTTTATTTTATTTTTTTTATTTTTTTTTATTTTATTTTTTTTTTTTTTTCTTTTTTTTTTTTGAGAGAGAGAAAGGAATCACTGGTATAAGAACTTAACAACAGACGTCGGGCTATTCCACAAATCTATACTTCTTAAAAGTGTGTGGTCACAGCGACACGAGAATAAATGACTAGTTGTATGTGGCTCTTCTAAACATTTTGGGCAAAGAGGTGATAGGGCAGCTCCTATTCTGTGTAGGTAGCTGTTAAGGGAACTTGCATAGCCACTACGTAGTTGCGATAATGTTATTTGATGTTCCCTGGGAAGTTGATTCGTTGATTTATGGATTCTGGGAGGTTTCTTACCTAGAACTGGGTTAGGGGAGCAAGATCTAATGAAATTTCTAACAGTCTCAGTATGTATTCTTTTAAGTGCGACTTTCTGATCACTGTCTACTAGCATAATTTCTAAGTCCTTGGCATGTTTACGAATAGTTCTAGGTGGTTTGGGTTCCATGCATCGACGATGGGGGGGGTGGTTTGGGAGGAGTCTTGCTCTTGCAACGAATTGCTTGGTAAGCATCGTGTTGTGCTCCTTTATGGGTAACATTTCGCTTTCTAGAGCTAAGTGCTCTGTGCCGGCCATTGCTAGGTTTCCTGTTGCTATCCGAATTGCTCTATTTTGGTTTGCCTGTAGTTTTTTCCAGTTCGTCTCGGCCAATTGAGGGGAGTATAGAAATGGAGTCCCTGGTGTTGGTCACCTGTAGTAATAAAAAATCTGGATTTTAACGCATTTAAAGGCATACAGGCCTGGCCAATGAAACTGCAGTAGTGCCAAATATATAACAACATCAATCAAATATCAGGGTTTTGTTATTCTGAATAGAAGGGTATTTGTTATGACTGCTACATGCTATAAATCAATTATATAATAACTTATTATTATTTCATGTCAACTTTATAGGTTTTTTTCTCGTCTCAGCGTCAAAAAGACTGAGTCTAATAGCGGATTCTACGGGCTAAGAAGAAGAAGAACTTTATAGGTTTTTTTCAAGTTGAATGAAAAATAGGCTTATAATTTTGAAGAAAACTGAAGAGAGCAAGGCTGCTGAGAAGGCTGAGGAGGGACCCAGTTGCAGCAAAGAAGCTGAGAAGCCTGTGGACAAGAACTCCGGTTTGCTGCTTTCTTCTGTGAGCCTTCTCTCTCTCTCTCTCTCTTTCTTTTTTCTTTCTTTCTCTCTTTCTTTTTTCTTTATTTCTCTCTCTTTTTTCTCATTATATCTTTATTTCTCTCTCTTTATTTCTCATTTTCTCTTTCTCTCTCTCTTTATTTCTTTCTTTTTTCATCTCTTTTCCTCCTTCATTTTTACAATCCTTCTGTCGTCTTTAAGCGAGAAATGCTGAAGAGAATTTAGACAATTTTTACATTATCGGTTCAAAAATGGTAAAACACGATGGATAAACATTGCTGCTAAGCAGAAAAACGCTTTTACATCTGTCAATATTAATACGATAAAGTTGCAAAAAGCCGTTATCGGTTGAGAAAAAGTGCTGAGCCTCAGTGGTAGGTAATTTGAGAAATGAACTTTTATACTTCATTTTCTTCCCGTTGTCATAGGTATATTCCAGAATATAAAATATATATGTATAACACGCTACCATACTGGCTTAATGATATTTCTTCATCGAAAAAAGTGATTATTCAAGATGGAATTTGAATATAGAATTTTTTGATAACAAACAGACGTTAAACTATTCTGAAAAATGAGTAAATTGCCACGAAACTTGCTTGGGCGGGTAGATCTATTATTGTATTTCACTGGGTTCGATTTGGGCGGGTAGATCTATTATTGTATTTCACTGGGTTCGATTTGGGCGGGTAGATCTATTATTGTATTTCACTGGGTTCGATTTGGGCGGGTAGATCTATTATTGTATTTCACTGGGTTCGATTTGGGCGGGTAGATCTATTATTGTATTTCACTGGGTTCGATTTGGGCGGGTAGATCTATTATTGTATTTCACTGGGTTCGATTTGGGCGGGTAGATCTATTATTGTATTTCACTGGGTTCGATTTGGGCGGGTAGATCTATTATTGTATTTCACTGGGTTCGATTTGGGCGGGTAGATCTATTATTGTATTTCACTGGGTTCGATTTGGGCGGGTAGATCTATTATTGTATTTCACTGGGTTCGATTTGGGCGGGTAGATCTATTATTGTATTTCACTGGGTTCGATTTGGGCGGGTAGATCTATTATTGTATTTCACTGGGTTCGATTTGGGCGGGTAGATCTATTATTGTATTTCACTGGGTTCGATTTGGGCGGGTAGATCTATTATTGTATTTCACTGGGTTCGATTTTTGGTGGGACGAAGAGGGTTTATCGTGTGGAATGCTGCTTTCTGAATCAGTTTTAGACATTGTACCACTTGTGGCCAAGAATTGTTTAATTGTCAAAAAATTAATTAATCACAGGAGAAGAGGGAATTAGATGAATGAGAATGAACGTGTTTGTAAGTGAGAATTGTCAGGGGAAGATGAACTTGGCGATATCTGAAGAGAGGAAGAAAGCAGTTGCTCTGATCCGGACCCCCCGGTCCGGATCAGAGCAAGAAGGAGAGGAAGGGGGTCCGGATCAGAGCAAGACGGGGAGGAAGGGGGTTCGGATCAGAGCAAGACGGGGAGGAAGGGGGTCCGGATCAGAGCCTGAGCAAATTTGTTACCTATGCATGCCGAACTTGTCTAGTTTTCGTTGAAGCTTACTGAAATATGGCTTTCCAGGTTTGTGGTCGTCTGCGATCAGTGCCGCCTGCGTGGACACATCCCAAGCAGACAAGTTCAAGCGGTTGATGGGCATCAAGGGAGAAGCAGTGGCTTCCGAAGTCAAGGACAACAAGGTTCTTTCTTCTTTGCTGTCTGGATTCCACTCATAGGTTCAAGAGTGCGTCCGAAAAGGACACAGAGGCCCGCCGAAAATGCAAATTAGCCTGAACACAGAGGCATGCGGGTCTCAATAGCAGCTCATTTTTTCTCGAGAATAGAAGGTTTCACGTAAAGTTCTGTTCTCGTAATGTAATCAAAAACGCGCGAAGTTGGAAACAGAGGCCCGCTAACAGAAGGAAGGACTTGACTTTTTATCCCATGATTCCGCTATCTGGCCAGGCTAAATGACCATCCACTATCCGTAGCGGGCAAGCCTTAGTGTGCATTACATACACTCTAAGTGGACTGACGATTATTAAACTTGAAGACCCGGGTTTAAAAGCTATAGAACAACATGAACACGAAAAAACCAGTTCGCTGTTTTTAAATTAAAATTAATAAATACGCCATAGACCATTTCCACGATAGTAAAAACCCGCTGAAAGAAGCCGACTTGCAGTTGCTGGAGAAAGAGCGAGCTCGCCAGCAAGAAGTCATGATGAACCTGGACAAGCAGTACGAGGCGGCCAGGGAGAGCACCCACATGGCAAAGGGAAGAGGTCTCGGATTCCATGGATGGTGACGGAGTCTCTTGAGAAGTTCATTCAATCTGCTGTGGACTCGTCACTTTCAATTGGGGATAACCAAAGATTTCCCACAGGCCCGACTCGACCATCCAAACAAGCAAAGTTGTGCATTCCTATATCAAAGTTGGTTTTGTTTTTAGTTTTGGCTTTCCTAATTGACATTAAATCAGAATTTCAGGGGCGAATGGGGTATAATAGTACAGAAAGAGAAGTTTCAGTTTAGACAAAATGTGAAATATTTTAATCGATTTTTAAAAAATTCAAATTTATTTCATTAAAACAGTATTTTCGTGTTTTCTTTGCTTTCTAGAGATTCGGTTGGTATAAACGTCTTCATCGTCGGAAATATATCGCAAAAAAGATTTTATGTAAGAATGTTTTTGTCGATAACTAGAGGCTTATTCATTGCCGTTTCGTCAAGTTTTTTTTGTCTTGATCGTTTTCGATTTGCTGATAAAAGTGAAGTTGTAGTGGGAAAGTTGAAAATGAGTAGAAAAGAGATTGATTACGTTACTCAGTGGGCAAAATTTGTGGATTAGTCTCATTAAAAAACATCACCAAGTTGTGTAATGAGTAATGATTGGAAAATTAGTAGCTCACTCTTATTAGTTGAGCCATCTAGTGGGAATGTGCCTTCTCGGATTAAAAAAATAATAACAAAAAGTTTATCGTTTGTATTTTTTGTGACGAGAGTTCAATGTATGAGTAACAAATAATATGGTCTCGAAGATGATAAAGCACTTGATCTACCCATTGTTGTAGAGATGAATTAAGACACATTGAGTTATCAGTTTCTTAGAATTCTAAAAATAACAAGTCTTGAGACCTATTTTCAAGTACATGAAGACTTCCTTAAGTTCTAAAAATAATCTCAGTCGTATGAAAGAGCCATACAAATCAGAAGAAATGCACCGACCAAAGCTTGATAACAAGAAAGAATTTCCAGACAGGGGTTTTTTAGTGTGCAAGAAAAAGTTTACAGACGCCCGAGAAAAAAATTCGTTTCACATAAGGGCCCCTTTATGATTTGGAAAAACAGAGGTCCGCCGACAGAAAGTCTGACAAGACTATTTAACCCCTGCTTCCAGAGCTGATCATATGTACAATTTTGAGGTTCAAAAACAAACAATTAAAAAAATTGGAACAAAAATAACAATGAAAAGCCTCTTTTACCATTCTTGTGTTCAGTCTCACAATGTTTAAGTTCAAATCTTCACATCGAAAAGTAAGAAAACAATTGAAGAAGCAGCCAGTTATTCCATAATTAAAAGCTTACAATTAGAATGATATCAAAGTTTGTACGAAATGTGAGCCATGTCTGATAGGCGCCAAACAATGAAATTCTAAATGCCTTCTCCTTGATTGCGACGTTCAGCAGTGAGAGCTTCTATTGCAAGGCGAAGTGAGGCACTATTGGATCTGAATAAGTTCTCATTCAAAAAACTAATCTTGGTTGTTGTTTTTTTTATGAATCGATTTTATTTCTTCTTTTCTAGCCTAATTTTTTAGATGAATAAGATGAAAACCATCGAAGAAACTAAATATTGTACTTCTAGCACAGAGGGGATCAATCATCATTTAAGGGCAGTTGAGAAGTGTTGAAATCAAATGAAATTAAACTATCTGAAGGAAAAAGATAGTTTAGCAAATAAATAAGATAGCTTGAAGCTGTGTCGTCTAAACTAAAACAATTTCTGTCATTTTTCAACTACGCGTGAGATGCTCCAGTAATGACGCTTTGTGTCAGGAGTAAAAAGCTTTGGTTAAATTTCACTTTAGCCACCCCAGCATGTGGGGCTGAAATACAAGAACATATAAATTTGAGAAGTGGAGAAAAGACTACAATACCTTTCTCTCTGGGGGGCCCCACCAGAGAGAATGGGTGACTAAGTCCACACCCGGAAATCTTTTACATAAGCACCCGACCGATTGTGCTGCTTTGTTTGATGTGAACTAACCTCTCATTAATCATGCACACGAATTGTAAGACGACGAGGAAGACGACGAATAATCCGAGGAGTTTCTGCTGAGCAGCGAGTTGGGCAACTTCTTCTCGCAAGGGGTCGTGCAAGTGGGCGGGGCTAACTGACTGCAACTTGTCATCTTTCCCCACTAAATAACTTTGTAGTGATTTACTGAGTTGTTCATTCATTCATGCATCCATGTTGTTTTGTTTGTTGTTTTTTGCCCATAGGTCTTGTCGAGCGGAGTCCTTTGGGATAGGTTGGTGAAAATCCTTTTGAGTCCGGAGAAATTTTCTCCGTCTACACTCGCACCGCAGTCGGCGATCCTCTTCGCGAGACCCAATCGTTAACCGGAGAAGGGCAAGAGGTTATTTTACTGGCACCTCGACTCGCCATTACAAAGTATAGTAGAGGAGTATCGGCTGATGTTTTATCCGGTGGCATGCCCAGCCCAGTCCGGCATTGCCCTCCTTTGATGAACTATACTATCCAATTTTGGTCCGCGACGGGCAAGCCCGCTATCTCCAATGCACTTGTGCAAAGAGACATCCCTCTATCTGCCACCTGAGGACGCGCTCGATACCGGTGAGGATGAACCGGTCCCTTGCTATGGTGTGAACTTGTGGGCTCTAGCACCATCGAAGGCGAGTTCATGCATCCATCGGAGAATACTCGAGAATAAGAGTTATTATCTTAATCACAGTTCCGCATTGAAATTCAGCGGAAAGATGCGTAACAGAAAGTTTATCTTTGATGTGTGTTTGTAACATAGAAGAAAAATTTCTCTCGAAAGTGGGTTCGAAGCGAATAACTTCTATATAAACATCAGTGGACGACTCAAGTATATTAATTAGACAGCAGAAGTGTATTAATTATTAGCAATTAAAGGTCTTTAACAAACTTCACCATTTACGCTTACGCTCTTTAAGCTCTTGTCAAACTTTTCTTACCGTAATCAGCTCACCGAAATCCTGTTTACTAGTTTTTTTTCTCTTACCGTAATCTCGTGTCAAACTTCTCTTACCGTAATCAAAAGAACGTAGAAACTAGTAAACAGGATTTCGGTGAGCTGCTTAAAATAAGAAGAAAAGTTTAACAAAAGAGCGTAAAGGGTGAAGTTTGTTAAAGGCCCAAATGAAAAATTATGTTTTAAAAAAAAAATTAAATATTGGTTTTTGAGTAACTTACCGTAGTAGATGAAGACGCTCTTCGTGACAGGATCCCTCCATCCAATCCGTTATCGTCAATCACGCGACATCTTGAACGATTGATTGTTATTAAACGATTCAAAGACTTGCAAACTAAGTAAAGGTCATTTGCTTGACTCAATCGCAACAGGACACGATTGCGTTTTTTTTACCTTAACAAGCATAAGACTTTTTGACAGACTCATATTTTGTTCATTCCGGGCATATGTGCGAGTGTTTATACCCGAGCTCTTTCTTCCGGCGAATAAAAGTTTTATTCGCCGAAAAAGAGCTGCTTTAGCGAAAACGTTAAGGAAATTTGTTAAACTGAATCAAAAACCTCATTCTATTCATTAGTCTTCAATTGCTCAGTTTCATAAGAAATAAGCCTTGGGTATTTATACGAAAAAAGTATGCGATCAGAAGCACATAATAATAATTAAAAGTTATAATGAACCAGGAAACCCCTTGAATTTTTTTCTTTATCTCATGTTTCATCTGATGAGAGTACTGATGATAAAAATCATCCCTAAGCTGAACAACTACGAAAAAGTATACAAGATGACCTCAGCTTCTGCTCGGCCTTCTTCTCTGTCGGGGAGCATCTCCAGATGTCAGCGAATTCTTCGACATTCGTCGAATCCGTCTGCAGAGCCATCAGAAGAAACTTCTCTTTTGAAGCTGTTAAGCGGTACTCTGCAAGTTTTTCGCATTGGTTCAACTAAAACTCATAATGCGGTTTCGACTTCGGAGAAGAGTAGTATAAAATACTCTAGGAGTACATCAAAATCATATTTTACATGTTCAACACCTTCCTTACCAAAAAAAAAAATTCAAGATTGAGGGTTTATGTGGCTGTCAAAAATAATTTTAGAAAGAAGTTAACTTGGACATGGTAAAATCTATTTTTTACAGTGCATAAATTATTTTCAGATTGACCGGAAGAATTATAGGCGATGTGATGGAGTTGAAAGGCCGAGTCGACAAATTTCAGTTTGAGTTAAATGTATCAAATGAACACTTTCCGATAAAGATATGAAAATTTTGGAGAAAACATGTTACATAATTCTCGAACATAATTTCCGTTATGGCTCGGGTGGGGGAAAGTTCCAAACAAGGCTTGTAATTGGGTCAATAGGATTAATTCTGTAATGAAGAATGTCTCTGTTTCCATAAAATCATAGCAATTGCACATCTGATCGCTATTGTGCGAGGGGTTTCATGTCCCACCCACACGCCAAACAAGTTCAACTTATACAGAGAGATTAAGAAATGTTGGTAGTGTTTGCATGAATCAACTTCACGCTCTCCTACACGGATCAACAGTGCTCCTGTAAACAGACCCTGATTCTACCAAATTAGATGTGTATCTCAACCCTGCTGCAAGGCTAAAGTAAGAGTAAAAGACCCTGATTCTACCAAATTAGATGTGCTCCTGTAAACAGACCCTGATTCTACCAAATTAGATGTGTATCTCAACCCTGCTGCAAGGCTAAAGTAAGAGTAAACAGACCCTGATTCTACCAAATTAGATGTGCTCCTGTAAACAGACCCTGATTCTACCAAATTAGATGTGTATCTCAACCCTGCTGCAAGGCTAAAGTAAGAGTAAACAGACCCTGATTCTACCAAATTAGATGTGCTCCTCTGTAAACAGACCCTGATTCTACCAAATTAGATGTGTATCTCAACCCTGCTGCAAGGCTAAAGTAAGAGTAAACAGACCCTGATTCTACCAAATTAGATGTGCTCCTGTAAACAGACCCTGATTCTACCAAATTAGATGTGTATCTCAACCCTGCTGCAAGGCTAAAGTAAGAGCGAGGTAGATCGCTACGAAGTAGTATCAAAAAGATGTCAATAAGAGACTGTTTACCCGATTGAAGATAGACTCGGACGGTTTCTGTGGCGCCGGGAGCGACGATTCCTGCAGAGGGCCGCACTCGGAACTTCTCCGGAGATGTCGTTTTTATCTGTTTTAAGAACGAGTTGCAGTAAGATACAAACTTTATACAAAAAGTTCCAACTGCGGTAAGACTTGAAAAGTTTCCTGAAGATTCGTCATTCTTCAATTTTTATATTAAGTGATCGTGAAAGACGGCAGTGTTAAGTTAAACAACTTCAAACCGACAGTTACATAAATTATAAAGCTTCAAACTAGTATATTAAACGAACTGTTACTAACTAATCTAATAGTCGGAAGATCATCTTCCATAATTTTAAGTTGTGGCACATTTGAAAAAAGTTATTCGAATAGAACTTTGAGAAGAAAAAAATTGAAAAAACTTGTTACTTTGAACATCAGGGGAATAGCGGCATTGTTTCGAACAGCAACGATGTCTATCAGATCCATCTCTCCATCTTCCAAGCGAGTCAGGCACAGTTCGTCTCTGGGGCTGTAATGAGGATTTGTAGAGGAGAGCAGCGAGCATTGAAAGAAGTTCACAAATCTCGATGAGTTGAAACTACCCGAAAAGACGTATTATAATGTAAAAATGAATGATGCTGCGAAGAAAATCCTCACAAAGATGTCAAAAAGATACCAAAAATCAAGAAGTCCAAGTACTTGTATGAATACGGAGACACACATACTAGTCTTAACAATATTCACTAAAGTGATATGAAAAGTGGAAAACTTGCTCTTACCAAACTGCCAAAAACGAGTTGCTTGCCCATTCTTCCTGCGGGGCATGAACCCTTTTGTCAGCCAGCGGTCGCATTGTTGCGGGCATAGAGGACCTTCTACCGGAAGGGCCCTGAAGTACTCACTTTTCAAGGGGGGCATAGAGGACCTTCTACCGGAAGGGCCCTGAAGTACTCACTTTTCAAGGAAGGCATAGAGGACCTTCTACCGGAAGGGCCCTGAAGTATTCAGTTCTCAATTTTTGAGATTCACCTGCATTTTCTATGCTCATGAGAACAATTCAGTTCACTTGAGCCTTGGCTTAACCGTAAATAAGTGTAGATACATATGTAGTCGAATGAACGGAACCTTAAGAGTAAAAATGGAGTTTAATGCTATTTAAAAATATTATTGTGATTCAATAATCAATAATTAAATTCAAACATAGTTAGTAACTGACCCTGCTCGGTCTCCTCACAGTGGGCTGTCCAACAACCAGAGGAGTTCTTCTGCTAGCATCCTCATCTTCCGATTCAAACTTCACTGACTGCATCACATTTCTTATCTCTTGCTCTGGTCTCAGTCTTATTCTTTCACAGATCATAAATTCGACGGAGTCCAAAAACAAGTTCGCAAAAATATGAACACTTTAACGTTGTGTGTGAGAGCTATTGATCACAGGTTCAAAATCTTTCATTCAATCTCATTTTTGGCATTCTTCAAATGTTCTTTATTATTCTACTGAAGTTTTCGAAAACGGACTCTCTTGACGGGGAAATTGTCCAAGTCTGGCCGGACATTCTCATCCGCTTCGTGTGGGCCATTTGTTCCATTTTCTAGTAGGAGAGCGGACCTTAGAACACATATCCGTCAAGTTTTTTCTGACTGTAGAGAGATATACTTTCGTCAAACCTGCATCATTCCATCTATGATGACAAGTCGAAAGCTGCTGCAGAAACATATGTATATGAACTTATATATTCAATCATATATCCAGTCTTAATAAGAGATGTTTTTAAACCTGTTATTTCCGATTTCCTACGCGGATAGATTCGCACTATTAGGCTTTCTTTCATACAATTTTTTTTCTGTTTGAGGAGCTAATATATTTATTCGTTATTCACTACAACATAATGGTTTGACTGATTGATCAATTAAGCATCAATGTTGACAAAACACTACAAAATAGCAAATTCTTTAGGAAAAACTTCTCAAAAAGATCACGCTCCTCAAAAAACCAACTACAGTACCGCCCGAAATGTTATCATTTGTAGATTATTGAACATAACTTTTTTTGTAAAAAAAACGAATGAAGCTCGAATTTTCAGATTCTTTTACTTGTATTCCGATGTCCAACAGTTCGAACCATGACTTGCAACAAAAGTTGTATGAATTAAGTTCGCAAAACAAACAAAAAATTATTTTTTAAAAACATGGAGAAAAACAGCTTCTTGCATGATTTTACTTGTATTTCGATGTCCAACAGTTCGAACAATGATTTGAAACAGAAATCGTATAAACTAAGTTCAAAAAACAACAAAAAACTCAACAAAAAAATCATGGAGAAAAAAACTGAAAAATAGAAGGTATACCAATTTCGATGTATCTCCTGGAGATAATCAATAATTTTCTCCAAAAGTTGTCCGGTACGGTACAGATGCCCAAAAAAACTTCTGTGAAAATTTGAGCTCTGAATGTTATCTTTGAAAAAATTAATGTTCAATAATCTATATATGATAACATTTCGGGCGGTACTGTACGTTAGTTGAAAAGAACGCGAAAATGAGTTAGGTTAACCTGGAAGGTATGCAACGAGCGAGTTCGTCCATTGTAAACTCGAAGGAGTCCTGCAAAGAAAAACATTCATCCTTCGCTGCTTGCAGAGAGCAGTACAACAATACAACCCGGCAGTCAGAACAGGAAAGCTTAATCTCGTTCTACAGCACAAAAAGAATTCCCACTTTAATTAAACATTTCTACCTAGAGGTAATGTAATAGTCTGTTCATGTGAGAAATAGACTTACTTGAAATTATACGCATATCACAATATGAAACATTTATATATATATATATATATATATATATATATATATATATATATATATATATATATATATATATATATATATATATATGTGTGTGTTCAAAAAGCAAATGGCGCTCTAGGGAAGGTAATACGGAGGAATAATAGGAGGTACTCTAACACAAATCTTATGCTCACAGAGCGAAATTCTAAATTAGAAGGTGCAGCTATTTCAATAATGCAGTTGTAATTTTCATATACAAAATCATGAAAATGTTCCAGAACTCAATTCTTTTGTATTCGATACGTCCCTGGAATAAAAATCTCACGATCATTGGAACCTATAAAAGATGAGGGGTTCTGAAGTAGGGTAAGGGGCTAAAAGACCAAAATCTAACTTATTTAGACTTTCTAAAAGAAAAGTTTTTGATTTAAAAACTTAACATTTAAAGCAACCAGATTTCGGCGAAGAGATCCCATGATCAAACGAAAGAAGAAGAAAAACTCATTTTTCGTTTTTAATGACAAACTTTCGTTTCAGACGATTTCAAAAGGGAGAAGGCAGGTTGGAAGAAGAGAACAAAAAAGAGAACTAACAAAAACAATAATAAAAAAAGAAGAATTGAGTGACCTGTGTTAAAGCTAGAAGAGACACTTACAGCCAAGTTAAGCAACATCAATGACAACAACAATCTCTATGCTCTTTTTTTAAAGACTTTATCGCGTTCTCTACCCTAGTTTTCTCACGAGTTCTTTCTCTTCCCCCTCCCGCTTTTTACTGATTTTCTATCCTTTTCATCTCTCTTTTTAACATGTCTATCTATATCTACTTTTTCCTTCTTTCTCTCCCTCTCTCTCTGTGTCTCCTTCTCTCTCTATTCCTTTATTTCTTCTTTTCGAATTTTCACAGATATTTTTCACAGCTCCTGTTTTTCATTAGCTATTCTACTTCTTGACATAGGGGCAACTGAAACTACATATAATCATTATTTTTTCATTACTGGTATTGGAGTAAGTGGGAATTATCTCTATGGGAAGCTGACACAGACAAGGATGAATACAGCAGCAGAAGCCTTGTTAGTCCCTGAATTTCCTGGTTTTCGGGAAGGGACCAGCTTCAGGGACCTTTCGCCGGTTAAAAACGCTGAAACGGGTGATTCCTTTGTAACTTATGACTCGAGTGCTGATGACTAGAAATCATGACTAAGCTTTGAGGTGCTAGCTCTTTTTACTTATCATAATGATCTTTTCGAAGAAACAAGAGAAAGAGAGAGAGAAGTGGGAGTCAAAGGGAGAAACATAGGGTAAAAAAGAGAAAGAGAAATAGATTGAATGAGAGAGGAATTAAATAGAAGTAAAAAGAAAAAACTGTAGGAAAGTCGTAGTCAGAAACAAAAAACTGTATTCCAAGAGAAAAAGTCAATATAGTCAGCTTTCTGTGAGGAAAAACTCGATTGAGTTTATCGCTTTTAATTCCGACAATTTGCCGTTATTTCGATGAAAAATTGAATGTGATAAAGAAAAGCAGAAGCCTCTTTCACAGGAGAGCTTTAAGATTTTTGTCACCTTATGCGTTTTTTTTATCCGCGCTACTTAGAAATTAAACATAATTAAATTACCTTATGGGCAAAAGCTATTCATCGGGGCGGATTTGAACCCTCAAAGGCTTAATGTGATTGTAGTCTTATGAAGCTTTAGAATTCAACTTTTCACTTTTTCAACGTCAGAAAAAGAGACGACTGAGTTCGAACACGCCTTGTAGACTATTTTTACCCGTGTGGTACGTCTATCATATTTTATCTGAGCCGGGTGTCATTGCCTTTAATCTTTCTCGCAGAGCATTCGTCGATTCATGATCTAAACAGAGCTCTACATATTGACAGCTTCAACATCAAAGTATAAAATGTCAGAAGTGGCTGTTATGACGAAGGTAGTCGATGTTGATTGTCTTAGGAATAGTTTCCAATCATTGAAAGAACAAACAATGATCACAAACTTAATGAGAAAAGGTTTTTGGAACCTTTTGGGATCTGCGCATAAAAAAAGGTAGAAAACTGAAGCAATATCTCAAGCAAGACACTGAGATATATAGGTGGAAACACATTTAAGTCTCGAGTATAAAATAAAAAGTAAAAGACAGAGAGCGAAAAATATATATATATAAAGATAGAGGAAAAATAGAGAAGAGTAGAGAGAGACCAAGAAAGTGAGACAGAGAAAAAAAGTTGAAGAGGGAGGAGAAATCTGAATCCATCTTTCCCACACTCTAAAACTGACTGTCCCTTCCTGGTGCTTCTATTTTTTTAATTTTTTTTATTCATACTTCTATTTTTGTTCCAATTTTTTCGTTTCTTATCTATCCGCACTTTTCTCTCTATGTCTGTCTATTTCTTTCTCTCCCTTTCTCTCTCGCTTACTCTCTTCCTTTCTCTCTCACTTTCTCTCTTCCTTTCTCTCTCCCTTTCTCTCTTCCTTTATCTCTCCCTTTCTCTCTCGCTTACTCTCTTCCTTTCTCTCTCATTTTCTCTCTTCCTTTCTCTCTTCCTTTCTCTCCCTTTCTCTCTCGCTTACTCTCTTCCTTTCTCTCTCACTTTCTCTCTTCCTTTCTCTCTCGCTTTCTCTCTTCCTTTCTCTCTCGCTTTCTCTCTTCCTTTCTCTCTTCCTTTCTCTCTCTTTTTCTCTCTTCCTTTCTCTCTCACTTTCTCTCTTCCTTTCTCTCTTCCTTTCTCTCTCGCTTTCTCTCTTTCTTTCTCCCTTCCTTTCTCTCTTCCTTTCTCTCTCGCTTACTCTCTTCCTTTCTCTCTCACTTTCTCTCTTCCTTTCTCTCTTCCTTTCTCTCTCGCTTTCTCTCTTCCTTTCTCTCTCTCTATGGCCTCCTTACTTTATGTTAGTATATTTTATTCTCGCTGTCTGTTTTTCCTATCTAATATTTAGGAATCTCCCTCTCTGTTTCTATTAACTTGTATAGTGAAATCTGAATCTCTCGTCAGATTTCTCATTCTCTCCTAATCCTTATTCTGGCAGTTCTAAAACAAAATGAACTGAACGGATTCTATGCATTTAAATAAGGCAATCTCACAGAGTTCTCAGGCTAATTAACGATTGATGAGAAAATCGATCTAAAGAAAACATCACTTCGTCAATGCATGCAATGAATGTCTCCATATTTGTATAATATAGAACTTTTTGTTTCAAACAAACAAACTAACGAATAATTTGTAAGCAAATTATTATAGAAAACAAAAAAGTATTGTTATCAAAGGGAAGACTGGATGAGAGGGGGCGAAGATTAGGCCAAAATTTAATAGAAAGTATAAACCCAGTTTTAGATTCATCGAAATGAGCCGGTTGATTTGAGCGATTCGGAAGGATGGCACAATTCTGACGTGCGCGAAAGGCAAAGGGAGATAAAAAGGTAGAAAGGTCAAAAAGGGCGAAATATGTATAGGAGCGGAGCAAAATTTTAGTTGGCAAATAAGTGGTAAGGTTTCCTCTTCAATTCAAAAATGAAAGCAGTAAACTGAGAAGCCATTTGTAAGAATTCGAAAAGCTGAAAGTGGAAAGAAGGAGAGACAGAAATTGTTGTGATGAGCAACAAGACTTCTTTGATAATGTTTTTGCGGCATATTCAAGAGTTAGAGAGACAAAAAGGATTAGTTTTTTGAGATGAAGACAACGAATGAAGTTTAATTGTACTTGAATTGTTATCAGACGCGGGCGGGAACGGAGAAGAAGGCATTCGAAAGGAGTTCGGAACACGCGGATAGAGTTAAGAGGGAAGAGAGAGAAAAGACAGTAAATGCGAGAGAGGCTGGACTCGAAAGAGATGATCAGAACCAATGGTAAAGGGAGCGAAAGAGGAAAAGAGGGCGACTAAAGAGCGATACAGAGGAAGACGAGAGATTGAAAAAAGTTGGAAAGCGCTAGTACTTCCAGAAAACGAGAGACGAGAGAGGGCGAAGAGAGGGTGATTAATTGAGAAATGGAGTGCTGAGAGATTAAATTGTCGATGCATAAAATAATAAATAAACTTGGAGCAGAGGAGAAGTAGTGGTTTTCGGCGAATGGCTCAACTGAGCGAAAGCTTCCATGAAGGGAAGTGGGAGAGCAGAAAAAGACTGGAGTAGATGAAGCGACATCGCATGAGAGAAAAGTATTATACACGAGAAAGGGTAGAAGTGGCGAGCAAAGCTCAGAGAAAAGAGGTTCTAGAAAAGAGGTCCTGGCTATTTCTTACAACCTCTAGAGGGACTTCAGCAGATAGGGGCAAGAACGGACGGCTTGAGGGGGAAGCGGAAGTAGAAGAGAAGAGAGAAAGAGAAAGAGAGAGGAAAGTAAAGAGAGTAAAAGAAAGAGAGAGGCGTAGAGAGATATAGAGGGTGAGAGAGAAAGAGAGAGATAAGTGTGTGAGAAGACGACTCATTACAACATTTCAGCTAAGAAGCACATACCGGGTCATTGAGGAGGTAAGCGGTGTGAGCGGTGAGCGAGAAGATAGTGATAGATAGAATACGTTGGAAGAAGAGAGAAGAATGGCCACTTACAAATGTTTTCTCTTCTGGAGAAGTATAGCGAGTTTTGATTGAAAATAGAAGAGTGACAAGTTCGAAAAGTTGAGAAATATAAGAGAGAACAGATACGGAAATAGAACTCAATCCTTAGGGAACAGATCGCTAAACTCGCATACTGACTTCTAATGATCAGATATTTCTCTCTCTCTCTTTCTCCCTTTTCCTCTTTCGTTATTCCTCTTTCTTTATCTCTCTTTTTGTTTATCCGTTAACATTACTTTCTTTCTCTTCCTCTTCTGTGTCTATCTCACTAAAGTCGTCTCCATCAGAGATGTTTCAATATCCTAGATCCTCTTCTTACGAAAAAGTTATTTGAAGACGAATTCGCAATACGCAACTGGCGAAACTTGAGAGGCTATCATGGAGAATAATTGATGGATGAAGAATGATCGTTTGTGCTAGAGGTATTAAATCTCTTTTATTAATCACCAAGTGATTCTTTCATACCGTAACCTCTACCCAGTTTATGACGGTCTTGGAAAAGTATTAATCTTACGATGACATCGATGATTGCTCCGAGAGATAACAAGATTTACGAGAACATCAATTTATAGGGATTCTTTGAAGTCCACAGACTTTGCTGCGTGAAAATGCAAGAATAAGACACGCAAACGGTGATCGATGACAAAATAGATTACTTTTTCAATTAATAACATTTGTTTCCTTGTTTGAAGGTTCACTAAATGGGATAAGCAAAAGTCATAACGGTTTTAGCAGAATCATTTAGTATTAGTATCCGAACCGTTCATTTTGTCTTACGAACTTGTGTGCACACAAAATTCCAGCGTCTTTTCAAAAAAGAAAAAGAAAGAAAGAGAGCAAGAGAAAGAAGAAAAGAAACAGAAAGAGTCAAAAGTTCTAGAAACATAGTCACTCAATCTCGATTTCTTTGATGAACTCTTTGTTTACTTAAATGTCCACCATCACGAAACTTATTCGGGGCCAAGTTTACCGAGATGGGACACGCGAGAAAAGGTTAGAGAGAAGAGCAAAGAATCAGATGATATCGTAATGAAGGGAGAGAAGGGGGAGAAGTATATAAAGGGAAGACTGGAGATGGTAATAGACGCAGAGGGTTAGAGACGAGAGATGACGGCGAGAAGTTTTCATGGCTGCAGGGAATAAAGCCACTCCTAGGTATACAAACAGAAGGGGAATAGGAAGAAAGATTCAAATTAATAGAGAGAGAAGAAGAAAAAGAGAGAGTGAAACTGAGATAAATTTGGCTATTCTAGAGGTTTATGTCTCGACATTCGATTTGTAATGGACACTTTTGGTTTAACAACGGTCCATCTCATCTTTCAGCTTTCCCTCGTGGTTTACAAAGTGTGTTTTCAATCGAAAAAAGTGCTGTGAAGGATAACATGAGGCCCGATTATAAAATTTTGAAGGAAGATTCTTCTAGTAACTACAAGTAGCAGGGTTAGATTAATCCAAGGAAGCTTACAATTGTAATTTTATGACTTCAAGCTGTCTCATTCGTTTTTCCGTTCAGTTAGGAGACTCAGAGGAGAAAGAGAATTGCAGCTAACGTTGAGTGGCTCAACTATACCTTTCCGATCTCGTAATCATGAGATTTTCAATGAATGGCTTGGTGTGTGTGAAAATTTTAAGATAGGAAAGCGTTCATAAATAGGCTGCAAGTGTTTGAGAACACGAAGGAAAACTCATTGCTTAGCTTTACGCATTATATGTGCATACATACATATGTATTTACATACATATGGAATGCAAACGAATCGTCAACGCTACTTTCCTTTGAAAAGGTTGAAGAGTGACTTACTTTTGAATTATTTTTGATTGTATCTTCATAAATCTTATCTGAAATCACTTACTTTTTAGTAGTCAATACAGATGATCTACAGTAGTCAATACAGATGATCTACAGTAGTCAATACAGATGATCTACAGTAGTCAATACAGATGACCTACATTAAGAAACTACTCAACGTGTTACACGAACTTGAGAATTAGTAATTCACTCATGAGTGAGCCATCTTGTCATCTTGACATCTTAAGCTGTCATCATAATCACTTGTCATCTTAAACAGGCGTCACTGCCTTTAAACTGTAGAACTCAGAATTTTTAAAGATTTATCACATATGTCAACGAACTTCTCCTCCCATGGTGATAGGCAGGCTCGCGGCTGGTATAAACTGTCTGATGGAGTCTCGAGTAACCAATTGAAGCTGAGGATGGCCGACGTCCAACCAGGATCGGATGACCTAAGAGAATTTATTTTCAATTTGAATGATTTGTACCACGTATGTACATATAAAAATAAATGAAACTGAGAGACTGAGACACAATTGGATATGAAATAATTGGCCAAGGCACATCCACTGATAATTATGGGATTATGCAGTGTGCTGGATATGTTAATGATCACTTTGGTTGGGATTATGCAGTGCGCTGGATATGTTAATGATCACTTTGGTTGGGATTATGCAGTGTGCTGGATATGTTAATGATCACTTTGGTTGGGATTATGCAGTGTGCTGGATATGTTAATGATCACTTTGGTTGGGATTATGCAGTGTGCTGGATATGTTAATGATCACTTTGGTTGGGATTATGCAGTGTGCTGGATATGTTAATGATCACTTTGGTTGGGATTATGCAGTGTGCTGGATATGTTAATGATCACTTTGGTTTCAAAAAAGTCTGCAAGACTTAATGGTTATCTATGAAAAATCAATAAAGTCTCATGAACCTTCATCTGACACACATTTCTAATCCTTTCTCGAGATGAACAAAAGGTCTCTAAAAACTATGAACAAACAAAATAAAAGTTTTCCCAGCACCTTCCAACTTGCATTCATCAGAATGGGAGACTCGTAGACAATCAAGTCCTGCGCGCAGTTCGGGTAGTAGAACTTCAGCGCGTGCAGCATGAACTTGAACAGGTTGAAGTCCTGCAAAGACATAAGATTGCTTACTTCAAAATTACTACAATGCTCCAGTTTTTTCCGTTGTTGAGAGCCCCGTCTGAGAAAGCTGTCGCCTGACCCGAATCCTTTCACAAAATATGATGAATGCCATGTTAGCCTTGGTGTAAGTTTTGTGACAGAGAAAATATTGATCAATATATATATACATACATATATAGGTCCTCGATCAGATAATATATTTTTATGATTAGACTCAATCATAGCTCTCTAATATCCTCTAATCCATGATTAGACTCAATCATAGCTCTCTAATATCCTCTAATCCATTTTGATTAGACTCAATCATAGCTCTCTAATATCCTCTAATCCATTTTGATTAGACTCAATCATAGCTCTCTAATATCCTCTAATCCATTTTGATTAGACTCAATCATAGCTCTCTAATATCCTCTAATCCATGATTAGACTCAATCATAGCTCTCTAATATCCTCTAATCCATTTTGATTAGACTCAATCATAGCTCTCTAATATCCTCTAATCCATGATTAGACTCAATCATAGCTCTCTAATATCCTCTAATCCATGATTAGACTCAATCATAGCTCTCTAATATCCTCTAATCCATTTTGATTAGACTCAATCATAGCTCTCTAATATCCTCTAATCCATGATAAGACTCAATCATAGCTCTCTAATATCCTCTAATCCATGATTAGACTCAATCATAGCTCTCTAATATCCTCTAATCCATGATTAGACTCAATCATAGCTCTCTAATATCCTCTAATCCATTTTGATTAGACTCAATCATAGCTCTCTAATATCCTCTAATCCATGATTAGACTCAATCATAGCTCTCTAATATCCTCTAATCCATGATTAGACTCAATCATAGCTCTCTAATATCCTCTAATCCATGATTAGACTCAATCATAGCTCTCTAATATCCTCTAATCCATGATTAGACTCAATCATAGCTCTCTAATATCCTCTAATCCATGATTAGACTCAATCATAGCTCTCTAATATCCTCTAATCCCTGATTAGACTCAATCATAGCTCTCTAATATCCTCTAATCCATGATTAGACTCAATCATAGCTCTCTAATATCCTTTAATCCATGATTAGACTCAATCATAGCTCTCTAATATCCTCTAATCCATGATTAGACTCAATCATAGCTCTCTAATATCCTCTAATCCATTTTGATTAGACTCAATCATAGCTCTCTAATATCCTCTAATCCATGATTAGACTCAATCATAGCTCTCTAATATCCTCTAATCCATGATTAGACTCAATCATAGCTCTCTAATATCCTCTAATCCATTTTGATTAGACTCAATCATAACTCTCTAATATCCTCTAATCCATGATTAGACTCAATCATAGCTCTCTAATATCCTCTAATCCATGATTAGACTCAATCATAGCTCTCTAATATCCTCTAATCCATGATTAGACTCAATCATAGCTCTCTAATATCCTCTAATCCATGATTAGACTCAATCATAGCTCTCTAATATCCTCTAATCCATTTTGATTAGACTCAATCATAGCTCTCTAATATCCTCTAATCCATGATTAGACTCAATCATAGCTCTCTAATATCCTCTAATCCATGATTAGACTCAATCATAGCTCTCTAATATCCTCTAATCCATTTTGATTAGACTCAATCATAGCTCTCTAATATCCTCTAATCCATGATTAGACTCAATCATAGCTCTCTAATATCCTCTAATCCATTTCCCAGTAACTTTTGCCTAATAAAGAGGGCTCAAAATCGATATTATTGAGACGTTTTAAGCAGAAGTGCAAAAAGAGAAAGTGAGAAAGAGTGTATGACCATGTTCTGAAGTGTGGTGTGGCTCATGTTTATGCATATGCAGAGCGGGCCACCGCGTGACTCGTTAAAGTGTCTCTCCAGCCAGAAGATAAAGCAGCGCTCACTCTCCTTGTCCCCGTTCTGATGCTGCCCCATTTGAATCCACACTCAACAAGTTAGTTCTACCATTTACATGAGGACATCCGTAGCCTTCCAAGATAGAAGAATATAAAGAAAAAACAAATCATTCTTTGGTAGCTGTGCCTTTTCTAAAGTGAATAAAGCCATAGATAACAGCTAAAAAAATTCTCAAGTGTCCCTCTACTTTTTGTTCACTGACCACTGATTTGCAGTCTCAAGATACCCTCAACAAACTCAATTAAAAAAAAAACCAAAGTTTGTCCAAATCGAGCGAAATTTGAATATTTTTTTAACAGCAAAGTTCATTGTCAACAATGAAAATCTCTGAAAAATTTTGGAGATAGTTCTAGAGCAGTTTTTTTTGTAACTGAAGCTCTCGGTTCCACGACTTTTCGCCTCAAGACGACATTTTGCAACGCGAAAACTCGCACCCGTATTGGAAATAGTTCGATCGTGAAATTAAGTGAGTTAACATGGTGCGAAAAGTTGCGGTGCGAAATGACGTGACACCGAAGCTCTCAGCAGATGATGTCCTAGTAGATGATGTCCTAGTAGAGGAAAAACTAACAGATGGAACTCCGTTCAACGTCGTAGCCATGAATGTACATCAGTCGTCGATCCAGTTGCGTCTTCACAGATAGCATTCCGATTTCTGAACGGTCCATTTTCGCTGGCCAAAAAACCTAGAGGTTATAAATGAGCTCATCCTATTCTAATGATATAATTGCTACATGCAGACTGCTGAAAGCATCACTGATTTGTGGACTTTCCTGTATGATTGAAAGTCAAGACCAAGATGAAGGGCAATAAATTGAGTTTTAAGGCTACGTTTACTTCAAAATTGTAAGCTCAAAACAATGAAACAACCAAAAGGGGTCAACTTGAAGTTTTTATTATAGTGGACCCTATATGATTAACTATCGATAAATTTTGAAAGGTTGAACTGTGATTGTGGTGAAAGGAAAATTTGAGCCTGCCCAAACTGGCTTTTGTTTTTATATCGTAATATCAATGATCAACTGTGATGATCAAAACTTGTCTCATATTCTCTTTTAGGTTTTTTCACGGGAGTCACAAGGTAATCCAATGATGGGTTCCTATTGAATGACCGGGAAAAGGGATTTTTCTATTCTATACCTAACTTATTCCAGTAGCGAACATACATTCAACCAGAGATTTGTAAATTGTGGAAAAATTGTTGTTCCTAGTAAGTATTTTCAAACATACGCTCGACTTTGAATGAGTTCCTCCATCGGATGCATTCAGCTACGACTGCCATCACTACGTCAACGTCGCAATCGTAGCATCTCAAGTCGAACATTTCACGATGAACATTTTAAGAACTTCCATGCTTATCGGAAACGTTTCGAGAAAACTCTTCATTTTATGAAAACCGATGACTTCATTGAGCACAAGCTTATTGTATTTTTTCACTCTTTCTCTCTCTTTTTTCTTTTCTTATTATTTTTGATCTATTTCTATTTCTCTCTCTATCATTCTCTCGCTTTTCCCCCTCAGTCTTTCTCTCTCTATCATTCTCTCTCTTTTCCCCCCGAGTCTTTCTATTTCTCTCCTTATCATCCTCTCTCTTTACCCCTTCAGTCTTTCTATTTCTCTTTGTCTCTATCATTCTCTCTATCCCCCTCAGTCTTTCTATTTCTCTCTCTATCATTCTCTCTTTTCCCTTTAGTCTTTCTATTTCTCTCTTCATTTTCTTTTTTGTATTTCTCTCTATCTCCGTCTCCCAATGTGTCTCTTTCTCTATCACTGCTTTTTCCTCTCACTCGTTCTCTCTCTCTCTCTCTTAGTTGCTGAATGGGCATCTTGTTTTATAGAATAAATTGAAGTTACAAAAGAAAGGTCGAGATCCACCATTCCTCTTGCATGATGCGATGCCCATCCAGAGCAGAACATCTGCGCAGTCCTTCCTTAAAACTTCGAATACAGTAACCGAAATCAAATTTACTCCTCATCACAAAAAATAGGGTAATAGACGCTGTAATCGCGCGATCCTTTCACAGATAGGAAGCTACAGTAATGGAGTAAACCATCTTCCAACCTTTTTCACCGATGTGTCCTTTTTTGTCTTAATCGTTTCAGAACTGAGGCTTACTTGCTTATTTTGTTATTCTTTGCTTATTTTGTTATAGTTGAAGTAGTCTCTGAAAATTTCAATTTCGGTTTGGAATCTATCAAATGGAAAAAACACGGTACAAGCAACAACAAAATTTGTCGTAAAAATTAAAAGTGTTGGTTTCCTCGGAAATTTAATGGTAACTTTTTGCAAAAAACTCAAAAGGTATCTTTTGAAAAATTCAGATAAAAAACTTTTAAATATCTTTCAAAAATTTAAGTTATGATACCCTGGTCTTCCAAAAAAAATTCAACACCTCTAGTTCTGATGTATGCTTCCGCAACTGTTTACTTTTTTTAGAAAAAGTTTTTTTTGTTTAAGAATTTCAACCAATTTCGGACCAACCAATTTTAGACCAAGGGCTTCGAATAATTTTTTTTTCAGGAACGAGTAAGATTACGGATGGTCGTTTTAGAAAGAAGTGTTTTTTGGGTTATCAGCTAATGTGACGGGGAATATACAGTTGGTCAGTGATAAAGAGTTGGTTGGGTTCGTTCCCACCCTGGAGAGTACTTTTATTTGTGTGTTAGGTTGATTTTATTTTTCAGCTTAATTAGACATCACTGCCTTCAAATATTCTTTCATTCGTCTCCCTCCGTGAACGGTTGCTCCCCGCACCGTCTCTTCCCTCGTCTGTGAGAATCCTTTCCCGAGAAGATTTGGCGCTCCGGGATCGTAGCGCCATCATGAGCGACAGAAGATGGAGGGTTGGTCCCCAATTCCTAAGGAAGGCAGAGAACGCTGAGGAGTGGAGTCGTCACATGTCGCAACAGATCCCATAATCGATGATATTATATCTCCGATGTGGCTTGCTGATCTTGATGAAGCGTTTAAATTGAAAAATTGAAATTGCCTTCAATTTGCGAAACTAAAAATTTCAGGACTCATTATGAAGGACCCATTTTTTCAAATGCAGCTCTTAGACAATCCTAAAAAATGAGTAGTTACAGCCTCACTAAGTTGCAGAAACTATCTTTTTGAGAACACCTAATTTTACTTTCGAACTTCTCAAATTTTCTAACCCGTGCAAATCGGAATCGAAACTCTTGTATGGCAGAAAAGAGTCGAGTGGAGTCGGTGGAGATCGTACTGAGTCTGCGAGAAGACCGGATCGACATTTTTGATTTTCTTAAACATCTTTCGAAAATTTATTTACTAATTTTTAAAACAGGAAAGACCTCTCTCAGTCAGACAAGATGCCATTGCCTTGGTCTAACACTATATTTAAGTGTAGATGATACGGTTAATAAACTGAAAATAAATAGTCACTAAATTAACGGTGATTCAAGTTCCAAAATGTCAATCACCGCAAAGCGAGAATGATTAAGTCATTTGCTCTGTCCAAATTTGATGTTTGAGCTGCTTCGAAAGTAATGATCCAAAAAGGCTCTCTTGAGCCATTAAATAATAAAAATTTAAATTATGATACACAAAAATTGGGAAATGCATTAGTTTAAGCTCTTAGGATTTCTTTTCTGAAATTTTTTTCAGTTTTCAAACTGTGTTCATGAAACCTGGTGCTTAAATAGGAAGATCCTCGAAAGAAGCGGTGAAATGCTGATCTGTTCGCTCTATCGCCACCCTCATTTCGGTACCAGAACCCAGTTCACCTCAACGAATTAGTGATTGAATAATGATTAGATTGAATATTGATCACTTAGAAAAATCGACTTACTATTATAACATCATTTAAAGCTACTATTATAACATCATTTAAAGCAAATAAGTTTAAATTGAGGTGCAGGGAAAGCACAATGCAGAAAAGATATACGTACTATGCATAGAAGCTGAAATAATCTTTGATTCAAAAAGGGAACATTAAGCTTAAATTAAAGCAATGCAAAACTTCCTCAAGTTTTGAAAAATGAGATAATGTTTTCAAAACTATCAACATTCTGCCAAAAAAAAAAAAACAACTCACATAACTACTAGATCATGATTGACATAAAAAAAGATAAAAAAGAGTATGAAACAACTCACAACGATTTTTCTACTTCTTTTTCAAAATTCTATAATAACACTGCTCTTCTTTTTTTCTCGTTTACTCTTTCTTTATCTATCTCTTGCGTTCTCTCTCTATTTCCCTGTTTTTCTCTTTCTCTTTTTCTCTCTTTGAGTCTCTCTTTCTTCCTCTCTATCTTTTCTCTCTCTTTCTTTCTCCTCTTTTCATCTCTCTCTTTTTTCTCTCTATCTCTTTTCTATATCTTTCCCTTCTTCTCTCTTATCATCTCTCTATCATTTTCTCTTTCCGTCTATCTTTCTCCTTGTCTTTATCTTTATCTCTCTCTGTCTCTCTCTTCCTCTCTCTCTCTCTCTCTCTCTCTCTCTCTCTCTCTCTCTCTCTCTCTCTCTCTCTCTCTCTCTCTTGCTTTCACGTTCTCTGCCCTTCAAGAAGTAGGCGAGAAACCGTTCTTCACAAACATTAGAAATAGAGTTGAATAGAACGGATGGAAGATTTGTGGAAGTGGAAGAGATCGGGGTGGTCTGGAGGAATGAAGACGGAGTTAAGAAGTCAAAGGTTGGCTGAGGTAAGCCGAGGCTTGACATGTATGTAAAGAGCGGATGAATGACAGAGAAGGAGATAAAGAGAGAGAGATGAAAGAGAAGAGGTTGCAGGTAGAGAGGGAGAGAGAGACAGAGAGAAAGAGAGAGAGGGGGAGAGAGAGGGAGAGAGAGGGAGAGAGAGGGAGAGAGAGAGAGAGTGAAATAGAAGAGTTTGTAGAGAGAAAGAGAGAGGTAGCACGCAAAGAACCAAGACAGATTGCAAGTAGAGTGAAGGAAACGTTTTCTATTCAAAAAGCAAGCCGTCCGCAATCACTTTCCAGTACGGTTTTCAATCTCTGCAATTGAATGCGAATATGTAGAGAGATAGAGAGAGAGAAATAGAGCGAGATTGAGAGATTGAGAGAGAGGAAGACATATAAAGACAGAAAGATTGGATATGGAAGAGTCAGAAATCACGAGGGGATAACCGAAAAGATTTATTAGTTTGAGTTCAGCGATCGAGAGTCTTCCAAACATCAGAAAACGGAAGTATTTAGATTGTGGATTTGCTAATGCTTCTTCGAGGATATTTTCGAGAAGAACTAATCGTTCAAAAGTCAAAAAAAGAAACAGAAAGAAGAAAAGGTATAAACTGACAACTGCCTCAGGCATTTTAAGCGAGAAGTAAAGACAACAACAGAGAATCTCTTTTCGTTTCTTTTACTAAATCTCTCTGTGTTTTGCCCCTTAACTAATCAAAAAGTGCTCATTCTATGCTTTTGTCTACTTTCCTCTGGCGCGACTCAGTACCTCTCTTTCCCTCTCTACGTCTTTCCTCTCTAGTTCTCCCTCTCTCTCTTTGTTCATATCTCTCCGCAGTTTCTTTTTATATTTAATTCTTTATTTCTCTTCCTTATCGTCTTCCATGTGTTGAGTACTTACTCTCACATTTGCATCTTTCCTCCCGACTCTCGATTTCGTTTGATGCTAGGCGGGATCCAGCTGAAAGCTGCGATAGTCGTAACTATTATGTCAGTCCGAGTAGATATTTCTGTGCTCAACCAAAGCAAATTTCATTGTAGCTTTCGAGATTAAGTAGTTCCATAGGTCTCTTTAAATAACTTGTTTCATGCAATGTTAATCTCTACTTGAGCTCTTGAAGCCCAATGAAAAAACGCTGACTTCAATCAACATACGCCTTCCTCGAATCCTCATTTACTTGGCTATAATTCAGAACAAAAGAAATTATTATTACTACAATATTTCGGAGGATTAAGAGCAAAAATCCCTTTATTCCCGAGTAAATCAATCATTCTTGAATGATTGGGGAGTGCGATGATCAGCAATTGAAAATGATCAGCATGAATGATCAGCAATTGAAATCTCTTTTTTCCTAATCCAAGAGTTCCTTAAAAGAGTGAGAGTCCGTGTGTTTCTTGTGCTCCCCCGCATGAAATGTCCTGTGAACAACATAATAAGAAAGTTTATCAAGCATAAATTGATTTATAAGTTTACTAGATACATATAATAAAGAAATGGTGAAGAAAGCGTGACATGCACGATATACATAGACGAAGAGTATATCTTCAGAAATAAACATAAGGACATCATGCTTAGGATATCTAGGACAACGTCGAATGGGTGACAATGGAATGAAGAAGCACGGGGACTGGAACCCCGAGCCCCTGGACTCTAATTTCTCCCCGATCCCGGCTCACGGGCCGCCTTTATAGCCCGAGATGAAAGAGCATTCTCTCGCCTCCCGGGCATGTGATAGGCAGCTCCGCAGTCCATGACCGGGGAGAGACTAATACATGAGAGATGGGACAAGCATATAAAATAGCATATGACCTAACGGTCTTACTGTGCCCTAGGGATGCTATGCAGCTCCTAATGATGACAATTACCGAAAGGAGGCAAGAAGGAGGCAAGAAACCGAGAGGCATGAGGGAGGCATGAGTGAGGCCGCGCGTTTTATTTTCATATTAAAATATATTTTTACATTAAAAAACGCTTAGGCTTAGTAAAAGTTTACGATAACGAGGCCGTACGGCTTAGCTAACGAGGCCGTACGGCTTAGCTAACGAGGCGTCCTCCCTCATGCCTCCCGGTTTCTTGCCTCCTTTCGGTAATTGCCCCTAATGATTGAAGAAATGATCGGGGGATCCCGAAGCCTTATGGGCGTATTTGTAGTGCCGGAGGCGAGAGTAATCTCTCGCCTCTATGGTGAAAGACACAGTGATGAGTAGGTGAATTGTTATCCAGAGCAGACATGTACTACGTCAGTTGTCTAACATTGACTATAGGGTGATAGAGATTCACAATCCCTTAGACGGGAGAAGCTGTTCAATCGATCCTTCCATACTTGAAGTAGATCCGAAATGGTTCTAGAATATAAATGAATCCCTTGTTGAAAACAAATTCGAAGAAGATGACGTTTGAATAGCCTCACTGACTTTGAAAAAAAACTAAACTTGAAAATGATTCACAGGTATCGAGAGACATTGGTTGATATGTAAACATAAAGATCAGAAGCTATCAACACTCTCTCAAGAAAGCTAATCATAGAAATGCTCTAGTCTGAACACAATTTTCGAAGCACCTCTTGTATTCTGCTGAGGGATAAGCTTTTAAACTCTTACTGAAAAGCACTCGCGAACTCAATTTCACAGACTTATTTTTGCTAAGCTTTTTTTCTTATAATTCCCTCCCTTATTTTTAACATAAAAACTGCTGTCTTTCATTGATAAATGTAACTTCAATCTCATTCCCCCAACTTGTCTTCGTTCAAATAAGAATTTATACGCAGCGAATAGATGCGAACAGCTTCAACGAGTAGCATTAAAACTGAATATGAATGTGGTTTGAAGGCCACAAGTAGCGCCTTGACTGATTGCGATGTAATGTACAAAGTGCGCCAGTGTGTTGTAACGTGACGTAACCATCGTTCACGATCAATGTATATGACAGCACAGCTCGCTCATACATACTTTTATTCTTCTGCCTTGTCTACACTCTCTTCGTCAAAGCGTAGAGGCTGAGTATCGCAGCCAAGTACGCTAGTCGATGCGCAGCAGCTCTCCTCTCTCAGCGAACGCAGCCTTCATCGTCTTTGGATATTTTTCTGAAAAAATCTTTGGATATTTTTCAGGTTAAACTATTAGTTCCGAGCGAAGCGGTTTTATTTGTCAGACTCTATGCTCCTTTTAAACCATGTCACATTGCTTTTTACTGCAATTAATCCGCTTGATATATAAGTTTCCCTAGACAATTTTTTCTATTCGAAAAGCATTTCTTATTGTGTTTATTGTTCTAGAAGAATTACCATGTCTCACCGGCTTTTATCTGTAACCTAGTGTTTACAGAAATATCCATACAAAAAGCTCGAACTTGACGATGATTGTCATCGAGTCACATGATCATCTCTCCACGTGGCTCACCAAGGAACTCGGGCCAATGTTAGTTCAATGATTCTTCGTCATATCGAAAGCTGTTTCTTCCTGACTGATTGAACTGAATGAATTTTCTACGTAACTACGAAATTCTGTTTAAAACGAAAATTTTTCGATCGGTTTAAAAAAAAATTATACTGTTTCTGGGATGAGGTCTGTTTATCGCGGTAGTTCCAAGTTTGAAGTTGCGGCTAAATTCGTTGCAAAATGGACACACAGAAGCGGAAAAATTGCAGTTGCGATGCTGAACCGGGTGCGCTCGCAAAGTACGTCCTTGCTCTGTTACGCAAACCAGAAAAGTCCGAAGCTGAACTAAGAGAGATTTGTTCCAATCAGCTGGAGGTCTTTCTTCAATCAAGTTAGTCTACTTGCAAAAAAAGTTCTTAAAATGCACAGGTCACTTGACGGTGCGTATTATTTTTTGATTGTGCTTTTTAAGTTAACGGATCTTTTGCACTTTAGGGACACCCTCCCTACCAGAGGTTCAATGGGTCATACGTCTGACTTTCAAGAGAGCACATTTAACAAGCACATTTCTTGAAATGATTATACAATAATATTTGGGGTTCCTCAATGTAGAAATCATAAAAGGTAAAAAGTTATCGTGTGGTTCTATAGCACTCTATATAAGCAAGTGTGCTCTCTTGAAAGTCAGACCCATTGAACCTCTGGTAGCGGAGGGTGTCCCTTAAGTGCAAAAGTGCCACGTTAACGTGTATCGGTAAACACGGCAACAATTTTATATCTCGAAATTTGAACTTGTTAGTTCGTCACGATTTTAAATAATAATTTTGCGCATTGTGTTGTTTTATAAACTCATACGCATATTTTGAATAAGTGCGCATGCTTAAAACTTTAACTAACTATCACACTCAGGAAAGAAGAAAAGCGACTTGTATATCTGATATAGCCATTAGTTACCAAGGGGTACAAAAACATGGCAATTTCCGAACAGCGTGATTCCAAAAAAGGCGATAGTAACTCAGTTTGGTCCCGCTCAAGTTTGATCTTTTCTCGTCGCATAAAGGGTTTTTCGAATCTTTGTGATCGTCTGAGTTAGAATATCGACAGGAAGATGGAACATACTCGGTTTAAAACAGCTTTTTTTATTATCTTCGGTAGCCATAATTCTCTCGGTCGCCCGCCCGAGAAATATTCTCCCGACACATCCTGGTGAGCTATAGTCATACCTGTCTCAATGTGACCCAGCGCACGACACATTCCAGTTGTGTCATGCGCTGGGTCACACTGATGAATTTGTTTTTTTTTCAAAATAGTTTTAAGCGGTCTAATTTGTTGCTTGCAAAGTCACAATCAGTCATTATAAGCTTTATTGATGAAAAATGAATTAAAAAATTAAAGAAATATAACCATTTGAAAATTACGATAAAAAATCAAAAAGTTGTTTTAAACCGATTCAATTCGTGCTTGCTGTCGATATTCTTACTCATACGATCACAAGGATTCAAAAAAACTTTCATTCGAAGAAAAAAAAGAAAATGGGTGAGACCACACTGAGTTACTATCGCCCCAAAAAGAGTGTTTGTGAAATACACTACTTGCACATTTGAATGCGGTTCCGTTTCCAAGCTTCACAATCTCCTAAACTTAATTTTGACCTAAGCCTAAGCCGAAATTTTAGCTGGATCTTAAAAACTTTGAAAATTCACGAGAAAGTGTGTCATTTAAAATGTGAGCAGAAAGCATTGTGTATGGTGCATGTAGTGTATTTTACGAATCGTGCTTCACGGAATCACGCTTTCCGGCACATGACACACAAAAAAACTCCAAACTTAGGCCAAGAGATGAAATTTTTTTGCAGTTTGTGGCGGAGTATTTCGGATTATTATGTTACTAATAATTGATAAAGTATGTAGCAGCTCATTTATGATTACATTTAAGTTGACGATAAAATTTTCAAATGGAAAATAGCGTAAATGAGTAGATAGGCAAATTTATCACCAGTAAAATTCGATAATGGATTTTTGTTTTCAGGCACGAAGAGATTTGTGGAGAAGCTCTTCGACACTCTGGCTTCAGGAAGGTATTCTTTCTTTTTTTGAATGTGCAAGACGAAATAAGTCTCGGTATTCGAATAAGCATTACATGAGACTCGTCAAAGGGATCGCAGACGGTTTCAATGAGAAAAGACCAGCGAAGCGCACAGTCCTTATGGCGGTCGACATGTCCAAAGCCTTCGACAGCATCGACATCACCAAGCTTATCGACCTCATGACCACAAGCGTGCCCAACTACATCAAGAAGTGGCTCTCTTCGTATCTGAGAGGACGCACAGGACGCACACTCTTCCGCAACACCTTATCGAGCTCCCGGCCGATCAGAAACGGAGTCCCACAAGGCAGCGCCCTCTCGCCCACGCTGTTCAACCTCTATCTACGCGACCTCCCATCCGATAGCGCTCACACCAACGTAATAACTTACGCAGACGATATTACCATATGGGCCTCCAACTCAAACATCAACACCGCCTCGGAGTACGTACGTATGGCAATACCTGGGATCGAAAGCTTCTTGAACAATCGCTCCCTCACCATCTCTCCGGCCAAAAGTCAACTCATGCTCCTCACGCCTTTCAGCAAAGAATACAACACGGTCCTGGACGTATCCATCGGAGGAACCACCGTCCCAACAGTCAAGCTCGCAAAGATCCTCGGCGTAACTTTCGACACCATGTTCACGTTCAGCCACCACGCCAGAGACATCGCAGCCCGCATGACACAGAGAAACAACGTCCTGAAGGCCCTCGCCGGTAGCACCTGGGGCAAACAGAAGGAATCCTTACGGACAACCTTCAAAGCTATCTGGCAAGCAATCTCCAGTTTTTCCTCCGTTTCCGTTTCACTCCAACTCCGGTAAAACTGTAGTTTGGTCCCAAAACACTTGAATTTGGAATGCTTTATCGATGTATGTACGTGAAACGAACCAGCAAGAAGAAAACAATCGACAACCGAAGCGATCGACAACGAACGAAACAAATTACAGAGGAACCAAACAATTAAGGAACCGAACAAAAATAGCCTAAACACATAAACTCTTGTTGTAGAGAGTGAACCGAACAAAAACAGCCTACACACATAAACTCTTGTTGTAGAGAGTTAACAGACTAAAGAAAACTTTTAAAACAAAAAAGAAAACCTAATTCACAGACGTAAACAACCCCCTTGCGCCTCCACGAAGTCGTCGATATAAGGCTCCATGCCTTCGGTACTCTTCCACCTTCCTCGTCTTTGAACCTCCTCTAATGATGCTCCTTCCATTATAGAATGTGTCGCTCCTCCTCCTCTGAGTCCATGTGGAGTCACTCTCTCCTCCACCCCCGCTAATTGGGCAAGCTGTTTCAGATCCTTTCTAAACCGGTCTTCGGAAATCCGTCGACCACTTTTTAGATGTTGCATCACAGGGCCTCGAGGTAACGGCCAAGGGCTTCTCTTGAAAGCTTGCCACACCGCTTCTCCGAGTGAACCTTCGTCCAAAGCCACAAACGTCGTTCTGCCATTTCCATACACGTCGTTCTTAGCTTTCCTTACGGTCACTTCTACCTTTCCTTCCCTCTCCACTATATCCGCCCAGTCCAGTTTGACTAGCTCTCCGACCCGCAGCAAGGCGGAAAAAGCGAGGGCTGCCCCGCAAGCCGTTCGTAAGTTGTCTGCATCACCCATGTACAGTGCTTGACGCAGAAGCTGATCCACAGTGGCTCTTTCCACCTTCCCGCGATGCTTCACTTCACGATCTCTCTTCGTGCACTCGTGTATCCGGCTTAAAAACTCCTGCTCTCCGTGGTCCAAACCTCCCCGGAAGTGACGGGCTGCTGCTGCCGTGATCTTCAACGTCGAAAGTGATTTTTTCTCTTCTCTTTTCTGCAGAGCGTATATGATGAGAGCTTCGGGGGCCGCTGGATCGAGTCCTAGTGGGTGCACAAAGTCCTTGAGATTCTTCCAAGCGTTCCGATATGAACATAAAGTAGAAGGGGCCACAGCTCCATTGACTGCGCCGATGAACCCGTCCGCTAGATAATTCATGCCAAGATTCTCTAGTAGCTCCACCACTCTCCCTATCTTCTCTCCTCGCTTCCCTGCAAAAATCAGGGTTGGGTGGGCGGGCCGCCACGTACACAACGATAAAAGCCTAGAATGAAGAAATAGCTTTCCCTCCTCTTTTCAAGTTCCTAAAATACCGTAACTCACCTTCGTACACACAATTCAAATAACCCGCCAATTCAAACTACCAAACCGCGAACGCAAGTGTTTTGTGACCAAACTTTAAATTACGCCGCCCCCGCATGGTCCACTTTCTTATCCGCTTCGGCCCTCGAAAGGATCCAACGCGCCCAGAATGTCGGTCTCCGCGTAGTCACGGGCAATCATCAGATGGCAGACACCGATCACTTACACAGAGAATCCAAGGTCATGCGCACTAAGTCACACCTTCACATGCTCTCCGCTCAATACCTCGCCAGAACAATGGATCCAGCTCACAACCATCACAGCCTCTTGGAAAGTCATGCTCCACCACGCACCATGAAAAACGACCTCATCATGAGTTGCAAGCATACGGTCGAGTCCGCAGCCTCCATAGCAACAGACCCTCTCAACGGGAAACTCGTCGCAAACGCCATACACACTATGATGGTCTCTAGCGAACTTCAATCAATGAAAGGCGCCGTCATTCTCGGAGGTAGACCCCCGCCCGACATCAACGTGGAAGAATATGACCTTCCCCGCAGCACAAGATGTACACTCTCCCAGCTTCGATCCGGATTCAGCAGATTCACAAACTCGTATCTACACCGTATCGATGAGTCCATCCCAGACGTCTGCCCAACATGCTCATCCACACCTCATGACGTCGCACACCTGTTCGATTGCATTGGCGACCCCACGACACTCTCACTCACCGACTTATGGGAGAAACCACGAGAAGTGGCAAACTTCTTGAAGAAGTCTATTTAAAAAAAAATTGACGATTCATACACAACAAAGACGAAGCGAAAAGAAAAATATCACGTGGGCCTCGCTCTTCGATGACGGCTACAACCGGCAACAACAACAACAACTCGTCAAAGGGTGTTTGTACGCGCCGAGCGAAAAGGAAAAGGGATAAGTAGTAAAGGCTAGAATAATAGTTATAGGAAGTAGAGGAATAGTAAAATAGAATTGATGTAGATATATACATGTAAGTGCCAACCTAACTGTTCCGGTTCCTTTTTGATTGGCCTCTCTTCCTATTTGATTGGCCTCTTTTCCTTTTTGATTGGCCCCTATTCCGATAGCTCGGTTGCCTGGTCATTAACTGAAAGGCTCTTTTCTGGTTTTAAATTTAAAAAAAAATGTTTTTTGGACTTTGAAGTTGGAAGTTTTTCGGAGTCTTTTAAACATATAGAAGTCTTTAAGCATACAACTGGATTGAGGGGCAAGAACCGAGAAGAAATAAAAAAAATGTAAGAAAAACATGGATTCACAGGCACTTCGAAGGGACTTTGAGTTGAAAATTAAGAGTGAGCAGTCTTTACATAGTAGTCGCTCAGGAGGATAAAAAAAAGAGGAGAATGTGATGTTTGGTCAAAATAAACCTTTAAAAATAAGCCAGGGTCAAAATGTTTGCCTTGACAATGTGATTCTGTGTTTATGAATCAACTGCAAGCTGAAAACGTCATATGACTTTGTTGTGCTGATGTAGATGTGTTGCAGTTATCTTCCGAACCTGCCTCCTCCACCGCAAGTGTCAACGATTGCAGCAGGGGCTGTGAAAAAGGATTCGGTGGCAACTGCAGCTGCTCAACCGGCTGCGCTCCCCTCCCTCCCGGCTTCAGCCTCATCTGCAGCTCCTTCATCTGGAAGCTATTTTGCTGCGAATGCCTCCTCGGAGAAGAGGGAACGCAGAAAAGATGACAGACCAAGAAATGAACGGAACGAGAACGATAATGGAAGAGAGGTTCTTTTTCTGGAATATATAGTTATTCTCAAAAAGAATAGTTGTAATTCTAGTCAAATGCAATACTTGGGTAACAGGATGTTTCTCTGACCCGCACTGCGGGTGAAAAAAGTCTATGCGCTATTCGAAAACCCCGAAAAACAGTGAAATCTATGCACTTGGAAAAAATTTTCTCGGATTTTTCGTAAGGAAAGTCCAAATCATTGGGAAAATTGAATTTTGAACTCTGACATTTTAAAAATCTATGTGCTCGAAAAAACCTATGCGGGTGCTAAGAAACACCCTGTTGGGTAAGCGAAACAGTTTGCTTCTTAAGATTGTTATATACGTGAAATGTGTCTTTTTTCTCATGAATTTCTTCTGAATACAAATGAAATGTTGACTGGTTTCAGCGTACTGCCATGGCTGAAATGGGGGATCCGATGAACAGTAATCGGAGAGGTCGTGGGAGGCCACCAAATAACATGGGAGCCCACCAGGGAATGCCTATCCGAAGAGGAGGAGGCTTCGAGGGCGCGCCACATCATTTCGGAGGCTATCAGGCGCAGATGTCACGCAGGGGACATAATGAGGCATATGTGAGAATTAATGCTTAGATTTTTTTGGGTAATGGGATATTCTAATGCACAGTTTCATATGAAACTTTCGATTGATTTTGCTTTAAAAAAAGTTTGTCACAGGTTGGTCGAAAATTGTATGTTTAAATACTCTGAAGATGATCGGAGCAGATCGAAATGAGTTCAACAGATTGAAATATTATAAATGTGTTTGAATTTTTAGGGGAATTACCCATCGGAACCGCTGGGAGGGGCGCCTCCTTCCATTCCTCCCTTCTCGATGCGTCGTCCGGTGTCTCCGCTTATCTCATATTCGTCCTCGGCCCGACTGCCCCGCAAGCGAATCTCTCCGCCTTTGATGGAAAACAAGGTGCGCGAGAACTGGTTAAAAAAAAGAGTTTCCGTCTATTCTTATGTGATTTTCTTTCTTCATTCCTCTCTTTTACTTTCTCTTTCTTACTTTTCTTTTTTTTCATTCTTCGGCTATTTGTCTTCTTTCTTCTTTTCATATACTTGTTAAGAAACCTATTCTTTTCATTAACTCAATGCTTGATTACTTAATCGGAATCAGTGTGTTTCTCTAACCCGCACTCGTTATGAAATCTATTCGCTATCCAAGAAAGCTACTGGTAAAGATGCTCTCATCGTATTCATCCTCTCTCTTACATCACACGCTATCGCGTTCTCTCAAAGGCCTGCCGTTCTCTCAACATTAGTCTTCTTGAAATACACATTCTTTCTGCGGATGGGCAGAATTAGCCTGATCAGAATTTCTGTTCAAGATAGAGTTGTCGACGCGCGACCGAGGGAGTCGTCGTGCAGCGTCTCGATCTCCTCCGGTTAGGTCCCCTCCCGCGAGGAGTGGAAGGAGAGCTGGCAGGAGAGGCTCCGGCGATAGAAGAAAGGTTCCGCACTTTTCAATTCTGCATATTTCGTACTGTATCCCACGAGAAGACGCCATTGGTTTATAACTTGGGAAACTCAATCACATTTCGTAATGTTCTTTTAGAGGTACTGTGTTGTGTGAACTCTAGAATAACTTGGTACATTTCACTCTTATAACTTTTAAAGGTCTCTTTGTTTCCACTCAACAAAAGATACGTTACTTACGGCAGTATTGTGAAAGTTTATCTTGGCAGGACCGTCGCTCTCGCTCACGCAGTAAATCAGGCGAGAGGAGGAGAGTGGTGGGGGGAGAGGGAGAGGCAGAGAGGCGGAAGATTGTGCTGGGAGAGGGGGAAGGAGAACGGAGAAGAGTCGTCATCGGGGAGGGAGAGGGCGATAGGGAGAGGGAGAGAGCTACCAGGAGGGCTACCAAGAAGCACAGATGTGTCGACTATGATCGTCAGTACTAGTTTATGGTAGCATCAAAATAGAAGTCTTCTGAGTCTTCAGGAAGTTGATACGATATAAAGAAAAGGCGGACATGTAAAATATGCAGTATATGTCGTAGGCGAAACGGTATATGGAACAAGCGAATACGGTATCGAAGGTCAGGTATGTAGAATAGGCGAATATGATATGGAAACTATGTAATTAATGAGGATCTTTTGTGGAGTGCCTAGAGTGATCTCTGTTTCAGATAGCAACATTTATATCTTTTATTGAATGACCTGAAGTCTTCACAAGTCGAATACCTTGAATGTGAGCAGAAAAATTTGAGGTTTTTTGTCTACGAATTTTTGCTGAAGACAAAATTTTTTTTAGAGAAAGGTTACTGTGTGCTTGCGGACCAATGTCCCTTCGACCACGGGCCGGATCCTGTCGTAGTGGATGATTCTGCACTGGACAGAGTCGTCAAGGTGAGTGCTCAATACTCTTTCATTCAACTTATATAGATTTGAAGTGGAGCAGGGAATGAATCCAAATGAGCTGTATTGGGACAGCTGTGCATGCAAACTTCCTGTCGATCTCCGTGTGCCCCTCCCTTCCCTTCCCCATTAGAAACAAAAAGAAGAGAATGAAGGCGCCAGTGATGGAGAAACTGCCAGGATGGAAAGCATAGGAATTCCATGTGAAAGTCTGTGATTAGAGAACTGAGCTTAGAGGAGGAGATTTACCCTCGAAGATATTTTATGATGGAGTTTCTTATAGTGCTTTGATGCTTTTTTCATTTTTTGGGGAAGATATAGCATAATTCATTGCTTGAAAAGTACCATTCTCTTGAGTGCTAAGAGTCAAGACTTTGTTTCTTAAACCCATTGATTTACCAGGGTTTACCATCGATGCCCCCAACGTTCTCGCTCCCCCCGCCAATCTACAACCCAACGCCCCCAGGCGTAGAAGCCGGCTATAACCCTGAAGCTCCTGGAATGGCTGCAAACGACTATTCGGTAGGCTCTCCAGCTATCAACAGTACTTTTTTTTCATGGTTTCTGCCTTGTTACATATAAGGTTTTCTCAACAATAGAAAGTTTTGGGTCTTTGAAATATCTGCGAAGAATGGAGCAAGTTCTTGATGGGTAATCCTTGTTTCCTGGGTCTATTTTGGTCACTTTTTTCTTGGAACTGTCTACGATTCCAGATTCCACCCCCACCGCTTCCCGCCGTCTCATGGCGTAACCCCTATACCGGTGCCCTTCAGCCCCAGGTGTGTTTGGAAAAAACAACCTTTTTTGTGTTTTTGGCCTTTTTTAAACTATTCACCTGGTTTTGTTCCATCTATACCCCTTTCACGGTGGTTCAAAACTCGGAACCTGGAAGGTGAGGTATAAATAATGCGAAAGCATTGAGCACATTATCGTAGAATTATTGTGTCAAAAAATCGGATCAATAATTAGTATTTTTTCACCCACTCGATGATTTCAACCATTTCCTGTGATTTTCAGGTGACTTACGACCCGACATCCACCATCCCCGTGGACCCGCACACCGCCGCTGCAACCGCATCCTTTGCAGCTGGGCTCCCGTTGCAGCCTCATTCAGGTACTCTATCTTTGACCGCAACGGTAGTGTCTGCATATAAAAGGCGATTCATAGCTCACCAGCGATTGTCAAGTGAGTTAGACCAACCGCTCGGCCGAGCGAGAGACTAAAATAATTGGAAGCAAGGGAGAGCTGAAGGACAGTTTAATAACATATTCATTATTCTACCCCTCCCCGCTCAGATGAAGTAACTTTTTTTTCAATTTTTTGACAAGTGCTTGTGAGCTATGAAAAAGTTACTTCATCGTACTCGAAACACACTGGCAACAGTGGCCATTCGTGACTCTACAGCCTTAAGAGCCTGTCACGGATGGAGCCGGATTATCCAGTCCAGAATCGAGCGCGACCTCAGGTGGCGGATAGAGGGACGCCTCCCTACGAAGAATTCGTGTTGGGAGGTAGCGGGAGAAATCCCGCCGCGGACCAAAACTGGGTAGTATAGCTCGTCAAAGGAGGGCGATGCCGGACCGGCCTGGGCATGCCACCGGACAAAACATCAGTCGATACTCCGCTATACTTTTCAATGGCGAGTCGAGGCGCCAGTAAAATAACCTCTTGCCCTTCTCCGGTTAACGAATGGGTCTCGCCAAGAGGATCGCCGACTGCGGTGCGAGTGTAGACGGAGAAAATCTCTCCGGACTCAAAAGGATCCTCACCACCAACCTATCCCAAAAGGACTCCCCTCGACAGGACCTATGGGCAAGACAACAACAACAACAGCTATGAAGTGAATAGAAAGAGATGGGTGCATTCATTCATTCATTCATTCATTCTTTATTCCGTGCATCATTGAGAGAGAGAGAGATAGAGAGAAAGAGAGAGAGGGACTGATTTTTATGAAGAGGAAAGAATGCGTTAGGAAGAAGGGTATGCATATTGTAATAAAAAACATTTAATTTTTCAATTTGATTCGAATTCATCACACATACCCATCCATCCTTATAAAAGTTATAGAAGTCTGGTTCTATCAAGCTCAGATTGTTCTATGTGCCTTATGATGAGGATAATATTATGTTGCTCTCTAGTCCAGTGGGTCAGAGGTGTACCTCACTATTAATCAATGAGTCCAGATCAGGGTGTTTGCGCCCGCACAACTTTTTTCGAGCGCATAGATTTTAAAGTTTTCAGAGTTCAACATTCAAATTTTCCAAAAATTTGGATTTTCCATACGAAAACTCCGAGAAAAATTTTTCCAAGCGCATAGATTTTTTGTTCCCGCAGTGCGGGTCAGAGAAACATCCTGGACTCAATCCATCCGCTTTCCGGGCAAATCTATACAAATCAACAGAGTTGAGTGGTCTGTTTCCTTCACTAGCGACCTCTCGGTAGTGCGAACAGTAACTGAGAAAATTCACTGGTTTTGATATGTATGTTTTTCTAAACCCGGGTTTTCTGTGTGAAAGTCTGTCTATTCCCCTATCCTCAAAAGCTAGTGATATTCACATTAAATCCGTTTGCATGACATCGGTATCTTCATAGCATGGCATTCCCTAATAAATGGGCGTCTTGGTCTACACGCCTCTTTAGCGTGCAATTCACTTTTTTTCTCAGGGATTCTTTTTTTTTTCTTAAAAAGTTTAGTTATTTGTCTTGTTATTGTTGTAGGCGTTGTGGTAAGCAGTGCATCGTCACCCGGCAAGATGGTTAATGTCAGAGGAAGGGGCGGAGTCAGGGGAAGAGGTAGACCCTTTTTTTGCGAATTTTATCATTTTCAGGAAAAGAAAGCGGCGTTAGAGGAGTGAAGTTTTAGAGGATTGAATAGTCTTGGAATGGGCCTAATTTGAATGGAATGGGCAAGATTGAGCCATACGGTGTTTTTACGGTAAGGCGACCGTTTTTATGAAATTACGGAAGGTAATTTTTTCTCCTTTGTATTTGTGTTATATATAATAAGCAAATATGATTTTTGGCCTCAAAAATAAATGGCCTATACATTTATTTGTATGTGAGTGAATTTATATCAGATAATATAATGAATATCCTCATTGGTGATTTGCAGGTGGCCGCGGTTCATACATTCCCTACTCGCGCCCGAACACCGATGCCGCCGCCGGAAGTGTTTCTCAGGCGCTACCAGACAATGCCACAATGCGCACTATCATCGTATGTTTTTTTTTTAAAAAAAAACTGTACTCATATAAAAGCAGCAATTGTGTGGTTAATTCATGCATTGTATTCGACGAGCCTCAGTTACAAACAGGCGTTAAATGAGACCGGTCTAAGGCATGTTTGTACGCGCCGAGCGAGTGCAAAAAAAGGGGAAAGGCAAAAAGAGTGAAAAGAAAAGTAGAGGAAAAGTAAAATAGAACGGAAGTAGAAGAAAATGTAGACCATTTTCGGTGCGAACATGTATGCGCCAACATAGCTGGTCCGGTAACCATTTAACCCCTGGTTACAAAATTCTGTGGGTCTCTCTTGCCATTGCTAAGGAAAAGCCTTACGTCATTCTATAGTTCCCTTCAATGAAAAAAATTCGTGTTGACCCTCGCGGGTCTCTGTTTTAGCAGTTTTCGCGGACCTCCATGTCGTTTCCGAACCACGTATTATTTAACCCCTGTTCAAATTAAGTTAATGGAGTTGCTGTTAAGGTGAAGAAGATCCCGGTGGAGCTGAACACAATCTACAGGTTGAACGAGCACTTTGGGCAATTCGGATCGATAGTCAACATGCAGGTAATTAATTCAGGGAAAGTACTACTTATGTGACAACTTTGCAGGAAATTTGTTCGCTTCCTCAACGGATACACGTTTTGATGTGCAGGTTCACTACGAAAATCGCTCGGACAGCGCGTTGATCACGTACTCTAATCGCTTCGAGGCGACTTCTGCGTACAAGAGCGAGGAGCCTATCTTCAACAATCGCTTCATCAGAGTTCCTTTTGTTTTTCTTCTTATTTTGCTCAATTAAAAAATTTGCTTATAATTTTTGGCCTGCAAATAATAGCTTTAGTTTCCTTTTTAAATTACTCCGTGGTTTTCTGAATTCGCGTCATATTTCTTGAATATTGTTTCTCAAGTTTAAAAACAGTTTTGTGAAGTTATAATTAGATTTCTTGAATGTTCTTGTTTGGAGATGCGTTGCTGTTGAAGGTGTTTTGGTATCAATCGGACCAGACGAACAGTTCGGGAGGAGGAAGTGAGAACTGCGGAGGAGGAGGGGCTGCTCAGCCCAGTCGACTTTCTCGCAGTGTACTCAGCTCAGGAGTGACGGTGGATGAGCCAGCCTTCCCGGGAGTGCAAGAAAGGAGGCCCCCACCTGCAGGTATCCCAGCACCCACGACTTATATAATGCAAGAGAAGAGGCTCCCACCTGTTTTAACCTTATGGAGCGTTTCAATAGACACTTTTTTCAACCCTCTTGAGATAATTAACGTGGAGTTTGTTTCTCCCCAACGGCGAGACACGTGAGTGAGCTAGCACACTGATGGGGAGTAAAGGTATGCACAAGGAAGATCAGCGAAAGCAAGCGATGAGGATATATAAGAAATGGAAATTCTGTAGGTTAGGCTGAAGGGAAGAGTGCAAATTCGAAGCAATTTTTGGTGGCAGAAAACGTTGAAGAAATATGAGGCTTTGTAAAAGAATGAAAAACGTAAAGTTTGTTGTTTATTGCTCTTGAATCGCCAAGTTTGTTTTACAAAAATACCTGCATCTGTTTATTATTTAACTAAGTAGTAAAACTTTTTTTATTTAACTAAGTAGTGAAACGTATTATTTACGTTTCACTACTTAGTTAAGTTTTTAAAAGTAGTGAAACGTATAAGTAGTAAAACTTTTATTATTTAACTAAGTAGTGAAACGTATTTAACTAAGTAGTAAAATGATTGCAGCACCGAGTCAGTCCAAGTTCCGAAACCCCGAACTCCTGGCAGAGAAGAAGAAGAAGAAGGAAGTTCTTAAGACGAAAGCGATGGAAAAGGTTTGCTTCAAGAAATATCTCTTTCTTCTTACCATTGATTTCCTTTTTTTCTTATAACTTTTTGAATTTCTCTCGCTACCTCATTTTGATCCATGGTTCCTGTTTTTTATATTATTTAAATATATGCCTATCTCATTAATAAACAAAATTCAAATCGGGTTTCTCATACAATCGAACAAAAAGGTGGAAGACTTTTGAAGAGGAATTAAGTGGCTCGTATTATAGAGAAAGAAGAGGAATTAAGTGTATTATAGAGAAAGAAGAGGAAATAAGTGGCTCGTATTATAGAGAAAGAGATGATCATAAATTTGGACTGTTTTCGAAAGAGTCTGCTTAAAAAATAGGCAATGAGTGAGTGCGGTCAGGAGAAAGAAAACGACAGAAACACATTTTATATGTTGACTTTTCCTGGAGTGCATAAATAAACTCCAAATAATAATCTTCCTCGCGCTTGTTCCCGCCTCGCGGCAGGGTACGCGCTCCCCTGAGATGCAGGTCAGACCTATCCTGGTAGGACCAGTGGCTGCCTGCTAGATCACTGCTAGTGTGAGTAGCAGCAGTGGGGAGACTCATATTCGTGCTTGAGCACTACCAACATTTCTTGACCCCCTTGGTTTGGGTGGATCTGTCCGGGGTGGGAGTCGAACTCGGGACTCTTCGCACAATGGTCTAACACACTAACCATTATGCCACGCCCGGACTATAAATAAACTTCAAATGGAACGGGAAAATGATCCCTTTCTATTATCTCAGTTTATCTGTTTACTTAAGGAGAAAAAGCTTCGTTTGATTGACCTGCATCGCCGCGCAAGTTCCCTCGTCTCCATGCTGCATGAGCAGCAGAAGACTGTCGTCACCAAGGTAAGTATGCAGCAAAACCCTGCTGACAAGAGCATTTTTTTGCTTAGGTCCTTTAAAATGCATTCAATAAAAACAATGTGTGAAATTGAGCTGATGAAAGAAGCTGATGTTACGATGAAGAAGAGCCTGAATAAGATGTTCAAAGAGCTGGAGACGAAGATTGCAGAGGCGAAGAAAGAGGTTTGTCTATTGCCAATACATATACATACATATGCTCACTCGGATCATAGGTGAAATCTGTCTTGATTTTTCAAGAAATCGATCGCTGAACTAGGCTGAAATTTCCACTTTCAAACTTGACGAAACCGGTTGAGGCTGAGTTATAACTAAAGAAACGTTATATTATGTAGAGAAATGAAGATTTTTCACCTTTCAACTGAAAATTGTGATACTATCATTTCGAGTGAGCAAGATGGTCGGTAGGTCGGTCGCCCTAGAAAATTTTTTTGCCAGTTGGCAGTTTACCTATGACTTGGATGTTTCTTCTCCATCTAGAATTGATAACTTGATAGTCGTATCCAATGTTGAATGCCGAAAATGAACTTGGGAATGGTCGAGTTATAAAATAGGATTAGAATAGGGTTTTTATATAAAACAGAAGGATACAGAGAAGTTTAAGAGGATGATTTCATGTAAAGAGGGAATGATGGAGCGGAATAAAGAATGAACGAGAATCATAGTGAGAAATGTGGCTGTTTATTAGCATTCGCTAGAGAAATGTGAAGATCAGAGGGTCTTATCATGAGGGAACTTTAGACTTGTAAGAGACACCGAGAGCATATTTAAAGAATAGATAACGTATACGAACATATAATAAGTTTCATCAAAAAAACCTTTGTAGACTTTCAATAAGGGCATGGATAGCACATTAATTTCACCCACAGAGCGGATTAGAGAAAGTTGTTCTGGTGCAGGTGGATGATCTGTCGGCGAAGTTGATGGCGGTTAAGGAGGAGCCAGTGGAGGACAACAACGAGGCGGTGGGAAAGTCCCTCGTCGTGAGCGGCTTCCCCGCAGACGAGGAGCAGGATGTCGTCAGTTTTCTCGAGCAGTTCGGTTGTGTCGTCGAGACGAGCAAGAAGGAGGGACTCGATGGAACCATCGTCGTCCAGTTCGAGAAAGTCGAAGAGGCACAGAAGGTTTGTCACCTTATCACAATAATAATGATGATGATAATAACAACGGTAGTCTTCCTTGCACTTGTTTCCGCCTCGTCGCGTGGTTTTTGTTGTTCTTTCTCGTGACAAGTTTAACGCGCTTCTGATATGAGTTACACAGCTAAACTGGCACAATCTTCACCTTAGTAAGTTCCAATATCAAAATGCATAACACTAGGGTTATTCCAGTTTTATACTTTCGTTAAGGACGGTTTTAGACGAGGAAATAATGAGGGAAACACCTCTGTATATGCCGGTTCCAGTTTTTATCAGCTGTCCAACGAATAAACTTATTTGATGAGAAATTGGTACACATTGTGAAGTTTTTTCACTTAGATAAACGGTGAGAAAATGTTCGCTTAGATTTACTTGGAATTAAAAAGAGTTTAGAGTGATGATGATGTTTGTTTTTGAGGCACTGAAGAGTTGTTCGAAGGAGTGGGTGGGTGGAGGAGAGCTCAATGTTGCATGGGCTCTGCAAGAAGCCAAGGAAGTCGCCCCCCGCACAGCGAGGGAGAGAGAGGTTCTTTCTTTTACTCTCTTTCTTCTTTTTTTCTGGAGATGAATAGGCAAACAGAAGCCTCAATAAGAGATACTGTAAAGGTTTTGAAGAGACATGAGAACTAGTTTTTCTTTTGACCATACGATTCAGTTTTATTTTAGGAGCTGATTTGAAGTTTTTTTTAGAAGTCAGAGGAGTCAGACCAGTGAGAAACGCGACCGTATACATTCTCGAGGCTGATCACACCGAAAAGGCGGAGTCTGAATGATTAAGCTCAACGAATTTGTCGAAAAGCAGTTTTTTGGAGTTCTGTTCGATCTACATCTCTTCGTGGAAACCAAGAAGCGACATTTTAAATGAATCCTAAGTTGATAGAAAATTCTCTAGTTGCATTATTGATTACTCTGTCTACAAGTAGTGTCGGTGATTCCGGGCTCGCACCTTCAACTGATATATATTTTCTTTGACTGTGTTCCCGAATAAGCGCATCCGGTACATACGGTTCATGTTTGAACTTGACCTCCACAACCAATGAAATGTTAATTGGATTGTTTTGTATCCTGAATTTCTTGAATTACTTTATTTATTTGCTGTTCCTTCAAACTACCTTTGATTGTATTATGTTTATCTACATATAATTAGATTTTTGTTAAACTAAAATGTTGAAGTATATGTAGTAACTACACTCAATTAGTTAATTTTCAAAGGTATTTTCGTTTGTTTATGTAGTACTTACGACTGTTTACTTTGCTGGATTGTATTTGATTGTTTATGGGAGAAGAGCAACAAACAAAAAAAGATTCAAAAAGCTCAATCCAAATAAAAAAGAATGGGCCACAAAAGAGAAAAGAAGCAGAAGAAGCCCAAAGAACAGAAGAATGACAAGCTTATAATACAAGCTATGAAGAAAAAAAAGAAAGGGAAGAGCTGTCTGCTCGAATTGTTGTCTTGTGTGTTGTTGAGCCAGTAGTCACTCGTTTTCTGTATTTTCGTTGTGAGAACTCGGAACCTCAAGGTACAACCAATGATTCCGTCCGATTGCCCATCCAAAAAGAAGGCCGCTGTGTGGGTTGGTCAAGCCTCTTGCCGACAATTTCGATATCACGGGTGGAAATAGGTAAACTAGAAATTTTTAGTAATTAACCTAGGTTTGTTACGGTTCTTACTCACTTCTAATCTGAGCAAGTTTTCAAAAGCTAAATGACGGGTTTAGATTCATACCATCCGAATTGGTATGATCTAATTAATAATTTTATTAGGTTTTAGAAAAACTTCCATATCATATGTTGTAAATTCGTTTATTTCATGGTTGAAGCATCAAATTAACTGGTACAGTATTTTGTACTAACTGGTATTTCACATGAATGTTAGAACACGTGCAACGCTAGCTTGATCTGATGACCTACGGGTGAGGTACATAATCGGGTAACAGAGGAATATTAATAACTATTAATATATAAATATCTTGATCGAAAATATATATGATGACTATTACTTGGAGACTTCAAATCAGCTTGATAATGAAGGTGCTCTCGAGAAAAGGGGGTAATTAAGGTGCTCTCGAGAAAAGGGGATAATCTTACCCAAACGAGCCTTTAAGCGTAAAAGCAAGAATAAAGCATTTTTTATATTATTGTCCACTCGTAACTGCATTCTGAGTAAAATAAGAGCGGCTAAATGAAAATCAATGTAAACACATTTTGAAAAGCTTAGAAGGGAATTTATAGGTTTACTCTGTACATAGTAAGAAGTCAACACAAAGACATTTCAGCAGAATTTACTCGAGGAACATTACAGTATTATAAGTAACGCATCAGTGATAACTTTATCGAGAATCGCATGAGGATATCGAGAATGAATCCGATGTAGAGTAGCAAATTGATTGAGACTAGAATAATTCCTCAATGTTTAATGATGAGAGTAGAATTGTCTTTGAGGAAAGATATCAGCATGGGTCTCATGATTTTTTAGTACTCGAAAATCAAGGTTAGCGAAAATTTTGCCCCGCAGAAAGCTATAAAAAAAAACATTTCAAATGCAACAGTTTTGATCTGACTAATTACTTTCATGTTTGCTTAATTTATTTCTTCTTTCTTCCTTTTTTATTCTCACTTTCTTCAGACCACTCTTCTCCGCATAAACCCCTCTTCCCCCAAGGGAGATCATATTGAAGTTTCCAATGTCGGCAAAAGCAGAGGCTACTTCAACAGAAGACTCCTTTAAAATGGCTCAGCACAACTCGTCGTTGGATCTTTTCCAAAAATTCTCCTTTGATACCCTATTCAGAAGAGCATCCCTACGAGCAATGAGCACCTTCTTTTCACCCAAAAAATTTGACCTTGAAAACATGCTTAAAATTGTTAATCGCTCTTTCGGCAAACAAACAAAAAATTATTGCGCGCATGCCGGGATTCTCACAGGTTCTATGGACACTAAATCCCTGCCTCATATCCTGAACCCCCCCCCCCGTCCCTGTAAAAGATATCATAAAGCCTACTCAAGGTCATTTGTGAAATATATCCTCCTCTAGGGTATTGCCTTCTTCCCAAAAAGGGCTTTTTTGAATGAGAAAGAAGAGAAGCAACGGATGAAGGAAAGAGGGAGAAGAATGCACACTAGCTGCCACAGACGAGATCGATGTATGAGTAAGGCATGCACTCTCTCGCTACACTATCACCTCCCATTCCTCTCTCTCTCTCTCTCTCTTTCTCCTTCTCTCTGACTTTCTCTTCCTCTTATCTACTTTTACCCCTCTCTCTTCATTCTCTCTCTCTTTCACTCTCTCTTTCTTTTGCTTTCTGTTCTCTCTCTCCTCCCTCTCCCCTCCCTACTCCCCCTACTTTTCGCTGTAGCCATCTCCGCTTCCTCTTTTCCAGTGGACTTCTTACATCAGTATGTGATGATAAAACCGCCTGATCCTCAGTTTCTTTCTTATCTCCATAATCGTACTCTTTCTCACTTATTCTCTCACTCTCCATTTGAGAGCCAGAAAACAGTTAATCTCAATTAGAAGGATCCCTGAGATTACAAGGAAGTTTTTTTACGAGAAGCTCAATCTCGTTAAATACCACAACTGTGATAGTGTTGGCGGACCGATCAGCTGCAGTCGAGGATCAACTCATCCTCTTTCCCTGAGGATCATCTCATCCTCTACCCGATCTCTTTCATTTTCTTCAGCCTCCCGGCAGCATCACAGAAGAATATGAAGCAGCTGTTCCTGCTTGTCTTTTTGAGCACCACTCCTTTCGGAACATTAGGTTGGTTGCGTTTTGAGTATGAAAGATGACAGACTTGTTCGGAGCTTACTAGGCAGCAAAACTTAGGTCGCATAAAAAACTAAAACATAAAAAACTTACTAGGCAAAAACTCTATCATGATTATATCTTTGCCTCTGGTCGCATAAAAACTTCCCCTAATTTTACACTGAAGTACTATATCTTTACTTTAACTCCAGACAATCCATATGAGTAAACTCGTTTGAGAGTAGTTTACGGATTCGGTAACGGCATTAGGGATGCGAAGAAGGAGCGAGAAGGAGGAAGCAAGTTGTAAGAGGATTTTGGAGTTAGATGACGATGTTGTCTAGCAAGTTTTGTTACATCAGTGCATAATAAAGCCAAAAGTTGCCTAGCGAACCTCTTACTAAGCATATCTTCATTCAATCTGCAATTAGTCTTTTCATTTTTATCGAAGACAAAAATTCATTTGAATAAGGGTTCAGAGGAAATTGTGAATGAGAAAAAAGTTTCATAGTTGACTACAAGTCTCCCTCCACTTCTCCTCTTCTCTTCCCCTTTTCTTTCTGAATGCAAAATATGCACATGTTATGCATAACAAGCTAAATTCCTCGCTTCGAACAACTTTCATTTTCGCCTAATTTACATTTGTAGCCACTTTTCCTTCTCTTTTTTCGCCTTTCACTTGAGAATTCATTTCATTCCGCCGTAGTACTACGATAGAAAACATCTGCAACCTTTCGCCTAACGACAGGAAGCTGTCAAAGGAGTAGCGAAGGGAAAAAGAAACAGTAGAATCGCAAAGAAGCCTCGCTTAAACGTTTTGAGTTTTCAGTCCGAAAAAAGCCGGCGTTTGGAACAGAGCCAAGTCTAATTTATTTGGGGGATATCATTGTTTCTCCTTGCACAAGAAAGACCGGGAAAAGCATTCTCAGATGACTTGAAATGGGTACTGAAACACTCGGCTTCATTGGTCGTTGTATGCATTTATCTTCACTATTTTGATTCTTCCTGGGGATCAATTTAAAAGTTAACCAAATCTAGGCCCTGAACAGCTTTTTTTAAACGCTCTTTCAAGTTTTACGGCTCTCCTGACATCACGATTGAGAGGGAAAAAAAGAAAACAGTAAATTAGAACCTACATTTAGAATCTTTTTTTGCTGTTTGAAACACAAATTCAGCGCCATTCTATCGTGTAGATGATGTCTTGAAAGGTTGTTTAGTTACTATTTCTTTTTTCTTCTTTACCATGTCATGTTAAATAGGATTTAAAATTGATGACATACCATGGAGCTATTTCAAATAAATCACTTCCCTACTCAACAAATGTGCAGTTACGCAATTCAAGACAGTCGCGCATGTTCAAGTCGGAATATGGTTAGTTTAAAAAAACATAGTGAAAATTCGAACCCAGTAGTCTTCATACAGATACCGAGGGCGTTACCGCACTAGTAACAAGGACGCAATGCTAATTCATATGAAATCTCCAATAACCTTGTTTTCTCAATCCCGTCCGTTCAGAGAACCTGGTGTGCATCAGGACTGGGCGAAAAAAAAAAAACCAAAAAATTTTTTTTCGAACTTTTTTCTCGATTTTGAAAACCAAAAAAAATTTTCCAAACTTTTTTTTCGATTTTAAAAACCAAAAATTTTTTCGACTTTTTTTTCGATTTCAAAAACCAAAAAAATTTTTCGAATTTTTTTCGATTTTAAAAACCAAAAAAATGAAAAGAATTGTTTTATGTGAATGAAACCTTTTCTCATTTTTAAAGTGTTATTTTATGATGCTTCTCAAAGTTGTAATATATTTATTCATCTCAGATGATGATTGTCTCTAATTACCAGTTTGCAACAATCATACATCACGAAAATCACCGTTTAAAGCTAAAGACTCGTTTAGCAAAAACAACAACAAACAAATTATCAATCTCTGATACAATAGCCTAAGAAAAAGTTTATAGAACTTCCACGGTCTTTTAATAACATCCTTCAAATGAAAGGTTAACATCGAAGAGACTTGTTTTTTTTAGTAGGACCAATTTCTTTAGTAGGACCAAAGGAGTAGGACCGACCAATCACTCGCAAAATCTTTCCGAAATCAACGTGGACCCCTTCGACCTCATATGTTATCAACTCCTTCGACCTCATGTTTCCCCTCACATAAAAAACCCCCTTCCTTATACCTTACCACACATTTTCCATGCGTAATAAACTCAAACTCAAACTCAAGAAAAACCTAGACGTATTTAGGCCATTCTCAAAAGTATCTGTGCTTGAAAAAAGGTTCATAAACAAAACCAGAACTCATTCCTCACACTATAAGTTGTATAGGGTGGCTGAACACTAAAAGTATACCAAGTACACAAGCATTGCGAGTATTCAGTGAAACTTTGGAGCACATACCTTAGACTCATTAATGAGGGCCGATGAGGGTGAAGTTCTGATTCAAGAACAACAGCTTGTATAAATTTAATCGAAACCCGCTGACAGGAATTTTGTAATTTTTAACAAAAGCAGTCACATCTGAAAAAGATCTCCGAGAACACCGGAATTCGGTTCGATCGGGTCAAATAATTATTAGCACGCAAGCGCTAAAACTCTGTTTGTGAAAAGCACTGAAACATGTGCCAGGCAGGCAACACCAAAACCACCGCAAAAACTCTATTTTTGACCTTTTTTTTTCGGTTTTTTTTGGTTTGCTCTCGAAAAATTTTTCGAAACCTCGAAAAAAACATTTTTTGGAACTTTTTTTCGAAATTTCGAAAAAAACAGTTTTTTCGACATTTTGGTTTTTCGAATTTTCGAAAAAAGTTTTTTTCGAATAATTTGTTTTTCGAATTTTCGCAAAAAGTTTTTTTTCGAAAATTGTCGAAAAAACCAAAAACGAAAAATGAACGGCCCTGGTGTGCATGTAACTGAAACGCAGATATTGATTATTTAAGAAAAATACATGTCTTGAAGCATAAAGCGTACCCTTCACTCATTTTTTCGAGTGTCTGGCAGATTCAAATCTCTTATTGTTCGTGCTTTAATACCATTCTGTGTATGCGATTTCACTTTTCTCCATGATTGAAAACCGAAAAATGTTGTTTTGAGAAATATTCGTAAAACAGGACATTTTGCTGAAGAAATAGAGCGAAATCTGAAGAGCGACGTTAAAAGGGATGATATAAAAATGTGAAGTTTCGAGGTTGATTATAACTTTTTTATTTTGTTTTCATGATATTTATCACTTTGTTAAGTTATACTTTTTCTTTCTTTCTTTCTCACCTTTTTAACTCTCTCTCTCTACATATGGGTCTTTTTTGAAAGTCCTTTTATCTCAGAAGATTTCTGCCAAGCATCAACCCTGTCATAGGTAGCCTGTCTACGAATTCTACACCGGAATTATGTGTTTCAAATGTATGAACACGAAAAAAGAAGAAGACAAACGATTGCCACGAAAGAAAGGCAAATTGATATAATGAGTAAGGTTAAGTGAGCTATAGAGGAAGGAAAAAGAAACAGAAAGAGAAAAAGGGGAAAGAGTAAGGAAAGAGGGTATAGAAAGAAAAGGCGAAATAAAAGAGAAAGAATGACAGAAATAGGAATAGAGAGAGAAGAAAGAAGAGACAGGATAAGAAAAGATAGAGAAAAGGATTAAGAAGAAAGAGCTACTTGTTAGTTCTCTTCTATGCTCTTTTTTCCCATGATGTATTTTGACTGGCATCATATCTTTTTGGATGCTCCAACTTTGGCATTCGCGGTTTTCTCTGGCTTAACAGCCCTCTTTTAACTAAAAAAACGGCTCTCTTTTCTTTCTTTCTAATTCATGTATGTTTCATCTCTCTGTCTCCATTTTTCTCTTTCTCTATGCATTTATAGGTCCATTTCTCTCGGTCTTCTCTCTCTTTCTCTTCTCTTTCTATTTCTTCTCTCTATCTCTCTCTGTGTCCACCACAAAAGTTGGAAGCTTTGTATGAATGATAGACAGCTCTTTGCAACAAGCAGAAAATGATAGAAGATAAAGAAAAGAAATGAATAAGAGAAGATGAATAATCATAATCTTTTCTGAGCTTATGGACTCCTCTTTACAACCGTTTTTCGGAATAGAAGATTTGTTTTTTTTTAAACGCTGAAGAAGTTCGTCACAAAAACGTATGCTCGGATGAAATTGGAACAACGTTCGCGAAGTTTTTATTCATGATGAATGAGTCATCGGCAACAACACTCTAGGATACATTGTGCTTCTTACTTCTCATCAGATCAAGCTAGGTGTCACAAAGAAGAGTACTGTAAAAATGAAGTGAAAAAGTACTGTATTACTGAAATAAGTGTGAGTACTGTAATGAGCTGAAAGAGTATAGTAAGAAAGAGCTGATTTCAGGAAGCTCATTCTACTCAATATCTCCTCCTGACCGGGCGTTTCTTCTCTTCTCGCACTCCTCCTTTCCTTCTACCAACTCAACTCGCGACCTTCTCTACCTTCAAGTTCTCACCATCTTTGTCATCAACTCGAAAAAGACTGCATCGAAATGAAATAGTTCTATTCTCATGATATAGCGAGTACAATACCTGGTAGAAGAAAAACTCTTGAGATAACATTCATTTCAACTCCTCAAGACATTCACTGTCAATCTTCTTGAACCTCTTGAGATAACATTCATTTCAACTCCTCAAGACATTCACTGTCAATCTTCTTGAACCTCTTGAGATAACATTCATTTCAACTCCTCAAGACATTCACTGTCAATCTTCTTGAACCTCTTGAGATAACATTCATTTCAACTCCTCAAGACATTCACTGTCAATCTTCTTGAACCTCTTGAGATAACATTCATTTCAACTCCTCAAGACATTCACTGTCAATCTTCTTGAACCTATTGTCCCATCTTATCTCAAAAAATACTACTCTTGTTGAAATCTACTGTTACTCTTGTTCTAGCTTAAGTATTTCCTCAAAAAACGAGAGTGTTTTAAGATAGAGGACTCGAATGCCACTGATCAAAAGGATATTTGTACGCGCTGCGCGAGTTAAAAAAGGGATAGTAGGCTAACAAGAATGTATAGGCGAGTGAATGAGAAGTGAAAGAGAACGGAAGGAGAAGAAAGGGTAGATGATTCCCAGCGCAGGCATGTCCGTGATAGCTGGTCCGATCACTAATTTACCCTTCATCTCCACCCTTCTCTCTCTAAAAGTTTTAGCCTGACATTCCTTGCTTCTAGCACTAGCCATAAGCGAGTGTAACAGGGCGACTGCCCGTACTCTTCGGAGCAGCTTCTCTCCTCCTCTCTTCCGACGGGCTCACTGCACAGCTCCGGAAGCAGCCGCCTCTCCTTTCCGCCTTCAGGTCCTCTACCGCACTCCGCCTCCGTCCCTTTGCTTTCCATCTTGCCCGCTCCTCTTCACTGCGCGGTCTCGATCCAACTAGTGGATGATATCATTAAACTAGTCAGTCGAATTAGGCCACTTCATTCCTTTCTGGTTCAGTTTACACATAGTAGAGTTTACACATAGTAGAACAATGTTGTGGACAATCCGATGCTCTAAGTTATAAACCTCGCAGTAATAGTCATGAGCCATAGTGAAGACTCGCAGGACCGGCCCTACATCGACGTGGTCGCCCTAGCGGACATCTCTGTCATCTCCTACTTTCGTAGCCCGATCTGCGTCGCGGTCCGAGTGACGAATGCCGTCGCAGCGACCATCGCAGCCTTGTCAGCTCATTCTTTCAAAATTGAGACTGACGCTCTGTAACTTTCACAGTTTTTTAAAATCCACATTTTTTTCTACCGCAGAAGCGGAATAAGATTTTTGATAAACAAAAAAAACTAATCAGAGGACAAAAACTGAAATTTCTGTGACTCTAATTGCTGAGAGTTTTGGAAGAAAATTGAAAACTTGTTGACTCATTTATTTGAAACATGTTTCGTAGAAAAATACCCAATCACGCATGAAGTTTTCATAAAGATCAACGATCGAACTAATCATATCTTCTCTTGTTTCTTTCTACTTTACCCTATTTAAATACCGCTTTTCTCTCCCATTGTTCTTTCAAACTTTCTCCAAGAATTCCCTACCTATATATGATTGGAGTGTCCAGAAAACTTTGAACTTCATCATCCGAAGCTTTCGAGTCAGTCAAAGTTCGTCAATTAAACCAGAATATTCTATAACGGGGATGATTTGAGTTGCGAGTTGTCTCCATTCGACGAGGAGCGCCAGTCTTGTCTCATTCGGCTGCAAGTACCCTTCGCGTGGTTCGGAGCGATCAGTGCCAACAAGACCAAACAGGTCAGTTAGGCCATAAGCTCAAATATACCGTGTCGTTCTAGTTCTATAATCTATATACATTGTTCTAATGTAATGGGGAAACGAGGAAGGCATGAAAGAATTCCGTTGGTTGAGAGAGTTGCCATAAGTGGCCACATTGGACACATAACTTCATAAACTGAGCAAACTATTTGCAACGTGGCCAGTACTCGAGAGAGAGAGAGTGAGAGAGAAAGAGAGCGAGAGAGAGACAGAGACAGAGAGAAAAGAGAGAGATAGTGAGTGCATACATACACGCGAAAGGTTCATGCATGTTGAAAAACCTTCCAGTAACAATAATATTCTTTGTGCTCATTCACGCCTCGTTGATAAAAGGGAATGGTTTAAGTTCATCGTTTTTCTGAGAATAATCAGCGCACACTATGATTATGCCAAACATTATCTTAAAGAAAAACTAGAAAGGTTCTGGTTAGCTGAAAAGATGAATTTTAATTTAAAAATGCTCATTTGATTATCGGGCAATGATACAGGAATAAGGGCTCGGAAAATTTCGCTCCCAGTATTACATATACGGTAGAAACCGTAGATAAATTCGAAAATGTATAAAACATTTTATGAATGAAAAAGTACATATTTGAAGAGCCTGTCACTCTCGTATGCCGTTGCTTCTTCTTGTGAAATATTCACTTCTGATGCTCTCCAAGGCGCATTCTTCGACCAACCAGAGTCTTTATTTATTTTGCCTTGAAAAAAATTGAAGCTTCAATTTTAATCATATCGTTAAACGTTGTCAAATCAGCTCTTTTCACACATTCTGAGTAAAACTACTGTATTCAACATTTCTCAAACGAATTGAAATATTCGGTATCACTACCATGCGAGACCTCTGGGTGGTGGATTCCCTCTTCAATGAACTCTTATTGAGCGGGAAAGCGAGCGGAAGCCGTGGTTTTATAATGGAGTGTTTCTATTTTCGAAAACATAATGAAACATAACGAAATCCCGTTTTTTCTAATTGCGTGAACGTCTTGTTCTAACCTAAAACATGTACAATTTTATGTACTCTCTCGCCGTAAGAAAAAAAGACATCGCTGCTAATTTCTTTTACGTTATACCTCTCTAACTAATTGTACAAGTTCTAAGTTAGAAGAATACGTTCACGCAATTCGAAAAAAAACGGGATGTCGTTATGTTTCATTATGTTTTCGCAAATAAAAACACTGCATAAGACTCTCGTTTTGTTCGGAGTTCGCATTGGTGTTTGATTTCATGTGTAATGCGAATTATTTCATGTGTAGAGAATTATTCTCTGAGCGTTCAATTAAAAACAACAACAATTTTATCTAGAGTTAGTAGGTTGAGACGATTAAAGGATAGAATGTTTTTTCAATGCCCTCGAGTGAGAGGTTATGAAAACAAGAGTAAACGGAATTTCAATGCCGCTTTTATTGTCGTAATATCTCCTCAATAGATATAAAGAGAGAGAGGCAAGAGAGAAAGAGGAAAGAAAGAGAGAGAGAGGAGAGAGAGAGAGGAAAGAGAGAGGGAGGAAAGAAAGAGAGAGGAAAGAAAGAGAGAGGAAAGAGAGAGAGAGAGTGAGGTAACTGGAAATTGAAATTTATACTTTATTTGAAGTTCAATACTATTTATAAATTTCATGAAGAGCTCTTCAAAAACATTGAATTGAGAAGCTAGTCAAATTTCAGATATCCTCTTTCCTTGTTCCCACACATCGAGCATGCTCAGGCTCATACAATTCTCCTCACAAATGAAATGTTGGTGCCGTTTTTTACTTCAATTAGACGTCACTCAAAAATAATTTTAATTGTTCTTGAAACTTTTTTCTCGATGATATATCGAATCGATTTAGTCTTGAGTCTATAAAAATTAGTCTCTTTTCAAAGAGAGGATGTCAATGAACTTTCATATTATCTCAAATTTAGAGTAGTCTGTTACGGATATGTAGGATAAATAAACTATGAAGTCATATAGTTGATGAATTATAAATAAACTATGAAGTCATATAGTTGATGAATTATTTAATGACTTCTTCAGAATTATCTTTGAATTTGTATTGAAATAACCCTGCATTCTCACATCATCAATGATAACTGGAACAATGAATGCAGCGATCTGTCCGTACTTTCGTTAGCCAATCTCACTCTCCAAGAGAATTCCTTGCACTCCTTCTTTCTTCATCTCTCCCTCAACCAAAGTGACAATGGGCCTATCGACACTATCGAGATCAGGTTTTGCCCTTCAAGTCCAGATTTTGTTCCACTTCCTGGTTAATGACTTGCGCTTGGCAGCATGCACTTTTTGGCTTGCTTAATCAACATGTTTTATAATTTTCATTTATCAAAATATCGCCATATTATTAAAAAAAACTCGATTACTTGTGAGCGAGTAATTAAGTAGGCAGTGGTAATGCTTCACTACAATTAGGACTGTTTCTTAGCATTCGGAGAAAAAGCGTATATATCAAAGGACTTGAGACATTTCGGGAGAACGGCAGGTTATGTAGAGAAAATGAGAGTGGGCGACGAAAAAGAGAATTCGTGTGATAGGTTTTTTGTAGAGAGATATGTATATGAGGGTGGGTTAGAGAAAAATCCTGCTTGAATATAATACAAAGTGATATTTTCGCTCTTCTCGTGAAATTGCATGCTTGAGATTGTGGCTGGATGCTCGCCTGGAGCTGGTTAATCTTTCCCCGCTGTCTCCATCCGACTGGCTGATCCGTGCCCAGTCCCCGGAGAGGCCCAACCTCTACACCTCCTTTCTCTGCAGCTCTCTTCGCGCGCGGAATTCGTCAGTTTATACTTATATGACTGCTTACTGTTAGCTTGAAGACACCCTGTCCAATAGTTCAACTTTAATTTCTATCAAACGTGTTTGAAATCGTGCATTATAAAATTTGTATCATCAGTGAATGAATCCTACTTCTAGTGTTGTTTCTAACGAAATCAAACTCTTCATTATGGGTAGTTGAAAAAGAGACAAATGACAAGATTGTTACTCTGAATGAAACACCATTTGTTCTGTAATTGTTTTGGCTTACAGATGGGAAGGTTATCTGTTCGCTGTTCTTCTCAAGATGAGGGACGACTTCGGAACGGGTGTAGGAAGAGGAAATCATGCAAGCGAAGCGGCCTTCCACTGGGAAATGAGAGCTGGGAGAGGGGAGCGGGACACTCTTCAGGTAAGCGAGTCTCTAGTTTTGTCTCAAAACCTACGTTTTAAATTTGTGGTTGGAACACCCGAGCAACCGTTAGTTTGAAAAAACACTTGATCTTTAATAGTTGGGTTTCAGATTTTCGTTAACTAAAAAGTAAAGAAGTTTTTCTTTTTATTTGAGTCTCCTAATAAGTGACAATATTGATTGAATTGTCTTAACTTGTTTCTCTTTAGCACAGAAGTTCCTGTCTGTAACGAAGGAACATGGCTGATCGAATCAATCAATGGATAACTTTTTAAAGCTGTTTTAAAGAGTTACTCCTCATACTCAAATCGAGAAGTAACAAATGTAAAATTTTATTTTGGCCTAAGAAGGGATTTGTTTCAAAATAAATTTTGTGTTTTTGAGGTAAATAAAATCCAATTTGTTCAAGGCATCTGATGTGCGCCGAGCAGCCATGAAATTCAAAGTGGGCGGAGACCGAGTGTATGCTCTTGTCCCTATTGCCAAGGTTGGCTCACTACCTCACACAAAAAGAGAGACACAAGGTATACCAACAAAGAGAACGAAGTCAGAGCAAGCGAATAAAATAAAGGGAAAAAAAGGAAATGAAGAGTAAATGAGTTTCAGAAATGAAACCACAACGTTAAATAATTGAGCAAAACTTACCGCTTAAGACCATTTGTGAACAAATTATTATTATTATTAGTGTTTCTACTTTGTTAGGGCAAGTAAAAATTTTTTTGAAAAAACAGCTGAGAAGAGGATTTATACTAATTTTTGCTCTCAGTAGCATCCGAATGTGTTTTTGCATTTCAGCCCTTAGCCCGAATGTTTCAGCATCGGGACTTGATAAACGTCGCTGTGCTGTCTGGCAATCAAATATCCACACCAATGAGAGTATTCACCGTAACCAATGGTAAGTAGAGACAACCAAAGAAAAAGTAGTCGCCAAGAATGTACAGAGGGTTTGAAGCAGCAGTGAAAATTGGTTATAGATTAAATCAAAGATCATCAGAGAAGTAATACTAAGACTGGCAAATTTCCGAGAAGAGAAACATTGACAAATGGTTGAACTATCGCGCAGAAAAAAGCTAGTCCACGGGGCGGAATCGAACCCAGCCATATCGACTCAAACCGGGAGCGCGTGTTACCATAACACCACGGGGACACATTGCTATTCCGTGCGATAGTTTTATATGAAAGGCTCATATGCCTTGTTCTCTTAGTCACGCATGCTTATCAAGCGATTGCGTCATGAATGGAGCGTAACTCCAGAATTCACTGTTAAGACAGAAGAGAGATGGAATGTGGATGACAAAACTTCAAATTCTAAGTTACACATTTTTAAGGCAGTGACGTATGGTTAAGACTGTTTAAACTGTGTAACTTAAAATTTGAAGAAAAAATGTATGATGATAAGCTACACTGACGTATTCAAGGAGGAAAGTTATGATGAGAAGCTACACTGACGTATTCAAGGAGGAAAGTTATGATGAGAAGCTACACTGACGTATTCAAGGAGGAAAGTTATGATGAGAAGCTACACTGACGTATTCAAGGAGGAAAGTTATGATGAGAAGCTACACTGACGTATTCAAGGAGAAAGTTATGATGAGAAGCTACACTGACGTATTCAAGGAGGAAAGTTATGATGAGAAGCTACACTGACGTATTCAAGGAGGAAAGTTATGATGATAAGCTACACTGACGTATTCAAGGAGGAAAGTTATGATGAGAAGCTACACTGACGTATTCAAGGAGGAAAGTTATGATGAGAAGCTACACTGACGTATTCAAGGAGGAAAGTTATGATGAGAAGCTACACTGACGTATTCAAGGAGGAAAGTTATGATGAGAAGCTACACTGACGTATTCAAGGAGGAAAGTTATGATGAGAAGCTACACTGACGTATTCAAGGAGGAAAGTTATGATGATAAGCTACACTGACGTATTCAAGGAGGAAAGTTATGATGAGAAGCTACACTGACGTATTCAAGGAGGAAAGTTATGATGAGAAGCTACACTGACGTATTCAAGGAGGAAAGTTATGATGAGAAGCTACACTGACGTATTCAAGGAGGAAAGTTATGATGAGAAGCTACACTGACGTATTCAAGGAGGAAAGTTATGATGATAAGCTACACTGACGTATTCAAGGAGGAAAGTTATGATGATAAGCTACACTGACGTATTCAAGGAGGAAAGTTATGATGATAAGCTACACTGACGTATTCAAGGAGGAAAGTTATGATGATAAGCTACACTGACGTATTCAAGGAGGAAAGTTATGATGATAAGCTACACTGACGTATTCAAGGAGCAAAGTTTACGAAAATGTATGATGAGAAGCTACACTGACGTATTCAAGGAGGAAAGTTATGATGATAAGCTACACTGACGTATTCAAGGAGGAAAGTTTACGAAAATGTATGATGAGAAGCTACACTGACGTATTCAAGGAGGAAAGTTATGATGATAAGCTACACTGACGTATTCAAGGAGGAAAGTTATGATGATAAGCTACACTGACGTATTCAAGGAGGAAAGTTATGATGATAAGCTACACTGACGTATTCAAGGAGGAAAGTTATGATGAGAAGCTACACTGACGTATTCAAGGAGGAAAGTTATGATGATAAGCTACACTGACGTATTCAAGGAGGAAAGTTATGATGATAAGCTACACTGACGTATTCAAGGAGGAAAGTTATGATGATAAGCTACACTGACGTATTCAAGGAGGAAAGTTATGATGATAAGCTACACTGACGTATTCAAGGAGGAAAGTTTACGAAAATGTATGATGAGAAGCTACACTGACGTATTCAAGGAGGAAAGTTATGATGATAAGCTACACTGACGTATTCAAGGAGGAAAGTTTACGAAAATGTATGATGAGAAGCTACACTGACGTATTCAAGGAGGAAAGTTATGATGATAAGCTACACTGACGTATTCAAGGAGGAAAGTTATGATGAGAAGCTACACTGACGTATTCAAGGAGGAAAGTTATGATGAGAAGCTACACTGACGTATTCAAGGAGGAAAGTTATGATGATAAGCTACACTGACGTATTCAAGGAGGAAAGTTATGATGATAAGCTACACTGACGTATTCAAGGAGGAAAGTTATGATGATAAGCTACACTGACGTATTCAAGGAGGAAAGTTATGATGATAAGCTACACTGACGTATTCAAGGAGGAAAGTTATGATGATAAGCTACACTGACGTATTCAAGGAGGAAAGTTATGATGATAAGCTACACTGACGTATTCAAGGAGGAAAGTTTACGAAAATGTATGATGAGAAGCTACACTGACGTATTCAAGGAGGAAAGTTATGATGATAAGCTACACTGACGTATTCAAGGAGGAAAGTTTACGAAAATGTATGATGAGAAGCTACACTGACGTATTCAAGGAGGAAAGTTATGATGATAAGCTACACTGACGTATTCAAGGAGGAAAGTTATGATGATAAGCTACACTGACGTATTCAAGGAGGAAAGTTATGATGATAAGCTACACTGACGTATTCAAGGAGGAAAGTTATGATGAGAAGCTACACTGACGTATTCAAGGAGGAAAGTTATGATGATAAGCTACACTGACGTATTCAAGGAGGAAAGTTATGATGATAAGCTACACTGACGTATTCAAGGAGGAAAGTTATGATGATAAGCTACACTGACGTATTCAAGGAGGAAAGTTATGATGATAAGCTACACTGACGTATTCAAGGAGGAAAGTTATGATGATAAGCTACACTGACGTATTCAAGGAGGAAAGTTATGATGATAAGCTACACTGACGTATTCAAGGAGGAAAGTTTACGAAAATGTATGATGAGAAGCTACACTGACGTATTCAAGGAGGAAAGTTATGATGATAAGCTACACTGACGTATTCAAGGAGGAAAGTTTACGAAAATGTATGATGAGAAGCTACACTGACGTATTCAAGGAGGAAAGTTATGATGATAAGCTACACTGACGTATTCAAGGAGGAAAGTTATGATGATAAGCTACACTGACGTATTCAAGGAGGAAAGTTATGATGATAAGCTACACTGACGTATTCAAGGAGGAAAGTTATGATGATAAGCTACACTGACGTATTCAAGGAGGAAAGTTATGATGATAAGCTACACTGACGTATTCAAGGAGGAAAGTTATGATGATAAGCTACACTGACGTATTCAAGGAGGAAAGTTTACGAAAATGTATGATGAGAAGCTACACTGACGCATTCAAGGAGGAAAGTTATGATGACAAGCTACACTGACGTATTCAAGGAGGAAAGTTATGATGATAAGCTACACTGACGTATTCAAGGAGGAAAGTTATGATGATAAGCTACACTGACGTATTCAAGGAGGAAAGTTATGATGATAAGCTACACTGACGTATTCAAGGAGGAAAGTTATGATGATAAGCTACACTGACGTATTCAAGGAGGAAAGTTATGATGATAAGCTACACTGACGTATTCAAGGAGGAAAGTTTACGAAAATGTATGATGAGAAGCTACACTGACGTATTCAAGGAGGAAAGTTATGATGATAAGCTACACTGACGTATTCAAGGAGGAAAGTTATGATGATAAGCTACACTGACGTATTCAAGGAGGAAAGTTATGATGATAAGCTACACTGACGTATTCAAGGAGGAAAGTTTACGAAAACGAAGACTACTTATCTCTGCATAGTTCTGATGAAAACAAAATGGAAAAAAGTGGAAACACTAGTTTTAAAAAGAGTCAGTAGAAAAATATTTAGGCCATTAAGAAGAAAATGAACTTTTCGTGTTTTTTAGTATGAAAAATCGTAAACTTGAAAAAAAACTATCGAATTGTTATGTGTGACTGCATTTTAGCCGTTACCCAGGAATGAGCCACTGGTTCTACCCGAAAAAGGGCTATTACTAAACCACGCCCCTCACACCCTTCACGTCCGTACATTACTAATCCACGCCACTGTGCGGGAAAATTCTTAACTTCGCCCAATGCGCTTTATCTAGTTTTTCATGCTTAGGCTTAGGCAAAAGTTTACGCTAACGAGGCCGTACGGCTTAGCTAACGAAACCGTATCAAAAATATACATAATAGGGCGTCAAACACTCTTTCTCTCTTTCCCGCGCAGTGGCGTGGATTAGTAATGGACGGGCGTGAAGGGCGTGGTTTAGTAATGAACGGGCGTGAAGGGCGTGGTTTAGTAAAGGCCAGAAAAGGTCGGTATCCCATACCACGGGAGTGCATAGTCTTTCCGGAGGCGAAATTAAGAAAACTTTACAAATTAAGAAGAAAGACAATTTATTTCTATTTCTATTTGAAGAGGGCGGAGCGTGACTTGAATTTTTATTTTTTCTCTAATTGAAGGGGGCGTGACTCGAGATGTGACGGCGTTTTCCCATTGCATGTCTTCTGAGAGCAGAGTTCTCAAAACGTCTCCCACCTGTGCATCGGTTATTTCTCAGCTAGCAACTTACATCTATGCATTTTTTCCAGCATTTTCGTCCAAAAGCATGATTCGTAAATTGCGCTACATGCACCACACACCACTTTCTGCTCACATTTTTAAAGACATCATTTTAATTTTCAATGTTTCAAAAATTGAGCTATAATTTCACTGAAGTTTCGGCTCAAGCTTAGGCTAAGCTTACGCTAACGAGGTCACGAGGCTTAGGAACGATAACGTATAAAAATGGACGAGTAGTGCATTTCACAAACACGCTTTTGAGAATCACGCTGTTCCGCAGTTGCCCGAATAGGCAGTACCAACTCATCAAAGTGATAAATTCTCAGGTGTACGTAGACGGATCCGAGTTACGCGGCTCCTCATCTGTCAAAGTTCATGTTCACTTCGAGAATTTGGTGACCGACATCACATTCACTCTTTGGTATCCGCGATTGCCAGTAGCTGTCAGTTCTATCATTCAATACTTGTCCCGTTTAAAAATCACAGTTTAAAAATGATGTTGTCGATGCGCAGGTATGGGTGCGAGACGACATTTTGAATGCAGTGAATGGTTGGCCTGTCTCTGTCTGGAGGCCTTTGGATGACGGTTAGTCTATCTAATTCTTGCTGGCAATGGTGGAGAATTGTGGTCCCGCTCTTTTTTGGTTTTTTTCAATCGAATAAAGTGTTAATTGGCTTCTTATGACCTACTGAGCAATAAAACATGTGCGGAAAAAAATTTTTTGTCATCATTGTTGTATGGGCCTTAAATGTGCATGTGTGCGTGTGTAGCTCAGTGGGGAGAGCATTCGCCCGGAACGCGAAAGGTCACGGGTTCGGTTCCCGTCACACCACACGATTTTTGCACAAGTTTCTAAGAACAGTCCGCTCCTCTGCTCGGTATAAAAATCCGTTGCTTGAGATTAACGAGGAGGAGGGAATACTCTATTTACATCATTTTTACAAAAAAAATTCCAAAAATTTTTTTGGCTTAAATTTTGGGGAAAGGGAGGTGGGTTTACCTAAGCAGGAAAGGGAGGGGGCCTAAAGGGGGAAGGGGGAGGAACCTAAGCCCTACCTAAGCAAAGGGGGGAGGGGGCAGGGGGCCCTAGGGGGGAGGGGGAAGGGGGCCCTAAGGAGAAAGGGGAAAGGGAGTTTTCATGAATAAAATCTCTTCCTGAGAAAAAAATTTTTTTCAAAAATTTTTTTGTAAATTTTTCCCGCACATGTTTTTATTGCTCAGTAGGCCATAAGAAGCCAATTAACACTTTACTCGATTGAAAAAGACCAAAAATGAGCGGGACCACAATTCTCCACCTTCGCCAGCTTGCTAAGATGCGCAACAGTGTCGAAGTGAGATGGAAAATCTGTAATTCAAACACAGTATTCAGAATTGAGCCTGGAAATCTACTGGCGAGTAACCTGCCGTATTTCTCTTTTTTCATTTGTCGCTTTAAATGCGAGAAAAAAAAGATGGGCAATTGTTTCACAGTTGGGAATAAAATGGAAAAAGATTGATTCAATACCAGCATTAAAGTTAAACAATTGGGCACTTTTGCGCTTTAGGGACACCGCCCCTACCAGCGGTTCAATGGGTCAGATGAGAGTGGCATTTTTTGATACCACTCTCGTTAGCCTAAGCCGTACGGCCTCGTTAGCGTAAACTTTTTCTAAGCCTAAGCGTTTTTAAATGTAAAAATGTTTTTTATGTGAAAATTAATGTAAAATTTTTTTTGTAAATGTAAATAAGTCAGAAATATGACCCATGGAACCTCTGGTAGGGGGGTGTCTTTGAAGTGCAAAAGTGCCAACAATTGTTAGAATACAATGAAAGTTTAACCACGACTGTTTTGAGGTCGTGACTATTTTCTCTGTTGAGGGATACCAGGAAGGCAGCACAGACACAGCAACACGAATGCGCGCCAGTTCTCCTGCCGGGAACGATATCAACAAACTGATGCTAGTTTTCTTTTCTAATTTACACAATGAATGTATTTCACTACGTTGTTCAGACCGGAATCAGTAAAAACCAATTTGGTTTATTAAGGTACGTATTCTGGCATCCTTCCAAGTTGGGGATGAGGGCACGGGGGAGAGGTTGGTACATTTATCAATTGCGCTTACTTTATACAAGTTTATTAATCGAACCGTAGCCTCTCAACTCGCTCACGTAAAAAAAATGGGCACTGTTTGCGTTTATGCCCCCCCCCTATCAGAGGATCCATGATTATTTGCATTTACAAAAATTTAATTTTACATTAAAAAAAATTTTTTACATTAAAAAAACGCTTAGGCAAAAGTTTACGCCAACGAGGCCGTACGGCTTAAGCTAACCAGACCGTATAAAAAAAAACCACTCTCATCTGACCCATGGAATCTCTGGTAGGGGGGCCATAAACGTAAACAGTGCCAATTTTTGATATATGGTTATCAAATTCCTCAAATGTAATTCATTTATATTCTCAACTAATCTTTCGAACTTATACGTAGTATCAGCGAATATAGCTTTTAACAGACATCGCGGATTACAAGGAAACTCTAATTTTCCACCTACTCAGAATAAAGAAAATTTTTACTAGAAAATATCAATTTTTACGTTAAAAAAGTCCGTTTTTACTATCAAACTCCTCTAAAAGGTATGTTTTAACGGCTTGAGATCTTTCCTATGGCTGCGCAATGTTTTGCTCACCAACCGTTTTTAACCGTAAAAAGTAAAACTAATTTGCTCACATACAGTCAGGTACATACAGGTTGTGGTGGGATTCGGTTCTGTGCAGATAAATTGAGGGACAAATCCCTTATTTCTTGCCTTGTCTTGCTGCCACGCGGGACTTATTGCCTTTACTTCAACAACCAACGAAACGAAAGGAATTACAGATATTCAGAAAATAATAATAACACCAGATTGACAAAGAGAGAGGTCACTGACCAAAATTACAAGAGGTAAAGAGATTAATAGCCGAGAGTATAAGAGAGATTCAGATAGAAAGAGAAACAATCAAACAGAAGTCTCTAGCAGCCAACCCCCAAAGAAACGCAGGCCTCGTTAGAGTTAAATTAATTCGATAATTTATTATCCTATCTTAGACCTGCGTAACCTGGTAAGCGGGCAAGTGGTGCTCTTTCAACCTCGCCGAGTTCTGCGTCGAGACGGAGACGACAATTTAGGGAACGGCTAACGGTTGGAGAGTGGACAGCTCCGCCCAACTCAAACTTGGGTAATTAAACCCTGGTTTATTAAGATTAAAACATCAATGGCGAACGCACGACAAGAATTAATCCTATTCATCCTAAAGTTAACATAGCTCAGAAGGAATGATATGAGGGTGAGAGAGAGAAAGGGAAAAATATAAAATATTCTAACTCAAGAATATTTTAAGATATGGAGAAGGCAAGAGTGAAAGAGCGAGTAACAAACATTCTAATTCAAGACTATTTAATAGCTACATATTGCCTATGATAAGAACTATTAAGTACTAAGTCTATAATAGAACATTCCTATAATAAGCTAGAGTTAAACAAAACGCAACAAAATGAACATGTTCTAAACAAATCACAATGCGTTAAGCGCGAAATTTCTAGAACAATATTATTCGGTTCCGACACCGAAACATTACAGATACTGTAACATGGTTATTATGTGACACACACATAAAACTTAGGGTAGTGAATAGTGATATTCACTACATTGGGGGCCAACAACAAATTAAAGGGGCCGCATCTCCTGCTTGATGAATTCAGAAGAAGGGGTTCCTCTGGCAGACCGCTCCATTGTGGGACGCTTCTCCAGACGCCGGGCAATAAGGGCACGCGAGAGGGGGGCAGATGTGACCTCGACGATAGGATTGCAGGCATCGTACACACTTCTCCTTTCTCATCAGAATACTTTTCCTATCCTCTAGATTATTTACGGCCCGACATGCGACTGCCTTATGTCCGTGATCTCCGCAGATCAGGCACGAATCCGGATGAGAAGAACTTGCAGTATGTTGATTCGATCTATGACGAACTTGGGAGCTATCTTGGTATGAACGTTTTCCCAGCTTAGGTCTTTCGACCAAATCTGATGCTCGGTCTCTCGAAGAGAGCTTACTCACGTCTCTTTCTATTCCCTGGAGACGGTCTTCCATGGAGCTCAACGTCGAAACGATTGAGTCTAGCTTGTCTGAAACGATTCCCATTGTGTCCATTCTGGAGAATCTTTGCTCCACAATATGTTTCAGACTTTCGAAGCGAATGCCGAGGATGTCGATGCGTCTTTCGATATCCACTTTGCTTGAGATGGTCAGCCTTTCAAATTTCGCGATGAGAAGTTGATGACCGGGATCTGTGACGACATTGTTGTTCTCCTCTTCATCGTAGAGATCATCTTTGTTCCCCTCGTCAATCGGATCGGCCATCTGCAGAGCAGAATAAATTAAAAACAGGTCGCCGGTTAAACAGATAAAACATCATCCCATATCAAAAATTATAGGATCGCTATGAAGAGAGAGAGAACAGGAGGCATTATGACGATCAAGATAAAGAAATGGTGAATTGAAGATGAAGAAGCAGAAGCAAAACAATAAACAGATGGGCTAAGAGATGGGTCACCGCCAGGTGAGGCTGGGGGCGCGGCCGGCCTTAGCTTATCATTCACGCAACATACTCCAGTACGCGGGGTCTCTCGCTAAAGACTTACATCCCCGAACTGGTCTTATGTTTGACGTTACTTTTTCTTCTGTGAGTGGCATCACGTCGCTAGGTGATTCGTTTTCCTCCTCAGAATACACCTCTAACGGGATGAGCAAGTTTACTGGTCGAATGATTATTGTTCCCGAACTGGTCCGTAGTGACGCTTCGCGCTCGTTGCATTGCACTATTCTCGCCAATGGCCAGGATCCTCTAGGCGTTATTTCTTCTTGAATGAGCACTAGCTCTCCTACAGAAGGTTTCCGCCCGTTGGAACGATTAGTTTTCAGCGAAGCCTCCATTCTGGACTTGAGTGATAGGATGTAGGACTTGGTGAAAACCTCCCAATGTCTCTTCAATCTCTCCTCGATTTCTTGATAATACTTCCGGAGCGTCTTTGAGTCCTTGTTCACAGGCTGGTATTCTTCGTCACTCTCAACCTTCGGCTCTCCTATTCTAATTCCCGAGTTACCTCCCATAGGCAACAATTTTTTTTCCTAACTACGGACAATTTTTAAAAAAAATTACTACAGAAAAGTCGCAACTTCAAAGTATCACAAAAGCAAAAGAAAAAAATGAGAATTTTCGACAACTCGCTCGGTTCGTACAAACAGACCAGTTTTATTAAACGCCTGGTCACAATGGATGGAGTATCTCGATAGAAAACGAGAATTGAAAGCACCGCGTATCAGACACTTAAAGAGACATTGGCGACTCAAGGAGACACTCCACAGGACTCTGCTGCTCAGTCTTTTATATACTCCACCTCTCCTGCGCGTCTCTTTTCATTGCGTGGCAATGACCCTGCCTCTGCATACTCCCTCTCTCTCTCTCTCTCTCTCTCTTTCTCCCTCTCTCTCCCTCTCTCTCTCACTCACTCTTTTTTCTCTCTTATCAGTATAATTTTATTTTCCTGTTTCTCTCTTTTTTATCTCCCTTCTTTCTATCTTTCTCCTTTATCTTCCTGTCTTTCTTTTTATCCTCTTTCTCTTAATTGTTGTATATCAGGCAGAATTTTTTTTATTAGTTCAAAGAGAATTCAAAAAGCATATACCGTCATTTGGCGCCTTTTGTAATGTAACCACTCGATTCTTGTTCTTAAATATTCCTCCCCTTCTCGAACGATTCTCCCTGGCAATGACCGTGTTCCCTACTTTTTCTATAATGTCTGCCCTCGTTCTATTCTCATCTCCTTTCTCTCTTCAAATATCAATAAACCTTATCAGAAAAATTCATTAAAAAGTCCCTGAAAATTGTATTAATACAGATACAGACTCCTCTAAAAAGTGAAATTAAGAGAGAAGTATAAGAAGCAAATTCAACATGCCCATCCTATCAGACAAAACAGAATTAAAGTAACCTAATTCTTCTACAGTAGTGGCTGCTCTACGTCCTCCTTCCCGGTCGTAGATTGAGCTTTTGCTGGATTAATTCTTCGCTGCCAGCTCAATAGCTGATGCTGCAATCATTTATGATAATGTAGGATTTTAGAATATGCGTTGCAAATACCCTGACAAAAACTTCATGTCCCCAGTTAGAATAGAGAATTATTAACACGCATGTACCTAAGTTTTCATACTATACCTCAAAGACTTGAAAAAATACCGCTCCACCGCTCATGACAAATAAATATTGTGTTGCTAAATGTGACCAAAATTTTTAAGAGAAACAGTGAAAAAAAGAAAGTGAAAACCAGGAAAAAATCATTAAGAACAGAGATAAAAACATTTTAAAGCTCCATCTTTACTTTTCAAGACGCGGTCAATTTTTGCCTTTTTCGCGGATTCCTCTCCAACGATTCTTATTCAGCTTACTCTTTACAACTCAAATACAAGCTTCTGAATTCTATTAGAAATTTTCAGACATACACCAAATATCTTCACTGTCTTCCTTGAGACATACGACTCATTCTTAGTTTGTTTCCAATCTCCATCACGCTCAAAAATTAGAATATTCAATATTTGAACTTTTTTTTAACCTGAACTTTGTAATAGCTCGTGTTTTCAATAGAATATTGGCTTTCAAGACGAGCTTTTCTTCACCATATCTTGAAGTATGAAATTTGACTCAGATAAAAGATTTTTTTGTTGAATTTTTTTTACATAGCTTGGAAAATATTTGATTCTGACGGCGAGTTTGAATGATTTCTCTTGCCTATATAATTCAGAAAAAAATTACAAGTAGAAGAGTTTGAAAAACAGGCACAATTTTACTTGGGGGGCGCGCTTTATTTGGGGGAACCGCCCTTCACTTAGAGGGGGCTTTTGTTTTTAGTTTGTTCAAACTACTCTATTTATCAAACTATTTTCTCTTTTTTGAAAATTTTATTTTTTGAACCGACGAAAAACTAGTAATTATGGTTCCCTCCTACGTCGTTTCTCTCCTTCGTCGTACACCATAACTTATGTTTGACCCCTTGTCAGGCAGGTGACTCTTTATTCGGACGTAGCAACATTAAGGCCTCAGCCAATGCAGGTGACTCTTTATTCGGACGTAGCAACATTAAGGCCTCAGCCAATGCCAATCATAAACGCAACAGCAATCATAACAGCAATACAGCAATACAATACAGCAATACAATATCATAACAGCAACAGCAATAATGCCAATCATAAACACAATCCTAAACAATTATAAACAAAACCAACTCAGCCAAATTATTTCTCTACCCATTCGTCATTCACTTCCCGTCGATACCCTATTTAACAAGATAGAGAACACTGAATACCTGACACCTTGTTTTGGCGAACAGTGCTTTTACATAGCGATTGAACCAACATCAGAAAAAAAAACACAATTTCTAGATTCCTTTAAATTTCCAGTACCCCTCCCTGTGATCTGAGCGTATCCTCAATATAGGGTGCCATACCTTCCCGGGATTTCCATCTCCCCCTCCTTTGAACTTGCTCTTGTGTGGCGCTTTCTTCGATGCTGGCCGTTGCTCCACCTCCCCTCAGTGAATGAGACGTGAACTGCCTCACTCCTGAAAAAAAAAAAAGCTAACGCTTCTGAACCCCGCAGTAACGCCGAGAATGCCAATGCCACGTAGACCCCAATTCTTACATCTTCTAGATCCGCATTTTCTCTCGTTCCCCACTCCAACACCTTCTCGACCTCTTCCCTTGATGCCTTGCTATGGTGTTCAACCGGCTTCGCTCTACCCGCCGCCTTTTTTGCCGCCCTAACAATGTCTCCGAACTCCCCTTCTTCTAAACCTAGCTCCTTCGCAAAGTGTCTCCTTGCGCTCTCTGCCGCCTCATATGTTCCCAAGGTGCTTGGGGCTACTGCCGCTCGGCATATGGAAAGAAGCGCCTGGGCCAGATCTTCCCTATCCGCTGCTCGCAGAACCCCCATTGTTCTCACAATCACCTCCTTCTTGTTCCCTGTATCAAAAAATCATTTCGCTTTATTTATTTTTTTTTTTAAAGGGTGGGTGGGGGGGGGGGAACACCGTCTTCCTGCTACGCCCTCAAAGTCTAGAATGATGAAATTTTCCCCAAATTTCATATCCTCTCCCTCCCCACGCGACGCGCCTCTCGCTCGCGTCGCGTGGCTCTTCAACTCGAGAGCCATTCGAGAGTCACCTTCCTTCCATGGGTCAAACACTCAATTATGGTTCCCTCCTACGTCGTTTCTCTCCTTCGTCGTACACCATAACTTATGTTTGACCCCTTGTCAGGCAGGTGACTCTTTATTCGGACGTAGCAACATTAAGACCTCAGCCAATAGAACGATAAAGACTGCTCAATTTATTTTGACTTGCCCCAGTCGATTTTAGCGAAAACGAAAATTGAAGGTGACCTCTCTTCATTAAATAACCCTTGTACTGAGCCCGGGACCAAAATCCGGGCCCCTTTACCATACTTAACCACCTCCTGGACAAAATCAGCCCAATCTTTACCTCGCCATAGAGCTGGGAATGCCGGATTACCCTGCCATCTCGGAAAACCCAAAATAGCCCGCGTCCTGTATTTTAAAAAAAATTTTTTTTTCAACCATCTTATGACCTTTGCCAACATAAAAGGAGGAGGGACTAACCAAAGAAGCTCCCCAGACCTCCAGGCGTCTCTCTCACTGAATGCATCGACCCCGGATGTCCCCGGACAATGAGTTCTGGAATAAAACTTCTTGCATTGCGTATTCCGTTCGTCCGCGAACATGTCCACTGTCGGCCTTCCCCACTTTCTGGCACACATGTCGAAGACTTCCTTTCTTATTCCCCAGTCATCACTATCCACCCATCTACTCACTTCATCCGCGTCCACATTCTCCTCCCTGGGCACCCATTCCACCTTCCAGTCTACTTCATTTTCTTCTGCCCATCTATGAACCTCCAGAGCCACTTCATGCAAATGCCTTTTAAGACTGCCCTTTTTTAGAATGATTACTGCGCTTTGATTGTCACATCTGATCAAAGCCTTATTGGAACACAATGTTTTTTGAAAACATTTCAAACCATACTCCCTCCACTCCCATAATCTCTCTATGTGTGCTTGAGAGCTCTTTTTCCTTCTCGCTTAGGTTCCGTGCTCCCTTGCCTTGAATGGCATCCCTCTTCTTTAGTACCTCCCCTAAGGCCAGCGCTGAAGCGTCCTGTTTCTATTACCCAATCCGGTTCCCAAACCTCCTCCATAAATACAACTTCTTGATTTTGGTTCAAATACTCTGTTTAATACGCTAACTCACGTCTCTCTTCTACTCCCAGACTGAGTCTTTGCGCTCCCTGTTCTTCTTGCTGTATGGCTGCGGTCTGGATAGCTCTTGCTCTCAACGATGCCTTATCACCTGCAATCAATGACATAGATGCCAGTGTACCCAGCACTTTTTGTCTCTCCTTCAATGTTGGCCTTTCTGTTTCCAACAGACTCCAGACCCGTTCTTTGGCTTTTTCAATTCTCTTATCTGACAATCTTACCATACCTCCTCTCAAATCAATAGAGTAACCTAGCCATTCTCCTTCTTGATGGGGCTCCCATTTGCACTTTTCCGTTGCCTCTGTTACTCCCGCTTTTCTCAGATCACTTCGGACCAGTTCTACAGCTGCCCTACATTCTTCCAACGTGCTTGCTAATATTACTCCATCGTCAATATATAACGCACAAAGGATTCCAGCTTGTCTCCATTTTCTCACCAGGGGTCTAAACAATTTCGTGAACACCCAAGGGCCTGGACTGAGTCCGAACGGCATGGCCGCAAATCTCATACACTCTATTCCTCTTCCGAAGTCCCATTTAACCCCAAAAAACTTTCTGTCTTCCTCCGCGATGGCCACATGATGATATCCTGACTTGAAATCGAAAGTTGCCATGAAACCACCTAACGGCAATATATGCCATATAGAAGCCATGTCTTCCAACCGAAACTGAGTTTTGCTCAAATACTGATTCAGTTTACTGAGGTCGTGTACCACTCTAGTCTTAGGCCCATTCTTCACCACTGACACCGGGAAGAAAGCCTTACCTACTTCCTCCGCTCTCTCTATTGCTCCTTTCTTCGGCCACAGCAAATGTTGCTCGGCGACCTTGTCCGCCTGTCTCATGGCCGACCTGTTATTTCCTGAGAATTTTAAAACAGTTGTATTCAGCTCTTCCGGTATACACAGCCTCTACCCATCTCCTATGAAACTCAGAACGAACGGCGAAGCGCCTATACTTTTCCAAAAGCCCACGGCTTTCGCAACGCCCACAAACGCTGCTCTACTTCCACTTTCAGTAGACGTTGCTCCGGCCATGGGCCCCGCAACCTTAGACCCTGGGTCTGACCTTTGCATTCTTCCACCGCTTTGTCGGCACTGCGCACGCATATGGCCGTACTGGCCGCAGCCCAAGCGCGGCCCTTCGCTTTTTTTGTCCCGTCTGGTACGGGAACCGAACCCGCGACCTCTCGCATTCCGGGCGAATGCTCTTCCCACTGAGCTACACACGCACGCACTACTGCCATGTGACTTCCTAGCTGCCATCGGCTTTCGCAACGCCCACAAACGCTGCTCTACTTCCACTCTCAGTGAACGTTGCTCCGGCCATGGGCCCCGCAACCTTTGACCCTGGGTCTGACCTTTGCATTCTTCCACCGCTTTGTCGGCACTGCGGACGCATATAGCCGTACTGGCCACAACCACGGCACGGCCCTTCGCTTCTTCGTCCCGTCTGGTACGGGAACCGAACCCTCGACCTTTCGCATTCCGGGCAAATGCTCTTCCCACTGAGCTAGACACGCATACACTACACTGCCATCTGACTCCATAGCTGCAATCAGATAATAGACGGGCTTTTGGCCCACGTCAATGGAAAAAACTGAATCACACAGTCTTGCACTCCAAAATTGCGAAAGAAGGATAGTCGAAACCGTTGACTAAAATTCTAATCACTCAGGACGAAAGACACAAACCTCCTGCTCCGCCAATAGACTGGCTTTTAGCCCAAATTAATGGAAAAAACTGTGACGCGCGCAGTTTTACACACCAAAATTGTGAAAAAAAACGCTAATCGAAACAGTTGGTTAGAATTCTAATCCCCCAGGAAGAAAGAAACACTCCTCCTGATCAGACAATGGACGGGCTTTTGGCCCAAATTAATGGAAAAAACTACGCCGCACACAGTATTACACACCAAACTCGGGAATAACACTACTCGATACCGTTGACTAAATTTCTAATCTACCAGGAAGACAGACACAATCTTCCTGATCAGACAATAGACAGGCCTTTCGGGCCAAATTAATGGAAAAAGCTATGACGCAAAATTTTAAACACCGAACTTGCAAAATAACGCCAACCGAAAACCGTTGATTAAAACTTTTAATCACCCAGGAAGAAAAACACCGTCTTCCTGCTACGCCCTCAAAGTCTAGAATGATGAAATTTTCCCCAAATTTCATATCCTCTCCCTCCCCACGCGACGCGCCTCTCGCTCGCGTCGCGTGGCTCTTCAACTCGAGAGCCATTCGAGAGTCACCTTCCTTCCATGGGTCAAACACTCAATTATGTGCTAGAAATTAATGTAAGAAAATTTCCATGCGGTTTCGTTCCTAAGCCGTACGTCCTAACCTTTAGCCTAAGCGAAAAAAACAGTGAATAATAGCTGTAAACAGCTGTGCCAATTTACTCAATTAGAATGGATAAAACTCCAATATTTTGACTAATTGTTCCATACGGCCCCGTTCCTGAGCCGTACGGCCTCGTTAGCGGAAACTTTCCACTAAGCCTGAGCGTTTTTTGATCTAAAAATAAATTTCTTTAATGTAAAAATAACTTTTATGTAAAAAACATTTTTTGTGGAGACGTCCACCAAATGAAAATTTTTTGTTGAGACGTCCTCCAAATTTTTTTCTTCGTGATCTGCGACTAGTCGACAGGAAGACAGGAAGCCATTATGACGGTATTACAACAATTCATTCCTGACCAGGATTGCACACTTTCGATTTAAATTTTTTGAAAAAGTTTTTACTGTTTTTTTTCGAAATTTTACGAGGTAAAAATTTTTTTTCAAGCAAGCTTTACTCCCGAAAAATCACTCCTAATACAATTCACTAACGACAATTCACCACGGCAATTTTTCTCACCTGACACCAAACGTTAAACTTTCGTAAACTTTTCTGCTCTGTGAGTGTCTAATACCTGGTTGATCCTGCCAGCGTTGACATGCTTCGATAAAAGAATAAGCAATGCATGTCTAAGAACATGTCTCTATAGATGAAACTGACGAGTATGACAATGTTTAGGGCTGTTACTTCAAGCATGTTAAGGCATAATTTTTTCAACTTTCATCCTATAAGATGGTCGCGTTTTCTTTCTGACGTTCTGCGTTTATGAAATGACTTGTGGTCTATTGCAGCTTCATCTGCTGGCCCGTTTTCATCTCTACTGAACAAGTATCGAATAACTACTCCTCGTTATCTATTAAACTTTATTCAGCATTCTGCTATGAGTCACTTTTGTTAGCTGATGATTTTTAACAATTCATCCTTTGGAGGATAAACAAATTCTAAAATCTCTCTGTTCTTCCCGTATCGATATGCTAACATGTGATTGTCAAATTAGGTCATTAAATTGTTTTACACGTTATTATCAGTTCAGCACAATTTAATTAGATTTAAAAAGTACCGCATTATTACAAACAAATAAAATGATCGAAGCAAAAGAAAGTAAATTGAAAGAAATCACTGGATGCATAAAGTGCAACGAGCGCTGGCGGGTCAGCCCCGGCGGTGGCGGTTTGCGATGGGAATAGTCTTTGCGGCGTCTGGGACCTGGACTTCTGGGATGCGAACGCGAAGCGGGATTCCAAGGGATTTCCTTGCAGATGAAATTCTTCTGGAAGGCCGGGCAGTCACAGGAAGCCGAGCGCCAGTCATCGCCCCGCAGAGTTACCTTTAGAAGGCGTTTCTGTCTCGAAAGAAAACTCTCCACTTCTCCCATGCAAGCGCTCTACAGCGCTCCTCCCAGTCTACCACCGTCAGCTCATCCATCTCCAAAACCACTTCGTTGGCTTTGACGTAGAACATACAGACGTTATCTTCGCTCCAACTCAAAATGGGTCGTTCTTCATGAGCGAAGGAGTAAGCGGCCATCCAGCAAGACAGGGAAAAGCTCGGAAGCTCGGCGAAGATCTTGGTAGTCAGGCAGATTGGGGCCCTGTCTTTGGACCAGCGGGGAAGGAGCTCGTTCTCAAGGCCTGACAAAAACGCCAGCAGCGGCAAACGAGAGCGAAGAGTGTGCTGGCTTTTGATGTGTCTGTTAATAGACTCCAATCCATTGTTCGTAGAGGGTCGGTTGGGCGCGGCTCCCTCGAACCTGTTGACGCGGGCCGGAGATAGCCATTCCTCTTCGATATAGTCCAGGGCTTGTAAAAGGCCAGAGATATGAGCTTCTGCGTGGTGGAGACGGAGGAGCAGCCTTCCCGCTGACGAAGGGAGTGCTCAAGTCTTCCGGCAAAACGTTCTTTCCCTCACACCATTCTCCGATAGAGGCCAAGGAGACTTCGACGGCACTGAAGAGCGAGCGGCGAAGATAGGATACGTAGTTGCGAATCTGTGGCAGCGGCGGCTCCGGGAGGTTTCTGTTCCGGAAAGCGGTGATGATGTCGGTGGGCTTACGAATCCTGTCTTCTCAGAGGCTACTGATGAGTTTCTTCGTCTCCTGAAACAGCCCTGCCCGCGGAGGAAGGTCCGCGTGATCGTGCTCTGCCTTGGCCACGTAAAGAGACACCCCCTAGTTTTAGGAATGGAAGAGAAGGTGAGCCTCGACCATGCACGAGGCCCCGTATTTCGACTTTGCCCGATTCGCCTTGCAACGTAATATCAGCTTTTTCCCAGCCAACGTCTCCTGCTTCTTCTCTTGCACGAACACCTGAAATCATTAGAATCCATTCAAAGTTAAGACAATCCAAATACGTCTCCTTGTGTTGCGTAAAGTAAAGTGGATCTTCTAGAAAAAAATTCAACCCTGTTTCCACTATTCCGGCATTACCTTGTTCTCATGAAGCGAGATCCATACCCGCGTTCGGGAAAAAATGGGTGGGGCTGAAGTTAAAAGGGCGAAAATTTGAGAAGGGGAGTTAAACATTCAACTTTAGACCCCACCATGCAAAGTGTTAAGTCCATTTTAGTTTTCAGTTTTACCTAACCCCCCCTCTCTCTACCCCACAATTTTTACAGTAAAATTATCTGTTATACAAAAGTCCCTCAATTTATGAAGGACTACCTGAATCATCTTTCACCGAAGCTCTGGCGAATCTTGAATGCGTAGAAAAGAGTTGGACTACTAAGCGATCAATAAAATGTACGCCCTCTGAACACCTGTTGTTGTTGTTGTCTTGCCCAACGGGTAGATCTTCCTTCGCGAGACACTGGAGGAAGTCGTTGAAGCTCTCGACCCTCCAGCGTTATAAGCCCACACTCTCTTTCCTCTCTCTCTTATTTTTTTTTATTTATTATTTATTATTTTTTTACTCTCCTTTTTTATATATTTTTTCTTCTTTCTTTTCTTCTCTTCTCTCTTTCACTTCTTTAAAAAAATTTTTTATTATTTTATTTTTGGAGAGATTTAAATGAACAAGAAATCAACAACCGAGTGCGGCCTATTCCAAAGGTCGATAGGGCTAAGTGAAGTGGGGTTACAGCGACACGAAAAGATATGTCTCGAAGTATGCGGCTCTATCCTACACAGTGGGCAGAGGGGAGATTCATTGGCCCCTATTCGGTGGAGGTAACTGTTAAGGAAACTAGAGTGGCCGCTTCGCAATTGAGACAGAGTTATCTGATTTTCTCTGGATAGTTGGGACGTGGACTTATGTATTCTAGGAGGTTTAGTTCCCAGAACTGGGCTGGGTCGACTATTTCTAAGAAAATCTCTGACTGTCTCCGTGTGTATTTTTCTGAGGGCCACTTTATAGTCCGTGTCACCTAATACTATGTCTATGTCTTTGGCGTGCTTTCTGACTGCCCTGGGAGGTTTTGCTTCAGTGCAGATGCGGTGAGATGGATGGTTGGGCTGAAGCCTGGCCTTGGCGGTGAATTGTTTGCTGAGCATGAGGTTGTGTTCTTTGACTGGAAGAAGTTTGCTCTCGTATGCCAGGTGCTGAGTGTCCGCAATTGCAAGGTTTCCAGTTGCGATTCGAATGGCTTTGTTTTGTGCTGCTTGCAAGGAAGGAAGTCCAATGTGATTCGGCAAGTTGGGGCGAGTAGATGGGTGCTGCGTAAGACAAGACTGCTCTTGTGGTTGCTTTGTAGGTGTTCAGCATTGTTTCGGTCTTCTGTCCCCATTTTCTTCCTGCGATTGCTCGGAGGACATTCAATCTTTTTGTTGCCCTTGTCTTTAGTCCTTCGGCGTGTTGACGGTAGGTTCCCATCTGGTCCAAGGTGACACCAAGGATTTTGGGGGTTCTACTTGGAGGAAGTGGCTCACCGTTGACCACAACTTCTGGTACTTCACGACATTCCTTTGTGTTGGTGGTGAAGAGCGTTACACTGGATTTAGCTGCCGAGATGTCCATCTTTAGTTCCCCAAGATGGCTGGTGAGGGCTGGGAGGTAGGTGTTCAGTCTGTCAGCTCCAACTCTCCAGTCAGGGTGAGAGGCCAGTATTGTCAGATCATCCGCATACCCGACCAGTTTGATCGTCTCGGGAGGTTTCGGCAGCCCATTCAAGTATATGTTGAACAAGGAAGGGCTGAGTACTCCCCCCTGAGGAACTCCTGCGTAGCAGGTTTGCTGGCGGCTGAGGCAGTTTCTGAAGTCCATACGGATGGCTCTCCCTCGTAGATAGCTGGAGAGCCATCTAACGAGGCCTCTGGGGATGGACGTTTCGGCGAGAGTGTGACACAGGCGAGAAATGTTGACCAGATCATATGCCGAGGTGAGGTCGAGCGCAACCATCACTGTGCGATGTGGAGGGAGCCGTTGGTTGATACCATTGGTTGTGTGGACCGTTATCTCCATCAAGGCGGTCGTGGTCGAGCGTTCTTTTCTGAAGCCATGTTGCCAGTTTTCCAACTCAACTTCTTCTGTGATGTGGGGGAGGATGATTCTCTCGAGGAGTTTGACCACAGGGGACAGAATTGAGAGCGGTCTGTAGCCTTTAACCGACGTGAGGTCCTTCCCTGGCTTGAACACCTGCATCCCTGGCTTGAACATCTGAACACCTGCAAACCTTGTATTAATACTATTTTAAAGAAGTAATCAGGACAGAGCGTACCACAGCCTGCCCGGAAGGGCGATTCAATATATTCATATTGAATGAGACGTGGAACCAGAAAACTAGAAAAAAATTGGGCACAATTTCACTTAGGGGGGCCGGTATCGAAGTCGCATAGCGGCGGAGCGAAAGAGATAAGAGAGGAAGGTACGACTGAGTGCGAATGTCAAAATAAATAGATAGTATTATTTTTACAGCAACAAATCGTTTCGAAAAAAAAATCGAATCCGAATCTAAGGTTATTCGTTCTGTTTGTCACAATGATTTATATTGATTTCGTTATCATCAAGAATTTTCTTTTGAGACTAAAAAAATTATAACATGTATATGGTTTATAACTCATATCTATTTATAAAACATATCGGCATTACTGCAGTTTAAGTAGCAGCGCTCGTGGGCTTTAAACGCTTCGGTTTCGAAAAATTTCTTCATAGATGTTCATTTTGAGCATCAAGGACTCTGGTTCTTGCAACAAAAATTTTTTTACAAAAAAAATGACTCTAAAAAATTTTTTTGGCTCAACTGCAGTTTCAGTCACCTTCAGAGTCAAAAAACCAGATTTCACAGCAAACAAACGCACTAACAAGGGAAGAGGGGGAGGGGGGTTATTTTTACATTAAAAACGCTTAGGCCTAGGAAAAAGTTGGCTCTAATCTACTTTAGCCGTCCAAATATTCGTTTTTCAGAAAAAGATTTTATTCATTAAAACTCCCTTCCCCCTTTCTCCTTAGGGCCCCTTTAGAATTTTTGTAAAAAAATTAAGAAAATTTTTTTTTGCAAGAACCAGAGTCCCTGATGCTCAAAATGAACATCTATGAAGAAAAAAATTGAAACCAAAACTTTTAAAGCCCACGAGCGCTGCCACTTAAACTTCAGAAGTGCCAACATATCTATAGAGAGAGCTCGGAGAAAACAGTGTGTTTGGGAAATGAACCCCATACACATCTGAAAATTTCAGGTATAACCCGGCCGAAGAACCGAAACGAAAAAAAAAAAAAAAACTATTTACAAAGACAATTTTAAAAAAATCTATTTCGTTGACCAAATTTGGTGAACGTCTCCACAAAAAATTTATTTGGTAGACACCTCCACAAAATTTTTTCATTTAGTTGACGTCTCCACAATTTTTTTATTTAGTGGACGTCCCCACAATATTTGGTGGACGTGAGCATTTTATTTGGTGGACGTGAGCATTTTATTTGGTGGACGTGAGCATTTTATTTGGTGGACGTGAGCATTTTATTTGGTGGACGTGAGCATTTTAACATGAGCATTTTATTTGGTGGATGTCATCATTTTATTTGGTGGACGTCGCGTTTTATTAGGTGGACGTTAAATACTTCCCTGCTTAAAATGGCTAAAAGTCTTAATCCTCCTCATAAGGTATGCGCGTCGAGCAGAGCGATGAATAAAAAGAAAAGGTTTGAAGATGATCCGTGAGAAAGGAATAAAACCCTCTACCAAGACACAAGAAAAATGATTTTCGTGACAATTTGAATTGAAGTTTTCGATATTGCACTGTATATTTTCGATATAGAAGATATCGATATATTTTCGATATATATATATATCTTTCCCTTGTGAGCCGAATTGAAATTCGGCTCACAAGGGAAAGACTATTCAGAAACGACTTTGAATCAATTTTTTTGAATTCTACGTTTAAAAAATCCACCCAAAAGATGCACGTGGCTCACTTTTGAAAAATCTTGGATACCAACCTGTCTGATAGACGCACTGGAAGAAATAAGCTCTGAAATCTTCACATTTCATATTGGAAGGTGGAAGAGCTTTCTAGGAGCTCACAACTCTGCAAGATAAAGTGTTTTGAAAGAAGAAATTTTCAACGCGGAATATTAGAATCAACTTCTGTGAATATAAGCAGTTTCTCGGAATCAAATGAGGTCTGAGAAAACTATGAAGAGATATTCAACGAGGATTTAAATACTTCGAATAAAACTTCCTGTAAAATTAGAAGTGATCATAAGAGAGAAAAAAAATCGAAACTTGAGTGTGACCCAGCGAATGACAGAAGGTACAGGTCTTATAGGTTTCCAAGCGGGAAAAAAGTTTCCAAGCGGGAAAATTCAAACAAAACCTGTACGTATCTGATTGTATGTGAGCAAATTAGTTTTACTTTTTTACGGTTACAAACGGTCGGTGAGCAAAACAGTGCGCAGCCATGACTACACTTTCTGCTGACAACTACTATGACTAATTTTCATTTGCAAGTTTTTTCATGCCAAAATTATTTCACACAGCTTTCGAATTTGATGTGAAAATAACAGGGAGGGAAAGAAAGATAGGAAAATGAGAGAGAACATGAGCAACATCGTGCACCAAAATGCAGGGGGCGGAGCCTAAGGCGAACTATACAAGTGCCCATTTATTTTACGCCTTCTGCAAAGCCTTATTTCTTAAATTTGCCATCCCGTTCTGAATTCACTTGAAGGGAATCATTCGAAAGCTGTGTGAAAGAATCTTGGCATGAAAAAAACTTGAAAATGAAAAGTAGGCTCTTATCCACTTATGGGTATACTAGACGAAAAATTGGCTTTTAGAGCTACTGTTCAGAAAATTTTCTTCATAGTGATCATTTGAGTAGAGACCGCAATGGCTAAAATCAAAATCAGAATAGGTAGTAAAATGTTATTTTGATCTTAATCACTTAATTATTTCAAGAAAACATGAAAAATCAAAAACAATTACTTTAAAGCAGAAAAAAGAGATCAGATCGATAAGCTTCGAAAATTCTGCCTATAACAAATCTTGGTACGCTAGAGCGCGGAACAAGTGGGTCATGCTTGTACTAAAACGCGGCCTTAACTTCGCACTGGTAATCTTCATCATTTTTTTATTGAAAAAGTTTTTGATTTTCTCATTAAAAAATTTTTTTATGAATTGAAAATCGCCAATTTTTGAATCGACTTTTCGGTGTAATTTGAATGTAATCGAAATGTAGTCCTTTTCAAAATTTTATCGCTTTTTTTCCAACGCTGTTTCGTACAATACAGAAAAAATTGAAATTTTATTCAAAAGAATTTAAATTGTATAGGATACAGAACCAAAACTAAGTAAGAATGAAAAATAACAAATTCAACTTTCAGAAATCGAAGCGAAGTTATGATTAATAACCGGTGAAATTATAATTATTAACCGGTGTAATTATAATTAATAACCGGTGAAATTGTTATTAATTACCGGTGAAATTGTTATTAATTACCGGTGAAATTCAGAGGAAAACCCGAAACGTAAAGGCAGTAATACAATAACTACATATATAGGTGAGCGCAATTTCCAGAATTGACCGACAGTTGGATCGGTGTCAGTTTCATGTTGCTGCAGCCGTGAATACAGCTGCGTTTTTCTGACTCCGATCGCATCTCTTTTTTCTAAAAAAATATTGTTTCAACATTTTATTGAAATTTTTTTTACATAAAGCAGTGACTACTATACTCTAGCGCGTGGCTTAACTTCGAAAGGGCATATTTTCTTACGGGAAAGATAAAAATTTTCTCTACTATTATGTCAACTTGAGTTTTGTCATTAATAACATGAAATAATATATTTGCTTTTAGTAATTGAAAGTTCGCCTTTATATAAAGCAGTGACTACTACTATACTCTAGCGCGTGGCTTAACTTCGAAAGGGCATATTTACTTACGGGAAAGATAAAAATTTAAATTTTCTTTACTATTATGTCAACTTGAGTTTTGTCATTAATGAAATGAAATAATATCTTTGCTTTTAGTAATTGAAAGTTCGCCTTTATATAAAGCAGTGACTACTACTATACTCTAGCGCGTGGCTTAACTTCGAAAGGGCATATTTTCTTACGGGAAAGATAAAAATTTAAATTTTCTTTACTATTATGTCAACTTGAGTTTTGCCATTAATAAAATGAAATAATATCTTTGCTTTTAGTAATCGAAAGTTCGCCTTTATATGAAGCAGTGACTACTACTATACTCTAGCGCGTGGCTTAACTTCGAAAGGGCATATTTTCTTACGGGAAAGATAAAAATTTAAATTTTCTTTACTATTATGTCAACTTGAGTTTTGTCATTAATAAAATGAAATAATATCTTTGCTTTTATTAATCGAAAGTTCGCCTTTATATAAAGCAGTGACTACTATACTACAGGGCGTGGCTTAACTTCGAAAGGCCATATTTTCTTACGGGAAAGATAAAAATTTAAATTTTCTCTACTATTAAGTCAACTTGAGTTTTGTCATTAATAAAATGAAATAATATCTTTGCTTTTAGCAATCGAAAAACCGTTTTTATATCAAAAATAAGGAAAATATCATTTGGTAACCCGAGCTCCGAGACTCCATAAAAACTCCTAAATCCCGTCTCAGAAAACCGATGAAGAGGCTCGAACTGAAATGAGACATTTTCACGAGTTTTAAAACGAATTGAGGCATAATACAATGACTGAATCTCTCAGAAAAACATACAGAAAGAAAAAAAATCCGTTGAAAGTTCCAAGTTAATCGATTTACAAACAGTTTGGAATTACGGAATATTAGTGTGGCAAAAAAAATGGCGTACCAAAAAAATATTGTCATTGCGGTCTCTACTTAAGAGCTTGAGATCTTCCCTATCGAATTACCGACACTTTGTACCGCCTCACTTTGTATACGACACTTTGTACCCGACACTTTGTACCGCGACACTTTGTACCGCGTACGGCCTCGTTAGCTAAGCCGTACGGCCTCGTTAGCTAAGCCGTACGGCCTCGTTATCGTAAACTTTTACTAAGCCTAAGCGTTTTTTAATGTAAAAATATGTTTTAATGTAAAAATAAAACGCGCGGCCTCACTCAAGTCGCGGTACAAAGTGTCGCGGTACAAAGTGACGGGGTACAAAGTGTCGGGTACAAAGTGTATACAAAGTGACGCGGTACAAAGTGTCGTGATACGTCCCTATCGGGATCTTTACTATTTAACGGCTTGAGATCTTTCCTATCGAGATCTTTACTATTTAACGGCTTTAGTTCTTTCCTATCGGGTTCTTCATTATTTAACGGCTTGAGATCTTTCCTATCGGGATCTCGAGATGTCGTCTTCGATGTGACTCCTATTGCTGCGCATCGAATACAAACGGCAGATAGGTCAGTTTGCAATATTTTCCCGGAAGATGCCTTATTGAATCACTTCTAGCCTCTTACCAGTACCATTCTTTCGACTTCTTCGTAAGAAACATGTTTTCTCTGATCCTCATCGACTGTGTGTAGGTCAGTGGCTGTGGTGCGAAGAGAGGGTCAGAGGGTCTACGTTTCGGCTGTTCGAGAAGGATCTACAAGGTTTTTTTTTCATCTCGAATGCTTAGAATATAATAGTCAGTTCTCAATTTTAGTCGTAGGTCTGTAAAATGAATTCATGACGTGGTCACCATTTCTTATTGTTCGCGGAGATGGTTTAGTTCTTTGATATTGATTTCAAAATACCATTGATTTATAGTTTTAAAAGCCGAATGCTGAACAGAAGTCTTGCAAAAAAAGGCTAATTGTTAGTTGTGAACATTTAATCACTTAGACATGTCACTTTCAAAAAAGATTGATGAGTTTTTGAAGAAAGTATAATGATCTAAGAAGAATATGTATTACAGTATAATCGTCAAGTCTCAGATGCCGCAGCTCCTCTTAGGACAGGCAGCCATTATGGTGAGGGCTTGTTAGCCGTGTTTTTTCCTTAGAAAAATTATACTGTCAGTAGTGGTAGAGTGATTTTGTTCTAGAATCAAGAGATTTGGCTCCGGCTCGGAGTTGATGGTAGTTTGGAATCAGTGAGCACCGTGTTTCCTAGACCCGCAAGAAGAGTACGGCTATCGTAATGGGCAGTAGACAGCAAGGAGAAGAGAGGGATTGAGTGCTGTAAACAGGGGTTAAATGGAGCCGCCCAATTTGGGTTTACATGTATCCGCCGCTTAAAGTTTGGAGGAAAAAGAAGAGGGGATGAAGGAAAAGGGTTTGAAAAGAGAGTGAGTTTTTTGTCAATAAGGTGCGTCCATGTATGCGCCGACGGGAGCGATCCGGTCACTATTTAACTCCTGGCTGTAAATAATCCGAGAAAAGCGATTAATGTGAAGAGCGCATAGAAAAAAACACTAGAGAAAAGTTATTCACATTTTATCAAATCGTTCAAAAATTGATTTTATGGCTTCATGCAAAACTGAATTATCATTTAGCAATGAATTTTAAAAAGTCCTTCCGTATAATGCTACAGGCACGTTCCAATTTCACATAACTTTTTTCCCCTTTAATTTTGTAACCAACCCGTTCTCAAAAAAAACTTTCTTTTGATGCAAAATTATACTTACCCGAGGAGATGGAAAGGTTCCACGCTAATTTGCTGAATTTATTGAAAATGTTTTCTAGATGTGCCTGTCCTGCATACAGTCTTCTTTCTAGAGAGAAAGAAAAAAACGAATCTTTTCTAAGGTAACCCGGGACTCAGTCATGGTTCGTGGGATTTCTCTGACACCTGTGGTAGAGGCGCGCATTCAAATAGATCAGATTGTGGGCCGAAGATCGGAATATGCTCTGGAGACCATCACTTCGGCTACCTTCACTCATCGATATCAAGTCAGTTTTCTCTCTCTCTTTCTTTCTCTCTCTTTTTTTCTCGAGTTGTAGTTATTTATTGAACTACCAGCATATATCTTATTCAGCGAGGCGTTCTGCTGGTGCGAGTGTATTACTCGGACGACCAATCGGAGTATTTGACAGAGATTCCTCCGAGCGAGTTTTCTGTCAATGCTGCAGCGTCAGATGACGCGGCCCTGGCAGTCACTGTCAAGGAGACCTTTATTGAACTTATTGGTTCGCTTCTTCTGAAAAAAACCAGATTATCTCTTACCAATTTTGTGGACAAAAAGGTTCCTTTTTTGATTCTTTCGCTTCTCTCTTCAGAAACCATTCGCTTAGCATATAGTTAGACAGTTCAACAAGGAGGATTTGTAAAGGATTTTCAGGCCTATGAAAGCCCTTTCAGGCCTAGATGAGACAAGAGCGGCTTCAGTTCTCCTCGAGTTGAGACCTTCGAGCCAATGTGCTGATCCGGAAGTGTCTCCTCTTGCTTCGCACACGGCAACTGTCAAAATGAAGTTTGCGGAGGCTGTACTAGGAGGGAAAAGAGAGGTAACAGCGAGTCCTTCTGTCATCAGTCGAAGTCTCTCCTCTTCACAGTGTCAGTTGCTATTTTAAGCGGGTTAAGAAACTGTTTCCCAATTTGAGGTTAGTATTCGAGATGGTATTATTATTATCTGAGATGGTATTTGATATTTTTGTTATTCTTGAAAATACCATGGTTTCTAGCAATCAGTGAATTCACAAAGAAAGTTTCGGTTATTTTTTACTTTACCCCACCCACACTGGAAAAATGCACTGCGAAAGTTCTGTTATACTTCAGCCCCCACTTCTCAACAGGGGTTAAATAGTTACCGGATCAGCTATGTTGGCGCGTACATGTTCGTGCGGAAAATGATCTACATTCTCTTCTATTTCCGTTCGATTTTACTTTTCCTCTACTTATCTTTCCATTTTTTTTGCCTTTTCCCATCCCTTACCCAACTCGCTCGGCGCGTACAAACATACATTAGACCGGTCTCATTTAACGCCTGCTTCTCAACCTGGTCGTTATAGGATGCTGCATCATGATATACTGGGGTGTTTCTTGATTCCATGTAATAC
>OZ057403.1:24197355-24221925 GCA_964056735.1 Allodiplogaster pararmata | reverse complement strand
TACTTTTTATCTCAATTTGTGGTTGAATTGTATTTTATCCGAAAGCTGACTTTCCTACGAGATGTAGTAGTAGTAGATTGCCCGCCGTAGGTTTCCGGCTGGGTAGACGAGGTCTTCTTTGACATGGTCTCCGGCTGGGTAGACGAGGTCTTCTTTGACATGGTCTCCGGCTGGGTAGACGAGGTCTTCTTTGACATGGTCTCCGGCTGGGTAGACGAGGTCTTCTTTGACATGGTCTCCGGCTGGGTAGACGAGGTCTTCTTTGACATGGTCTCCGGCTGGGTAGACGAGGTCTTCTTTGACATGGTCTCCGGCTGGGTAGACGAGGTCTTCTTTGACATGGTCTCCGGCTGGGTAGACGAGGTCTTCTTTGACATGGTCTCCGGCTGGGTAGACGAGGTCTTCTTTGACATGGTCTCCGGCTGGGTAGACGAGGTCTTCTTTGACATGGTCTCCGGCTGGGTAGACGAGGTCTTCTTTGACATGGTCTCCGGCTGGGTAGACGAGGTCTTCTTTGACATGGTCTCCGGCTGGGTAGACGAGGTCTTCTTTGACATGGTCTCCGGCTGGGTAGACGAGGTCTTCTTTGACATGGTCTCCGGCTGGGTAGACGAGGTCTTCTTTGACATGGTCTCCGGCTGGGTAGACGAGGTCTTCTTTGACATGGTCTCCGGCTGGGTAGACGAGGTCTTCTTTGACATGGTCTCCGGCTGGGTAGACGAGGTCTTCTTTGACATGGTCTCCGGCTGGGTAGACGAGGTCTTCTTTGACATGGTCTCCGGCTGGGTAGACGAGGTCTTCTTTGACATGGTCTCCGGCTGGGTAGACGAGGTCTTCTTTGACATGGTCTCCGGCTGGGTAGACGAGGTCTTCTTTGACATGGTCTCCGGCTGGGTAGACGAGGTCTTCTTTGACATGGTCTCCGGCTGGGTAGACGAGGTCTTCTTTGACATGGTCTCCGGCTGGGTAGACGAGGTCTTCTTTGACATGGTCTCCGGCTGGGTAGACGAGGTCTTCTTTGACATGGTCTCCGGCTGGGTAGACGAGGTCTTCTTTGACATGGTCTCCGGCTGGGTAGACGAGGTCTTCTTTGACATGGTCTCCGGCTGGGTAGACGAGGTCTTCTTTGACATGGTCTCCGGCTGGGTAGACGAGGTCTTCTTTGACATGGTCTCCGGCTGGGTAGACGAGGTCTTCTTTGACATGGTCTCCGGCTGGGTAGACGAGGTCTTCTTTGACATGGTCTCCGGCTGGGTAGACGAGGTCTTCTTTGACATGGTCTCCGGCTGGGTAGACGAGGTCTTCTTTGACATGGTCTCCGGCTGGGTAGACGAGGTCTTCTTTGACATGGTCTCCGGCTGGGTAGACGAGGTCTTCTTTGACATGGTCTCCGGCTGGGTAGACGAGGTCTTCTTTGACATGGTCTCCGGCTGGGTAGACGAGGTCTTTTTTGACATGGTCTCCGGCTGGGTAGACGAGGTCTTCTTTGACATGGTCTCCGGCTGGGTAGACGAGGTCTTCTTTGACATGGTCTCCGGCTGGGTAGACGAGGTCTTCTTTGACATGGCTCAGAAAACAATAACCTTACTTACATCATTTATATAATTACATTTATTTCTCTCTCTCTCTCTTCCTATGAGATAATTGCTTAGGCTTATTGTTAGGCAAAAACATTTGAATTAATTTAATTCTAGAAATGAGGTGGAGTAAATTACAATTGTGTGGGGGCTTTTGTAGTAATAGATTTTAAAAAAAGAGTTCGTGCTTAGTGGCGGGCTAATGTGAAGATTGCCCGGTGTGGGCTTTAGTCACCCATTTTATGTGGTGGGGGTTCTTATTGTGAAATCTTGGCATATTACTTTCTCCCCCAATTCTCAAGTTTATATATTTTTCTTCCCCCCCCCCCGCAAGTTTTTTTCTAGTGATGTGGGGACTATTTTATCACTGGGGGGACTAGAGGTGCTGGGACGAGTGGGGACTAAAGAAAAATGTAATTCAAGTTTCTCAGTAAAGTTTTAACGTTCCAATCACTCCAATCAATTTTGATATGTAGCTTTTCTAATTTGTCTGAAAAAAGGGCTAAAGCCACTTCTGAATTACCATATTGAAATTTACTTTTTTACTGTTAAATGAATCGAATTCTATAGTATTAAACTTCTTATGAAAGAAGATGATGCATCAAGGAATCTTATGATTAAGGTGTAACAAAGGGTACAAAAATAAAGAAAAATTAAAAAGTGTTTTGTATTTTTTATTTTTGTGGGCCGTCCGATAGTGAGGCCGAAGTTAGAAGAGCTTCGGACTGTCTTTCGAGATCGGCCGCACCGTGGCAGTAAAAGAGAGAGGGAGCGCGGAAGAAGATCCCATAAATTTCCATAAATTTCGGAACAGATCCCATAAATTTTTAATTTTTTTTTCATTCTTTCATTCGTCTCCGTCCGTGAACGGTTGCTCCCCGCACCGTCTCTTCCCTCGTCTGTGAGAATCCTTTCCCGAGAAGATTTGGCGCTCCGGGATCGTAGCGCCATCATGAGCGACAGAAGATGGAGGGTTGGTCCCCAATTCCTAAGGAAGGCAGAGAACGCTGAGGAGTGGAGTCGTCACATGTCGCAACAGATCCCATAATCGATGATGTTATATCTCCGATGTGGCTTGCTGATCTTGATAAAGCGTTTAAATTGAAAATTGAAAAAAAAGGGTAGTTTATATATACGAAATATTTTAACAGAAACAAAACAATATATATATATATATATATTTGAAGGAGGATGTTTCAATGGACGAATTGTAATCTAATTTTTTTCATCGATTTTTGTTTTACAGCATCGATGATGCCGCACCCTTCGCATCCGTCCTCATCGGGTGGATGGCGACTCGAGACGATTCTCATGTCGTTGGTCCTCGTTCTCTTCCTCTTGACTGTATTCAAGATTGTCTACACAAGAGCGAGGTCCTTCACAGGGTGAGCCAATTTATGTATAAAAAAAATCATATCTTTTCAAGAATTTTTTCTCTCAAGTATGTTAGATTTGAAGATGAGCCCATTTTCGCTGCAACTACTTTCGATTCAAAAAGATGATAGAAAAAAGAAAAAGTAAAACTTCATCTGAATTTAAAAGATGACAAAAACGAATCAGACAAAACAAATGTAAGATAGAATGCCTTTCACTCGAATTCGTGGGCTTTTTACAGTTAGTTCTGCTCGATATAAATACACAAAATGACATTAGACCCCCCCCCGTATGTACGCAAGTTAGTTTTGTCTGAAGAAAATGATGAAAATCAATACGTTCTCCTCGGAATGGGTCAAAATCGGTATGCACCTACTACCCCGTTTTAGAGTAAAACTATTTTCTTAATGTCGAGTTTTCGACAAACTGTATTTTCCCCGAGAGCTAATTTAATCATTTGTTCACTGCGTGTAAATGCGTATCGCCCCAGAATAGCCAAAGCAGAAGAAAGGTACATGTTCCGCACAAACATCCTATTATCACTCGTAGATCATGAAAAAAGGTAACCAAGGATTATCCTTTGAAATTTTTCTGTCCATTTTTTGTTCCCTCTTTCAGAACTATTTTCCTTTTTTTCCAAAAAAAAAGCAATTAGCTCACCTTTGTTTGAAACCATGATCCAAATAAACCATGTTTAAATCACTAAACCATAATCCATTTTCAAACCATTGAACCATAAACCATGTTTAAACCAAACCAATAACCGAATTAACCAATCTTACGCTAAGCCACATGAATTTGTTTTGTTCCAAGTTATGAGAAGCTGGTGGCCCCATTGATCTCTCGACTCTCCTCCTCAGCCTCCAACACATCCACAGGTAGGGATTTCGACTTTTTTCGCAGCATATCTGCCAGGGGAATGAGAAAATTGTTGCTTTGCTCAGGTCGACCAGACGAAGAGGAAAACGAGTGGGTTTGGTTGGCCAAACCGGTCGTCGCCACATCCAACAGCCAGCACTCTGCCAGCTTGGGTTAGTCGTTAGTCTCACTCCAGTCAACCGTTCGTTAGATGATACCGGTCTGAAGCATGTTTGTACGCGCCTAGCGAGTTCAAAAAGGGATAGGAAAGGCTAAAAAGAACTAAAAGTGAAGTGGAGTAAAAGTGAAATAGAATGGAAGGAGAAGAGAATGTAGATCATTTCCGACGCGAACATATCTGCGCCATTATGCGAGGTCGCAGTGAAGAACGTAACATGAAAAGAGTTCAGACCATTTTCTATTCGTTTCCTCAGAGATGGGTTGAGTTATGCTTTAGCTGTTTCTTTCTGCTGAGAGATGAGGGAAAAATTCGCTTACGAGACGAGCGCACAGATACAGTTCCAGCCAGACGGCGTCTCTGAATTTTTCGAAGTATGCTTGATACCGCAAACATGAAGAATTGCTATTGAACGAACTGTATTCATAAAATAGGAATCATAACATCGTACCGAACAAAAAACAACATGTGATTTGTCATTGAACACCATATCGTTATCAAGCCGTAAATTAAAGAGCGTAAACCTGCCCTAAGATATATACAAAAAGCTGCAACCTTCTGATAAAGGTTCTTGTAATTGGAAAAACGAAGAAAAAAGAATTTCGTTAATATTCATAAATTCTTCGTTTTCTTTTAATATTCATAAATTCTTCGTTTTCTTTTAATATTCATACATTCTTCGTTTTCTTTTAATATTCATACATTCTTCGTTTTCTTTTAATATTCATACATTCTTCGTTTTCTTTTAATATTCATACATTCTTCGTTTTCTTTTCTGCATTTCAGTATGTTGAGAACTTGAAAAGACCCAGTTTTGCCGGAGCTTTATTGAAAACAGAGTCAAGTGATGAAAAACTGTAAAAAGTTTTTTTCTTATTACAAGTAATATACGCATACGTTAAGTTAAACCAGTAAAAAAAACGCATAAGTAAAAAAACCAATAAAGGGGGTTAGAGTAACTTCTTAAATATGTGCTTCTAGAATGAATGTGTTCAGGTTCCCGGTACTCGCAGAGGTCGATGAAAGAGGCGGACTTGATGCGTTCTCGAGAGGAAGACTCTGATTCTGAAGGCTATGGTGGGGGAGGACTCGGCTACAACTCCTACCCCTCCTACGACTGTGCCACGCACACCTCCATCTCTTATCGGGGATCCGAGATATCCATATTCATATCTCCGCAACCGAATGTCACGGTAGGGGACATTCAATAATATTTGCTAGATCTCTCTTTGATGGAAAAGAGGAAACTAATGAACTTTGCTTTAAGGTGAATGGAACGAAAGCCGATCGCGACAGTTGGAGAGCAGTATTCTCTCACAAGGCTTGTTTATCATTTTATTTAGATTTTCTTAATTGTCCCGAGAAAAAAACGGACATCTTGAGCTTTGTTACTTGATGTCTCTGACAAATGAAGCCTCCGACTTTGATTAAAACTTTTTATTCTTTTCGACATTCTCGTAAGGAAATCTCGCAATCTCGCAAAAAGATTTCAATTTTTTTATTAAACTCTTAAAAAGTTATTTTTCATACAGTGGTTCGGTTATGTGCGACCTGTTTCTTCAGGTAATTCCTCCTCATTGCAGCGGATTCGAGATGCCTCCAAGCACCCGCTGCCAGACTCCTCCTCGGAGCACGACCTCTATCGCTCAACCTATCGAACGAATGGAGTCCCCTCGATATACCGTAATCCATCGGATTCAGCTGAGTATCAGTCTCGCGGTCGAACCAACACGTGGAGCAGTCGGTCGCGCCGATACGATGGTTTGCGGGAAAGTATCGCGTAGTTTGATGTTTTAGAGATGCCGTATGATTTATTTCTCTCTCTTCTCATGAAGGCAGCCAGCTCAATTTGCTAATGCCACCATTCCCTTCCTCAACTGTGTGAAAACTTCGCTTTCGTTTCTGATTTCCCATGATTTACGGGTACCAAGTTGGAGATTCTCGCTGACTTCGTCATTTTTTCATCATATTTATTATGTAAGTGATTAAACATTCTTATTAAAGTATCCTTTATACATTTAACTAGTTATCGCGTTAAAAACCTCCATCAACACTTGTTGAAGTGGCGTAGCAGAATACAATTGAAATAACCTTGGAGGAAGGACGGAATGATTCAAGAACACTTGGAACATATCAAGTCACAGCAGTCAATCATTAGTGAAACAGGTTAACTGCGCTTTTAAAAACACATACACGAGAAAAAAAATTAATTTTTTGAAACAAAACAACGAAAAAGGAAAACTTGCATATAATTTGAGCATGTGATTTATAAAACATATATTTTTCAAACTTATACTTTCTGAAAAAAAAAGTCAATGTGTTAATAAGGTTCCCGCATGTAAGGAGTTTCGCCTGAATGGTTAACGTCTCTTTCTCTCAATGAAGTTATATATCTTTGCTAGTATGGGTATAATTAGTGATCGGGCCATTGGATGATCTCTGGCACAATCAACTATTTCTTTTTTTGAGCAACTCTCAAACAGATGTGTCTGCAAGGCCTTGTCAAAGGGGCGGAGCCTGCTTATGACAATGACACTTTCCTGTGCACTGCCGCCCTCAAGCTCTGACAGCAAACTAACTCACCTACAGAAGCGACAACGAAGTAGTTATGCGACAACAAATTAGTCATCAGAGGTGAACTAGTGGCATATGACTACTATACGCGGTGCCGAGGCAGAACACATTAAACACGAGCTCGATTACTGCACACGAGCTCGATTACTGCACACGAGCTCGATTACTGCACACGAGCTCGATTACTGCACAAACTCGCACCTCTCTAAAAAATTAAACGAGTAGTTATATTGTTGTATAATCTCTAAGTTAATTTTGAAATCGTTCTATCACTTTTGCTAAACAATCGTAATTCTTTATAAATATCAACAATATTGTCAACCAATAATCATCAAGCGAACTGCATCACGTGTGAAATTGCATTGGCGGCTTCTCTTCATCCATTTTCTCCACCGTACCATGGGCGTCAGTCTGTGAACGAGTACGCTTTTCACAACAACCAGGTATGTTATAGATGACCCGACCGATTAACTCGGTGGAATCAGAGACTGACAACTTTGTCATCGCCCTGCTTAGTCTCGGTTATACTGCTGTCACCGGCGTTGATACCCGGACTTGGCTGGGGGGTGTGGTACATTTCCGTCTCTCAAACACAAATATTCATTCAAATTGGAAAACAAAAAAACCTGTGACACGAATGATTTTTTTCAAATTTCAAGTCACGTATCACTTAGTTTTTCATTTATTGCAGCGCGCTCCCAGCAGAGAGTCACTTTGCAAATGTCATAATCACACCAATGATAATCGAGCGCTAAAATTCGAAAATGTTCTTTCATAGAAAAATATGAAGAAAATGGTAATTTCGTACATTCATTTGCTAAAAACGAATTCCGTTGAATGTCCATTTTTGTTGGAAAGTGATTGTTTTGTTTAAAAAAATGCTTTAAAAAACATCGTAGTCCGTTCACATCTCACGGCATTTCGTGAAAACGAATAAACGTACGAAATACCCACTATTTTTCTTACGCGAAAAAAGTAATTTTTCTATTTTTAACGCTCCATTACGTGGTTTTAAATTCTCAGTGAAAGTTTTCTCATTATGAAATGACTCGTGACTGATGAGTAGAAACAATTCCACTTCATCGAATATTTTACATTCCCCTCAGACTAACCGGGTACGCTTTGTTGTTGAATTTCACTCTCGAGGTCTCCCTCCTCCATTAGTTCTCCCCTGTCTCTGGCGGCGTAATCTCTGGCTCTTCTACCCGCTTCACTCGTCTCATCCACCTCTTCCCGGGGTCGTGAACACTGCAACGCATACGTCATAAGTAGACAACCACTCATTCTTGGCTCGCTTACCCTTCCATCACTAAGTGTTTAATAGCCTCAGTCGGTGAGCTTCTGTTTTTCCATTTCATAGAGAAAACCATCATGTAGTAAGAAAATTTTGAAGAATTTTAAAAGAAAAGTTTCACATCGCCTCGAAAAGCAAAAATCACAGTATAAAAAAAGTCTCCCATAAGTGTCGAAAATTCTTTCATAAAAACTGAAAAACCTCGAGTAGATTTAAACAGAAGCTACTGCTACTGCGTTCGAAGAGAAGAATAGCAACAAAAAAAAAGGATGAGAGAACTCTTTCTACATAAAATGATGGACAAGATTGTCAAAATTATGCACTTTGACAATATCTCTAAAAGCAGAGATGAATTGTGGATTTAAAATTTTAGTAGTCCAGACTAAAACGCCGTTTTGAAACTGACCAATAAAGTCCATAACGGAACTGACGGTAAATCATTGTACTGAAAAAAATTGTAAATAGTTCGTATACAACGACAAAGTAACATAAGCGTACAATTTGTTGACTATAAGTGTAAGTTTATAACAAATGCTTATACTAAGAGGTCACTCATGTAATTACTAAACGTGTAGTGTAAACCAATCTTCATCTAGAATGACCATTAAACGTTTCCAAACTCCCTAACATCAAAGCAATCAACACCCAGTAATGTACTTTCCATTCTTCGCCTTCGATTCTTTCCAACAGCAAAATACCAAAACAAAAATAACATTGTCTTTCGACAGAAACCATATATCATCTCAAAAATTTCACTAACCTTAGCTGCTAATGACTGAGCCGTCTCTCCTTGTGTCAAGGCAACGAGGACGGCTGTCATATTGTCACATCCTAAGCCACCCATTTGACAGTCAGGAGCTAGACAGCGTGACAGGAGTTCCTCACATATCTCAACTCGACAAGGGATGCTTATTTATAGTTTTCGTGATACCTTGAACTTGAGAACCTTGACAATGAGACATTGAGATTAAAGAACCTTGACAAGTGTACTACTGTAAGAAGTAAAAGAAACCGTTTGCGGTGGGATCCCAGCTGCTAGCCGTTCCCTGCAGAAGTCGACCACCTAAAAGCAATAGTCATTGGTGATTCGATATAAAGGAGAGTATGATTGCCGAATAAGAGCAGATGTATAAAAAGGACCTCTTGATTGGACATCACATCCCAGATGCCATCACACGCGAGGAGAATAAACTCGTGGTTAGGTGTTATCTCTTCTCGGATCACATCAGGGAAGGCTGAATCACATTTGAACATTTTAAACGCAATAGAGAATCATAAAGAGAGAGAGATAGAGAAAAAGGAATACACGAAAGAGAAAGAAATTATCTACGCCATCAACTACTAAACAGGATGTTTCTCTGACCCGTACCGCGGGTGAAAAAATCTATGCGCTCTCCAAAAACCCAGAAAAAATTGAAATCTATGCGCTTGTAAAACTTTTTTATCTCGGTTTTTTCGAAGGGAATGTCCAAATCATTGGAAAAATTGGAAGTTGAACTCTAAAATTTTAAAAATCTATGCGCCTGCAAAAAGTTTTGCGGGTGCTAAGAAACACCCTGCTACTAAAACATTGTTTTACTCAGGCGTTAAATGAGGCCGGTCTAAGGCATGTTTGCATGCGCCGAGCGAGTGGAAAAAGGAATGGGAATGGCAAAAAAAGAAGCAGAGAAAAAGTTAAACAGAACGGAAGGAGAAAATAATGTAGATCATTCTTGGCGCGAACATGTATGCGCCAGCATAGCTGGTCCGGTAACCAATGTACAGGTTGATCAACATATTTGGTGACACGGATTTTACCACATATTTTCCTTTTATGAGAGCGAAATTCCACTTTCTAAACTAGTTATTTTATCTGTCTTATGATAATAAAACTTTCACTCGAAATGACCTCTTTTGCGAATTTGATTTGATTTATTACGTGAAAACATTCATGCATGAAACATAAAGCTGTGCCACATGATACTGAATGAGTGGAAATGAACCAAGAAATATTACAATAAAAAAGAGTGCTCGCTTCTGGTTTTTTACCCACGCTTTTTTCTTGGTTACGCACTTTCTTGGTTACCCACTTACCCACGCTTCTTTAAAAAAAGTATTCGTCATTGGTCATTTGTTTTCTTCGCGGTAACTCTTCATCTTTTCACAAATCATTCATCATTTTACAGACGATATAGCCGCAAATTATAAAAGTGCTCATAAAAATTTTCAATCAATAAAATAACCTGTGACCATTTGCTCCTCTGGTGTTTTATTAGTACATCGTTTGAAGGCAAAGTCTCCGAGGGCTCTTGACAATGCAAGATTGCCATTCACTCTGAAATAGCTAACTTTTGACTCAGCTGCTCTGTCTATAATATTATTCACTGTGATTTTATTATTAGTATCATTCACTGAGGTGTTCAGAGGCTTTGTCCGACCGTTTGTCGCAGAATTCTGTGTCTTCGGCCAGCTCTCTCTCTCTCTTCTTCAAAAGACGGAAGGCAAAAAGCCATTTTTGCAAGCCTCTATACCACTGTGTTTCTTAACATCCGCCGAACACACTTGTTGATCAGAAAGACTAATCATGAGGGAACGGCGGACTTACGAGAGAGAACAAGAGTGTTTGCAGAAATGAGAGTACGCAAGCGAACAGAGAGTTCCTTTGACTGGCTTAGCGCATACATAGAATTCACCCGCAGTGATTTCAACCTGCTCTATACTCTCAGTAAACCCCGCCTACCTCTGCTATAAGAATACTAACCTATTGAACTCGACCCAACCGCCGGCTGCAACGATTCGTGCAGCTTCTCCTTCATTTGCTGGCTGAAAATAACAAAAAAAAATCTAAATTAAATTTTTCAGTTTCTTAATTACAATTACTTTAATATTTCTGTTAATGTCTTTCTGGCCCCTGTTCTATTCTGATATTGACTTCTCCGATGATAAATATGTAGAAGTTGTCAATTCACAATTAAAATTCTTCTCCCATTTGCTTAGCCATTATATCTAAGTAACCTTGCAATTCTCGAATCGCTCGAAAGATGATTTTTTTAAAAAATTTGTCTCGTATGTAAAATCTCGTAAATAAAATTAGTCTCGTACTCGCCGCGAGGCGGGAACAAGCGCGAGGAAGATTATTAGTCTCGTGTTTTCACTAAAAATTTCAAAATTTATGTTTTCTATTGTTAGTGTGTTCGACTATTGTGCGAAGAGTCCCGAGTTCGACGCCCACCCCGGACAGATCCACCCAAACCAAGGGGGTTAAGAAATGTTGGTAGTGCTCTGGCACGAATCTGACTATCCCCACTGCTGCTATTAACACTAGCAGTGATCTAGCGGGCAGCCACTGGTCCTACCAGGATAGGTCTGTCCTGCATCTCAGGGAGCGCGTACCCTGCCGCGAGGCGGGAACAACCGCGAGGAAGATTATTAGTCTCGTATGTTTTCATTAAAAGATTCTAAATAAATTGGCGAATTTAGTGCATAATTAGGTAAAAAAGGAATCTACGGAGCTGAAGATACTACAAAACGACTAGGCTTCAATGTCGTTGAAATGCTTTCATTGAAATGAATTCTGAATTTCTTTCATTAAAAGTTCTGAATTTTCAGAAGACGATTTTTTAAAAGAATACTTAAGTAACAAAAAAACCACCCTCTTTTCATGTAATCTTCGACAATTTATCATGAATTCCTCTCTCTACTCGATCAACTAATCGGAACGTAGTTAGAGGATTCTACAATTATTTGGTGAATTGCTCACACTTTTGCAAGCTGGGGCTCTAGTAGAGCCCCGAATTGAAAAAGTGTGAAAAATCAATAATCGGCTGGTCATCTGAATCAATAAGATACATTGGTGAGCTGCTTGAGACTGGGAACATAGATCATCTACGCAACCAACCTTGTGATCATAGCTCAGAGGCACAGCTGTACCCGTGATAGACACAACAGCTCGCGAATCTCCCACATTCCCTCCAAACATCATTCAATCATCACCAACAAACACAACATATGCCAACGCACAGAAATAAGATTTTCTCGAATCGAGAAGCTTCCGCGTACATGCATTCAATAAGAATGCATGTTTTTTCTGGGTTTTCTGTACCTAGGCAGCTCATTCAAAGTGTTAGAAAGGTCTCTTTGTTAAAACTCTTTTACTGAAGCAAAATGATCTCGAGACTCATTACTTCCCTTTTAGAATTAAAATTCAGAAGAACCGCTTTTTGAGCGAATAACGGCTTAAAAAAACCAGACGATAAGGACACAGAAGGGTGAGAGATTGGAGAATATAAGAGTTCAAGTCTTAAATTACAAGACTGTCAAGACTCAATCGCTCATTATTCTGGACCACTGCACTCAAAAATTGTCCTTTCTTGAAAAATTTGAACTTTCCATGTTACCTATGAACAAAATCAAGTCAGCTAGCCCAATACAACTGACTGCTCAAATCTTAACTGGGCTTCTTCTGTGATTACATTCAAAAATTTTGAGATGAAAATTGAGGATTAATAGTGAGGGATCCTTTATTTATAGGGCAAAACAAAAAAAACTAACCACAGTAAATAACATTGTCTCTTACTATTACTACGACAGCTGTAGTTCCTGACATGTCATCCTGGAAAGTTTCAAGATTTAAAAAAAGGTTAAAAAAGAATCACTAACTCCAATTTATTGTTTCACTATGATCAGCAGATGACTCGCACTGCATGAAAATCTATGCGAGAATCTATGCGCTATTAAGAAAGGTAGTGACACGAATGATCTGATCGTCTGCATCCTCTCTTTTACATCAAACACTCTTGCGCTCTCTCAAAGGCCTGGCGTTCCCTCATGATTAGTCATATTGAAATGCACGCTTTTTTGTACGGGTAGGAAGAAACAGAATGGTTTAAAATCGAACCAGGAAATTCCTACTCAGATTTAAATTACATGTCATGCCAATTGAATAACAGAAGAAGCTGTTTTGTATCAGTTACAGAAAAAAACTAAACTATCATATCAATTTTCATGGTTAATCTTTGCAATTTTAATGTAACAACTAGAAAAATTTTCAAAAAAATCATGAACAAAATAAAATAGTTTCATTTTAAAAAAAAACGATAATTCAATTTGCTTAAAATAGAAAACACCAGGTAACGTCTTCGCGTAGAAAAACTGGAAGATTAAAAATAACATTCTGCTAACTTTCATCTCATCATCGGCCTTCATCCGCTGGTCAATCTCCAGAAAACCTCGTGAAATGGCCCGCTCTATCTTTCCCTCCGCTGCAAAGTTACTTCATCTCCATAACATAAGCGCGTTGTGAAACAAAACAAGTTTCTTCACTCCTAATCAAGGTTTCATGCATACCTCAGGTATACTATACCTAATCGTGCCATAAAAACCATTTTGCTTACGATTACACATTCCACGTCTCAAAACACGTTTTCAGGGATTATCGACAGGGAAAACGCCTTTTTTCTACCACCTGAAACAACAACTGCCATTGTAACTAACTAAACCATTCCTTCGAACCGCGAATACCAAAAGCTGACAAATAACACGATATCTCAACCAGGGGTTAAATAGTGACCGGATCTGTCCCGTCGGCGGATACATGTACACACACTATTGACAAAAAACTCCCACTCTTTTCTTACCCTTTTCCTTCATCTCTTCTTTTTTCCTCCAAACTTTGAGCAGTGGATACATGTAAACCCAAATTGGGCGGCTCCATTTAACCCCTGATCTCAACCCGTTACACCGGTTCACATTTGTTGTGAACGAGTATATATTGTAGTCCATGAGAATCGTTCAACCTTGGAAGTTATTCCAGAGTAAGGGGTGTGAATGTTTCTTTCATCCGCAACAAGGGTAAAATTTATCTACTTGAACAAAAAAAAAGGTTGTGATAAGAACTCTATTTCTATAGCTTTCTGTTATTTTCATCATATTACTTATATGTTTTACTCTTTTCATTCTTTTGATCTACACACTTCTTTTGCTAGTGTTAACAAGCATCTTTTGATCTACACACTTCTTTTGCTAGTGTTAACAAGCATCTTTTGATCTACACACTTCTTTTGCTAGTGTTAACAAGCATCTTTTGATCTACACACTTCTTTTGCTAGTGTTAACAAGCATCTTTTGATCTACACACTTCTTTTGCTAGTGTTAACAAGCATCTTTTGATCTACACACTTCTTTTGCTAGTGTTAACAAGCATCTTTTGATCTACACACTTCTTTTGCTAGTGTTAACAAGCATCTTTTGATCTACACACTTCTTTTGCTAGTGTTAACAAGCATCTTTTGATCTACACACTTCTTTTGCTAGTGTTAACAAGCATCTTTTGATCTACACACTTCTTTTGCTAGTGTTAACAAGCATCTTTTGATCTACACACTTCTTTTGCTAGTGTTAACAAGCATCTTTTGATCTACACACTTCTTTTGCTAGTGTTAACAAGCATCTTTTGATCTACACACTTCTTTTGCTAGTGTTAACAAGCATCTTTTGATCTACACACTTCTTTTGCTAGTGTTAACAAGCATCTTTTGATCTACACACTTCTTTTGCTAGTGTTAACAAGCATCTTTTGATCTACACACTTCTTTTGCTAGTGTTAACAAGCATCTTTTGATCTACACACTTCTTTTGCTAGTGTTAACAAGCATCTTTTGATCTACACACTTCTTTTGCTAGTGTTAACAAGCATCTTTTGATCTACACACTTCTTTTGCTAGTGTTAACAAGCATCTTTTGATCTACACACTTCTTTTGCTAGTGTTAACAAGCATCTTTTGATCTACACACTTCTTTTGCTAGTGTTAATAAGCATCTTTTGATCTACACACTTCTTTTGCTAGTGTTAATAAGCATCTTTTGATCTACACACTTCTTTTGCTAGTGTTAACAAGCATCTTTTGATCTACACACTTCTTTTGCTAGTGTTAACAAGCATCTTTTGATCTACACACTTCTTTTGCTAGTGTTAACAAGCATCTTTTGATCTACACACTTATTTTGCTAGTGTTAACAAGCATCTTTTGATCTACACACTTCTTTTGCTAGTGTTAACAAGCATCTTTTGATCTACACACTTCTTTTGCTAGTGTTAACAAGCATCTTTTGATCTACACACTTCTTTTGCTAGTGTTAACAAGCATCTTTTGATCTACACACTTCTTTTGCTAGTGTTAACAAGCAGTCTGTGGCTAAACGATTTTTAATTCATTGAAACCGAGTGTCTTCTAACCAAATCCAGGCTGTTGAGCGATGCACTGGTGTAGATTGACACCGGCATACTGGGAAACACGCGAGCCGCCGTGTCCGTCGTAGACGGCGAAGAAGGCCGTCGAAGGGTCGTCTGGCAGCGCCAGCAGATGCGTGTGCGCGTCTTCCATCGCTGTAACAAAATTTCTGATTCTTCAGCTGCACGTCTTGCATTTTTTCTACGGTTTTCAATAAAATGGTCTGCGTACCCAACGCTACACGGCGTTCAGAAATTTCCCCAAGGTCTTATAACTTCTTTCCTCAGTTTTTCAATCATATTTGGATAATGTATTCCATTTCATTAACGGCTTTTCAAACTATTGTCTAAATTTGTAAGTTTCATGGAAAATGCTAGTTAAAATCGAAATATGTAATGTGGACGGCGACTTTAATTTCCTTCCAGCGTAATTTAAGTTTCAGTGTAGTTTTTTCTCTCACGTTACTCATACCCAAAAAACTCACGTTTGTTTTGAATTCAAGAATCGAATAACATACTTGTTAGAAACTCGATTTGAGATCAGGACTTAGGCTCGAAAGAGAAAAACATTCCTTCTATTTTCTTTTCATTGGAAAAATTCCTATGCCCGATTTCCTATAAAACATAATCAAGTATGAGCCTCTGCCTGAATTCCATTAAAAGCAATCTTTTTCTTCTCCATTGTGCGTGCTAACACAAACTCGTTTATAATCATTGTCATCTTAATGTACTGTCCCAGAAAATTACATAACTCGACTCAATTATACATACATACATAAAAACAAAACATTGGACAATGATTATGAAATTAGGTTTGTCATTCAATGAAATTAGGTTTGTCATTCAATGAAATTAGGTTCGTCATTCAATATTTTTAGCGCATGATTCCAGCGTTCATAGATAAGAAAGCCTTTTCTCCGCTCTTTCTTCGTCTTTCAATCATCGCGAATGTCTCTTCACTTCTTTCTATCCCATTCATCTCTTGCCATGACTCGTTCTCTATTCCACATCTGAGAGACTCAAAATCAATGCAGCACAGACCTCCCCTCCCTCCTCTCCGTCTATTGTGATGCAGCCTGAAACTCGGGACCCCTTGGGCTTTTCCCATTACCCTCCTCCCGTCAGGGCCCACCCATCCGTGACTCTCTCTCTCTCTGACTACAGAATGACTTTGCTCTCTGTTACTCTCCTATCACACGACTGTGTTCATGAACGGCGTAAAGGGGTTGACAAGACGAAAGGGAAAACAACTCCTCCTCCTTCTCCTTAACCCATCCATTTTTCCAATAACGATGTGAACATAGTGATTCTGACACGCGATTTCATCCATTATGCTCAAGGGAAAAATTTTCGAAGCTTGTGTAGAGTAATGAGCTCAGACTGCTTTTTGCAGAGTCAAGACCAAAACTAACTTAAACACTTAGGGCCGACGAAATCGTCGAAAACCTTTTCAGCCCCCTTCTCAATCTTGAATTATCGCAATTGAAACAATGATGACTAAAATGGAATTAAGGAATCAACTTCTAACTGAATCGTTTAATGTACCAGAGGCTGCCAGTTTCACTCCCCCATAGGCCTATGTCCTTAAGAGTCTTTTTGACACAGTGCACAGATTAGCTTATTGTTGTTTGTTGTTGCCGGCAAGCATCCCGCATCGAAGACTTGGTTATGAACACTCTCTTTAATGAGAGAAGTTCTCGTGTTCTTCGGACAAGATGCGTCCGGAGAAGGGTTTTGATGTCCTTTGCAGTCCTGAGACTGTCATGCTGCACCTTGTGAAGGCGGACATCGTTGTAGCAACCTGTTCATGCTATAGGCCTTGTGAGTGGGTGGTCAAGCCAGCCTAGCATCGTTTTGGGTGGGAGTAGAGACGTCTCGCCTGTCGTTGACCGGAGATAGGCAAGAGGCTATTTGACTGGCGCCTCGACTCGCCATTGAAAAGTATAGCTGAGTATCGGCTGATGTTTTGTCTGGTGGCATGCGCAGGCCGGTCCGGCATCGCCCTCCTTTGACGAGCTATACTACCCAGTTTTGGTCCGCGGCGGGATTTCTCTCGCTACCTCCCAGCACGAATAATTCGTAGGGAGGCATCCCTCTATCCGCCACCTGAGGTCGCGCTCGATTCTGGACTGGATGATCCGGCTCCATCCGTGACAGGCTCTTAAGGATGTAGAGTCACGAATGGTCACTGTTGCCAGTGTGTTTCGAGCTTTCAGTCTAATAGTAACCACTTACCGGTTTGTTGATTTTCTTTTACTCATTTTCGACTTCCTCAAGGAAAAGTTGATATAGATATCAAGCAGGAGTTATATGGTCATGTAAGACCCTCTCTCGGCAGGTCTCTGTTTTTTTCAAATCACAAGGGGGGACCCTTATTTGTAAAGAAAAACTATTATGAGACGTCCCAAAAATTTAGTAATGTCCGGTCGCCTGTCGGCGGGTGTCTGTTTTAGACCTTCGTCGGGCGTCTGTCTTTTCACTCATAAGGGGGGACCCTTATGTGAAATTTTTTTATCTCAGAAGTGTGAAATACTTTTTATTTCTTAAAATTGAAACTTGAAAAAAAATTTCCAGATGTAAGGCAAGTGCCTGTATACAAACACTATAAAAAGAGCGGAAGCAAAAATATTAAATTTGAGAGAAAACAATTTTCTCGAGATAAAATATAATTTCCATCAAGCACAGTAACTTTTTCAAAGACTAGAGGAGCGTACAACCGGTCACACTTATATATTTTAGCCCTATCAGTCGAGGCGCGTACGTGTATGATGTGTTTCATACATAGTTCCGTTTGCAAAGTCTATGGAAAAAACTACGCTAAAAAATTTTTTCGGCGGTTGGTACCCCCTGACTCTACGTATACGCCGTGGGGTCATTGTCGGTCCTTATATTAGACCTTATAATGAGAAGCTTTCCCTTCTCAGCGATATTCTTCAAGCTCGCTTCTTATTGTTACAGATTCCTTCACCTTAAAAGCCGTCATGTTTTACATTTTACAAGAATGACGAATGTTTTTTGTTGAACTATGGCTAGCACTAACTTGTCCGCCATCCCTGCATACAAGAGCTGCCGACGATGAAGTTGCGACTGGCGCAGCAGGCCGTCTCCTTCGTCGTGATCGGCTCACTCAGTGTTTGGCCCATCTATGCTGCTGCTGCAAAATCACAATCATTTTCCTCTACCTTACACAAACTCGGTTTCCAAAAGCTAAGCAACTACATATTTGCCGAAGATATAAAATATTCGAAAAAGGGAGCATTTTTTTGAAAGATTCGTATCACATCAGATTCATGAGCTAGAGATGAAGTTAGAAAACCTGATTCATATTTCATCATGGAATAAGAAATATTTGATATATACATGAATGAATGAAGAATAACCTTCTCAGCTAACTGAGTTAAGAATATACGGATATTCTAGCTTCGGTCTCATGCCTTTGCCCTGCGAAATTAGTCAGCCACCACTTACCTATACATTAACAAGTGGGTGGTTCTCTATTAATTGAAACAAGACGGAAAGAAGGCAGCAATTCACACATGCACTCCACTATTGATTCGGCCAGGCTAACGACCACAGGAGTTCTTCACGTTATTCTGGAGGCGGATAGAGTCAGATGAAAGACGGGGAGGGGGGGAGGAGAGACCTGTGAGGGAGTGGGGAGGAGGTGATAATTGGGAAATGGAGGGAGAAAGAGGGAGAGAAAGAGAGAGGGAGCGAAAGGAGGGAGAGCTGAGGCACAGGGGAGGGGGAGAGAAAAGGGCTATGAAAAAGAGGAAGATTAGAGTAATAAAAACATAAATGATGCAGTTGGAGAATAATACTAATAAGGTAAAAGGAGATAAACACAAAGGTGCTGCTGAGGTCGTGAGAGAAGAATATGGAAAGCGCTGTGAATGAGAAGAATGGGGCGTAGGCAGCTGCGACGCAGTCGGAAAAATCGAGGCTTCCAAGAATACGAGAGTTGGCCTAGTAAGAGTAAAATATGGAACAGCTCAATGTTATCAATTAGAAACATAGGAAGTAGTTGAAGATGGTGAGAAGATAATCTAGCTGAGGTAGAAAGAAAGAAAACAACCTGGAGGACTATAAGCGAGAATCATATAGAGCCAGCCGAAGGCAGTTAGTCGGGGAACAATATGGACACAGAGGGAGAATGTCATCAAATTGGTAGGCTCATGGGAGAATAATATAAAGGTAAGACAACAAGGGGAGAGAGCAATGAATGAAGGAGCGACACGGAGAATACTGCAGAAGGGGTTCGTAACAATGGGAGAAAAAAGTCATCCAAGATAAAGGAAAGAGAGAGGGAGAGATAGAGAGAAGGGGAGAGAGAGAGAGAAAGAGAGAGAGGGGAGAAAGAGGAGAGAGAAAAAGAGGGAGAGAGATACAGCGGGATATTCGGAAGTAAAGAAAAGTTCATGTAAAAAGAGAAGAAATGGCATATGCAAGAGATAAGAAGAGCACAAGCTTCAGAGGGAGAAAGCACACATAGAGACAGAGAAGGGGAAGCCCCTTCAACACACAACGGCTAGGGGAACGATGCACTCAGGCACGAAAATGACGCATTACCTCTGTACCACATGATACAAATGTAACCGAATCGAAGTTGACTCGAGGACGTCTTCTCGTAATGTCTCTAATTTTTCCAGCTGCTGCATTAGCATTCCGGAAAAAAATTAACGAGACTTATATTTTTCCATTCATCCTCTCGCTGAATTAAGTTGTAATTTCTACTAACGGTTAATATATATAAAAACTAGGAAAATAAATAAATTTGAATGAACTCGTTAACTGAAATTCTCAGAGCTGAGATCCTAAAACTTTAAGAAAACGTATATGAATAGAAAAAATATTAATGGGATTTGGCTCGATGATTTACGTTTAAAAACTTTTAATGAAGAGGTGAGCAGATTGAATTTTTATATCATAATCTGAAGAAGTGGGTAGATCACAGGGAAGATGAGGAACGGGCTCGATTAGTAGAGAAGTGGGTAGATCACAGGGAAGATGAGGAACGGGCTCGATTAGTAGAGAAGTGGGTAGATCACAGGGAAGATGAGGAACGGGCTCGATTAGTAGAGAAGTGGGTAGATCACAGGGAAGATGAGGAACGGGCTCGATTAGTAGAGAAGCCGTCAGAATAGGCAAGGTAGATCACAGGGAAGATGAGGAACGGGCTCGATTAGTAGAGAAGCCGTCAGAATAGGCAAGGTTCTTCAGAAAATTCGATAAAAACAGAGGGTTTTTTTTTGTAGATCTCATTCGAAAGTCTCCGCGATAGAAACAGTTCAAACTCGAAGTGCTGACTTCTATTGACTCAAATTATCCCCAATTCCATTCTCTCGAATACCCAATAAATAGAGAAACTCAATTAAAGTGACTCGAGTAAGCGAGTCAGAGACTCGAGTAAGCATTTCTCTCATGTCATACCACTTCTGACCCTTTGATACAACGACAACTGATACATCACGTTGCCGGTGGACCGGAAACATCTCATTGAGAAGACAGACAGACAAGATGAGGTGAGGGAGAGTGGCCATTAGAGAGAGAGAGTCAGGCTAGAGGAAAAGATAAGTAGAGACAAAGCTAGAGGGAGAGTGAGATAGAGAAAGAAAGAGAAATAGACGGAGAGAAAGAGAGAGATAGGTGGGGAAAAGGAAGATAGAAAAGAGAAAAGAGAGTCAAACAGAGATAAAAAACTGGATATTGTTAAACAAAGAAACATAGAGTGAAGTAAATAAAGCAGAAACCTTGATGAAAAACAACTTTTAAATTGATTAACCTGGGATGCCCAGAGATTCATGAAAAAACATGTTATAGAAGGATAAGGTGGGCGTCTAGAAACGGGAAAAAGGGAATCCCCATTTCTTGTGCGTTTCAAGAGGCAAAACTAGTTCTTTGTACGCCACCCGCCATATGCTTAAGAAAAAAAAAGTTGGCCGCAAATGCCATGATCAGAGATAAGCTACCAACTGGTAATATTTTCCTTCAGAATATGAACCTAACTTTTTCAACAGATGAAAACAATTTATTTTTTGTGTCTGTTTTAAATTTATATATAGTATACATATATATATAAACATATATGTAGATGGATAATATCATGAAACTAAGAAAACTAAAAGTTATTAATCGTTAGAACACATAAAATTTAGAAGGAAAAAAAAACTAATCGCAAACTGCATTAGGTGCGTGAACAATTTCATTTTTATAAAAAAATTTAGGTTTTTCATATACTTAGGTAAAAATACGTGCAATCTATCCGCCTGTTTTAAGAGGGCCTATCTCACTCATCTTATTTCTCGCTATTATTATTATTACTATTTTGAAACAAAAAACATCAATTAAATGAACTTGAATCTAATGTTTTCTTTTTGATATCGAATAATTTTCGTTTTCTAAATTGTCTTTGGTGTAGAAGATACATAAATTTTACGTAAACAATTAAATTTTCTATCATAATCAAAACAGCCCAAAAAGGATGACATTATTTATAGTGTGCCTTGAAACGGTAAAAAACCGACGAAGACAAAACTATTTTTTGTTAAAGAAAGATTTTGTGATTCAAAATAGCTTTAAGAATCGAGATATCAAAGAAAAAAGTATTAAATTTAGAATTTGCAAATTATCACTGAAAAAGATTTTCAGCTTCAGAGAATATTGCATAACAAAACACGAAAAAAGTCTGTGTGAGTAATAACTTTAATGTCTGAAAAGAATAAAAATACACCTATAAAGGGCGAATATTCCTTTTTTCTCCCAACAAAAGTGTATTTCAATATGTTACTTTCACCCACACTGTTAATCTAGGCGCTCTTAAGAAAAGCTGAGGATACCGAATCTCTCTTTCTATCACAAGTACTTATCATAAAAGGCTTTCAGTCTTTCTTCAAAGCGTGCCGTTCCTTGATGACTAGTATTCTCGATATACATGCTTCTTTTGAGAGCGGTACAACTCGTTAAAAATTTCAGAGTGAAAAAACTGGAGAAAAGATCAAACATTTAAAGTGGACAAGTATCTTTGAAAGAGCAACCAAAGCACCATTACAGAAGTTTTATCACCCTTGAACACAGCTCACCAAACTAGTGATATTTCTCCTCGGTCGCTGAGGGTCGACCGGTTTTTCAGCAGGTCTTGGTGAGCTATGACTCTAAAAGTCAGAATTGTGAATGAATAATTAAATAAATTTGTTTTTTCTACAACTTCAAGAAGAGGTCCACACTTTTTCTATTCATCGCAATTCCAATTTTCATCACTTAAAAATATTTTATCAACAAGTTCACCATGAATGTCCATAAATAACATGTCGACAGCTTTGAACAGTAACGCTCACATTGACTTCATCAATCAGGCGAAACTACATGTAACATGTTTTCCTTTTCAGCAAACTACGTTTTTTGAAAGCTTTTCAAAAACTTTTTCGCAATCGGATTTGTTCTAATTTATCAATAGATAATCTAACATCTTGAAAAAAACTGGCACAATTTTACTTGGGGGGGGGTCTTTTCGGTGCGTTCTCAAAATGTTTTAAAAATACAAAAAAAATTTTCTTATGCGGTCTCGTTCGCCCAAGCCGTACGGCCTCGTTAGCGTAAACTTTTTCTAAGCCCAAGCGTTTTTAATGTAAAAATTATGTTTTAAAAAATTTCGTTGTGTTTTAAAAATAAACACAACGAAATTTTCTCGATAGGTATACAATTTGAGAAACACTGAGCTCGATTGAGATAAACTCCCCTGCGAACGGCCAGTGAGCAAAAAAGCAGAGAAGAGGAAGAGGACTCAAGATTGTGAAGCAGAGAAGAGGAAGAGAGACTCAAGATTAGAAAAACGAGAAATTTGATACCTCAAAGTAGTTTCACATGTAAGACGATTTTTAGCACTCCGTCGATTGGATTGATTAGAGCCCTTCAAACGAGCAGAAGTTATTAGTAAATAAGTTGATGAGATTTTCGCTAGAAAATTCGATACAATGATGATGGTGAATAAAAACGATATTGAGAGAAGCTGTTATAAAGATGAGCGAAGTAGTAAGAATAAGAGGGGCAGGCAGCCTCTTTTCACAACACAAGTCAACGACTTTCTCTTTCTGCTACCTCGTGTTTCTCTCTCTTCACGGGGAATGACACATTCCTTCTGCTTTTATTACATCACGTGCAGAATGCTTAGCCAAAGAACAATTTATAGTGAGGCGAAGCCAGTGGAGTTCGGCTCAGAAAGGAGCAAAAAGGGAATGGGAAATGCACTCTTCCCCCATGGGGATCTTTATCCATCTGGCTGCTGTGAACGCGACCAAGTCCGTGCGTCGCGTGTGCAGTCAACAAGAGCAAACTCGAAACAATGGGTAAGTGGATTAATTGTGAGGCTCCACTAATTAATTAGTTTTCTCTTTGTTTTAGATTCATGAAAAAAAAGATTTTTCACGAATACCTACTCTATAGTGTGTTCTTTTGTGTTTGTGGATAAGTCTCTTTTCAGGTGTCTCTAATTATTTTTGGAAAATTATATCAAAATTGTAATTATGGAAGATATAGAAGTATTTTGTAAATGACATCGCAGAAAGGTTATCGAGTAAAAAGCCATTAATAATCACACGCACTCTTTATGGCCTTTTGGCACATTTTAACTTGGGGGGGGCGAGCTTTACTTGGGGGGCTCTTTTCGGTGGCGTTCAAAAAATGTTTTTTAAAAACACAAAAAAGTTAAATTTTCCTATGCGGTCTCGTTCGCCTAAGCCGTATGGTCTCGTTAGCGTAAACTTTTTTTCCTAAGCCTAGAAGCGTTTTTTTTTAATGTAAAAATAATCTTTTTAAAAGTTATTTTTAAAAAGCCCCCCCTCCAAGTTAAAAAGAACCTACCTTTTCTCTGTCACAGTAATTCCCCTTTTTCGCTCTTTTTCTATCCTCTTCTCTCGCCATTACTTTTCCGTATAAAAAATATCTTACTATCTCTTTCTTTTTTCAACCTCTCCCCCCTGTTATCTCTCTATTAACTTTTTGAATCAAAATCAGCACGGAAAACACTGTCAAAGCACTAACCTGTTGGATGGATCTCAGTTGAAAAGAGCCAAGGGCTCTGTTCAACTGAGATCTGAAACTCTTCCATTCAGAGCATTATAATTTTAAAAATATATACTCTCTCAGAGTAGCTAGCTCGGTAACACGACACCTTGCAGAGCGACACCTTGCACCGGACACCTTGCAGAGCGACACATTTGCACCGGACACTTTTGCAGAGCGACACCTTGCAGAGCCTTTAACAAAGTGTACACCCTACGGCCTGGCTCAATTAATTAGTATTCTTTTTTCTTTCTCTTTTTATTTTTTTTCTCTTTCTTTTTCTTGACTTGTGCTCTTACTTTTCTTTTCCTTTTTTAAAAAAAATTATCTTATAACATTTTTATTTTTACATCAGAAAATTATTTTTTACATTAAAAGAACGCTTTCAGGCTTAGTAAAAAATTGGCTTTAATCTAACTTTAGCCGTCCCAAAGAGTTTTTTTTATCACGG
>OZ057403.1:24078367-24197155 GCA_964056735.1 Allodiplogaster pararmata | reverse complement strand
TTTCAGTCTAATGTTGTTGTTGTTTCCGGCAAGCAGCACGCATCGAAGACTTTAGGTTATGAACACTCTCTTTAATGAGAGATTCTCGTGTTCTTCGGACGAGATGCGTCCGGAGAAGGGTTTTGATGTCCTTTGCAGTCCTGAGACTGTCATGCTGCACCTTGTGAAGGCGGACATCGTTGTAGCAATCTGTTCATGCAATAGGCCTTGTGAGTGGGTGGTCAACCCGGCCTAGCATCGTTTTGGGTGGGAATAGAGACGTCTCGCCTGTCGTTGACCGGAGATAGGCAAGAGGCTATTATCCCGCTACCTCCCGGCACGAATTCTTCGTAGGGAGGCGTCCCTCTATCCACCACCTTAGGTCGCGCTAGATTTCAGACTGGATGATCCGGCTCCATCCATGATAGGCTCTTAAGGCTGTAGAGTTGTTGTTGTTGTTGTTGCCGGCAAGCATCCCGCATCGAAGACTTGGTTATGAACACTCTCTTTAATGAGAGAAGTTCTCGTGTTCTTCGGACAAGATGCGTCCGGAGAAGGGTTTTGATGTCCTTTGCAGTCCTGAGACTGTCATGCTGCACCTTGTGAAGGCGGACATCGTTGTAGCAACCTGTTCATGCTATAGGCCTTGTGAGTGGGTGGTCAAGCCGGCCTAGCATCGTTTTGGGTGGGAGTAGAGACGTCTCGCCTGTCGTTGACCGGAGATAGGCAAGAGGCTAATTGACTGGCGCCTCGACTCGCCATTGAAAAGTATAGCGGAGTATCGGCTGATGTTTTGTCCGGTGGCATGCGCAGGCCGGTCCGGCATCGCCCTCCTTTGACGAGCTATACTACCCAGTTTTGGTCCGCGGCGGGATTTCTCCCGCTACCTCCCAGCACGAATAATTCGTAGGGAGGCATCCCTCTATCCGCCACCTGAGGTCGCGCTCGATTCTGGACTGGATGATCCGGCTCCATCCGTGACAGGCTCTTAAGGATGTAGAGTCACGAATGGCCACTCTTGCCAGTGTGTTTCGAGAAGGCTGTAGTGATGAATGGCCACTGTTACCAGTGTGTTTCGAGCTTTCAGTCTAATAGTAACCACTTACCGGTTTGTTGATTTTCTTTTACTCATTTTCGACTTCCTCAAGGAAAAGTTGATATAGATATCAAGCAGGAGTTATATGGTCATGTAAGACCCTCTCTCGGCAGGTCTCTGTTTTTTTTCAAATCACAAGGGGGGACCCTTATTTGTAAAGAAAAACTATTATGAGACGTCCCAAACAGGGGTTATTTAGTCATGTCCGGTGCTACAACGATGTCCGCCTTCACGCGGTGCAGCACGACAGTCTCCGGACTGCAAAGGACATCACCTCACTTCTCCGGATACAGTTCGCTCCGAAGAACAGCTCCACGTGGAGCTACCCATCGTCTCCTCGCTCAATTTTTTCTACAATGAGACAGCCCGACCCGGCTGGTCTGTCTCAACTCCTACTTCTCCAAGCCGGGGACATCGAAAGCAATCCAGGGCCAACCACCTCCTGGAACTGCACGACATGCGGGAAGAAGGCCAACACTAACTGCGTACAATGCTCATTCTGCTCAGAATGGGTACACACAAAGTCGACTTGCAGTGGCCTTCACTCTGTCAAGAATTACGTCCAGTCCAGCTATCTATGCCCATCCTGCACCACTACAACCACTCCCTCTACATCCAGTGTCACCACCCCCATCTCGGTCCATCCCAGCAACGCTCATACTAGAGGCAACAAAAGCCTAAGACTCCTACAATACAACTGCAACGGCCTAAGCGGTAAAACTTCGGAGATCCTTGACCTCGTCACACGCCTCAAGATCGACCTATTCCTGCTACAGGAAACCAAGCTAACCGAACGCTCCAAAATACCATCGTTCCCCGGATACACACTGCTTCGAAGAGATCGCGGCACAAACACCGGAGGCGGCCTCATCACCGGCATCAGTCACTCGCTCAACTACAGTGTCATCCCCTCTACAACGGACACTCATCTGGAATCACTCAGCATTCGCGTAACAGGAATCAACGGTTCCTTCCTTGATGTCACTAACATCTACATACCACCAACCAGTTCCTGCAGCAACGGTTACACCCCAGATCTTTCGTCTCTACTCCTCACTCGTTCCAACTCCATTATCCTTGGCGATCTCAACGCTCACGACGCAGCATGGTTCTCTCACTCCTCCGACAGCAGAGGTACTCTCATCGCAAACGCAATCGACGACTCTGAATACGCTACACTCAACCGAGACTCTCCTACCCGTGTTCCCTCCAACGGAAGACCCTCGTCGCCCGACATCTCCATCTGCTCACAAGATCTCCTATCCGAAGCCTCATGGAAAACCGTCACATCAGGAAGCTCAGATCACTTACCCATTGTCATCGAAATCGAGAGCAACAACTTTATCCGGACGCACAGAAACATGACCTTCGCGAACTACAACAAAGCAGACTGGTTCCGTTTCCAATCGCTAGTTGAGGAGAAGCTAGCCGAATCACCTCTCCCTAACCTTCCCGCCGCCCAAGCTGAGCCCTTCTTACGGAAGATCCTGCTATCAGCAGCTGCCAGCACAATACCACGCGGTCGAATACACAAGAGAGAAACAGCGCTTACTTCGGAAATCCGCGACTGGATGTCCCAACGTGACGCTTTGAGAGAATCCGACCCGCTCTGCCCTGAGATATACAACCTCAACCAAAACATTAGGAGAGCCACAGACAAGAACAAACGAGAAGTCTGGAGACAATTCATGGAGAGCTTCGACCCTAAAAGAGACAGCAACAAGTTATGGAAGACGATCAAGATGCTAAACAACAAAGGGAGACCCCCACCCAACTGCGCCATATGCTTCGATAAAGACCCAGTGACATCCGCCACAGAATGCGCCAACCGTTTCAACAAGGCTTTCACCCGCCCAGTCTCGTACACAACCTCCAAGTACAACAGGCAGACGATGAGAAAAGTACGACAACTTCTCCCCGACGACTTCACCGATTTCTCAGAAAGAGGTCACATCAGCCATCAGAGCAACGAAAAAATCAACAGCCCTTGGACTAGACGGCCTTGCTCCAATACTCCTACATAACCTAGGTCCCAGAGGAATCAACGCTCTCACTATCCTCATCAACGATTCACTACGCACTAACCGGATCCCTATGATATGGAAGTCCTCGATCATCATCCCTCTCCTGAAGCAAGTCACCGTCAGCTCAAGCTACCGCCCGATCTCTCTTCTCTCCCCCGTTGCAAAAGTGATTGAACGCCTACTCCTCAACACTATCCAGTCCCATATACCACCGGCGGAACACCAACACGGATTCACGGCGGGCCGCTCAACCACTTCGGCACTCCTGAAGCTCACTAAGAACATCGCAGACGGTTTCAATGAGAAAAGACCAGCGAAGCGCACAGTCCTTATGGCGATCGACATGTCCAAAGCCTTCGACAGCATCGACATCACCAAACTTATCGACCTCCTCATGACCAAAAGCGTGCCCAACTACATCAAGAAGTGGCTCTCTTCGTATCTGAGAGGACGCGCAGGACGCACACTCTTCCGCAACACCTTATCGAGCTCCCGGGCGATCAGAAACGGAGTCCCACAAGGCAGCGCCCTCTCGCCCACGCTGTTCAACCTCTACCTACGCGACCTCCCATCCGATAGCGCTCACACCAACGTAATAACTTACGCAGACGATATTACCATATGGGCCTCCAACTCAAACATCAACACCGCCTCGGAGTACGTACGTATGGCAATACCTGGGATCGAAAGCTTCTTGAACAATCGCTCCCTCACCATCTCTCCGGCCAAAAGTCAACTCATGCTCCTCACGCCTTTCAGCAAAGAATACAACACGGTCCATCGGAGGGACCACCGTCCCAACAGTCAAGCTCGCAAAGATCCTCGGGGTAACTTTCGACACCATGTTCACGTTCAGCCACCACGCCAGAGACATCGCAGCCCGCATGACACAGAGAAACAACGTCCTGAAGGCCCTCGCCGGTAGCACCTGGGGCAACCAGAAGGAATCCTTACGGACAACCTTCAAAGCTATCTCGCAAGCAATCTCCAGTTACGCCGCCCCCGCATGGTCCACTTTCTTATCCGCTCCGGCCCTCGAAAGGATCCAACGCGCCAAGAATGCCGGTCTCCGCGTAGTCACGGGCAATCATCAGACGGCAGACACCGATCACTTACACAGAGAATCCAAGGTCATGCGCACTAAGTCACACCTTCACATGCTCTCCGCTCAATACCTCGCCAGAACAATGGATCCAGCTCACAACCATCACAGCCTCTTGGAAAGTCATGATCCACCCCGCACCATGAAAAACGATCTCATCATGAGTTGCAAGCACACGGTCGAGTCCGCAGCCTCCATAGCAACAGACCCTCTCAACGGGAAACTCGTCGCAAACGCCATACACACTATTATGGTCTCTAGCGAACTTCAATCAATGAAAGGCGCCGTCATTCTCGGAGGTAGACCCCCGCCCGACATCAACGTGGAAGAATATGACCTTCCCCGCAGCACAAGATGTACACTCTCCCAGCTTCGATCCGGATTCAGCAGATTCACAAACTCGTATCTACACCGTATCGATGAGTCCATCCCAGACGTCTGCCCAACATGCTCATCCACACCTCATGACGTCGCACACCTGTTCGATTGCATTGGCGACCCCACGACACTCTCACTCACCGACTTATGGGAGAAACCACGAGAAGTGGCAAACTTCTTGAAGATGTCTATTTAAAAAAAATTGACGATTCATACACAACAAAGACGAAGCGAAAAGAAACATATCACGTGGGCCTCGCTCTTCGATGACGGCTACAACCGGCAACAACAACAACAGTCATGTCCGGTCGCCTGTCGGCGGGTGTCTGTTTTAGACCTTCGTCGGGCATCTGTCGTTTCACTCATAAGGGGGGACCCTTATGTGAAATTTTTTTATCTCATAAGTGCGAAATACTTTTTATTTCTTAAAATTGAAACTTGAAAAAAATTTCCAGATGTAAGGCAAGTGCCTGTATACAAACACTATATAAAAAGCGGAAGCAAAAATATTAAATTTGAGAGAAAACAATTTTCTCGAGATAAAATATAATTTCCATCAAGCACAGTAACTTTTTCAAAGATTAGAGGAGCGTACAACCGGTATATATTTTAGCCCTATCAGTCGAGGCGCGTACGTGTATGATGTGTTTCATACAAAGTTCCGTTTGCAAAGTCTATGGAAAAAACTACGCTAAAAATTTTTTTCGGCGGTTGGTACCCCCCTGACTCTACGTATACGCCGTGGGGTCATTGTCGGTCCTTATATTAGACCTTATAATGAGAAGCTTTCCCTTCTCAGCGATATTCTTCAAGCTCGCTTCTTATTGTTACAGATTCCTTCACCTTAAAAGCCGTCATGTTTTACATTTTACAAGAATGACGAATGTTTTTTGTTGAACTATGGCTAGCACTAACTTGTCCGCCATCCCTGCATACAAGAGCTGCCGACGATGAAGTTGCGACTGGCGCAACAGGCCGTCTCCTTCGTCGTGATCGGCTCACTCAGTGTTTGGCCCATCTATGCTGCTGCTGCAAAATCACAATCATTTTCCTCTACCTTACACAAACTCGGCTTCCAAGAGCTAAGCAACTAAATATTTGCCGAAGATATAAAATATTCGAAGAAGGGAGCATTTTTTGAAAGATTCGTATCACATCAGATTCATGAGCTAGAGATGAAGTTTATATAGAAAACCTGATTCATATTTCATCATGGAATAAGAAATATTCGATATATACATGAATGAATGAAGAATAACCTTCTGAGCTAACTGAGTTAAGAATAGACGGATATTCTAGCTTCGGTCTCATGCCTTTGCCCTGCGAAATTAGTCAGCCACCACTTACCTATACATTAACAAGTGGGTGGTTCTCTATTAATTGGCGGCTCAAGGAAGAAACAAGGCGGAAAGAAGGCAGCAATTCACACATGCACTCCACTATTGATTCGGCCAGGCTAACGACCACAGGAGTTCTTCACGTTATTCTGGAGGAGGCGGATAGAGTCAGATGAAAGACGGGGAGGGGGGAGGAGAGACCTATGAGGGAGTGGGGAGGAGGTGATAATTGGGAAATGGAGGGAGAAAGAGGGAGAGAAAGAGAGAGGGAGCGAAAGGAGGGAGAGCTGAGGCACAGGGGGGGGGGAGAGAAAAGGGCTATGAAAAAGAGGAAGATTAGAATAATAAAAACATAAATGATGCAGTTGGAGAATAATACTAATAAGGTAAAAGGAGATAAACACAAAGGTGCTGCTGAGGTCGTGAGAGAAGAATATGGAAAGCGCTGTGAATGATAAGAATGGGGCGTAGGCAGCTGCGACGCAGTCGGAAAAATCGAGGCTTTCAAGAATACGAGAGTTGGCCTAGTAAGAGTAAAATATGGAACAGCTCAATGTTATCAATTAGAAACATAGGAAGTAGTTGAAGATGGTGAGAAGATAATCTAGCTAAGGTAGAAAGATGGTGAGAAGATAATCTAGCTAAGGTAGAAAGATGGTGAGAAGATAATCTAGCTAAGGTAGAAAGGTAGAAAGAAAGAAAACAACCTGGAGGGGACTATAAGCGAGAATCATATAGAGCCGAAGGCAGTTAGTCGGGGAACAATATGGACACAGAGGGGGGAGAATGTCATCAAATTGGTAGGCTCATGGGAGAATAATATAAAGGTAAGACAACAAGGGGAGAGAGCAATGAATGAAGGAGCGACACGGAGAATACTGCAGAAGGGGTTCGTAACAATGGTAGAAAAAGTCATCCAAGATAAAGGAAAGAGAGAGGGAGAGATAGAGAGAAGGGGAGAGAGAGAGAAAGAGAGAGAGGGGAGAAAGAGGAGAGAGAAAAAGAGGGAGAGAGATACAGCGGGATATTCGGAAGTAAAGAAAAGTTCATGTAAAAAGAGAAGAAATGGCATATGCAAGAGATAAGAAGAGCACAAGCTTCAGAGGGAGAAAGCACACATAGAGACAGAGAAGGGGAAGCCCCTTCAACACACAACGGCTAGGGGAACGATGCACTCAGGCACGAAAATGACGCATTACCTCTGTACCACATGATACAAATGTAACCGAATCGAAGTTGACTCGAGGACGTCTTCTCGTAATGTCTCTAATTTTTCCAGCTGCTGCATTAGCATTCCGGAAAAAAATTAACGAGACTTATATTTTTCCATTCATCCTCTCGCTGAATTAAGTTGTAATTTCTACTAACGGTTAATATATATAAAAACTAGGAAAATAAATAAATTTGAATGAACTCGTTAACTGAAATTCTCAGAGCTGAGATCCTAAAACTTTAAGAAAACGTATATGAATAGAAAAAATATTAATGGGATTTGGCTCGATGATTTACGTTTAAAAACTTTTAATGAAGAGGTGAGCAGATTGAATTTTTATATCATAATCTGAAGAAGTGGGTAGATCACAGGGAAGATGAGGAACGGGCTCGATTAGTAGAGAAGTGGGTAGATCACAGGGAAGATGAGGAACGGGCTCGATTAGTAGAGAAGTGGGTAGATCACAGGGAAGATGAGGAACGGGCTCGATTAGTAGAGAAGTGGGTAGATCACAGGGAAGATGAGGAACGGGCTCGATTAGTAGAGAAGTGGGTAGATCACAGGGAAGATGAGGAATGGGCTCGATTAGTAGAGAAGCCGTCAGAATAGGCAAGGTTCATCAGAAAATTCGATAAAAACAGAGGGTTTTTTTTGTAGATCTCATTCGAAAGTCTCCGCGATAGAAACAGTTCAAACTCGAAGTGCTGACTTCTATTGACTCAAATTATCCCCAATTCCATTCTCTCGAATACCCAATAAATAGAGAAACTCAATTAAAGTGACTCGAGTAAGCGAGTCAGAGACTCGAGTAAGCATTTCTCTCATGTCATACCACTTCTGACCCTTTGATACAACGACAACTGATACATCACGTTGCCGGTGGACCGGAAACATCTCATTGAGAAGACAGACAGACAAGATGAGGTGAGGGAGAGTGGCCATTAGAGAGAGAGAGTCAGGCTAGAGGAAAGGATAAGTAGAGACAAAGCTAGAGGGAGAGTGAGATAGAGAAAGAAAGAGAAATAGACGGAGAGAAAGAGAGAGATAGGTGGGGAAAAGGAAGATAGAAAAGAGAAAAGAGAGTCAAACAGAGATAAAAAACTGGATATTGTTAAACAAAGAAACATAGAGTGAAGTAAATAAAGCAGAAACCTTGATGAAAAACAACTTTTAAATTGATTAACCTGGGAGGCCCAGAGATTCATGAAAAAACATGTTATAGAAGGATAAGGTGGGCGTCTAGAAACGGGAAAAAGGGAATCCCCATTTCTTGTGCGTTTCAAGAGGCAAAACTAGTTCTTTGTACGCCACCCGCCATATGCTTAAGAAAAAAAAAAGTTGGCCGCAAATGCCATGATCAGAGATAAGCTACCAACTGGTAATATTTTCCTTCAGAATATGAACCTAACTTTTTCAACAGATGAAAACAATTTATTTTTGTGTCTGTTTTAAATTTATATATAGTATACATATATATATAAACATATATGTAGATGGATAATATCATGAAACTAAGAAAACTAAAAGTTATTAATCGTTAGAACACATAAAATTTAGAAGGAAAAAAAAACTAATCGCAAACTGCATTAGGTGCGTGAACAATTTCATTTTTATAAAAAAAATTTAGGTTTTTCATATACTTAGGTAAAAATACGTGCAATCTATCCGCCTGTTTTAAGAGGGCCTATCTCACTCATCTTATTTCTCGCTATTATTATTATTACTATTTTGAAACAAAAAACATCAATTAAATGAACTTGAATCTAATGTTTTCTTTTTGATATCGAATAATTTTCGTTTTTCTAAATTGTCTTTGGTGTAGAAGATACATAAATTTTACGTAAACAATTAAATTTTCTATCATAATCAAAACAGCCCAAAAAGGATGACATTATTTATAGTGTGCCTTGAAACGGTAAAAAACCGACGAAGACAAAACTATTTTTTGTTAAAGAAAGATTTTGTGATTCAAAATAGCTTTAAGAATCGAGATATCAAAGAAAAAAGTATTAAATTTAGAATTTGCAAATTATCACTGAAAAAGATTTTCAGCTTCAGAGAATATTGCATAACAAAACACGAAAAAAAGTCTTGTGAGTAATAACTTTAATGTCTGAAAAGAATAAAAATACACCTATAAAGGGCGAATATTCCTTTTTTCTCCCGACAAAAGTGTATTTCAATATGTTACTTTCACCCACACTGTTAATCTAGGCGCTCTTAAAAAAGCTGAGGGTACCGAATCTCTCTTTCTATCACAAGTACTTATCATAAAAGGCTTTCAGTCTTTCTTCAAAGCGTGCCGTTCCTTGATGACTAGTATTCTCGATATACATGCTTCTTTTGAGAGCGGTACAACTCGTTAAAAATTTCAGAGTGAAAAAACTGGAGAAAAGATCAAACATTTAAAGTGGACAAGTATCTTTGAAAGAGCAACCAAAGCACCATTACAGAAGTTTTATCACCTTGAACACAGCTCACCAAACTAGTGATATTTCTCCCGGTCGCTGAGGGTCGACCGGTTTTTCAGCAGGTCTTGGTGAGCTATGACTCTAAAAGTCAGAATTGTGAATGAATAATTAAATAAATTTGTTTTTTCTACAACTTCAAGAAGAGGTCCACACTTTTTCTATTCATCGCAATTCCAATTTTCATCACTTAAAAATATTTTATCAACAAGTTCACCATGAATGTCCATAAATAACATGTCGACAGCTTTGAACAGTAACGCTCACATTGACTTCATCAATCAGGCGAAACTACATGTAACATGTTTTCCTTTTCAGCAAACTACGTTTTTTTGAAAGCTTTCAAAAACTTTTTCGCAATCGGATTTGTTCTAATTTATCAATAGATAATCTAACATCTTGAAAAAAACTGGCACAATTTTACTTGGGGGGGGGGTCTTTTCGGTGCGTTCTCAAAATGTTTTAAAAAATACAAAAAAAATTTTCTTATGCGGTCTCGTTCGCCCAAGCCGTACGGCCTCGTTAGCGTAAACTTTTTCTAAGCCCAAGCGTTTTTTAATGTAAAAATTATGTTTTAAAAAATTTCGTTGTGTTTTAAAAATAAACACAACGAAATTTTCTCGATAGGTATACAATTTGAGAACACTGAGCTCGATTGAGATAAACTCCCCTGCGAACGGCCATGAGCAAAAAAGCAGAGAAGAGGAAGAGGACTCAAGATTGTGAAGCAGAGAAGAGGAAGAGGACTCAAGATTAGAAAAACGAGAAATTTGATACCTCAAAGTAGTTTCACATGTAAGACGATTTTTAGCACTCCGTCGATTGGATTGATTAGAGCCCTTCAAACGAGCAGAAGTTATTAGTAAATAAGTTGATGAGATTTCGCTAGAAAATTCGATACAATGATGATGTGAATAAAAACGATATTGAGAGAAGCTGTTATAAAGATGAGCGAGTAGTAAGAATAAGAGGGGCAGGCAGCCTCTTTTCACAACAAAGTCAACGACTTTCTCTTTCTGCTACCTCGTGTTTCTCTCTCTTCACGGGGAATGACACATTCCTTCTGCTTTTATTACATCACGTGCAGAATGCTTAGCCAAAGAACAATTTATAGTGAGCGAAGCCAGTGGAGTTCGGCTCAGAAAGGAGCAAAAAGGGAATGGGAAAATGCACTCTTCCCCCATGGGGATCTTTATCCATCTGGCTGCTGTGAACGCGACCAAGTCCGTGCGTCGCGTGTGCAGTCAACAAGAGCAAACTCGAAACAATGGGTAATGATTAATTGTGAGGCTCCACTAATTAATTAGTTTTCTCTTTCTTTTAGATTCATGGAGAAAAAAGATTTTTCACGAATACCTACTCTATAGTGTGTTCTTTTTGTGTTTGTGGATAAGTCTCTTTTCGGGGTGTACACTTTGTTAAAGCCAGGCCGTAGGGTGGACACTTTGTTAAAGGCCAAGAAAGTCGCTCTGCAAGGTGTCGCTCTGCAAAGTGTCCGGTGCAAGGTGTCGCTCTGCAAAGTGCGCGGTGCAAGGTGTCGCTCTGCAAGATGTCATGGAACCAGCTAGCTCATCTTCAATACTCATTTAAATAAGTTTTTTAACACAAAAAAAGTTCTTTTTTTAAAAGCTGTTCAAAAAGAAATTATTGGCGCAAGTTGAAGATATGATTGATATTGTATTTTTTTTTTTGTTAATTGAAAGAGTTGCTTCGTTTGTTATTGAAGTCGAACTCATCAAAAAGCAGCTGGACCAGAAGAAATCTTTTGCCTGATAAGTAGAATGGCAATACATGCTGAATCAGCTGGCAGACGTTGTGTTTCAGATGTTATTCCCCCGCCCCTTCTTTCCCCCTACTACTCAGGGTCTTTACCTTTATTGACGCCATTACGCAGTGAAGACTCTAAAAAGAAGACGATGCAACTGAGACTTCTCCTTCTCGAAAAACTTACTTTTATGTGAAAGGGCACTCGAAATTTATCATTCATTTATCAACAGGACAATGACCCTAAGCTTAGAAGTCGACTTGTCATTGAGTTTTTGGATCGACGTAGAGTCGAAGTTCTGGACTGGCCCAGCCAGTCTCCTGACCTCAAAGTTTATCGTACTTCTCTGAAATTAGCTGGAAAGAAGACTTAGAAATTCCCAAGCCTCCAGTCTCTACAAAAATTCGTCCATGTAGAGCTCTCTTTAAAAAAAAACACCTCAAGCGCTTATTGATAACCTCATCAAGTCAAGCTTTAGTTGACTTACGTGGCTTCGTCATGAACCTCATCAAGTCAAGCTTTAGTTGACTTACGTGGCTTCGTCATGAACTACAGAATTATTCTTGTCAATTTTTAGTTGTTTGCTACATCTTGAGCATAGTTATATTCATCACAAGAGGTTGTGCCAGAAAGCTATTTTCTGCGTGTTTGAAAAACTTTTTGTTACATAGAGTGTTGCTGTATGAACTAGGTTTGGTTATAAAACTATGTTCATTCACTCACTATACACAAGAACTCTGGAACTTTGACTGTGATTGATCTAATGAAAAAAAGTTATGATGAAAAACATCGAATTTCACAAATAATTGGCGACTACTGTATGTGTGCGTTTTAATTCATCATCTCTGTCTAATTACCGAGCGAGTATTCTCTACTTTCTATTAAGTATTTGACACATAAGTTCTACAGGGTGTTTCAAAAGTACTGGCACAAAGATTTTACCTTCTATTTTCATTCAGTATCAGCGAATCAGGTTAATATAATTAAAAATGTTTATCAACAACTTCAACAATTATGTTTTACAACAGTCACTCAATATGATTTCCTTTGGCCTTAATGACAGCTTTGAGACGAAGAGGGTATGCCTCGATAGTTGCCCGCAGTGTCTCTTGTTGAATAGCGTTCCATGCTCGGTTAAGGGAGACTTTAAGCGCTTCGAATTTTTCGTGAGATTTCGCACAAGCCTTTGCCTCCAAAATAGCCCAGATGGAGAAGTCGAGTGGATTGAGGTCGGGGCTATTAGCCGGCCATTCATTGGCCGGTATGAAGTCGGGCAGATGATGTTTGTACCACTCTTGAGTCTTCTTGGCTCTGTGTGCTGGAGCAGCGTCCTGTTGTTAAGTCCAGTTGTTGGTTTTGAAGTGAGCCTGGGACCAAGGTAGAAGATGCTTCTCAAGAATTTCATCAATGTACGCGTTAGTATCGATTTTGGCGCCTTTCCGCACAAAAACGAGATTAGTGCGACCACTGGAGGAGACTGCCGCCCAAACCATGACTTGTGCAGGATGAGAAGTACATTCGATGACGCGACCTGCATCGATCGCTTGCTGTGAACTCTCCGCGAGTATTCTGGAGTTTCGGCGGTGGTAATGAGCCTCTACTATGAGAGTATTCTCATCTGAGAAAACCGTCGTCAAGTGGTCTCCGTTTTCGGCCCGCGCCAGTAGCAAGCAAAATTTTCCCCGTCTTCCTTTTCTCTGAGCTTCAGTCAATCCATGTCTTTTTTGGAACTTGTAGGGAAACTTCTTGAGCTTTTTTCTGACGACTCGCCACATCGATGCTACTGAGACATGAAGCTCAGCGGCCATTTTACTCATGCTTCTCTGCCCTTTGTGTTGTATCCGCTTCTTGACAATTTTCGTGATCTCGTATCACGAAAATTGTCAAGAAGTAGCGGTGACCGGTCTACCGGAGGACGATCCTCTTGAGTTCCACGTTTGAGCGTGTGGTAGACGGTTCGACGAGGAACATCCAGCATGTTACTGATCTCAGAAGGTTTGCGTCCCGCACGACTTGAAGTCAGAATCACGGAACGTTTCGAAATTGGACGCGTCATTTACTTACAAAACAAAGGGAACAATTTATAATTTCGAACACATAATCAACAAAGACTAGAGAAAAATTTGTGATGTCTTGCCAAGTCAATTGATCCATAGAGCGCGCGAGAGGCGCGCGCGAAAACTTTGCCAGTACTTTTGAAACACCCTGTACAAAACTTTTTGCACAGGAAAAAGTATATCTGTTATAGCCTACTTTCATTTTCGAAGCATTGAATTGTTGTTCATATACTTGGAAACATACTTCTTCTTCTTCTTCTTCCTAGCGTTTATCCCGCCGCCGGGCAGGGTCCGCTTTGTAGACTGCACCACGCCATTTCACCCGATCAGCTGCGTCTTCAGTCTTCAGCCCGGTCGTGTTCATGTCTACTTCGATGCAGTCTCGCCACCTAGTTTTGGGTCTGCCTCTGGGTCTTTTGCCCTCTACTTCGAGGTTCCAGGACGATTGAGAAACGGAATGGGGATTTGATCTTATCACGTGCCCGTACCATCTCAGCCTTGACTCTCGAAGCTTTTCAGATATAGGGGCGATGCCCAGACGATCTCGGATGGTTTCATTTCGCACCATGTCTAGACGAGTGAGTCCGAGGCTCCATCTCAGCATTTTCATCTCCATAACATGCAGCATCTGTATAGTCTTTGCTGTGCATGGAGAACATTCGAGGCCGTACAACGCTACTGGTCTGACAACTGATCGGTAAATTTTACTTTTCAGTCTGTCAGGCATTCGCTTGTCGCATAGTACACCGGTTGATTCTCTCCATTTGAGCCAGGCAGCATTGACTCTCGCAGCAACTGTAGCCTTGGGGTCTAGGTCTGCGGTGATGTAGAATCCGAGGTACTTGAAGCCATCCACTTTCCGGAGTTCGGTGTTCTTGACTTTGATGGTATTCGAGAACACCGAACTCCTTGGAAACATACTGAATTGTGAAAAAATTTTCAACTTTGCTTGTTTGTGAAAAAATTCAACGTTAGTCGATTTGGGAGAAGCCTACAATAAACTTAACTTATTACAACACTCCTCAACTACAGAGGTTAACATCCTGGTGATAAGTGATAAGCTACTAGTGATAAGCTTTTATAGAGCTCCATATTTCTCCGAAAAGTTTCTGCCATTTCATTTCTCTGGAAACATTATAAAACAGTAAAGTTGGTTATACAATACAATTCTTTATTCCTTGCATATATGATAATACATACATTGGAGATCTGTCGCGGGTGCGAATTCAGTATAAAGCGCATATAATTTACAGATTGGCAAAAAGAGACATATTACTAAAAGCAAAAAAATCAAAGTCTAAGTTTTGAGTAAGGCACAATTGTGGATGATGGTAACTGTTGGAGAGCTTTTTTAAACGAAGCTGGGGATGATATTCTTACAAGAGTAGATGAAAGATAATTCCAAGTATCAATACAGCGAGAAGAACAGGTACTATAAGAACTGAGAATCTTGAATGGCAGAACGATTCTCAAAGAGTGAGAGATACGATTGTTATGGGTCGAAGGTAAAACTCGGAATAGTGATGAGTAGTATAACAGAACATGATGGTGAACAGCTTTATGAAGGAAACATAGATCACTTATGGCACGTCGGTGTTCTAAAGTTCGAAGGTTTAAAAACTGCAATCTCGACAGATAATCGGTTTTCGGAAGACGAGCTCTAGCAAATATCCTTCTCGAGAAACACCTTTGAACACGCTCTATATCATTTATTGAACCGATGGCAGTGGGAGACCAAACTTCTGAGCCATATTCGAGTAGTGGAAGGAGATAGGTTTTGAATGCATTTAGTAAAACAGCAGTTGAGGATGTTTTCAGGGATCGAAAAATTATGTTCATGCACTTGTACGCTTTGGCAACCAATAAATTGATGTGGTTAGTAAAAGAAAGCGAACAATGGAAGTAAACACCTAAGTCCCGAGCAAAAGATCCTGGTTAATGAAATATGATGTTTGAGGATTATTCTTACCACAATGCATTACTAGACATTTGTGAGTTGATATTGTGAGAAACCATTTGTGAGCGTAATTAGTGAGTGAATCGAGAGAACATTGGAGTAGGCTAGGGTCTTCAGAAAACAACTTTACGTCGTCTGCATACAGGAAGCAGTGCACGCCTTCTGGTAGAAGTTCAACAATGTCATTTATAAAAACAGTGAAAAACAAAGGTCCTAAACAGCTTCCTTGGGGCACTCCTACAGCTGTTTGCTTCTCGTTAGATAGAACATTGTTAATACTTACACGATAAGAGCGCTGGGTTAGAAATGAAGAGATGAGGGTTAATAACGAAGATTGGACACCGCAACACTCGAGTTTATAAAGAAGAAAGCGGTTGTCTATCATATCGAATGCCTTAGAAAAATCGACAAGGCAAATATCGAAAGGCAACTTCTTGGCCAGAAGAGAAAGGTATAAAGAGTGAGAGTGGACGAGAGAAGAAACTGTGGATCGCTTACAACGGAATCCAGCTTGGTTAGAATTTAAGATGTGATTGGACTCAAGATGGTTGAGCAAAATGTTATAAATGTGCTTCTCAAGAAGTTTCGATAAGGAGCTGACAAGCGTGATTGGACGGTAGTTGTTAACATCCGATTTACTACCTTTCTTGTGGATCGGCTTGACAATACCAACTTTCCAAGGACTAGGATAATAGCCTGAGGTCAAGATGTTTGAGAAAATGATAGAAATAGGAGTGGCAAGACTGTCTTTGCAACTCTTGATAAAGATATTGGGTATAGAGTCGGGAGAGGTATTCAACTTGGGTGTTAGACGGTTGATCAGATTGACAACATCTAGTTGGGTCACAATCGATTCGTAAGGTATAGTGTTAAATGCAGTGGGAGGTAGAAGAGGGCCAGCTATTGGATGTGAGGTGATGGATGAGAAAAATTCAGAGAATGAGTTAGAAATATCAAGAGGTGATGTGATCGGAACGTTGTTAACTATTAAAGAAGAAGTGAATAATTGACAAGTAAGGCAGCTCCCCCGCCATGAGTGTTAGTTTCGCGGTCAGATCTGAATGAATGGTAAGGTAGAGCATTGGTTAAAAGAGAATCAGGATCAGCACAAGATAACCACGTTTCACAGACAAAAACAATACTAGGAGAAGAAGATCTAAGTAAGTGATGTAAGTCGTACAATTTGTTCTTAATTGATCTAGCGTTAAAAGAGATACAATCAAGCTTAACAGAAATCACACCCGATTTGTCCTATTTAGAAGTAGCATTCTTCTTCCCGTTGACCATGTTTCGATTTCGGGCGCTTCTCCGGAGAGCAGGCGGCGATCGAGTAGTCGGGCAGATAGGAGCTTCGGTTGTACTGACAGAAGAGATGACAGGGACAGGAGAAGAATGGGAGACTCCGGGACGATGATCTGAAGAGGGAATGGCGAGAGCACTTCTGTGACTTATGAAGGAGGAAATCGGTTCGAGATGAGAGTCGATTACCTTCATAGGCGGAAGAGAAGGGTCCAACGCAATTCGCTTACAGTCTCTCTCTGCTATCAGCTCAGCAGCGGAGAGATCAGCTCGTAGGTAGCATCCATTTGGAACACATCTCTTCGTACTTCTGATGAGTTTGAGAAAATTGTCTCGAATAGAGGAAGAAGAAAATTGAATTTTGATTGGACGACCAATGGAAGAGTGGTTGCGAGGAGAGTCGATAGGGTGTCGGTGATGAGAGACTTCGCCTCTTTCCAATACTTCCAGCAAGTCTGGCGAGTTCAGCTTTCTGAAGATTCCTCTGATAAGCTCTTTGTCATTCAGATCAGTAGCTTCTGGAGTACTCTACTCGGGAAGCTTGAGAAGAACTGCTCTCTTCGATTTGGAGAGCAGCATATCCTTGTCTCTCATAGTGGCTTCGACAAAGGCAGAGTAGAGATGAGGTCGAAGAGCAGCAGGAGAGATACAACTTCTGAGTTGAGCTACCGAATGTCGCAACTGAAGGATCTCAGCAGATTGAGCAGCTAAAGTCTGTTGAAGAGGGAGAAGAGCTTCTTGTAGAATGTTCTGTAGAAGAGACTTCACGTACGGGAGAGGAACACTTGGGATTTCCATGTTGAGTATTGATGGGAGAAGATGAGTTTTATTCCTTGATTGCATTTTTGGGAAATGTGTAGAGAGCTCTCAAAGGGTCACCACTCAATACAAGAACAGAGAGCGATTATGGTGAAATTTGAAGACCTCTGGAATTAGCGCACACATGCATTTGGTGTGCTGTCAATACAATTGTTGTGAGAGACTTTCCAGATTTATTGACAAGTAACAGATGATATAATCTTTTTAGATGAGAAAGAATAAAATTATACATATTGTACATATAAAAGCACGTAATAATTAGCTTTTGATTTTTGACCTCCATTCTCACAAGAAGTGTGTAGGTTTTCAGTGTTACTTGAAGGAGAGTTTTTAAATAAACAAAGATTACTCAATGACAGTATTCCGACTTTAAATGGTATCTAAACTGAGAAAGTCCCACTCCCCCCAACGCCCTTTATTAATCAATATAAAAGTGAACATTGACTGCGCTACATATATAAGAGCCCAACATGCAGATGTGATAGTTTAATGCCTAGGGGCAACTAGTTTTTAGAGGCATGACATTAACAGTGAATGTAATTTCCATTAGTCACTGCGAGGCTTTGTTCTTTTGTGTTAAAGAAAAAGATAAAATGTATTTATTTTCATGCTTATTAGTTTGTTATTTTTTGTGAAGTATGAAATTAGTTGCTACCACTAATAATTCTTCTATGTACACATGTATGTATAAACATATTGTCAGATTGTATTCAATTGTCAAGTGTAGAACTTCGCAAACCTTTCTTCATTTCTCTTCGCGGAGAATGTGCATCAACCATTTCTTGAGAGAGGTTAGCTTATCAAGAGAATCGAGAAAAATAGTTTACATCACACAGTAGTGTTAAAAATTCAATGAAACTTGAACAGAAAGAAAGAAGAATTAGAAAAATTATTAATGAAGAAAAACATAGGAGAAAATTTTTTAAAATGATACTCAAAATATATACAAAATATATAAAAGTTTCGAAAGATACAGTCTAAAAAATAGATGAAAAAAACGAAAAGACACTAGAGAAGATATTGGGAAATGGAAAGAGAAGAATAAGGAAGTGAATAAAAAAGAGTATTTCAAGAAAAAGAAGCATAAATGTTGAGAAGCATAAGTTATGAGAGAAAATCAACAAAAAGGAGAGAGAGACCCGGAGAAAGAGGAAGACGAAGAGGAAGAGAGAAAGATGAAAGAGACTTACAAATGGATAGAAAATATGTAGAAAATAAAGAGTGAGAAGAAAATAGAATGATTGAAGATATAAGCTTGAAAAAGCAGGATCTTAATGGTCGAGCAGTTAAAGTACCATGAGGACCGTAAAGAGGTCATCAAAAAAACTCTTCTAGAGGAGAAAGCTGAAGTAGACAGTTTCTTCCTTGAATAGGTTCAAATACAAAAGCCGAGGAAAAGAAAGACTTGGAGGAGACGTCGCAGAAAAAAGAGTGTGAGAGGTAAGAAGGGAGAGAGAATTAGAGGAGAAAAGAGAGAAAGAAAGAGAGAGAAAAAGAAATAGAAAGAAAGGGAAAATAGTATAAAAAAGAGGGATTAAAAGAGATAGAAAAGAGAAAATAGCAGATAGCATTGGAGAATGTAATCTAGAGATCAGAGAAGTAGAAAACAAAAAAGTGAAAGTGAAAGAGAGATGATTGAAGGTTAGGCTGAGTCTTTAAGGTAAAAAAGTAAAGAGCATGAATCCTGTTGTATGACTTTAATATAGGCTATGGAACGTCTTTCCCTTTCATCCTTAACAGATATAAGCGAAAAGAGAATAGAGTCAAAGAAACAGCGAGCCTGATTGAAATAGAGAAAGAGTAAGGGAAAGTAAGAGAAAGATACAGAGACTGATTCGAAAGGGAATTTACAGTGTGTGACAGAGTGCGTATACCTGGTGAGCCGGGCGAATCATTGCTAGGCAGCGGGCCCACAACATGCTACCTGCAATTGGTCTCCTAATTGGAATTCTTCTCCCAGAAGGTCTGTTTGCTGAATATTTTCCCTAAGTGTTCGAGCCTTTAATCTTATCGAATTCGTTGTAGAATCGCTGTCCCAGCAGCTTGAATCTTTTATATTGATGAACCTGCATGGTGATTCCTTTTCCCCATACGTTTAATGTTAGTTTTTTTCTTTTGAGTATCATCACTAGAGACAAAACTTATTTGGAACTTTGGTTTCTAGGATTTGATTCCGAGATGGCTGGGTTCCGAACCCCCCCCCCCCCGTGGACTAGTTTTTGTCCATACGAGAGTAATATTCATTTTTCGTTCCAATAAGACTTGTCTGCCTTATGGCTTAGTATTGTTGTTGTTTTTGCCGGCAGCATTCGGCGTCGTTGAAGATCATCATGGTAGTCTATATATGTCTCAATCTTTTTTTTCTTTTTTTTCTCTGGTTTTCTTCTGTCTTCATCGACAGTAGACGCAAGAGCGAGGCTACTACTTTCGGATTTGTCCAGAGGTCTTCTAGAGTGAGAGTATTCGGGCGTTTGTTGCAGTTGAAAAGATGTAGTTGTTGTTTGCCCATAAGTCCTGTCGAGGGGAGTACTTTGAAATAGGTCAGTGATCCTTTTGAGTCCGGAGAATTTTCTCCGTCTACACTCGCACCGCAGTCGGCGATCCTCTTCTCGAGAACCATTCGTTAACCGGAGAAGGGCAAGAGGCTATCTTACTAGCGCCTCGACTTGCCATTACAAAGTATAGGGGAGTATGGACTGATGTTTAAAAAAAAGCTCTCTAAGCGACCCATTAAAAGCTCTCTAAGCCAATCGATATCCCGCTGTTATGCCCACTCCAAAGCGCACAGTCAAGAAAACAGCCGGATGTTTCGACTGCCTGAAGAAAAATGAAGAAATGAGAAGTCTGGCTGAAAAGATGGAAAAACTGGAGGCCGCCGTGGAAAAATTCGAAAGGATGAGCATTCCGGTCGTCCAAGGTGAGTCTCAGCAGAAGAATGCAGATGTGACTAATTTAATGGAAAGAATGACCAAGTTGGAGGGAAGCCTCGAGAGAATTGAGAAGACTTTAGCTCAGTTAATGTCTTCCACTCAATCGATCGCAACTGCCCATCCTCATAACCGTCAATCCCTTCTTTCTCAAAATCTACCTCCCCAAATGCTAGCGTATGAAGCGGCTAGGAAAGCTCTAACAGATGACCGCGTCATACTGAAGGAAAAAGCGGAGAATTTGGTCGTCGTCGGCCTTCCAGAAGAAGAAACCGAGGCGGCCACGAATGCAGCGGACCGGCAGTTCTTGCGTTCACTCTCCCAAGAACTCGGATTTCCCGAAATCTCTACCGCTCAATTCATGCGCCTAGGGAGAATCGAGAATCGACGCCGAATCTTGAAGATTTTCCTAGGCTCAGAAGATCTTCGTTTTGAGACTCTAAAGCTCATCCGAAGACGACGTCCAAGCTGCCTTGCTTCCTTCCCTCACGCGTACATACGCGAAGATCTAACCAGAGAAGGCTTGCAGCTTGAGAAGGAGGTCAAGTTGTTGGCTCGAAATTTGAATCAAGAAGAGAGAAAATGGAGAGTTGTGGGTACCACACTTGTTCCTATCCGTCACGCCCAGCCCTTCCATGCCCAGTCCCACCAAAACGATCATACATCCGCAACGAATTCTTCGCCTTCGTCATGGAATCCTCGGAACTCCTCTCAGCCGCAAAGATTCTCAGAGGTCAGCAGCAGAAACATCACCTCAAGACGCTAGCTATATGATGGTCCGCCCGTTTCTTCACCGTCACCGCTCGACATTCAGCTAAGCTTTGCATATTTTAACATGCGTTCTCTCTATAATAAATTAGTTCCATTTCGTCTTTATCTAGAAAAAGAACAACCTGATATAGTTGCTGTCACTGAGACTTGGCTGAGTTCGCGTATAGCTGATTCAGAGATAATTGGTCCTCTTCCTTACGTAATAATCCGAGCTGATCGTAATTCTCGTGGCGGAGGAGTTGCCCTTGTATTGAGAGATCACTTAACATTCTTGAAGCCTAGTTCTTTATGCTCTCCTTCGGAAATTGTTTATATAGACTTACTTTCTACCACTGGTTACATACGTCTGGTTGTTTGCTATCGTCCCCCGTCCTACACCAATGAAGAGACCAGACTTTTTTGTGATTCTTTATCCGATATTCTTTCTTCCACTTCCTATCCTGTAGTTGTGACTGGTGATTTCAATTGTGACACTCTCTCTCCTCCTTGTTCTTCATCCGATCGATTGTTAGTAGACATGATTACTCTCTTTGATTTGACCCAATTCTGCCGTGAACCAACACGTCTTAATCGTTGCATTGATTGGCTACTAACTTCTCTGCCCTCGCTATTGTCTAATTGTAGAATTGTTCCCTCCTTCCCCTCCTCTGATCATTTAGGGATCGCTTGCTGCCTTTCAATTGTGACCGACTCGCTTTTAGCCGAACCAGTTCTCGACTATTCAAGAACTGACTACGATGAACTTAATAAATACTTCAATTCAGTTAACTGGGAAGCCGAATTTGATAACTTCCTCTCGATTGACGATCTGTACGGCCGTTTCCTCGCCGTTATTGAATACGCTATTTCTGAATTCGTTCCAATTCGTAGACCTCGAACCCTCACGGCCACTTATCCTCGCCATATTCAGAGAATAATTAAATATCGTAACTCTCTGTTTCACAATATTGACGATCCTAATACCCGTTCTCTTTACGAGAAAGCTAGTAGAGATCTACTGAAGCAGATAATGAAATGGACTAGGCATTGTGAGAAGAAGAAATTGTCTCGCTCTCGGGACTTGTTCCGACATATCTCATATCTCACTCGGCCTAAACCTGTGCCTCCTCGATATCTATTGAATACTACAGGGGATATAGTATTGAAAAATAAACTTAAATGTTCTCTGCTCTCTACCGAATTCGCTCCTCATTATACTAAGGATGATAACCAACGTATCGCATTGCAAACTGAAGCGGCCCCTACTATGAGCCCCTTTCCTATTTTTCTCCCCTCTTCTGTTCTTAAAAGCCTCTCGAAGCTTAAACCAACGGGTAGCAAAGGTTCAGATGGTATCCCTCAGATTGTCCTCAAGAAATGTGCCAAGTCTCTTGCACTTCCTCTTTCCCATATTTTCAACTATTGTATTATCTGCGGTCAAATACCGTCTTACTGGAAACATTCTCTGGTGACCCCTATTCTGAAACCGGGCAAGGAATCTCACTTGGTGTCCTCCTATCGTCCGATTTCCATCCTTTCTCCCTGTTCTAAAACGATGGAGCGGCTTGTTAGTGCTTTCATAATCAATCATCTATCCGAGCACTCTATTATACCTATCAATCAACATGGGTTTAGGCGTGGAGCGTCCACAGTAACCAATTTATTAATATGTGAAGATGATTGGACCTCTTCGTTAGCCAAAGGCCTTTCAACGGATGTCATCTACCTTGATTTCTCTCGTGCATTTGACACCATTAGTATAAGTAAGCTTTTGTCTAAATGCACACATTATGGAATTACTGACCCACTCCTTTCTTGGCTTGAGTCTTTTTTAACAAATAGATCTTTCTCTGTGCGTATGGGTGATGTCACTTCTGATCCAATGAATGCCACATCGGGTGTGCCCCAAGGGTCTGTCCTGGGGCCACTTCTTTTTACTCTATATATATCCGATATAAATGAGGTACTAGAGAACTTTCCTAATATTCGTTATCAAGCATACGCAGACGATCTCAAGATTTATGTTTCTTATGATAAGAACTCATACGGCGAACGAACTCGAGAGCTGCAATCAGCATTAGATTCCGTATTCGTTTGGTGTTTAGTTAACCAACTATCTCTTTCTCCATCCAAGTCTCTCCATATTCACATTGGAGGTCGATCTTTATATTCCTCATACAGTATAAATAATGTTTCCATTTCATGTGTATCTCAGATATGTGACCTGGGCATACAAATAGTTTCTTCTTTGCTTAGGAAAGAGGCTGTAGCAGACCGAGTTAAAAAGGCATCCAAAGCAATGTATGCTATGCTCCGTGCGGTAACTGTTAATGATCCTGGTATACTGGTCAAGTGCTTTAAAACTTATGTAATGCCGCACTTGGACTATGCTTCGAATATATGGAATCCATACTATGGAAGAGATTGTGATGATATAGAGAAAGTTTTGATGAAATTCACTCGCATAGTTTATCATCGATGTTTCGCAAATGAAGTTAATACGAGGTCTCTTCCTTCTTACCCCAATCGACTTGCCCGCCTTGGATTCGTTTTTCTCTCCAAGAGGAGGATATTTTCTGACTTAGTTATGGGTTTCAAGATCTTTCATGGACTGTCGATAATAGATAAAAAGCGATTTTTCAAAGAGACTATTCCAACGCGAACTAATATAAATGGCTTATTGGTTCAGGGTAGCAAGAATACAGCTAGAAACAACTCTTATGGAATGCGAATATCCCGCCTTTTCAGCAAACTACCTCGAAACTTGATTAATAGTATGAACCTGAAATATTTTAAATCCCAATTAAAAAGTGGTGTTCTATCTACTCTTCTCTCGTCATGAATTCAGAACTAATTTATTTTATTTATTTTTTTGTCGTTCAAATTGTTCTACTTATATAGTTTTGTTTGTTTGTTTGTTTGTTTTTTCCCCCGTTTAAATCGCTATATTAAAGTCAAATTGATGTATCGCTTTTGTTATCGTATTTGACAATTGTTTAGCTGATCTATTCATTACTCATTTTCAATTGTAATTAAATTTGTGCCTTATTGCATCGAAAGATGTAGATAAAATATATATATATATATATATATATGTTTTATCTGGTGGCATGCTCGGGCCAGTCCGGCATCGCCCTCCTTTGACGAAGTACACTATCTTGAAAAGATGTAAAACATCGCGAGGTTCAGAAAGACAGTCTGAACATCTAACGAGGATGGCGTCGTCGATTCTTTGTATATAATATTAGGTGAATCTGCTATAGCCTGCGCGCACTCAGCTTAGCGTGCATTAAGTGCTTCTGGGGAGTTCTGTTTCCTTTTAGTTGATGTCTCGAGGAGGGCGTCCTTTCAGTGCCTTTCTTTTTTCGGCGACTACTTGAATGTGAACGTTTTTCGCCACCTTTTCCCCGTCGTACTTTTGCTTTTTCGACGGTTTCTCGGCATGCGATTTAAAGTCCGACTTCCATTATGCGTGATGACGGTTCTTTTGAGAAGAGTCCGTGATGGAAGTGGTTCGGGATCAATGTTCTGGCAAGATATTGGGTCGAGAGCATGCGTAGATGCGAATGAGATCGTATGAAATTCGCTTCATTATGAATGTTTTCGGAGCTCGCCATTTGAAGAGTGCCGGTTACGACTCACTGTCCACTGTTTTGTCCACCGCTTTCATGATGGTCTGCGACGAAGGTACCGCGAGTGGCAAGACTCGTTTCGAGAAGGGCCATCCCGCTTTCATGATGGTCTGCGACGAAGGTACCGCGAGTGGCAAGACTCCGTTTCGAGAAGGGGCCATCCCGCTTTCATGATGGTCTGCGACGAAGGTACCGCGAGTGGCAAGACTCGTTTCGAGAAGGGGCCATCCCGCTTTCATGATGGTCTGCGACGAAGGTACCGCGAGTGGCAAGACTCCGTTTCGAGAAGGGGCCATCCCGCTTTCATTATGGTCTGAGACGAAGGTACCGCGAGTGGTAAGACTCGTTTAGAGAAGGGGCCATCCCGCTTTCCTGATGGTCTGCGACGAAGGTACCGCGAAAGGCAAGACTCCGTTTCGAAAAGGGGCCATCCCGCTTTCATGATGGTCTGCGACGAAGGTACCGCGAGTGGCAAGACTACGTTTCGAGAAGGAGCCATCCCGCTTTCATTATGGTCTGCGACGAAGGTACCGCGAGTGGCAAGACTCCGTTTCGAGAAGGGGCCATCCCGCTTTCATTATGGTCTGCGACGAAGGTACCGCGAGTGGCAAGACTCGTTTCGAGAAGGGGCCATCCCGCTTTCATGATGGTCTGCGACGAAGGTACCGCGAGTGGCAAGACTCGTTTCGAGAAGGGACCATCCCGCTTTCATGATGGTCTGCGACGAAGGTACCGCGAGTGGCAAGACTCGTTTCGAGAAGGGGCCATCCCGCTTTCATGATGGTCTGCGACGACGGTACCGCGAGTGGGAAGAATCGTTTCGAGAAGGGGCCATCCCGCTTTCATGATGGTCTGCGACGAAGGTACCGCGAGTGACAAGACTCCGTTTCGAGAAGGGGCCATCCCGCTTTCATTATGGTCTGCGACGAAGGTACCGCGAGTGGCAAGACTCCGTTTCGAAAAGGGGCCATCCCGCTTTCATGATGGTCTGCGACGAAGGTACCGCGAGTGGCAAGACTACGTTTCGAGAAGGAGCCATCCCGCTTTCATTATGGTCTGCGACGAAGGTACCGCGAGTGGCAAGACTCCGTTTCGAGAAGGGGCCATCCCGCTTTCATTATGGTCTGCGACGAAGGTACCGCGAGTGGCAAGACTCCGTTTCGAGAAGGGGCCATACCGCTTTCATGATGGTCTGCGACGAAGTTACCGCGAGTGGCAAGACTCCACACGTTTTTTGTAGGCGGAGCGTCAAATTGAATGCCCTCAACTATCTGAACGACATTTTGTGCAAGAAATAATTCTTTGGAGTCAGGCTCACTTCGCAGTACGCAACTGGACCTTATAGCAGAGCTGTGTGCCGCCCCCAAGCTCAAAGGGTGCAAGACTGGTGCAAGATCAATTTCACGCGCATGATTCCTCCGCCAAATGGCCTCTAATACTTGCCTGATTTAAATTTGGTCTTTTCTGTAAAGTCAGTCCTTGATAGCAAGGCCTGCGTTTCTCCTCAAAAGAATTAGGGCAGTATGATGCGCGCCCTCCGAAAATTGTGGCATTACCTTGACGTCGCTCACAAGTCCTTGACGTCGCTCACCTGTCCATCGCGGTGGGTGGCTTCCAGAAGCGAAGCTTTACATATGACAACGAGAAGGGAGGACTTTTTGAAATTTGAAAATGCATTTCTAATTCAATCTATTTTAACAAACTTTGTAAGAATTTTTTTGTTTACTCAACTTGTTGAATTTTTCGGTGAGAAAATGTACAATCCTCCTCAACTTTTGCCGAATCGTGTACATGTTATACCGTGAACATTCAACTAGACGGTCAAACGAAGACTTGACTCCAACACTCTTTATGCTGATGGATGATATTGAGAGAAAATTCCCAAAACCTTCAAATGTTTTTTCTCATTGTAAACTGATTTACTTTTACAAAATATTTTGTAATTGCATTTTCTGAGTCTTTTACCACCGGGTCTCCTCAAAGCATCCTTTTATCATTCATTTCCCGTGCAAATTTTTCTTAAAAACTTGCCTCTTTCAAAATTTATTCTCGGATTCTTTGCTTTCTTTCATTTGTGAAACTAAAAGTTTAAAAAAACTAAAAGTTTAAAAACTTTTTGAAAAGAACTTTAAATCATTGTCAAACAAAATTTGTTCCTTAATGTCGAGCATAAAATAAAATATTGTAGAGATAGTATAAAAAACAGCCTGAAAAAAAAGATTTTATCAAACTCAATAAAACTAGAGAGGAAAGGAGATGTTTTGAGTGAGCGGCCAACTCGCCGCTGTTTACTCCGCCGTGGGTCAAACGGAGGACTGCGCCACTTGGAGCAGCTGGGGACCCTGTATATGGCCGGACCGGAGAGAAGAAAACTCCGTTAGTCCCCTGCAATTCTTCAAATTGTCGATGAAAATTGTGTTTGGGTATTAGTATCTTCAACTGCTCAATTACAGAGTTTGAAGGAACGATTAAGACAACAGTTGAATAAACTATCAGAGGGAAAAAAAGCTAGAACGCTGGGCGTCATCAAACCCTGCCATCTCTGTTATTCTGTGTGATAGTGCTATAAACTCATTTGGGAAAGATGTTCCTCGTGCGAAACAAACTATTCAGTCGGCCTTAATATCTTCCGTGTTAAAACCGTTGCTATTGTGGCCCCTTTTTAAAAAATTTAAGAGAGAATGTATTGAAAAAATTCATAAAACTATCTATGCTTGATGTGAAAAAAAGAATTTTTTTATTGAGGTGACCTACTTGAATCAACTGACTCCATACTGCAAACAGCACTGGTTCTACACGTTCGTCAAGAGATATGAAACGGTTATTTACACACTCATCGAGAATTTTTTTCAAAATCTCCAGCTCTTAGTGTGGTGAACTTATCAGACCCATGAACTATTCGTCTAGTCCCTACATCATGAGATGCATCCAGCATTACTTACTTTCTGTGATTTTTTAAAAACTTTGTATAACATTAAGCATTACTTAATTTGTATGATTTTAAAAATTTTATTTGATGATTTTAACTATCGCAAACGGAACTTGGTAACGCGAACTGATCGAGTTGCTCAATTTTGCCACCACTAAAAGGTTCATGAACTAGTTCAACTCTATGCGAACTCACTCACACAAAGTTCTCATGAGACTGATATTGCACTATATATAGAATGAACCTGTCCCGGGCCTACGTAATTTTAAATGAGAGTTTACCCTACTCTTCGTTGATCTAAAACAACGGATTTTTATACCGAGCAGAGGAGCGTATTGTTCGTAGGAACTTGTGTAAAAATCGTGTGGTGTGACGGGAACCGAACCCGCCCCTTCGCTTTCCGGGCGATGATCTTACCCACTGAGCTACACACGCACAAAATATAATGCAAATTTAAAGTCTCATACAACATAATATATGATGCAGTTGTTTACATAAGCCTTTAATGCTTTAATTTGGGAACTATGTTTTAATTTTCTGGAACTATCTTTTAAAAAAAACATTATTTCTATTCAAACATCAGAAAATCTTTGAAAAAACAAAGAAAGTGCTTAGCCGCGGCTTCAGTAAGAAAAACAAAAATTAAAACAATTATAATAAAATTTGCTCTTAAAAATGATGTAAGTGCAGGCTCTAGACAATTTTTACTCCTACATGAGATTCGTCTTGATATCGGAGAAGCAGTGTGGAATGTGCTCGTACAAGCAAAGCTGTGGCTTCGGAGGGCCTAAAAGATGTCACGTCAGCCCATTTACGTTAGTACTTTCTCGCCATCACTTGAGTCAAAAAATAATATACCTAGAAACCAGTATTCCATACTTTTACCGATTATGTGATCCGGTTGCGCTCATGTATTGCTAGAAAATATTTGTAACAATGCCCTCGGTTTTTGCACCTAGGTACTAATCGATTGAGTGAATAATCTTTTATATGAGTGGGAAACTATACGGGAATACGACGAGAAAAAAACTAGAAAAAAATAGCTGGCCTGGAAAGCATAAAAATCGCTTCATGGTGTGATCGATGATGATGATGTGAAAGGATGGTAATATGGGTTGAGTGTGAAAGGAGGTCGCCCTGTGATGCCTTTCTTCGTCTCGGAGAGAGTCTGCGGAGAGCGAGACCTGGACGGTCACTCTCAGATGGACTCCTGCGAAGTTGACTACAAACTCCTACAGGTCTCTCTTTCGCCTTCTCTTACTCTCTCTCTCTTTCTCTTTCTCTCAGTCATATTAAGGAGTTTAGACCAGATGTTCAAAGCACTTAAGGAGAACGGCGGGGAGTGCGTTCTGTGGCCGGCTAAAAGAGTAGACCTCTCTTCAGTCGAAGAAGTCTTCCGCCACCAACTGGATGCTCTCAAGTGGTACACCTGCATACCTAGAACCAAGTTAGACCCATTTGGCCTGCGGTTGATGTTCTTGCGGAACCAGAACCTATTTAGACCAATTTAAGCCCATACACTCGCAAACCGAAAACCAAATTAGACCAATTCAACTAGTGAAAAAGCGTTCATTGAATGGTTGCATTTACAGGGAACAGAAAAGTCATTAGTTTGATTGCCAGGTCAGAAAGTTTTAAAGAGCCTGACTCAAAACATTCCTACTCAATCTTTACGGGGTAGTGAACAAATAGATTAAGAAATGCAAGTGACTAAACAGAAACTAGACAGGGCATGAGGAAATAATAAAATTCTAGACGAATTCGTCACCGAGATGGGCGAATCACCCGAGAGAAAACCTGCAGATGCTGCTGCTTCCCATTCCAGCCGAATCCCAGGACGTTCAAGGTTACTACGGATCCTTTTGGAAGTTTTTTAAAGCTTACAAACTCGATATTTTATGTCGAATATGTATTCTTTCCAATATAAAATAGTTTTTGAGCTTCTGAAGCTTTTAGCAGCGAACATTTTCTATAACCTCATCATCGTGTGTTTTCAGTGCGAACACATTCCGGGCCAAGCTATGGCCCCGGGGCAGGAAATTCTTGAAGAGATGGCTGAAGCCACTCGAGTGCTTCCTCGAGGAGGCTCTCGGGAGAACCGAACTCTCACAGAGCCTAACATGCACCGAGGCAAGGAGAGAAGCAGACCTCGAGTCGCCACGGCGAGGCCTCCCGTGCGAGTGAGCGAGAGAATGAGTCTGCCGCTTGCTCAAACCGAGTCTCGACTCCGAGAAAACCATGCGATGATCCGCGCAGATCTCGACTCGCGGGAGAATGAAGAGGTCCTGCGCTCCCTCATCCACCCAGAAACGCGTTCCAGATTGAGAGGAACCGAAGAGGAGAGACTGGCTTTAGATGATATAGATGGCATTCAATAAACAACTAATTTATTAGTTGAAATAGAGTTACGGAGCGTTAGAATATCACTTTTCACTTTGCTAACTGATTTTTTTCTGCTTTCTGCTATCTGGTTTTTTGAACGCTCCAATGTATCACCACGAAAACATGGACTACGGTAAAAAGAAAGAACACATGCATTCTAATGGAGCGTTAGAATTCGCGAAAACATAATGAAACTTAACGATATCCCGTTTGAACTCTTTTGCTGCAAGAAAAAAAGACATCGCTGCTCATGTCTCGAACGTTATATTTCTCTCACTAATTGTACACATTTTAGGTTAGAACAAGACGTTCACGCAATTCGAAAAAAACGGGATATCGTTATGTTTCATTATGTTTTCGCGAATTCTAACGCTCCATTAGAATGCATGTGTTCTTTCTTTTTACCGTAGTCCATGTTTTCGTGGTGAGACATTGGAGCGTTCAAAAAAAACAGATAGCAGAAAATCACTTAGCAAAGTGAAAAGTGATATTCTAACGCTCCATTACATGGAACCTAAATAGAATTCCATGGAAACTTGATCATTTTGAAGATGTGTTAAAAGCAAAAAAGAAGAAAAGTAATAGTAATAGATACTATCAAGATGTGGTTTACCTGTTTTCCGTTGTTGTAAATAACTGCTCTTTATAATATTTGTGGAAGGCTAGCTTTATGCTGAGTAACATAATTTTCAGGCTTTTTAAGCTTATGAGTGGAATTGTGGAAATTTTATATGTATTTTAAATATGATATGTATTAATATAAACTTAGATGAGTTTTATCGCTTGCTAAAGATGAAGTAATTCTGGTTAAGTATCGTTCTGGATTAGCCTCACACGCAAGATTGCCAAGCACTCAGAGAACACGAGACCAATATAAACTATTGAAAAAAAAAGAAATCTTGCCATGACAAGAAGTTTTCCTATTTACCGAAAACTTGATTCAAGAAGAAGCCACGACAATTCTTACGAGATAGTGTCAAGTGATGATGTCATTTTCTGATGACATCGTTTGAGGATCATGATGTCATAAGACGGGACATTCCGCCTTAAAAGAAGATTCTTTTTCCTTTGTCTCTCGATCTGAGAAGGAAAAGGCGATGTATCTGCTGCTAGTTTTTCTCCTTGGTTGTCATGCACCATTGGTTTTCGGCCAGAACACCCAATTGGTTATTGAATTCTCTTACTTTGTTCAAGAAAAAAACTGATGAGTTTTTTTTGAATAAGATTTCTAATATTTTCTATTGGCCACTTTTTTCAGAATTCAGTTAACTCGGCCAATGAGAAAAACTTAATTCATGCGATTTGAAAGTCAGCGAAAATGTCAGAATACTATTTGGTCGGTTTTTTTCTCAATCAACCGGGAGCCTTCTATTGTCAGGGTCTCCACAAACTCCAAGATGCATTCGAGAATCAAGTGGACAAATACATGGGCTCCCCCTCCCTCCGAAAAGTTCTGTCTTCTAAATTTTTTCGCCTAAAAGCTTTCGGAGTTTATTGGATTAAAAAACTGCTTTTTAAAGTAAATAAAAAACTAGGTCAAAATTTTGTTAAATAAAAATATCTAAAACTATTTCTTTTGGTTTTAACTGCAATGGAAATAAGACCTAAGGCAGTTGCTAAAAAAAGAACAATTTACAGATCAAAAAAAGGTAAAATAAGTGGTATGCTGATAGCTAAGGAGATCTAGCTCAAACCGAAAAAAAAGGAGAAATTTCGTAAGTTGGAAACCGAGTTTTATAAAATGAAAGAAATGAGCGATATTCTATGGATGCTCCAACATGATCCTCTCTTAATAACCCTCGTTGAAAGTGTTCATTTGTGAAAAAGATGCAAGATCGGATCGGATCGTACATGGAAAATCTGCGAAAGTCTCGCTATCGAGAAGCAATATCGGACGGTGACAAGCAGCTGCAGCAGTCTCAGGGCATCAGGAACTATCTAAAGCAGCTACTCAGCAACTCTACACAAGAAGAGGGCGGAAAGCAGCACGCCTTCGACGATGAGAGCGTCCGAAATTAAATCAATATTCCCTCCTTCCAAACCGCTGCACTTCTTTCTGATGACGAAATATTACAGTTGGATGGACTTTCGGACATGCTCGACGACGCGTACCGCGGTTACTCCGGGCCACTTGGTGACGAATCCGCTTACGGGCCTCCTCCAATGGCGGTTCCAGTAAAGACCAAGGTTCTTATTTATTAGAACACTCACTAGATGAAAGGAAGACGGGGTTCTGGTAGTGATGCCTAGGTGTGCTCCTCCGTTGCAGGTGAAGATCACTCGCTTCAACAACGAGAGAGAAAAGCAGCACGCGCGGAGGCTGCGTCAGCGGGCAGAAATGCTACAACGGCGAGCGGAAGGAGTCCAGCGAAAGGCCGCACTCGTCGAGAGACGAGGGCTTCAGAAGAAAGACAGCCAGGTTTTGATGTCAACCTCATTAAGTGCTTCAATGAGTTCTTTTCAATTCTTCCATAACACACGACAGTGCTGAAAAACGTTATATTATCATTTAGAATTAGATGCAAAATCAATGCGATATGTGAACTGACGTCATCATCCCCTTTCATGGGTTGCATAAGAATTTTTATCTCGAATATTTGCTAAGAATTCAGGAGTTCACTGTCGAAGCCAAACCCATCTTTGATGGGGAAGAAGAAAATTCATCTTATGAAGACTCAGTCCCTTCGGCTCGGTCGTATCGAAATCAGTTCAAACCGTATCGGGTTGGTTTAAAATTTTCTCTCTCTGTTCTATCTCAAGAACGGAGGCATTTTAAGTGAGTCCGAGCGCTCCGAATGCTCTTATTCAGCCTAACCATAAAATTAATGTTATGAAAACACTTATCTAACTTGAAGGATCTTTCAATCAATTTTGTACAATAAAAACTGTCGAAGCCGTCGCGTGATAAATACAGTAATAAAATGAGTAATCGATATACAGTAACTTCTTTCTTGAGCTGACCGCATTAAGTCAGCTCTAAAAACTAAAGTGGAGAGGGAATAGAAGCTCAAATTGAAGAAGAAAAAAGATTTTTTGTTCTTTTAAGACGCCGGCGAAGCATTCTGTCCTGGTGAAACCATTGGTTAGTATGCAGCTGAAAATGAGCTGAAAATTATTTTATAAGTAACTATTGCTTCATTGTTTGTGTCCTACCATGTTCGCGCCAAGAATGATCTACATTCTCTTCTCCTTCCGTTCTGTTAAACTTTTTCTCTACTTCTCTTTTCAATCTTTTTGCCATTCCCCATGCCTTTTTTCACTTGCTCGGTGCGTCCAAACATGCCTTAGACCAGCCTCATTTAACGCCTGGCTAGAAGCCTCATTGAACGCCTGGCTAGAACGTGGAACCCTACTTTTTCGCAAATCAGTCATAAAATTTCGCGGAGAGTCTCCTCTTCAGTCAGCTCCTGCATCGATAGAAAAAATGTGTAGATAAGAAACATCATATGTTGAATAGGGTTGAAATATTGTAAAATATAAGTTCTCGAAATAAAGGCCCCCCCTAGAAGTTGACTATTTTCAGAATATGGATCTGAGAGGTTGAATAGTTCTAAAAGCTTAAACATTTGGTTTAAAATGCGCTAATACTTCTGCCGAGCCTTTAACTTCAGTGTGTTTAGGTCACCGGAGACATTAACTCAGTTCTGTACAATGAGCGCTAAAGTGACCTATAGAACAGTATCCGTCACGATAGTATCAAACCGCTAAAGTGACCTATAGAACAGTATCCGTCACGATAGTATCAAACCTCGCAATAGTTGTAAAAACGTTCAATTTTGTTCGGATGTTCCACTCGAGAAGAGTTTTTAGCATTTTAAACTTTCGTTTTCTCTTCATTATGATAATTAAGTTAACAAGAGTTCAGAGTTTTTTAATAGTACGGACTTTGAAGAATTACAAACTGTTGAAAAATATAACATAAAACTTTATGATGAAAGGAACAATTGGATAGTCCATCTTATATGAAATTTTTTCTATTCTCAATTTATAATGCTGTTTTGCCGCTATCTCGCATTGTTTTCCACGCACTGGGTTGAGCTCAATTCAGTGCTTCGAACTAGCTCACGCTCGCCTTAACTCGATCTTTTCTCACTGTAAAAACACTTGAGATTAATTTATCTAGTCTAGCCCGCACTTGTGTGAACTTTCAACAACAACAAAAAACGCCCTATCATCGACTTTTCAATTCGAAATTAAAAATGCGGCTGAAGGATTACCACAAAAAATTCCCACATACACATAGAAATTTTTTGAAGATTCGGTTAAAAAGGCGTTGATTATTTGGTTTAAATGTGCTTATACTGCTAAAGGATTATTACTAAAAATTGCCGTATACACATAGAATTTTTTTTCTCGAGAATTTGCGCATTAGCAGAGGGTAATACAATGAATTTTTTTCAATTTCGTGCTATACCCATTTACCACCATGGAAAAGAGAGTTGCAGACTAGCATATTAAGTCAAAACTTATCGATCCGTTATCGTCCCCCTAAACGATCGATCAATACCGAGCCATTGAACTTCTCCAAAGAATTAACATAGGGATAGATTCTCTATTATACATAAAAATGAGTTCAAAATATTATCATACATATGATTTTTCTTCAGCGAAAATCACTTCCTACCAAGATGTTCCATAAACGACCCGAACCCGTTCAGGTTAATTTTTAAATCATGAGAATGTCAGAAAATTGCGCACTGAATAATGAATGGTTTGTTTCAGTTTTCGGTGTGGCGTGGAGACCGGCAGCATTTTGTAAACATACACTGATTGATTGCAGACTATTAATTTTTCTCTTTTGAAATAAAGTGATGTTTTTCTCTTGCTAATAGCAATGCAAAAATCGTGAAGCATTTATCAGTTTTTTTAGAAGAAAAACCATGATTTCAATTAGTTGATATTTAGCAGATTTTTCTTATTATACATTTGTGGCATATTAATTTTTTCCTTGAAAGCTGACTCGAACCGTCTTTTTTATAGAAAAAAAAACTAATTTCATAACTTAAAACACACTCTTCAAAATGCTCAGTTACACAGTTTTAAAGGCATTGACGCATGATTAGATATCAATTGAATGACGAAGATATTAATTGAATTAACATAGGAGATATGGCTGGGTTATTTCTCGCCCGGTGGACTAGCTTTCTCCCGTTAGATGATTCAACATATACTCATCAAGATTGCCTTTTCCTCACTTCAATTTAGAAAAAATTTAGGAAAAATACGTTTCCACGCGAAAGTTGTCAACATCTAAACTTTTAAGCCGATTAAATCTTTTCCCTCCAAATGCTCATCCAATGTCACTCAGGAGATGATTTTAGTTGAGGGTTTTTTTAAAAAATCTTTCTCAATCAATGGAGTTGAATGGCATTTTTCTCACTATTTCCTCCAGAATCAAAAACGATTCGTTAGCTCCTTTTCACGAAATTTCCACGGAATCCTTCACAATTACCATTCACTAGCCAGTGTTCTTAAATGGAGCCAAAAAGTGCTTCTTCTGACAGCGAAACCTGTCAGAGGCACGTTTTATCTACAACAAATGCCTCCGTGCTAAAAGTTATTTATGATGCTTCTTGCTTCCTATAAATTCGAAAGTCGCCAAGACCTCTTTTCGGACCATCCAACATCTCTAGATTTTCATGTCCACCATTCCTCGTGACAGCCCAAGGCTATATTTGGAGAGCTTCAAATGAGAACAAAGAGGGAGAAGTGTCCACAACTTGAGTATTTCGACCACTTTGCAACTGCGAACACTTGGGTCGGATCATCTGCTTACATATATAATCGTACGAAAATGTATAATAGAAAAGAGCTACGCTAGAACCAGAAAATAGATTCGAGGCATAGAAGGGAGAGCAATGGAGAGACATATTTCGTTTTTTTTCTATGAGAAAGGGATTTGCTGTAAAGGGAAAGCAAGACAGGGGAAAAGAGAGATTAATGCATAGAGGAATAGATAAAGAGAGATGGAGAGAAAGGGAAAGACACAGAATTAGATAGAGAGAGCGAGAAGCAAAATAGTACACGCGAGGAGGAGAACCGAGGGAACAGAGGCACATACAGATCAAGTTATTCCATGGTTCTCTTTTTGCTCATCTTTTAAAGCCAGCAGTTCGAAATGGTTGCACTGGCTATTTTTCTCTTTCTCTTTCTCCCTAATTCTTTAATTTCCTCATGTCCCTACCTTCTCCTCTCTTTCTTTAATTCTCTTCTAGTTTGCCTTTCCTTACCAGCAGCCGCCTCAAGGCACAAGCACAGCCGAAGCATTCCTATCTATCGATGGCTCTGCCATTAGAGGGTTGAAGGGATTTGAAAAAAAAACGGATGAGAGAACCGAACACGGAGGTGAGAGAAGGGAGGCGTAAGATGAAAGATAGAGAGAAAGAGGAAAGTTAGAGAAATAGAGACACAAAGACAGAAAGCATTAGAGAGAGAGAGTAACAGTAAGAGAAAGAAAAAGAAGGGGAAAGAGAGAATAAGGATAGATAAAATGAGAAAAAGAAAGAGACAAAGTTTAGGACCTTCGTTGACTACTGCTCATGTTATACCATGGCTTCACACCCAACTTGGGAACTCTCATGAGTATGCCAAGGATTGGGTATTTCGCAATGCGATCATCCGGGCCGGGTGTATCAATTTTTAACTTACCGATTTCGCTTTAAAAAAATTGTTGTTGTTTATTTCAAGGCATCATCACATTCTCTCATGATGGGTAAGATGCAAAAAAAGTTCTAGGAATAAGTTTTTTCGAATTTGTTCTTCAAAATTATTCTTCCTTTGCACGATACATAATCTTAATTTTCAGAGTGGTTTCCTTAAGGTAAAAGAAAAAATGTTTTTAAGATAATTTGAATTTCAAATTATAGTTGGAGCAAACTTGGCATTATTACTACATATATGTATACTCCATTGTTTGACTATTGAATTCGTATTCACACAGCTCGAGGGCTTAACCATCATTAACTATACCGCTCAACTGCCTTGCTCTCTTAGTCACGTATGCTCATGAAGCGAAAGCGTTGTGAATGGAGTTATGATAACTTCTAAATTTACTATTAGAACAGAAGAGTGATGGAACATGATTGATTAATCTTTAAATGCTCAGTTACACATTTTAAAGGCAGTGACGCTTCGTTAAGACGACAATTGATCATACCATTGCACACAAGAAAAGCTGCTCCACCGAGCGGCATAAGATCTTGATTTTCAAATGATCATTTGAAAGTATAGATTTTATGCCGTATGCAGTGCGATGGCATAAATAATTGTCGTGTTAACCTAAACTGTGTAACTGAGCACTTGAAAAATTATCATCCGTCTTATCCATACATTCATAGTTTTCTTATCCATACATTCATAGTTTTTCTCAACAATTGCAGGATCACAATTTCCTATTAATTAGGTATTATAGAAGAATGATGAAAAATTTCTCATCCTTTGAAAGTCTAGATCTTATGCTGCTATGTGTTTACCATTTTAAACTGTCTATCCTTAATTCTATGAAAAATGCACTGTTTGCTATGTAATGTTTTACTTATTATTAGTAGATAGACATAGCTTATGTTATGTTGTAATAACCGGAGATTTTATTAGCAAAGCATTGCTAACAGAGCAATTATGTTTTTGAGTTATGACCTATGTCATTTTGCAAATAAATTGATATTTCATAATATTACGAGAGTTGTGAGTTTTGGCTCAGTTTCTCTGTTCGCTTCTTCATAGTGTCATGCTGAGTTATAAAAAATACTCTGCTTTCCTTAAGATAATCTCAATTAAAGTGCTTTTCTGCCTCTATCTCCAAATCTCTCTAAAATCGTTAGATTTCTTTTGGTCTGAATAGAATCAAGTTTAAAGCAGCTGATCCGATCTGGATAATATGAGAGATAAGTATGATCTTTTTTCAAGCAAAGTCAACTCACAAAAACAAAGTTTAGCTAGATTCTGAGTTTTTCATCAATTTTCACTGTATCTTATTCTCTATAAGGTCATTTTCTAAACTAAACTCGTTTCGGGATCAAACTAAGCCCTCAACTTTATTTGCGAGGATCAAACTAAGCACTCAAACTTTATTTGCGAGGATCAAACTAAGCACTCAACTTTATTTGCGAGGATCAAACTAAGCACTCAACTTTATTTGCGAGGATCAAACTAAGCACTCAACTTTATTTGCGAGGATCAAACTAAGCACTCAACTTTATTGGCGAGGATCAAACTAAGCACTCAATTTTATTTGCGAGGTTCAAACTAAGCAATCAACTTTATTTGCGAGGTTAAAACAAACGCTTGTCATATTTTTTTGATGTTTAGGCTGTTGATGCTACTTCTTCTTTTTTCAAACTCGCTTTATTCAATTAATCGCCTTGAATTTTAGTCTGTTCTTTGATGATGAATAACAAATTGGCTTCGAATCGTGTAAGATACTGTTGATAGAGCTCTCGAAGTGTGATGCGTAGACAGTTTCTGATCCCGTGGTCAGAGAGCCTTTTTCTGATCTGCTGTTTCCTCTCTCCATCTCAACCTCAGAGGACTCCTCCGTTGGAATCAACTCCAGATGAAGTACAGGATACACCAGTTTATTTTTGAAAGCATATCAATTTGAAGGTTCAAAATTATGTCGCATTGATAGAATCAGATGAAAGATTCGGCCGCAGTATGCACTAAATTCCAATTCCTAACCATGAAGACTTTTATCTTTTTTCAAGAGACTTGTGCGAAAATTTTCAATGATTACATAAAAATCTTATTTTTACAATTTCTCTAGCTATTGGTTGTCTTCAACACGAATCAATGAATTCATCTAATACAAATAAAACCCAAGCAAATTCCTATATATACATATATAGCACCTTTATAGGAAATCTTATATCTAGTGGATTAAATGATAGTTCTATGTGATGATGAAAACCTAATCACAAAACCTTTTTTTCAGTTTTTTAAAATTGTTTAACAGTTAAATATTGTCCGTCTGTTTTATTTGTTTATTGCACTATTGAGGTATTCGAGCTAGATTTGAAAAATAAACGATTCGGTATTTTCTGGTTTCACTTACTCTCCGATTTGCAAGGAAATTCTAGTAGTGTCGCTTGTTGCAGTCGATGAGCAACCCCAATCTCTACCAAGAACTAATTCGAAGCCAGCAGAGCATCAACTCCGCATTACTGCAACAACATAATGCCCTTCTTCAAGCTAACAAAAAGTATTCCTTTTGGCATCCTTTTGGCAATTATTTTCTCTCCTCATAAAATCTTTCTTTTCCCGTATAATGATCATTTTAGCTGACAAAATTTATATCTTTTATAGTTAACCCCTCTTTTTGTCTTTCTTCCCCTATTTATTGAATCTAATTTCTTCAATAGTTCTTTCCTAAGCCCTCTCTTATGTACTTGATTCATCCTTCTAACTCTGTTTTCATTCTACCCTTCATCAATTGATGAAGAAGCCATTCCACTTTTTTCAATGAACCTATTTCATACCTGCATCCAGAAAATTTTTGGAGGGACGGATTGAATCAAAGTGCCCTACTAGCCGTAGAGTCCATTTGTGGAGATGCGCTTGTGTTTTGAAGTGATGGGGTTGTGTTCAGCTTAGCAGGTCCCATTTCTCCTTCTCTCAACAACCCGGCCCGCACCCACCAGTTCGCGGCTGCTAATGCATTCGTTCCCACGGTCATTCTTCCCGGTGAGTTTATTACTCCATGTTGGAACTCCATTGAGAAGTGGTTATTTGTTCAATTCCACTTCGAGTTTTTTTAAACATTAAGTTGAGAGCTCTCAAAAATTACGCTCCCAGTACACAGGAAATCAAAGAAAGTACCTATCAGATCGTTGAGAACGAAACACGTTTTCCTAAACTGGTCGTCCAAGTCTTCTATACACAGATAAAACAAACAAATTACGAAATAACTAATAGCGTCAGATAATTTCGAAGACCCACCAAACAGTTTTATCATCTTTTAAAAGTTTCGAAAACTGTTTTTTGGAAAAGTGCTGAAAAAAATCGACTCAGGTGAAAATGAAACGGGAAGGGTCGGCGTCTGACCTTTTCAGATATGGGGTGCTTCTTTATTACAAAAGCTATGGGCATATAATGTTGTCCATTCATATATGAATTCATGAAAGTGATTCTGTTTTATTACGCATCAATAGATCTAAAAGAAAAAATGTGAATTTTCCAGTTTCAGGTCAAACATCAAACATCTTCGAAAGGATCACTAAGGCAATTCAGCAGCAGCAAACAGCCGCTACTGCACCAATATTCATGGTTGTTTTTAAAAAAATCAAAATTAAGTCATCTCACAAACGAGAAAGTCTCTATATTTTTCAAACTGTCTATTCGTGAATTAGAAATTTGCTCATGTGTTTTAGAAGTCGCATTCATGAATGTTTTTAAAGAGAGTTTATTTCTTTCTCAAGATCTGACTCAAACTTAGATGGTACAATATTATCGAGTAAAAACAATTTTTTTGTTTCTCCACATAATACTATTTCTTGATCTATAGTATAGATAGTCTTCGATAGGACTAGTTGATAGACGTATAACTTTTTTTTCTTCTCTTATTAATTATATGGGAGAATCTACCAGGATGCCCTAACTCCTCAACACCTCTCTCATACTCAGCTACGAGCAGCCTCGCTACCATTTCATTCCTCCCACCAGGAAGCCTTTTCCACCCAAGTTCCTTCTTCCCATAAGCAAGTTTTCTTCTACCCGCTTTCCTCTACTCCACTAGAAGCTTTATCCCGTACCCTCCAGACTAGCCGACCAAAAACGTTCCCTGCCTATTCGTCTGCCTCCCGCCAGGAGGTCGTCTTACCCACTATTCCATCTTCTCCGCACACAATCTTCTCTTCTGCCTTCACCTCCACCGACAGTCAACCAATCACACTGTATCCTGGCAAGAGTCTACCGCCCCAATCCACATCTCTCAATCACACGCAGTCATCGGTGTCATCGCACGAGAAAACTCATGAGAAAAAGAAGACAATATCTAACTCCTCTGTCGCATTCTCAGGTTGGAAAAAGCAGCATTTTTTGAGTCAAAACCCAATTGAAAGAAGAGTAATAGTGATAATTCTGGTTTTAGATACAGAGCAGCGCTTATTGATTCAAAAGCTCCTGGAGGAAACAATAGAGCAAATCGATGGAAAAAGGTTAGACTTATCAAATCATACTTTTTCGATTATATTTTTCGAGCGAACTTATACTATTACTAAGCTTTTAACCTAGGATAATGAATTTCTAGATTTGTGGTTTAAAAAAAAGATGAGTTCTATATTTAAAAAAATCAAGTAAACTTTTACGAAATATAGTGTCCTGCGTTTGAAAACTTGTTATAAAGGACAGTTTTTCAATAGTTTCCTTTGAAAGTATGTCCAACAGTAACCCTTTGAAAAGCAAGAAAATTTTCTCAATTATAAAAACCTGTCCGAAATCTTTTTCATGTGTAAATTTAATTTCTTTTATTTTTGTTATAGTGTTCAGACAAAACTTCACCTTTCAACAAACTTTTCCTATTTAAGAGTCTCTCCAATCTTTGTCGCTGAGGATTCCCTACCAGTGAACGGGAATTCATCGACCGCTTCTCTCTCCACCTCCTCCTCTTTGACAACAACAACAACAGCTTCTACATCTTCTAACAACACTATTCTCCCAAGTGTGAGTTGAGAGTTTTTCATACATGAAGTCGAATATTTTATGATAACTTTAAACGGAAAAAGGGCAAAGTAAGCCGATCTTTTCCGGCAGGAAGGTGAAATTCTCAAATGCCAGAGCCGATGAGCCGCCCTGCAGAAACAAGAGACATATAAGATATGTAAAGGCTCCCGTGACGAACAAGGTCATCAAGCCAGTCCCGAGTTTTTATGTGTCGTCAATCACACGTTTTTGGTGATATTAGAAAAAATTAATTATAAAAAGTTTGCTCTGACTTATTTTGATGTTAACATTTATACTTAAAAGATGTTACATATAGTGATGCGCTACGTGAAGTCTGCTTTAATTGGTTCATTCAACACAAATATTAGCAAATCGTGATTCATTTGACAATTATAGGTTTATTCACCAATCGAGAGAAAAAACAGTTAATGCTTTCAAGAAATCAATCAACAAATGTTGTTTAGAAAGATGAAGGAATCTTGTCAGAAAGAGGAGCTTCAGTTTCATCGGAAGCAACTGCCAATTCCTCTATGCCGTCTTCTGCGGCGGACCGAGGGGCTTTCTCCGCCCAACTCTTCGAAAACATCAATTTGAAGGAAGAGGAGAAGCAGCGAATAATCGATCAATTCGACAAGGTTGAACAAGAGCTTATCTGTTTGTTTGGAAAAGCGCGTGCTTTTAATTGAAGTTAACTGCAAATAAGGTGACTTTGCTCTGTTTCATTCTCCATATGTTACTCTGTGATATGTCGTATGTAATCTTTTTTGCGCTCATTCCTGCCTCACGGCTGTTGCGCATTCCCCATACAGGAAAACCTAACCTGGTAGGACAAATGATCGCTCTCTTGGTCGAAGCTAGTAGCAAGGGAAATTATAAAAGGAATAGATGGAATTCTCAAGCCCTTGCTTGGGTAGATCTGTACAGTAAAATAAAAAAAGGGTCGAACTTGAAGAACTATTGCCAAACAGTCCACGTACACCACGAATATCCTGTCATATCGACTGTTCGGTTGAGACTTTGTGATGATGTTGAGCTCCTACATGAAGAAATCGCCCGTCGTATTCTCTCCTCCTCTCCGCTTCCAAACCCAAATTCTTCTGCCTCTGTGACCTCGGAATCGCCTTCTCTCACTACGATAGAAGCCCCGCTTCCCACGCCTCTTCCTCCTCCTGCTACATCAACAACAGCAGAAACTGCTACTTCTCAGACTCCCATCATCTCAACTACAGTTTGGGCTTAGCCATTGATTCATTCAACGGGAAAACTCATGTATTGGTAGAAAAAAGATATAGTTCAAAGAAAGGAGTCTACATACAAATATCCGATTTAATCGCTAAACAAATCAGAGGAAGCAGAATGATTGAGAGAGGACAGGTAAATAATAGAAACGAGAGGGGACGCGAAAATTGCGCAATGAAAGAAAAAAATTAGTCCAAGTTCTGGATGAATCATTGCCGCTGAATTCGAAAATATGAGAGATAATCGACGTAATAACGAGAAAGAAAGTTTTTAGAAGAGAAACATAACATAAACACGCAGAAAAGCTATCGGGTCAGAAGATATTTCAACAAAAATCGGTTGCGGCGCACATGATCACTGTTAGATATTACAAATTTTTTGTTAAGAAACTTCGTTCCAGGCAGGCTCTACGAAAATAGGCTCCACCTTCACACCAGAAAAACAACAGGCATCCGCTACTAGCTCGACATTCATTCCTTCGGCAAAAATCCCTCCTCAACTTAGCTCAAAGAAGCTAAAAAGTTTCGAGAGGATAACCGACCGGCAAATGGTTTCTTTCAGTTACTCTCCGCACATATTATAGTGAAGCAGAACCAAAATTATTATATGCATGAAAATCTATGTATATTTGAAACAGCTCTCCTTGACACGATAAATTCCTCTACCTTTAGATGAACTTCCCGATTTCATATTCTTTGTAGTTCACAGTACTTTATTCATCAGTGGGATTGCGCATAGTAAAATTAAACACAAAAAGAACAACAAAATTAGCTTGAAAGTAATAAAAAGGAAGTTGACTACGCTGTGCGTAGGTGAAGTTACTGACGGAGTCCGACTCGGCTTCCATCGAGGCCCTGAGTGAGCAAGCAGCTTCCTCCAAGCAGCTGAGAGAGTCGTTCTCGCCACTGGAAGAGTCGGTTGTTGTCCTCCCACGTCTCCCAGCAGCTCAACGCATCTCCCACCCACCCGTTCGTCGCTAGAATATTCTTTGCCGATTTCACTTCTTCGCTTTGAGGCATTTGCAAAGAAGTTTTTTATATTGAATTTTTATTCTCTTAGTAAACTTTTGGACCAAGCAACTCTCCTAAAGTCAGCTCAATAAAACTATACAGACGCACGTATTAGTAAACTGCCCATTTGCTCGAAAGTACAATATGTACAGTTTCATAAGTTTAAGCAAAATCTCAGTTTTAGTCGCGGTTCCTAATGTAGCAGGAAGGCTAAAAAGTACTCTTCTTAACATCCAAAAAGGTTGAAAAGATTGGCGTTCGAAAAATTTCTTACGGCTGAGCACGGGTAAAGAAAAAATAAAGTTTCGATAGCCTACTGTTCTATGATAATTGAATCGGTTTACAGCGTCAACTAGTGGTGGACGTTCCCCAGAGGGAGTTTCGAGAGTCTCAGCCTCGTCTTCCACCAACTCACTCCTTCTCCGACAAAGCTAGCCTCAAAGATGAGGTTACCTCTGAAACTTTTCTACATTCACAGTTCAAGAGAGCTCCCATCCGTAAATTTTCGCTCTGAAATCTAACCTTTATGTTACCCAGTCATTCAAGCATATTATTTCAAAAAAAATTTGATTTAAAAAATTGAAACAACTTTTTGGTTAAAAGATATATTCCTTATGGCAGGAAAAACAGCTCAATTTCAGGACCATGATTTGAGTGACCTTCGCTCTCCGACCGCTTCATCGTGGAAGGAGGATATAATTATTCCGCTTCCGCTTCCTCCTCCACCGCCTCCTCCGCCACCTCATCACTACATCTCCTTCCCAGGAGCCAACGCGAGAGGCATCCTGCCAGTGAGTGAACTTCATTTCTTAAAGTTCTCAAGTAGTCTATGCATCTAAAATGATAGTTAAGAAGCTTTTTACTACTTCTCCCGGTATGTCTTAGAACCCAGTACACTTCATCTCATGGAACATCCCACGAATAAGCACACTATCTAATGGAGCTTCTCAAAAAAGGACACTTCATGTCAGGGAATATTTCGAGTTTTTTAAGGATATCCCATAAGTCAGTATTCTCTGCTTGATGAAACATATAAAGCGTACATACATATAATTTTTCCGTGGGGTTATGTAAATAGCGCTTACTAAGCACAGTATATTCCAAAACCCAAAGTATATTCCAAAATCTTTTGAGCTATCCCAGAGTCATGAAATTCTATATATCTTCCAAACTCTATAATTAAAAAAAGTGTGGAAATTTGGGACACATTAACGTTAATCGAATATTTTCTCAAGCATACAACTTCAAAGTGCAATTTTATGAACTATGAAAATAGCCTTTGTTACCATCATTTTCTGTTTCTATTGCTTTTGAGCTTTAAAAAAAGTTGTAAAAAATCACCTAGAAAGCCGGAAGCTATAAGGTATTTTATTGTTACGTTTTGCTTCCCGTAAATTAAACTTCAATGACGTAATTAGAAACATTTCGATTGCAGAAGAAGCGCTGGGGCCGTATGCACGTACCATTTTTGATGGAAAATGATGAAGAAAACAGTGTTATCCTATAACACTTAACACTATTTTCTTTATCATTTCCCACAAAAATGGTACGTGCATACGGCCCCTGGTTGTGTTTTAGAAATCTTTTTTTTAATATGCCAGAAAAGGCAATACAGCAATACAATGATTTATCAATTTTTGATCTTCGTAAATCGTTTAAGCAACGATAAGGTGAGACTATGAATGAAAGAAATCCATCGCACGGACAAAAAAATTGCACTCGACCGGACCGAACCTCCGCCGTCTAACCGGGGCTTGAAGAGCGTTTCTAATACACCAACCGAGCACACATTGTCCCATGCGATTTCTTGCTATGTCTAAGGCAAATGGTCATTTCTTTCATACAATGATTCATGTGATGGCAGGACAGACTGAGTTATCACTCCTACACATTCGATCCGGCAACTGGAGCGCCTCTTGACTTGGAGGAAGAAGTTCGATATTTTAGATCTACTCCCTTTTAAAAAAAAGAAATTCTTCGACGGAAGAAGAATTTTTTCGCCGAAAAAGTTCCATTTAGACTCGTTTACAAAAATATATTATATAAATTAATAGAAGGAATTGACTATTAAGCAGCTGCAGTCTTAAAACCTTACCTTGAAGGGTGTGAAAGACACGTCATTGAAGTGTTTAATACACCCTATCTGAACAGATAGATACATATACTCTCTACTTGAAATGTCTCATCTACCTTTCCTCTAAATTATAAAAGATTTGATATATCCGTCCTAAATGATTCTGGTATGACCCACTCTTGCAGGGTCTGATAGATGCGGATGACGAGTTGCACTCGCGGGGTGAGTCGAGCAGCCGCCTTGCAGCTGCAGCAGCTGCTGCAGCCATAGCTGCATTCGCAGAGACAACTCCCAGTTAGTTCTTCCAGTAAATATGATTTTTTATCGCGTCAATATTTCCGCATGCTCTCAATGAAGTTAACGTAGTTTTCTGTGATAATGTATTGAGTTGAGTGAGAAAGCCCGGAGCAAAAAAGGGTAAAGGAAGAAGAGAACGGCAGAGCGATGAATAGAGAATTTTGAAGAAGAAGAGAACGGCAGAGCGATGAATAGAGAATTTTGAAGAAGAAGAGAACGGCAGAACGATAAATAGAGAATTTTGAAGAAGAAGAGAACGGCAGAACGATAAATAGAGAATTTTGAAGAAAAAACAATTACTGCAAGCTGAATGAGATCTGAACTTTAGATATTGAGAGCTTTGAATATGAGAAATGTTCAAACAAAAAACACAATCAAATTGTTTTTTCTTTAAAAGTTTCTGAAAGACTTATTCCCGTTACAACAACGCGGGCTGCTTCCACGACCACGGCTCCGCCCCCTTCGCCTGCTCCGCCTCCTATGCCTCTCAGACCACTCGAAGCAGTCACAACTCCACCCTACAAGGGCAGACCGCACACGGTAAATCACAATAAATTCAAGAAAAATTAGGAAAATTTTTTCAAAAAAATTTAGGGATTTTTTGAGAAGTTCTAAAACTTCCCACAGAGTAAAATTATGAAAACAATCGGTGTTTTATTTTGGTCAGAACTAACTCAATTCTCTGTATTATTCAACTAGTAGATTTCATTACAGCTTAAGCCATGCGCTAATCGCAAAATTGCGATTAGCTCATGATACGAATCAGAATGCAAAAGTAGTTACTGCATGCTGTCTAATGTTCCAGCACAATCGTACGGTCTTCGACGTCCTCGCTTCGGACTATCGAGAGCGTCTCTCATCCACCGCGGACATTTCTAATTTCCTCAAGAGGTTCTATGAGAACGCGCACGTTGAGCTGACAGAGAGAGCTCACGGGAGAAAGCGGCGCTCTCCGCAATCCAATGCCTCTCTCATTTCTTTAAAGCTACCTTACTCCTTCCTAAACATCTGACAGTTACGGTAGTGCTACATATATGTCGCTGGCAACTAGGTTTTTCGCCATTTTCGGAAATCGCAATGACTTTTGTTGTATTTGTGGCTGATTTTGTTACATTTGTATCAAAACCACAAAAAGACTGATTTATTGCACACGATAATGGCACAGCCAGGAAAAACCATCACAATAGCCTTATTTTATGGCGTTGCCATCAAAAAAGCCTTATTTTATGGCGTTGCCATCAAAATAGCCTTATTTTATGGTGAATGGAACAATTTCATTGTAAAGTTCCTTCGTCAGTCCACTCCCACTACACTAAAAGATCCCACTACACTATTTCGTTCATTTCGTGGCTTCTTCTTAGCGTTGTCCCGTGGCTATTCACCAAATTTAATAGCAGAAATATATATCCACAAAGCGAGCAACCAATACGGACCGGGTTTGCACGAACGCTATACTTTTTTCTCTTCGCGATAGAGAAAATAGTATAGCGTTCGTGCAAACCCGGTCCGTATTGGTTGCTCGCTTTGTGGATATATGATTCTGCTATTAAATTTGGTGAATAGCCACGAAATAAACGAAATAGTGTAGTGGGATCTTTTAGTGTAGTGGGAGTGGACTGACGAAGGAAATTTTCAATGAAATTGTTCCATTAACCATAAAATAAGGCTATTTTGATGGAGCGCCATAAAATAAGGCTATTTTGATGGAGCGCCATAAAATAAGGCTATTTTGATGGAGCGCCATAAAATAAGGCTATTTTGATGGTTTTTCCTGGCTGTGCCATTATCGTGTGCAATAAATCAGTCTTTTTGTGGTTTTGCTACAAATGTTACAAAATCAGCCACAAATACAACAAAAGTCATTGCGATTTCCGAAAATGGCGAAAAACCTAGTTGCCAGCGTCATATATGTATATGAATCAGTGATCGAATCCCTCAGTAGAGATGTGACTGAGGGATCGCCGTTATAGAAGTAACAGCAACTTCGGCCATAAGTAAGCACTTTTCACTCTGCTCCTCGGCCCCAATCTTTTCAATCCGGGTTCTGTTCATAGATCAGTTCAATTCACTTTTCACTCGAGTCATCAATGACCATATCGCGTTCAACGGCATCCCAGATCATTTCATTCCACGCCCAGTACATATCCTCTCCCTTTTGTATTCATTACACGGTACATATACAATTTACTCATTGATTAGAATATCGACTTGTTTTTCACCGATTTTTCGGTCAGCTAGGTATGCACAGACTTATATCAGTTGAGGTATCTTGTGATTAGGGTAGCTTAACCGCATACTTCTTTATATCAGTTGATGTATCTTGTGATTACGGTAGCTTAACCGCATACTTCTTTATATCAGTTGATGTATATTGTGATTACGGTAGCTTAAACTCATACTTCTTTTCTCAAGTACTTTACGACTACTTTATTTTGCCAAGTCAAGAAAATTATTTCATCAATGTCTTCAGTCGAAACTAGATTTCAGCAACAAAAAAAACAAATCAAGATTGCAAAAAAAATGGTGAGAAGAGAAGTGGTATGAAAAAATTTTTTTTAAAAAGAGCGAAAGAAAGACAGAAAAAAGAGAGAGGGCAACAGTATAGACAAGAGAGAAGAGTGATCTTTAAAAAAGTTCTATCAGCTTATCTAGTTGTAGAACACTAAAAAGCTTCTGAATTGTATTTTGAATAAAGAGAGTTAAAGCCCCTGAGAACATTTAGTACGGAAAAGAACTCAGCAAAGGCATATCTCAAAAATACTTCAAAAAAACAACTCGAACTCAAAAATGATACATTTACAGAAACAATTTCAATCAATAGTTATATAATGCTTCAAGTAATTGTAACTGCGATAGAACATTCAGGCATTATAAGGAAAAATTGGTTACTCAGCATAAAATTACAGTAAAAAACATCTAAAACTCATCTAAAAAAGAAATCATCTCAAACTTCTGCTGTGAACTTGACTCTAGGTGACACGATTGAAAAAAAGTCTAGATGTAAAACATATGTTATCGCATCATTCAAGAGCATTAAGGTGAATAAATTGAATTCGTAGACATGAAACGTGGTCTCAAGATAAAATAATCATTAACATTCACTTGTCAAACTTGCCAACTTTACTCGGACTCGGTTCCGCAGACGAGTCACACCCGGCCAGACGTTTCTTTGGACTTTCAACTTCTTCAGAGTTCCCCTGTTTGCTCGTGGATTCATCCCTGGCATCTTTCGGAATGTTTCTAAGAGACTTATCTCCTGCACTGATATAAAAGTCTCTTTGTTGTTCCTTCACTTCAGCGAGATTCACCTGAGCTTCCGCATGGTAGGGATCATACTGCAAACCATCATTATAACATATCAAGTAAATCAATCAAGTTAGAATTCGGGTGTTTCACATAAAGTTCTCAGCGCACCAATGGATAGCTCACCTTTAGAAGAGCTTCGTAGGCTGCCTTTGCTTCATCTAACATCCCCTTTTCCTTATAGGCATTCGCGAGATTACATCGAGCATCACTGTTCTTCGGCTTCGCATTCAACCATTTCGTGCCCAAATTTATCGCAAGATCTGGGCTGCTGCAGAAAATAAGTAATCAATTACCCAATTTTTCGGTCGGTCGTGGTCACGATATTCTTTTACAATGACTATTATTGGTTCATTCTTTCTCAGGTCATGTTCTCGCGGACTCTCTCCATGAATTTTGAACGCTAGGCACTGTACCGAAACTCTAAGATTTAAAGCCTCAGTTTTTTTATTATTATAAAAATCTAATCGATTCATCTCAGCAGTTTATAAAACAAAATTCATTTCAGCGGTGAGTTTCAACGAATTGTCATCTGGGAATGAAATTGTCAATGAGTTTATGCGAATCTATCTATCACCTACAACGTTTTACATTCTTTTTATCAACAATCAGTAGGTAATCAGTTAAGGCAATAAGATGTTCAGTAAAGGGAGTTGTCAACTAACGACTTGCGTAGTTCACGGAAAGCACACACGAGTCCCTCATGAAAGACGGTGTCATCACTCACCAAAGTCAACGCTTTTACGTATTCCATCGCAGCTCTGCAATGGAAGGCTCACTCAACAGTGAGAAGCGCTGCATGAAAGAATCCTCAGCACGATTCGATCACTTCAGCAGCGAAATGCCGTTGAACATCAAGTATGAAAGCAAAAACAAAACGTAAATAGAAATTTTTTGAAATAAGAGAGGTTTTTAAGACATTTTGAAATGCGAGAAAATTGAAGCCCTAAAACTTCACATCTCAAATCATAACCAGGCGCTCAATCGATCGACTTACCTATCGTAAATCTTCTGGTCCATGAAACTTTCTGCCGTTTGGATCAAAGCATCCTTGTATCCGGGATCCATAGAGAGGGCCTGTCATTTGATTTCCATTCAGTTATGCCAAAAACAACTCGCACGTTGATACTTTTAAAGTTTTTGTTATACTATGCTCTCTGGGTATCTATTTAAATGAAGGAACGAAAAGACTCATTAGGGTAAACACGTACCTCGAATTGTACTCATTCTTTCCGTTTTCAATCAATTTCTTATTCTCTACCATTTCTGATGAGATTAGGTTCTTAGTCTTTAAGTGTCCTCATGACATCAGATTCTAAGCTACGTTCCCTCATGAGATCAGATACTTGCTCTCTACGTTCTCTCATGAAATCAGGTACTTAGTTTCTACGATTTATAATAAGATCAAGTATTTAATCTGCCTATTCTGAAAAAAATATTGCATCAAGTAGCAACAAACGAACTCGTTCAAAAAAATGAATCGCTTTCCATTGTTGTTTTCTTGCTCTGTAAATCATTCCGAGATTGAACCAAGCCGGTACAAACTCTTCATCCGCTTCCAGTACTTTCATGAAGCAAACCTGCATAAAACCTCCCATTTTCGTCATTTTACTACACCGATTCTTTCTTTCTCACAAGGTCTAGATCGTTCCATAATATGTTCCCTCGGTTAGCCTCATTTCGTTTGATCGATCAGAAAGAACCGAATTACCGACACTTTGTACCGCGTCACTTTGTATACGACACTTTGTACCCGACACTTTGTACCCCGTCACTTTGTACCGCGACACTTTGTACCGCGTACGGCCTCGTTAGCTAAGCCGTACGGCCTCGTTAGCTAAGCCGTACGGCCTCGTTATCGTAAACTTTTACTAAGCCTAAGCGTTTTTTAATGTAAAAACATGTTTTAATGTAAAAATAAAACGCGCGGCCTCACTCAAGTCGCGGTACAAAGTGTCGCGGTACAAAGTGACGGGGTACAAAGTGTCGGGTACAAAGTGTCGTATACAAAGTGACGCGGTACAAAGTGTCGTGATACGGAAAGAACCGGGCTGCTAGCAAGAAATGAACATTTTGAAGCAGTATCGTCTAGACCAAATCGACTTCTTCCATTTTTTGACTTCGATTGGAATTGTGTTTTTCCGCGTTTTTTTTTTTGAGCAATTAGAAAAAACGTTTGAATTGAATTGAAAAACTCCACCGCATGCGACTGAAAATTTGCCATTGTTGAAGCTCACATACGCCTAGTTTCCATCGAAAAGAAATCAGAAAACCAGAAAGATCATTTCAAATTCTGGTTATATGTAAAAACTTCTTTACTCTCAAAATATTTTACAAGAGTTTAAAACCGAAAAAACTTTTCAACAAGATATATGGAAAATCTTAAAATTAATTTAGAAACTTGTTGAAAGAGATAGTATATTCACCTCGGCAGCTTCCCAATTGCCCATCATTTCATAGATTTCTCCGAGTTCTGCACGTTCGATATACATTTCCTGGAGCAAACAACCGAAAGTTTATGATGAACTCCAGGTTTCTAATCTGAGCTGGTTTTTTTCTTTGATTCTAATTGTTGGAAAATTTTTTCAAAAAAACCCAAAAAGTCTAATGCTACCGAGGAAGGACTGTAAAAAGATCATAGTCATTTTAAGTTGAAAATGTAAAAGTTTTTTGCATCTCAAGATGGTTTGTATGCTATTCACTAGCGCACGAAGCTCCGAAAACTTTCTTAAGCTGAATGGGAAAATTTTATGCATTTATGGAGCAAAAAGATTGAAAGGGTAAGAAATCTTCTCAGACAGCGTTGTTCATGTTTTGCTTCCATGAAAAAATAATCATCAAATTTTCCTATTGTTCATATAAATTATAATTTTCGACCAAGTTATGTTATTTTACTGAATTTTTCAGAAATTATTGTCTCTTTTTTGAATAAAATGATAGATTTATTTTATCGAGACACCGTTCCAACTCAGAATCAAACGATAACTGTGGACAAAAGAAAATTCCTGCGCTGCCTGGTCCCCGGCTGTCTAGCTGGCTGACCGGGTTGTGATAGAGCGCACTGCAATATGCCTGCACGGCGCCTTCCAAGTCGTTCATAGCCCGGAGCGTGACTCCCAAATGAATGTAACTGGAAGTAAAAGTGCAAGTTTTAGTTTCTAAATAAATAATTCTCTTATTACACCACAAGTGATTTAAGATCTATAATGTAACTTGAAACTTTTTTATATTTGTTTTTTCATCGTTTTGTAATGAATGAGGTGAAGCGCCATAATTCATACACTTCTTCACGATTCTACTTTCAATAACATTCCTGATGAAGTACGAGCGAGAAAGATGAACGCAAAGATAAGGTTGCTTTCTATAAAAATTATGTGGTTGCTTTTTCGGATTTCAATATAAAAAAATTAATGGGGTTGCTTTATAAAAATAGAGAGAGAGAGAGAGAGAGAGAGAGAGAGAGAGAGAGAGAGAAGTTAGTGAGAAAGAAACAGTGAGGGTCGAGAGCTTCGACCTTCTTCTGTGTCTCACATGGAGGAAGACAACACACTGGGCAAGAAAAAAAAACAACAGCAACAATAACAACAACGTAGAGATGAGAGAATGTAAAATATGGTTCGGAAGATACGGTCTCAAGGTGTCCAAATCCTGCTAGAGACCGATTTCAACCATGCTGAAGAGTGAAGTGAAGGAAGAGGGAAGGTAGAGAAACAACCGCTCTTTTATATAGGAGCCGAACCCGTGACTCGGGAGCGCTCAGACTGATAGTCTAAAGCTCCCTCCACCTATTGAGCTATCGCGAACGCTTTATATTTTTATGGCTCTCTTTTTTGGAATCGATCTGTTGTTGTATGAATTTTGAATAATTTGCCGATATGCATGATTCTTCATCATCTTTTCGGGTTCAATTTTTCGTTTTAATCTGATTGTGTTCACAGTGTTTGTTCTATGTATGTTGGTCTCTAATTTGAATAAACTATTCTGAATTATCGATTTTTTCTGATTTGTCTTGTTTTCATGATAAAACTTTTCCTGGTTGGGTAAACATTCTGCTGCATCTTTCATAAATTCGAGGCTGTGCATTTTAAGATGAGATAAAAAAAAATCTTTCAAAAAAAGGGAAAAAAAGAAATAAAAATAAATATAGAAAACGAAACAGACGCGGAGAAAAAGAAAAATATGAGAGAGAGAGGAAGAGAAGAGAGAGAGAGGAAGAGAAGAGACAGAGCGAGAGATATAGAGATACTTAAGCACCGAATAAACGGTCGTGGCTTTTATTTTGAATACGATCAAAAGACCGACACAACCAACCAGGCTGTTTCTAACTATCCACAATATCATGAGTTATCATCAGAGAACGGCAGGCAATTTTGAAGAACCCCAGAGCGTGGAATGTGAAAGGGAAGATGCAGACGAACACAGACTAGCTTTCTTGGATTGCGCATAGACTTGCGTATAGATTTATCCACAGCGCAGGTTAGAGAAACACAATTCAACCAACCTTATAACGTAGTCTGCCTTCAGCTCCACTGCTCGCCTGTAGTCCTCCGCTGCCTGATTTAATGAGCCCATTTCCTGAAAGCGAAACATTCAAATCTGAGAATGAGTAATAATCTCGCTAAAATAGCTTCTTCTGATTACAATATGATTCGTAGTAGTTACCCTGTTGGCTTTCCCTTTATTGAAGAATGCTTCCGCGGAATGTGAATTCTTTTCGCAGGCAGTGGTCGAATACTTCAGGCATCTGGAGAATCAAGGCTGATGGTTTGGATCGAATCAGAAAAGGTTCCGTGGTTCGACCATTTTCATTTTCTTACACATCAAATTTGATGTTGAAAAATTAAATTGCAGAATACGTTAATTAGTGTACGGAAAACAATTATCGATTTCTGTCTCACTTCATACCCATTAAAGGAACGGTTAGCGGTTGGAAATGTACGAAGTCTGGTTTAGGATTGAGATGGTTTTATAAAAGTAGCTAGAACTGACTCTGCCCAGTCCTTCCGTTCCCACTCGATAGATGCCAGGAGAAGAAGTGCTTGGAGATTACCTGGATCTGTCTGCAAGTCAACCAACTAATCTGACAAGAAGCCATTATCCCTCAACTCAAAGCTTAAATAGTAATCAAGTCTTATTGAGCTCCAACAAAGCCTTCAGCTGAACATAGTATCTTATCTCGTGGTTCTGGATACAAGTTCTTGTTTTAGTGAGATACAAATTATCTCAAAGAACTTTTTTAAAAGTTGCAGCAATCTTTTCCAACTAATTCCTTTGAAAAAGTGACCTTGAGGAGTTCGTGACAGCATCTCGCCGCACCCACGTAATCTTCCACAGTGCGCAGTCGCTCTGCCATTTCCATCAACGCTGTAAAAACGACCAGAGATTATCGATGGTTGACAAACCGAATAATATCATAACTGATCAGGGGTTAAATGGTTACCGGACCAGCTATGTTGGCGCATACATGTTCGCGCCGAAAATGATCTACATTCTCTTCTCCTTCCGTTCTACATATTCTACTTTTCCTCTACTTCTCTTTAGACTCTTTTTGGCTTCCCCCATCCCTTTTTCAACTCGCTCGGCTCGTACAAACAAGCCTTCAGACTGGTCTCATTTAACGACCTGTAACTGATATATTTAGATAAAGTAAAATGTATGTTACCATGTAATGGAATACGTGTTAAACAGCAGTATCATATGTCCTCCAAAACATGTCCAAACATGGCGGGTGTTAGGCTTATGAGAAGGCGAGCAACATGGTGTAGTGTAAAGAGAGTGATATATTGAGGTTCGAAGAAGGAGTCATACGTTTAAGAGGAGAAGAGAGTAAAAAATGTGAGGCACGGTCGGGGCCGGAGTCGGGGTTCTTTAGCTTCTAGCGATCTATGACAATGATCATCACAGAGTCTGACACGAGTTATGCGTTTCTCTATTGTTCTTGAAAGATAGATTTCCTGTATCTGAACAACCGCACGAACATGCGCTGTGAGTTAACTGGTCTGAATAATTATTTTTTATTATTTATTATTTATTCATACATCAATACTGATGTGACAAAACATAAGATAACTCATACAATAGTGAGCGTTGTTCTTGACAATAACATCTGAACAATGATTTTCTAGAATAAGAAAGGAGAGAGAAAGCAAAAAAAGGGAACAACTCAGAGATTAGGTAAGTGCAGATCGAGAATTTCAAGAACATTTAGCATCTTGAGCCTCTTTTTGAACACATTAGAGTTAGGAGAAGTCATAACTTGAGCAGGTAAATTAATCATCCACCTAGACGTTCTTACTCCAAAACAATTGAAAGTTAACCTCTTATTTGTGAAAGGTATGTGGAAATTAAAGGCGGATGTTCTACCATTACACGGTTTGAACACATAAAAGGTACTAACTTTAAGATCAACTTCACCTCGGATTATTTTGAAAGCGTAAGTGAGATCATTAATGATTCTCCTACAATATAGAGAGGTCAAATTTAAAGTATTCAAACGATTCTCATAACTAATATTAGGAGAGCAGTTTAAATTACATCTAAAATAGAGAAGTTTAGTAAATATATGCTGGACCTTCTCTATTTTCCTAATATCATTTTTTAAATGAGGAGACCAAACCGATGAAGAAAATTCACAAATCGGTAGAACATATGATTTGTAACATCTTACATATATATCTGGTGTGATACATGAAATAATTCTGAATAAGGCATAAACTGTTTGTAATGCCTTCCGACACAAAAGCTCATATTGTGATTTGAAAGACAGGGAATCATCTATTAAAATACCTAAATCTCTAACAGAGGTTGATTTCGTGAAAAGAGTATTTGGACTTACATAATAGGTTGAGCATGGGTTTTTATTACCTAAATATAGAACAATGCATTTCTTTTCAGCTATTGCCAACTGCCATGTATCGCAATACCTATCGAATTGATTTATTGCTAAACAGAGTTGGGATTTAGCGATTTGAGCACCTAGTTCATCATAAGAAATATACAACTTAATGTCATCAGCGAACAGCTGAATACTAACTGAGGGTAAGTTGGAAAAAATTCGAGGCAAATCGTTGATATAGATCAAGAAGAATAGCGGCCCTAAAACCGATCCCTGTGGGACTCCAGATGATATTTCTCTAGTGTCACTAAATGTTCGGTTGACCTTAACACTGAAACAACGTCCTGTTAGAAAACTTCTAGTCCATCTCAAAAGATTTCCACGAATGCCTAAACTTTCTAGTTTGTGGAGAAGTTTACAATGCGAGACAACATCAAAAGCCTTAGTCAAGTCATAATAGAGACAATCGACAGATTTACTTTGGTCGAGGGCTCTCGTCCAACTATTAGTTACCGAAAGAAGCTGAGATTGAACTGATCTTCTAGGAACGAAACCATGTTGCTCTTCAGAAAATATAGAATGCATGTCCATCCACTTTGTTATCCTATCACGAACTATGCGTTCGAAAACTTTAGAAGGTGTGGGCGTGATTGCGATAGGTCGAAAGTTGTCTACATTCAAGGGTGGAGATTTTTTTGGAATAGGAGTGATGTAAGATATTTTCCAAAGAGAAGGAAAATGGCCAAGTTTAAGAGAGAAATTGAAAATATAGCTTAGTGGTTCTGCAAGCGACGAAGCGCATTCTTTGTAAAATTTCTGAGGAATAGAGTCAGATGTCTGCGTAAGAGAAGGAGACAGCTTTTTTGAATAGTACTTGACGTCTCCGGGAAGAATAAGCATATCAGTTAGGGAATGATCAATAACTCTATCAACATTCGGAATCAAACCATCATCGATTGAGAAAGCGGAACAGAAAAAATCGGATAGAGCACTAGCTTTAGCTTCATCCGTGTGAACAAAAGAACCAACTAAATCTGTGAAAGATGGAATCGAAGAATGGGATTTTAGACGATTTCCTACGTATTGATAGAACTTTCTAGGATCGGAGAAGAAAGCCTTCTGTCGATTTATTTCAAACTTCTTGATTTCCTTGTCAAGTTTTCGAGAAGTGCGTTTGAATAATTCTAGAACAGTGGGAACATGAATTTTAGAGAAAAGGGCTAATTTATGCTCGAAGAGGTTACGGATGTGCTCAGGATAAGTTTCAAAAGCAGCTTTCCTACGTTTTCTAGGGATAAATTTCTCAATTAAAGACTTCGCAATAACATTCAATCGATCAACTAGGTCATCTACAGAAATGAAATCATCGAAAACAAGTGTCCAGTCCATATTTGATAATAGCTTATTGATATCTGCATAACTGGCCCGGTTGAAATCAAAAACTTCTACAACAGGTTGTGGGTTCGAAAGTAAAAATACAGAAAAAGTAATCGAATTGTGATCAGAGTTAGAGAACGGAGGACAAACTTTACAATTAGAGATACAGTCAGCTTTAGCAAGAACATGATCTATTATTTTCTTACCATGTGTAGGCTCAGTTACAAATTGATGAAGAGAAAAGTCTGTACACAAGTCGATAAGAGGCTCAGTTGAAGAACATTTTTTGTCAACAACAATTTCTAAGTTGAAATCACCACAAAGTACAGATTGTTGAGGTACCGCTAACAGTTGAGTAAGAACATCGAAAAAGGCATTATTCTGATGCACAGTAGTGTTTGGCGGTCGATAGCATATAATGAAACGTGTTCTGGAAAGTGATAAGTTGCATAAGAGATCGAAAGCTAAGACATCAGCTGATATTTTAGTCTTGAGAGTTACAACAGAGTATATTAAATGATTACGGAGAAAAGCACAGACACCACCACCTCTTTTTGAAGTTCTATCACAGCGGAGCACACAATAAGGCAGATTAGCTGTCAATGAGGCATCAACTATGTTTTTATTTAACCAAGTCTCACTACATAATAGAATATCTGGTTGTGTTGATGACAAATAATGGTAAAGTAGATCAATTTTGTTTTTGAGGGAACGTGCATTGAAATAAGAAACAGAGAATACTGAACTAGATTATTGTTGATATTATGTTTCAATTTCGACACAAAGAGAAGAAGCGAGAATTAAAACCCTTCGAATGAGCAACAAGGAGCTAATTTTATTTTTTCGATCAAAAAAGAGTAGAAAACGGGGACGTTTTGCGCTCTACCCTTATTTTACAAACACCCTCAAAAAACTTTTTATCTCTCTCAACCTTGCTGGTTCACCAGGAAATCTTCTCTTTCTCTCTGTATTTCCGCCAGAGTTTTCTGAGATTCCTCGTGAGTTGGGCAAAGCTGAAGCAATTTTACTTGTTCACTAAAGAAGTACCACAAGTCGATCACAATAAAAAAGATCTACCAAAACAGAATAAAGAAAACTCATGGAACCTCGAGTGCCTTGTTGTAATGTTGCACGGCGTCCTCCACTCTTCCTTTCTTCTTCAAGGCACATGCCATGACGCAATGCGCATCGGGAGAATCTCTCCGCAGCGCGAGCCACTCCGCGCCGTACAACAACGCTTGATCCACGTTGCTACAAACAAGAAGTCTATAACTTTCCAAACGCCGAAGAAGCGTGTAGATAGGAATGACTAATTATGAGTAAACGGTAGACTTGGGACAGAGATTAAGAGTCTTTTTGACACAGTGCACAGATTAGCTTATTGTTGTTTGTTGTTGCCGGCAAGCATCCCGCATCGAAGACTTGGTTATGAACACTCTCTTTAATGAGAGAAGTTCTCGTGTTCTTCGGACAAGATGCGTCCGGAGAAGGGTTTTGATGTCCTTTGCAGTCCTGAGACTGTCATGCTGCACCTTGTGAAGGCGGACATCGTTGTAGCAACCTGTTCATGCTATAGGCTTTGTGAGTGGGTGGTCAAGCCGGCCTAGGGTGGGAGTAGAGACGTCTCGCCTGTCGTTGACCGGAGATAGGCAAGAGGCTATTTGACTGGCGCCTCCACTCGCCATTGAAAAGTATAGCGGAGTATCGGCTGATGTTTTGTCCGGTGGCATGCCCAGGCCGGTCCGGCATCGCCCTCCTTTGACGAGCTATACTACCCAGTTTTGGTCCGCGGCGGGATTTCTCCCGCTACCTCCCAGCACGAATTATTCGTAGGGAGGCGTCCCTCTATCCGCCACCTGAGGTCGCGCTCGATTCTGGACTGGATGATCCGGCTCCATCCGTGACAGGCTCTTAAGGCTGTAGAGTCACGAATGGCCACTGTTTCCAGTGTGTTTGGAGCAGATTAGCTTGTGACTGCGTACGAGCAATGCTCGTTTAGGCCCTTTTGAAGGGTTTCTTTCCTTTGGAAACCTAAAAATCCTTCAATGGAACGCGAATGGTTTAAGGGCTAGAGCGTCAGAACTAGAGGGCCTCCTACACGAACTGAACATTCACATAGCTCTCATTCAAGAGACCAAGATGGAAGGAGACGCTAGAGTTACTATCCCCGGCTACACCATGCTCAGAAAAGATCGTAACAATTCTGGCGGTGGTGTAGCCATACTAATAAGGGAAGACAGTCAGTTCACTAACATAACCCTTCCCTCAATAGATAAGGTCGCGGAAACTATGTGCATAAATGCCCCCACCAAACGAGGCAACTTCTCCATCACCAATGTATACATATCTCCCCGGTCCAAATGCTCACTCGGTTATAATACTAACTTTGAGAGACTTTTAGACAGACAGGGCCCATGTATCATTGCGGGGGATTTCAACGCACATCTATGCGAAGCCATAGAAGAAAGAAACCTGGTCTGCCTTAACAACGCCCGCCAGCACACAAGAAAGGACGCTTCGCCGGACATAACACTCATCTCCTCCGACGTGTCAACAGAATGCAGATGGACACCGATCAACAGACTCAACTCCGACCACCTCCCCATCATCGTCGAAGTTGATCTTCAACCGTCTAACATATCGAATGAGAAGTGCTTCATGAACTACAACAAAGCAAAGTGGAGCGGTTTTGAGATGGAGATAAACAAAAGAATTGTTGATTTTCCTTTCACAGGAAAAACCAATGAAATGCACAATTTCCTGGTACGAGTCATTCTTGCAGCGTCGAAGAACAACATCCCTAAAGGCAGAAAGCTCAACTACACTCCCAACCTGAGCGAAAAAGCGAAAGCCCTGATTAAACAAAGAGACTACATGAGGACCAATGATCCTCTGAATCCTGATCTCCCTGCAATCATGGCCGAAATCACAACTCAAATTCGCAAGGATAAGCAAAAAGCCTGGGAGGAACACGTCAGTGGACTTCGACATAATGAACCAACCAAGCGGCTATGGAAAACTATCAAAGCAATTGATGGTAGAGGACACAACCGATCTCACAATGTCATCATCCAAAACGGAAAACAACTATCCTCCCTGGAAGCTGCAAACGCCTTTGCCAAAAACCTGGCCAAACAAGCCCCTAAAACATCGGACGAAACAAATCGACAGACAACCCGATGGATAAAAGGGTTTTCCAGAGAAGACATTCCCGTTTTTTCGATTGATGACGTTGAAAAAGCTTGCAAAGCAACCAGAGGCTCGAAGGCAATCGACAGCGAAGGTATCTGCCCTCTCATGATCAAAAACGCAGGAAGCTCATTCAAAAGATGCTTGGCCTTTCTCTACAACAGCACTCCAAGATAGGAAAGGACCCGTCGACGATTAAAGGATATCGCCCAATCTCAATCTTATCTCCCATTGCCAAACTTTTCGAAAGAAGCCTACTCCCTTTCATCGCAGATGGCCAAATGGCAACACGGATTTACAAAAGGCAAGTCCACAACATCAGCTCTCCTAGAAATAACTGGCCAGATCACAGAAGGTTTCAACCAAAAACCTCCCCCTAAGAGAACGATAATGGTTGCTTTGGACATGACCTCGGCGTATGATCTAGTCCACATCCCGACACTTTGCAGAAAAATCGCAGAGACCAATATTCCTAGAGGCATCGTGAGATGGTTGTCTAACTATCTTCGGGGAAGATCCGTGAGTGTGACCTTCCAAAACAAGACTAGCAGCTTTTTCACGAGTCGGGCTGGCGTACCACAAGGCGGTGTGCTAAGCCCCATTCTTTTCAATGCTTACCTAAACAATCTTCCAGTACCCACGGGAAACACCAGCATTGTTGCATATGCGGACGACATCTCAATAATGTCATCGAGTGCAAAGATCAACGAATGCGAGGACAAAATGAATGAGTACCTCCCCATATTAGTTAATGAACTGGACAACCTAAAGATGCAGATCTCCAAAGAAAAATCTTCGGTCACCCTCTTCACAACATGCACAGCGGAATGTAACAAAAAGCCTGAAATCAAACTCAGTAACGATCTTCTCCCAATCATCAAAACACCTAAGATCTTGGGTGTGGTTTTAGACCAATTAGGAACCTTCCGACACCACGCAGAGGCCATCAGAACGAAGGCTACCAAACGTCTCAACATCATCAGAGCATTAGCAGGCAGAAGATGGGTCAGAATCCCACAACACTCATCGCGACATATAAAGCAACGACGAGATCCATAATTAACTACGCAGCACCCGTATACACTCCACCACTCGCAAACACGCACTGGACACGATTACAGGCCTGCCAAAACAAAGCAATCAGGACAGCCACGGGCAACCTTCAAATGGCCGGAACACAACATCTCGCTCTTGAATCAAAACTTCTGCAAGTAAAAGAGCACAATGAGCTACTGACCAACCAATACCTAGCTAAAGCCAGAATGCAAGAAGATCACCCATCTCACAACCTCACCCTCCGACAACGACCAGCAAGAACCATTCGCCGACACGTGATGAACATGGACCTCAGTCTGGGGGATAGTGACTGTAAGACAACTCTTAGAAATCTGCACACAGAAGCCGTTAGGAAATTTCTTAGAAACTGTGAACCAAAAACAGTCCTAGGATTCAAACCACCCATGGTCCATAAGTCTACTAGGTTACCTAACAGGGAACAACAGGTTACCCTATCGCAACTTAGAAGGGGTTACTCGAGCACGTTAAATAGTTACCTTCATAGGATAGGTGCCACTGACTCTCCTCTCTGTCCTTTATGTAGAGAGGTAGATCATACCAGTGTACACTTGTTTAACTGTCGTTGTAACCCCACTAGACTTAAACCGCTAGACCTATGGTATAGACCTGTCGATGTTGCAGATTTCATTGCCAAATGAATGTTGTTTTTCATTGTCAGTCTAAATAGTTGTTTGCTGTTCTTGCTGTTGTCTGTGTAGGTTGGATTGTTGAATAATATGGATGGAAGGATGGAATCAGCTTTTTAAAAAAAGCCAAAGTCCGAAACCAAAAAAGGCGAAAAGAAAAGAGGCAAAAAAAATGTGAATGAGAGAGAGAAAGAGAGAAGTGAGTGAGTGTGACTGTGTGCTTGAGCTTTTACCGAGAGCTCGTGGACCCCCTTTCCACGTCAAAGGAACCGCACGGGCAACAATCATCATCAGCAGATTAGGTTATGAATTTTACCCGCAATGTGGGTTAGAGAAACACCTTGGTACACAGTCAATCACCACCTAAGATGGAACATCATTTCAGGGAAGGCTATTCAGGGGTTAGAGAAACACCTTGGTACACAGTCAATCACCACCTAGGATGGAACATCATTTCAGGGAAGGCTATTCAGGGGTTAGAGAAACACCTTGGTACACAGTCAATCACCACCTACGATGGAACATCATTCTAGGGCTATTCAGGGTCTTGCTCTAACCCACATTCTGGGTGAAATTCACGCGCAAATTAGTACCCTACTCAAAAACCTCTGTTGATAGGCGATAATTTGTCTATTATCGTTTTCTCTGTCTCTAACAAGCGTTTTGTACTCTCATCATGAGTGATCTATCTCTACTTTGCTGGCAGGGAGAAACAGCACGATCGTGAGTTTGCATGACAGAAATGCTCACGAACCGTTCGCTAATTTCACGAACAACAGTAACAAGATTTTCAGTAAAATCGCGAGCATCGTCCACAGGTCCGAGAGTCAACGCCGCCAGATATTGAGCTGCTGCTCTGCAAAAAAATATAATTTATGTCTTCAATTGTCTTATTTAAAATTTCGAACATTAAATTTCTTTGAATCCAAAGTAAACGAGAGTCTTCTAATGTAGTATTACAAGAACTTGTTATATCAGAATCAACCGACTCAAGAGACCTCGAGATTATGTAATTGAGTTGACCAAATTCAAAATCCATAGTCTTTTAAGTGCAGGTTAAAACAACTCACTGCGCCAGAGAATGATATACATAGCTTGAATGGGACCTTTATCTCAGCCATAGGTTAAATATGTTTTGATATTTCAATAAGTCGATCGCTAAAAAAGGTACAAAAAATTTCTTTAAACTTTACGAAATCGGTCGAGGCTGAGTTATGGCTATTTGATTTATTTATGTAGAAGCTTAAAGATTTTTTTCTTTCAATTTTAGCTGTAAAAACTGTGAAACTTTGATTTCGAGTGAGGGAGAGGGTCGGTAGGTAGGTCGGTCGCCATAGAGAGCTTTTTTGCCAGTTGGCAGTATAACTATGATCTCAGCAGAATGTTAATTTTTGAAAGTTATTTGGAAAAAAGAGCTTCTTGCTATAAGAGAAAGCACTTTAAATTTTTTTGATAATTCTAAAAGCGGCGCAAATGAAAAATAATGAACTTATTCCGCTGCAAGTTCGCCGGGGTTGAAGAAGAATTGAACTGAGCTCCCTTGATGCGAAGACTTTTCATCGGAATAAGGACGAAAAAAGGAGAAAAAAAAGAAAAAAACCTTTAAAAGTCTTACCCCGGCAGACAAACCGATATAGCCCCCGGCAGACAAACCGATATAGCCCCCGGCAAACAAACCGATATAGCCCCCGGCAGACAAACTGATATATGAATATTCTTGTTAAGCATACAATTATTTAAGGGTTATTTGAAAAATATTAATTGATACACTGACCGATCACTGATTTTCGCAGCCTTGTAGACATCCCCTAATTCAGTCAAAGACTTTGTGTTGTTGGGTAGCAATTCCACTGCCTGTATTTTGATACCACTTTTTCGTGCTATGATGGTTTTTGACAATCATTTTTATTGAGCTATTGACAGATTGGTCAGAATAAAGAGAGCTTGTTTTCAGTGCATAAACGCGCTCTAGAATAAAACGTCCAAAAACATCGAGAACCTATCTAGTAAAACGGAAGAGGTTAACCAATACCAACTTTTGACTTGTGACCTTGAAGTCATTGTTGAGGCTTCTTGCGCTCTAATTGATTTTGAGATCCTTACCACCCGCAAAAGAAGATAGCTGATTACGGATATAGAATTGAGTGTTAAATTGAGAAAAAAAGAATAGCGATGAAACACCAAAATCTGTGATGAGAACTGTGGAGAAATTCTACCCGTGGTGCGGCTGATCATCGATTTTTCGAAACAAAATATCGATCGCATTGTCAATCAAATAGCTGACTTTTTCAAAGTTATGGATTGCCAGGAATATGTTTCCTGCTGCCTTTTCTAAGCCTCCTAGATGGCTATAGGCCTCTGCGTATAGCGGATTCGTTTCGATAGCCGAAATGAAGCAAGCCTGCGCTCAATTCACCGTTACCTCACTCTTGCACTCAATAATGCAATTCGAAACTTTTCAATGGTATTCCAAAATTTTACCTGAACTAATATGAATTAACCTAAACCATTAATATTGACTCGTAATTTTTGCTACCAATGAAATGATAATCGTTATGGTTGAATGGTTGAATGGTTGAAGCGATCAATGTATTTTATTACTTCTAACTTAACCCATTTTTATAACAAATTGTAACTTCACGAATAGTCATTGATATAAAAAAAGGAAACCCCGCGTTAGTGGATGACTCTTTTCAGAGGAAAATAGTTTTATTAGGAGAATAGAGCTCGCCACCGACTCGGATAAAGTAAACTGTAAGGGTAAAGTAAACTGGTAAAGTAATATGAAGGGAACAGTTCTTCTCGAATACAAAGTCGTACATACGTGCATACCAATTTTAATCATTTTTTTTTTTAAAAAAGAAGTTTCATTGATAAAATTCCTCGAAAAATGGTACGTGCGTACCCACCCAGCTCTAATGTATGGCAAAATATGAAGTATGAATTGCACATTATATATAAGTGTTTTTTATTTTTACTTTTCGAAAGCGATTATAACGAACTGAATTTTTCTAGTTTGAAGAAGAAAAAAAGCTTTATTATTTTTATTTCCAACGCATTTTTGATGTAATTATTTTGAATCACTCACCCGAGCTTCTGTGATATTTTGCATTTCTTCATAGATAGTTCCCAGATCCGCACGCACCTTGTAAAGCTCCTGAACCGGAGTCAATAATTGTATGTATTGTATCTCCAGTTCCCAAATATTCTCTCATCAATAAACTTCCTCTTCTTCATTCTTATACCAAGAGATATTTTGCTTCCATTTCGAGGAAAGGTGAAGAAAGTAGTACTATAGTCAACAAAGATGCAACTGCAATTCCGGAGGGAAGGATGGAGATGGGTAACAGCCTACCGGATGGTGTTTGAGTGCACTCAGATATGCCTTTACCGCGCCATCCAAGTCGTTGAGGGTTCGAAGGGTGACTGCCACATTGACATAACTGCAAGTGAAACCACCGGGTTTATTTAACTTTATGTCAGATTTAAGGAGTCGGTTTTCTGACTCCTCCCTCTATGGTTGACGATCACCCAATTATCCTCGTTATTTTCCTATATCAACAAACTGGACCAATTAATCTTCAAATGCTAAGTTACACAGTTTAAAGGCATTGACGCCTGGTTAAGATGACAAATGATTGAACTATCGCAGATCTAACGAACCCTTCAAGGCCATTTTCATTCAGTTGTACCGCTGTTTGGTATCTCTCCAATGCTTCTTTCAAATCACCGAGTTCCTGAATTAAAAATTTTTGAACAAAAAAAAGCACACATTTCTACACAGCACTGGTTTTCTACACTCTATAAAGCGCTAGTTTTTTTCCCGTTGTCTAAAGCACATCTTTAACATTTTTCGAACAACGCATCTATGAGGCAAGACAGAGATCAAAGTGTATCATCTACTCGATTCTCGATCCCATGCGTTCAAACCAAGACGATTTCTTGATTGACTTTTTAAATCACACATTTTAAATTGTTACCTTATAAATATTTCCCAAAGTATTGTACATTTCATCGGACTGTGGATTCACTTTGATAGCAAGGCGGGTGTATTTCAAAGACCTGTAAACCAAAGTCATCATGAGCACAAACACTTAAAACATTTCGTATCTTTTCCTAAAAAAAAAAGCTTGCTCATGACTACATTTCCACAAGCGATTGTGTGCTTAGTACAAGAACTGGTTGAAAAGCAAATTTTTCCATGACGCAGTGGATGTTAAAAACAAATTTGAATTTCAAGTACAGAATGAGATGGAAGATAAACTGACTGCTCTAGATCCTTCCGCTCGAAGTGAATTGAAGCCAAGAGACGAAGAGCGAAGATGTTGTCTGGATCTGTCTGCAACTCGAGCACAACACTAGTCACTATCGGATCAAACCAGAGACAAGCAAAATAATTAATAAGATTACGCAAACGTTCAACTGTTACTTCTTTAGTTCATTCGCATTCCCTTTATCTCTCTCATTGCACAGAATAATTCCTTTGAAGTATGTCTTATAGACTTTTCTAAGGATTTTGATTTAATTAACCATAGACTACTAATTTACAAAATAGCATCACTAGGAATTTGTTCTTCCTTTCTCAGACTAATTGAATCGTTTCTCACTAACCGTAGTTCTCGAGTTCTAATCGCTTCCTCACTATCTAACAGTAGAACTTACCCCAAGGCAGTTCCTTGGGTTATTATTCTTCTCCATCTTTATTAATGATATTGTCGATCTTATCCCTCATGGTGTACATTGTTTTCTATATGCTGATGACATCAAACTTTTTTCTGAATGCCCAATTTTGATGCAAGCAGCTACATATTAACTCGATTGTTGACTACGCTCTTAATTGGAGCCTTACCATCTCTACACCTAAATGCTTCGTTATTAACTGTGGCCCTCATAATCCAAAATCATTATACTTCATTAACGGCAATATACTACCTTCATCTTCTACAGTCAAAGACCTGGGCATACTTTTCCATCAGAAGCTCAGTTTTACTAACCATATTAATGTAACCGTCAATAAGGCTCTCAAGTGCATAAATCTAATCTTGAGGACTTTTAAAACATCTTCTATTTCGGTCTTAATAAGAGCATAAAATCCTATATTTTGCCCATACTCGAATATGGGACGGAAATCTGGTCCCCAGTGTCTATTGGCCTAGTTAATGATCTTGAAAGGGTTCAGAGAACCTTCACACGAAGAATACTTTATTAAACTGGCACAAACTAATTTGAGTTACAGTTCTCGTATTCATTTACTTAACCTCAACACCCTTGAATACAGAAGAACTATTGTTGATATTTGTTTCGTGCACAAATGTATTCATGGCAACTTTGTGATGGATTACTCTTCTCTATTTACGATCTTACCCTCACCTTATTCTAATAGGTCATCGCACTCACTACGATTAGTACTTCTGTTCAGAAACTCACGCTCGAATAACACTTGTGCCTCTCGTGTTATTGATATCTGAAGTCGTATGCAAGACTTTTGTTTTCCACTTGCTGTTTTCCAAACAAACGTTTGTATGGTCAAACACTTGTGCGAACATGTGTTTTCCTGTATGCAAGAACAAACTTTTCAATGTTTGTTATCACAAAATATAATTACAGGAAAATATGAGTGATTTTAATAAAATTAAAATTTATGAGACTTTGTAAATCTTTATTTTTAGGTTGAATTTATAAATTTTCAACAATTTTTTAAAACTTTTTTGTTCTTTTAAAAGTTCTAAATTTAAAAGAGAGTTCTTTGTTATAAAAAGTTTTATGAATTATATATAAAAATAACTTTTAAGATTAACTTTTGTGAAAATATTTTGGCTAAAAAGATGTCAAAAAATTTCATTAAAAAGTTTATTCAAAATTTTAACATATTTTACTTCACAAAAAGTTTTTAAAACTTCATAAATTTATTAAATTCAACTTTATGAAGACTTTTGAAAATCTTTTTCAAAAACTATTTGTAATTTTTTTAATTTTTAAACTATAAAATTTTTTACTGAATATTTTTGAATATTTCAGAAGATTTTTTGGAAACAAATTATACAAATTTTGTCTAAACATTTAGTAAATCTTTTGTACTTTTTTGATATAAAGTATATAATTCTCCTGATATTTGGAAAAAGATTTGCAAAAAAAAAATGAACATATTCTTTTTAGTTTATACAAATATAGTTTTTTATTTAATACAAAAGGGGAATACTTTGTGTCAGAAAAGTAAGAAAAAATTACTTTTGTTCAAAAGAAAAATTTCAATTTATTGAAAATACTAATAATGAAATCTGTCATTTTATTATTATTCGTAGAACAATTTTTAGAAATTTTAAATATGAACCTGAAAAGGGAGTAAATTTTTAAAATTATAAAAATAGCAAATAAGAGAAGACTTCATGTCTTTTTAAGTTATACTATAGTCTTTAATACTTTGAAAATACCTCTAACACATTGTAGTAGCTAGCTTCTCTTGAGAAATGGATCTAGATTTATATATTAGTAAATATTTTTAGGTAGTAAAAATATTGACATAAAATATGTCCTAAAATATTAATAAAAATTAAAGAATTTTAATTAACATTACTTTCATGAATAAAATTAAAATTAAAAAATATTTGACCTGAACGTAACCTTTTCGTAGGTTCCCCTTCCAGGTCAACCAGGTTCCCCTTCCAGGTCAACCTTTTCGTAGGTTCCCCTTCCAGGTCAACCAGTAAGTTTTACATTTTCTTTGAAAAATAAGATTTTTTTGTATCTCCTCAGAGTTTCCGAAGGATAAAATTGTCAAAATAAATTTTAAAATTTACTTCACATACTTTGTAAGAGATGAAATATCTCATACATTTTATTTATGAAATATCTCATACATTTTATTTATGAAATATCTCATACATTTTATTTATGAAATATCTCATACATTTTATTTATGAAATATCTCATACATTTTATTTATGAAATATCTCATACATTTTATTTATGAAATATCTCATACATTTTATTTCTCAGAATCAATCTTGAAAACATAAACTAAAAAACGACAAAAAAACAAGCAAAACGGACGGGATCTCTTAATTCACACTTATTGATGCTGAAAGCCTAAATGACAAAAAAAGTGTTCAGAGTTTTTTGAATGAATGAAAATATTTTGATACCTTTTTAAAGTTTAATAAATAACCTCGAGCAGCTCGAGAGAAATCTTTTCGGCAGTTGCATAATCTTTCGAGTTGAATGCTTGTTGAGCTTCATCAAACATTGCTGAAAATGACTTGGAATCTTCAATACCATACAATCAATACCAATACAATACAATACCATAATTCAATGGCATACTACAGACTATTACAAACACATATCCATATCACAAGTAGATCAATTTCCGTTCATGAAAGGTAAGGCTCACGGATTTGAAATACAAACTCACACTCATTTTAACCATACGCATGTCCCGCGAAAGGTACTGCTCTACTTTGAAAATCATTGATTCAACGAAGTTTCGAGCGATGAGCATTTTATCCTCCCCATTTTTCATGTTTTAATAAAACGTATAAACTATTGTTTCCATTCGGTTTCATATATAAAATTAAACCTTTTCTATACAAAAGTATACCTTTTTCTTTTCTCTCTGCCAGTTTTATCTTTTTATTTCCCCAGCCCCTTTTGTGAATCTCACTATGCTCTGGTCTTTCAGGAATTCATTATATCTGCTTATTTTTAAACTCAGGCTTAGGTTAATTTCAAACTAACAATGGCGAACGACTGAGCCTCATCAATTTAACACTAAGGTCTATCACGACAAAGATAGGTAACGTTTTTATGAATGGTTAGGGCGCGGTGTGCTTTCGAATTCCACCCGGCAGTCTTGCAGTTCCATCTGTGATGGCTGCCTTCGCTGCATTTAAGATAGCTGACAGTTCTTCAGAAGTCATATCACATGCTTTCGGATTAGTTTTACCCCACGCCGGACTTAGGGCTCTTATCTACAGTACCGCCCGAAATGTTATCATATATAGATTATTGAACATAACTTTTTTTGTAAAAAACCGAATGAAGCTCAAGTTTTCAGATTTTTTACTTGTATTCCGATGTCCAACAGTTCGAACCATGACTTGAAACAAAAGTTGTTTGAATTAAGTTCACAAAACAAACAAAAAATTATAATAAAAATCATGGAGAAAAACAGCTTCTTGCATGATTTTACTTGTATTTCGATGTCCAACAGTTCGAACCATGACTTGAAACAGAAATCGTATTAACTAAGTTCAAAAAACAACAAAAAAACTCAACAAAAAAATCATGGAGAAAGAAACTGAAAAATAGAAGGTATACCAATTTCGATGTATCTCCTGGAGATAATCAATAAATTTTTCCAAAAGTTGTCCGGTACGGTACAGATGCCCAAAAAAACTTCTGTGAAAATTTGAGCTCTGAATGTTATCTTTGAAAAAAGTAATGTTCAATAATCTATATATGATAACATTTCGGGCGGTACTGTACTTTAACCGTCCAATGAAAGTTTAGCCGTCCAATCAAAAATACTGGTAACTCAGCTCTCCATACGGTCTCGTTAGCCTAAGCCGTACGGCCTCGTTAGCCTAAACTTTTTCCTAAGCCTAAGCGTTTTTTAATGTAAAAATTATTGTTTTAATTTTTAAAAAGTTTTTAATGTTCATTACGCCTTTTTGTTTCATTACGCCTTTTTGTTTCATTACGCCTTTTTGTTTCATTACGCCTTTTTGTTTCGTAAAGAGCGGTGACCTGTCTTTAGCTCTGTCACAAATCAATATCATGGCCTCTCTTTTGACTATCCCTATCTCCACAGTCTCTCTCCGATACATTGCTTCTATTCTCAATGACATCGTCGTCAAAGCTGTCCATAATCATCTGAACTCCAATGCCTTCGTCTTGTTGAAACAGTCCTTCTCCCCTGCTTACTTGAGACCTCACGTCTATGCAGCCGTTGTTGAATCCACTCTTCGTGTCGTAAGATGCTCGAAGAAAAGTCAAGAAGGGCCGTCATTCTCAAGCTTTCAGAATGTGCTTCTGACAATGAAACAAATTCCAAGGACTCTAGGACCATCTCTGCCCTGATCAGCAAATTGGGATCTGTTGAACTGGCTTAAGACCTGAGGAACGGGGATATCAAACACCATCGACATCCTCATAAACCGACTAGCCACCCATCCTCTAGTGGACGTCCAATAAAGATTGAATTTTCTTCTGCTGACAAGAGGAATTTGTTCCTTAACCTTTACAGAAAAAGTGACAATTGTCTTCCTCGAGGATGTTTTGCGAGAGCTGATGTATCTCCTGCCGAGCTCTTGGCTGAAAGAGACTGCCACAGAATCTCCTTGGACCCATTTTATCCTCCTTCTCGTGTCTCCGATGCTCATCTTGTTCCCTTTCCACCCAGAAAAAGATTCATTTCTTCTACTCAACACTATCACCCGAGCTTTTCTCTCAGCTCATCTAATCCTCCTCCTCCCTCGACTCACAACTCTATCAACCACGTCTCATCTTTGCCTTCTCGCTCCAATACCCCGAAAGCAGCATCTTCCTCGACTGTACCTCCTTCAGCCGTGCCTATCCCAAAGAAGACCGCTCGAGCTACGACTCGCCGCGCTATTATGGCTCCGAAGAGGTTTTCGCCTTAGGATAGAAAGGGTGTGAATTCACGTAGACAATTATTTTGTATTTCTTTCAATGCAAGATCAATTAGAAACAAACTGTATGATCTTTATCATTTGCTTCGCTCCTCTAACGCTTCAATTTTTTTTCATTTCTGAAACTTGGCTTTCCAATTCTGATCCTGACTGTATGCTTACCGACGGTCTCCCATTTCATGTTTTTCGTTGTGACCGTCGTGAACAACGGGGTGGTGGTGCGGCCATTCTTATTCGCGACATCCTCTGTCCCTCTTTTGTAACGCAATACTCTCAAGATTGTATTGAATGTGTTATTGTTGACATTAACCCCGGTGTCTCTCTTACACTTCCCTTTCCCTCCATTCGCTTAGTCAGTTCTTATCGTTCTCCCCACACTTCGCCTAGTCAGTTCAATCTATTCAACATATCCTACAATCCTCTGTGGTGATCTGAATTTACCTAATATTGATTGGATTTCTTTATCTGCTCCACTGACATGCCCCATCTCTTCTAGCTTTTTACAATTTTTCAGTGACCATCATCCACGTCTACCTCTAGAGCGTGTAAACGATTGCATAGAGAGCTTCTGAAGTTCGAGAGCCTACGCGAAGGAACTCTCGCAATGATGAAGAATTATAAGGTCTTCTTCCGTAATTTGTCTAACCGCATCAAGAAGAAAATCTCACCTACGGCACTTGTTATAGACGGAAAAACTTTGACTCTCCCTATTGATAACGCCAATGCATTCTCTAGTTTCTTCAATTCGATTTCAACCTATACTAACCATGGTCCTCTACCATCTAATGCACCCACTTCTTCATTGCTACTTCGTTCTTTTATTTCCCCTCTCTCGATTATTTTTTCGAATTGTATGACTTCTAGTTACTTCCCTACCATTTGGAACCAAGGAATTATCCTGCCTGTCCATAAGAAAGGTAACGCCTCCGAGGTTAACAACTTCCGGCCCATCACTCTTGTTTGTTCTATTTCGAAACTTTTTGAGAAATTTATTCATACTGTCATTTAAAATCACCTTGACTCAGAGAATCTTTTCCGATCTTGTCAATCAGGATTTAGGAAGAATAAATCTACTGTAACTTCACTAGTGCACTCTCATTCCCTCTACATGTCATATTTAACCAAGCGAATTAACTTTGATGTCTGTCTCATAGACTTGACAAAGGCCTTCGATTCTTTGGATCACAGATTTCTAATCCATAAGCTCGAGCGGTGCGGTATCAACTCAGCTTTTCTCGCGTTGTTGAAATCTTTTCTCAGTGACCGCACATCCAAAGTGTTAGTAGAAAACACGTTATCCGATAGTAAATTGTATCCCGTTGGTGTTCCGCAGGGAAGCTGCCTCGGTCCGCTGTTTTTCGATATATTCAATGACATTATTGATATTATCCCAACTGGAGTGCATTGTTTCCTCTATGCGGATGATATAAAAATCTTCTCGGAGAATTCAGTTCTAATGTAAGTTGCTCTCGATGCTATAGGTCATTATGCTCATACTTGGTCATTAAAAATAGCCGTTTCTAAATGTTTCGTTGTATACTGCGGCCCTTCTAATCTCCGAGTTCGCTATGACATTGATGGAACTGCACTTCCTCCGCAAGAAACAGTTAAAGACTTAGGTATAGTAATTGACAGCTCATTATCGTTTTCCAAACACATTAACACTACTGTTATTAAATGTATCAGACTTTCCAACTTGATTTTACGTGCTTTCAAAACCTCATCTCTTACTGTGCTACTACGTGCATATAAGTCTTACATAGTGCCTCTACTAGAATACGGATCCGAATTATGGTCTCCTTGCTCTATTGGCCTTATTAACAAGCTTGAACGTGTACAAAGATGTTTTACTCGTCGCATAATTCACAGAGCTGGTCACTCACAGTGCGATTACTTCTCCCGTTTAGCAATGCTATCCCTTCCAACGCTTGAATATAGGAGAGCTGTAGCCGATCTCTGTTTTATCCACAAATGCATCTACGGACATGTCGATCTAGACTATTCCTGTCTTTTCAAAGTACGACCTTCACCCTTCAGTCAAATAATTTCTCACTCCTTAAGAATAACTCTTCCCTTAAAATTTTCTGATTCTCACAATACATGTGCTTCTCGCATGATCAATATATGGAATAGTCTGCCTAACGATTTGGTAACAATCTTCTCAACAACTACTTTCAAAAATTCTCTTCTCTTACTTCCTGTGGATTGCATTGTCCCTCAAACTAGAATTAGACTATTATAAACTTTCGCTGAAAATTATTTCTCGTTTTTTTTCTTGCCTCCACACTGTGCTTTTTGCTTTTAAATTAACTGAATTCACACCCGTGACAGTTATCCGTTCTGTGCATTACAACTGTGAATGTCCACTACCGGAATAAAGAATGAATGAATGAATGAATGTAAGAATTATTTTTTCAATGTAAAATTAATTCTATATAAACGTAAATAAGTCAGACGTATGACCCATGGAACCTCTGGTAGGGGGGTGGCCCCTACCTATTTTTGATGAGTTTGTTTACTGTAGTGGAGAGAAATAATCATTGAATAAACCCCCCCCCCTTTCTTCTTAGGGCCCACCATCACTCCCGGTTTCTGAATACGTTTTCCTACTGAAAAATTTTTGGGGCTAAACTTTCATTGGACGGCTGAAGTTTGATTGGACGGCTAGAGTTCTGATTGGTCGGCTAAACTTTCATTGGACGGCTAAAGTGAATTACAGCCGTACTTCGTCTCTAACTTTTTTGACTCGCTCGTTCCTAAGCCCCATAGTCTCGGTAGCGTAACCTTAGCCTAAGCCTAAGCAGGAAAAACATGTTAAAAAAATTTCTTAGTTTTTGAATTTATTGCCTGAGTAAATCAAACTCTGCACTGTCTGACGCTGCACACTGACCCAAGAAAGCATGAGGTGATAGCTGATTAGAAATAAGATAGTAAGAAGAGACTGCAGATAATTTGAGAAAAAATTCACTGCCTTACACTGCACGCTGCACTCTACCTAGGATGTCAGAGACGCAGTCCGGCGTGCGGTAAAGCTCAATCCATACTTTCTTTCAGTCAAGACAAAATAATGATTGATAGAGACAAAGAATCTGAAAAAGATATTCAGAAAATAGACAGAGGAGCATATAAATCAAAGACAAAGTATATTCTAAGAGGTACAAAAAGCGCACACGGCGAAGTTTTTCAAGTTCCCTGAAAATCCTGAATTATGCCCAATAACCTTGTTTGAGGAATATTTAGAGATGTACCTTCGTTGATGTAGTGTAGAGTTCGAGTTGTGTAGAGTCCAATATGTATAGTCCAATCGAGCCAAAACTAATTCTTAGTCTCGCTCTCTTACGCGATACGCATCGCGTGCGAGAGGCAGATCATTCTTGCACACAACAGAACAAAATTTGAAAATAGTTCTGACAAACTCCTCCTTTCATACACAAGTCCACATAACCCGATTACCTCACAAACGGTTGCTAGGTGGATAAGATACGTGTTATGTAAGGCAGGTTATGAGGCGTATGGTGCACATTCTACGCGAGCTGTTTCAACAACACGCGCAAAATTAGCTGGTCTTTCTTCTAATAAAATCTTGGAGGCGGCGAATTGGTCGCCCAAGAGCACCACATCTGAGAGCTATTATTACAAAGGAGATGAAGAAAAGAGCGCATTCCAAACTGCAGTTTTGGAATCAAAATTATCTTTGAACCAGCCAATTGATTGATTGAGCAATGAGATATAATTGTAGATTTTGCTAGACAAAACGCAGTTTTGTTAACGTAAAATGTTTATCATATATCATTGCGAAATCAATCAAGTGTTTTGTTAATTCTTTGTTTTTTGTTAATTCGGTTTTGTTAATTCTCAATAGAAAGCCGCCAGCCCCAACTGCAGCAAGAATGGCAGCCGTTCCACCGTTGCATGTTCTTCCTCTCAAAGTTATATCTATTCATATTCGCAGATTGACCTTCTATACTCCTGTCAACCTTTGCCTGCTTAACCTAGTTCTAAGACCTCTCGAAGCATTGGTGACCGATTGAAACGCGAATTGCAATGTTTCATTTTCGAGTATTTTCTTTCTCCATGTGCACAACAACTTCTATGCTTCTTCTTTATTCAACAAAATATAGTGGATATTACAGTTAGGGCCAGAGAAATATTTTCAAAGAATAATTTAATTTTAAGAACAATGTTTAAGGATTAAATTAAAGATGAGAGAGAAAAAGATACGAAAGTTGAAGTCAGAGCAGTGTAATTCTATGCTGTTTATTCAACATTAGCTCCTCAATTTAGATGATGTGTTCAACTCGTTATGGGTGCTTTTATATTCAAAAAGAAGCTGATTACTGTCAACTCCATACAAAATACAGACTTTCTCATGATTACGATTTAAAAAAACAAATAAACTCAAGACAAAATAAAAAAAACTATTAGTTTCGAGGAACTTTGTTTATTTTTCAAGAAAAGTGTAAGAGACCATCAAACATCATTTTTGATCTCAAATTCGAAAGGGTAAAATGATGAATTATATATTAATTATACATCACCTCTGAAAAGTTAGATATACATGTCTACCGATATTAAATAATAAATAACATCCTTTCAACTCCTTGACAAAGATGAAAGATTACAAATAATGTCGATTGTAAAGAACGAAGCAATTAGCCATTCAAGAAATATTCGATGTCTCAAAGTTTTTTTTTCAACCTTGATCTTATTTACTTGCATCTAATGTGTTTTCCGGCTCTGTCATCGTTTGAGCGAGGTTTGTCAGCGGTCTCGATAAATTCGGGCCTCACTTAATCATTCATCAGTCTTTACATGACAAGTAGATAAAGAGTTACAGTTTAGCAAGTTGTTATGTAAGGGAGGTGTTCATACCAGTCACCTTATTTTTTTTCAAAAATGAAGTTTTCCTGAAAATATGTAGGTCATATAGTTCACGGAGTTATAAAATTTTATTTAATTCGGAAGTTTACCTGAAAAGGAGTTTACGAAATTATAATTGTGGTTTGAAAAAGTGTTTTAAAGAAAAAGCACAGTTTTTGTTGAATTTAGTTGGGGGAAAAACTTTTTTTGTTCATACAAAAGCGAACTGTTCAAGATTAATAAAGACTCTCACACTTTCCATCATTTTTATAACATTCTTCCCAGAAGGATTTTTATAGCATACTCTGCTATTTTTTCTCAGTCGTGAATACTAGAAATTTTTTTTACTAATATTTAAGAAAATTATTGCACTAGGATCTAAGAGATCTGAGAGACATTTCAATGCATGTCAGTTTCTTTCCGTCGCACCAAGATGGAATTTAAAAAAAACAATATCAAAATAAAAAATAGTTTTTTTACAAATGTTTTTCTTGTTATATGTTATATTTCTGATAATCTCATTGTTTTTTCTCCTTTATACAACTCGATAGGTGTAAGACTCTCGGAAGATGGGCAACTGACTGTTTCATCCCTCTGAGTGGAGAAGCAACTAAGAAAATGACCGCCTCATTCAACCATCAAAAGGGAAAAAAAGAGGAAAAAGCCTCTAGGTAACTCAAGCAATGATTTTTTTGAAGTTTTTTTACCGTCTTCTCTTTTTGCCTACTTCCGAAAATGTGTATTCTCCGCAGATAGAAACATTTTTGAACTGGAAAGAATTTTTTTCAAAAAAAGGTTGATTTCAAAAAAAAATCAGAGACTCTTTGGAACAACCTTTTTATTATTCAATATGTACTGTTTGGAGAAAACAGTTAAAGCCGAAACATAACTCAATCTTTTGAAATTAAAAAAAAAGAAATTTAAGTGTTGATTTCGAATGAAAAAGAAAATTTTGTGTAGAAAACAAAAAACATTGCGAGAACAAAATTATTAAAAAAAATTACTTCAGTAGAAAAAACCGGTAACACGACATATCGCACCACGACAATTCGCATCCAATATTTCACATCGCGACACTCTACATCCGAGATCTCGCATCGCGACATTTTGAATCTGACCTTTTGGACTGCCACATTTCGCACCGCGAGATTTCACATCGAACACTTCGCAGTACATTGTATACGCTGTTTTCAGCTATTATTCACTTTTTTCTCGTTTAAGCTTAGGCAAAGCTTATGCTAACGAGGCTTAGGAACGAGAACGCGTGAAAACAATTTCACATAATTAATTTTCTATAATTTTTTGTGTATTTAGTCACAACTTCTTGAATTAGCAAGAATAGGATTCTCCGATTACTTCGGATGCGAAATTTCGCGATGTGAAAATTCGGATGCGAAATGTCGCGGTGCTAAATGTGATGGAACCAAAAAAATTTCTTTTCATTGCGATATTGATTTTGAGATTGAATCTTGGTCTGATTCATTGAACTATGTACGTTTGACTAGTGCAAGCGTAGTAATCTAGCAGATCGCTAGTCTACAACTCACTTACCCGAGAGAGGTTTTTTTCTGCCTAGAGAGGAAACTAGCGGCACAATAAGTACTTTAAACTTTTTATGAATCGAATATTTGAACAAACTGTAGGATATCGTTGTGTTTTGCTTCCTCATCAGCTACCGCCCGTTGCTGCCGGTAGGCAACCGCGAGATTACACAGAGCATATGGAGAGTTAGGCTGCACTTCCACCCATTGGACACCCAATTTGATTGCCTGATCCGGGCTGCTGCAAACAAGGCCATTAGCGGTCTGTCTTCTGATTTTCTTGTCACTCTAAAAATACCGAAAGTAACCAATTTCTTTAATATACATTTTTTTCTCTGTGATTTAGAAACAAAGGAACCACGACATTTCGCTCCTAAATAGATTTCTTACAAACAAATTAAAACTTGAAAATGATGGTTTTTCAAATAACTTATTTATGGAGTCTTTTTTGAACACAGTGTTAAATTAACTTTTTAACTAACCTTTTTCAGAAGTGTTGATTTAAAAAAATGTTATTATAAACTATTCATTCAGTTATGAAGTGTTGATCGGAAACAGTGTTGAAATATTTTTCTCTTCAATTAACTACGAAGTTTTGATCGAAAACATTGTTTAAAAAAGTTTTCAAATTAATTATTAAGTGGTAAGTGAAAACAGTGTTATATTAAAAATTATTTATCTGTTTTTCGAAAAATTTAGTCAATTGAATCGGAAAAAAGTAATATTGAGAGAGATTTTTTCGTGCGGTCTCGTTCCTAAGCCGCGCGGCGTCGTGAGCGTAAACTTTACGAGTGAGCGAAAAAATGTGTGAGCGAAAAAAATCAGTGAAAAGAACCTGACTCCCCAAGTCAAGTGCTATCCCCCAAGTAAAGAAGAACCTCTTCAAAAGACTCCCCAAGTGAAGTGCTATCCCCCCAAATAAAGAAGAACCTCTTCAAAAGACTCCCCAAGTGAAGTGCTATCCCCCAAGTAAAGAAGAACCTTTTCAAAAGACTCCCCGAGTGAAGTGCTATCCCCCAAGTAAAGAAGAACCTCTTCAAAAGACTCCCCAAGTGAAGTGCTATCCCCCAAGTAAAGAAGAACCTCTTCAAAAGACTCCCCAAGTGAAGTGCTATCCCCCAAGTAAAGAAGAACCTCTTCAAAAGACTCCCCAAGTGAAGTGCTATCCCCCCAAATAAAGAAGAACCTCTTCAAAAGACTCCCCAAGTGAAGTGCTATCCCCCAAGTAAAGAAGAACCTTTTCAAAAGACTCCCCAAGTGAAGTGCTATCCTCCAAGTAAAGAAGAACCTCTTCAAAAGACTCCCCAAGTGAAGTGCTATCCCCCAAGTAAAGAAGAACCTCTTCAAAAGACTCCCCAAGTGAAGTGCTATCCCCCAAGTAAAGAAGAACCTCTTCAAAAGACTCCCCAAGTGAAGTGCTATCCCCCAAGTAAAGAAGAACCTTTTCAAAAGACTCCCCAAGTGAAGCGCTATCCCCCAAGTAAAGAAGAACCTCTTCAAAAGACTCCCCAAGTCAAGTGCTATCCCCCAAGTAAAGAAGAACCTCTTCAAAAGACTCCCCAAGTGAAGTGCTATCCCCCAAGTAAAGAAGAACCTCTTCAAAAGACTCCCCAAGTGAAGTGCTATCCCCCAAGTGAAGAAGAACCTTTTCAAAAGACTCCCCAAGTGAAGTGCTATCCCCCCAAGTAAAGAAGAACCTCTTTAAAAGACTCCCCAAGTGAAGTGCTATCCCCAAGTAAAAATTAACCTCTTCAAAAGACTCCCCAAGTGAAGTGCTATCCCCCAAGTAAAGAAGAACCTCTTCAAAAGACTCCCCAAGTGAAGTGCTATCCCCCAAGTAAAGAAGAACCTCTTCAAAAGACTCCCCAAGTGAAGTTCTATCCCCCAAGTAAAGAAGAACCTCTTCAAAAGACTCCTAAAGTGAAGTGCTATCCCCCAAGTAAAGAAGAACCTCTTCAAAAGACTCCCCAAGTGAAGTGCTATCCCCCAAGTAAAGAAGAACCTCTTCAAAAGACTCCCCAAGTGAAGTGCTATCCCCCAAGTAAAGAAGAACCTCTTCAAAAGACTCCCCAAGTGAAGTGCTATCCCAGAAGTAAAGAAGAACCTCTTCAAAAGACTCCCCAAGTGAAGTGCTATCCCCCAAGTAAAGAAGAACCTCTTCAAAAGACTCCCCAAGTGAAGTGCTATCCCCCAAGTAAAGAAGAACCTCTTCAAAAGACTCCCCAAGTGAAGTGCTATCCCCCAAGTAAAGAAGAACCTCTTCAAAAGACTCCCCAAGTGAAGTGCTATCCCCCAAGTGAAGAAGAACCTTTTCAAAAGACTCCCCAAGTGAAGTGCTATCCCCCCAAGTAAAGAAGAACCTCTTCAAAAGACTCCCCAAGTGAAGTGCTATCCCCAAGTAAAAATTAACCTCTTCAAAAGACTCCCCAAGTGAAGTGCTATCCCCCAAGTAAAGAAGAACCTCTTCAAAAGACTCTCCAAGTGAAGTGCTATCCCCCAAGTAAAGAAGAACCTCTCCAAAAGACTCCCCAAGTGAAGTTCTATCCCCCAAGTAAAGAAGAACCTCTTCAAAAGACTCCCCAAGTGAAGTGCTATCCCCCAAGTAAAGAAGAACCTCTTCAAAAGACTCCCCAAGTGAAGTGCTATCCCCCAAGTAAAGAAGAACCTCTTCAAAAGACTCCCCAAGTGAAGTGCTATCCCCCAAGTAAAGAAGAACCTTTTCAAAAGACTCCCCAAGTGAAGCGCTATTCCCCAAGTAAAGAAGAACCTCTTCAAAAGACTCCCCAAGTCAAGTGCTATCCCCCAAGTAAAGAAGAACCTCTTCAAAAGACTCCCCAAGTGAAGTGCTATCCCCCAAGTAAAGAAGAACCTCTTCAAAAGACTCCCCAAGTGAAGTGCTATCCCCCAAGTAAAGAAGAACCTTTTCAAAAGACTCCCCAAGTGAAGTGCTATCCCCCAAGTAAAGAAGAACCTTTTCAAAAGACTTCCCAAGTAAAGTGCTATCCCCCAAGTAAAGAAGAACCTCTTCAAAAGACTCCCCAAGTGAAGTGCTATCCCCCAAGTAAAGAAGAACCTCTTCAAAAGACTCCCCAAGTGAAGTTCTATCCCCCAAGTAAAGAAGAACCTCTTCAAAAGACTCCCCAAGTGAAGTGCTATCCCCCAAGTAAAGAAGAACCTCTTCAAAAGACTCCCCAAGTGAAGTGCTATCCCCCAAGTAAAGAAGAACCTCTTCAAAAGACTCCCCAAGTGAAGTTCTATCCCCCAAGTAAAGAAGAACCTCTTCAAAAGACTCCCCAAGTGAAGTGCTATCCCCCAAGTAAAGAAGAACCTCTTCAAAAGACTCCCCAAGTGAAGTGCTATCCCCCAAGTAAAGAAGAACCTCTTCAAAAGACTCCCCAAGTGAAGTGCTATCCCCCAAGTAAAGAAGAACCTCTTCAAAAGACTCCCCAAGTGAAGTTCTATCCCCCAAGTAAAGAAGAACCTCTTCAAAAGACTCCCCAAGTGAAGTGCTATCCTCCAAGTAAAGAAGAACCTCTTCAAAAGACTCCCCAAGTTGTTGTTGTTGTTGCCGGATGTAGCCGGCTTCGAAGAACGTCTGTGTACTTCGTTTCTTGTTCTTCTTTTTTTTTTTCTTATATCTTCAAGAACGCTGCGACATCCAGCGGCTTGGTCCAGAGGTCGATTGGAGACAGCGCGGTCGGGTGGCATGGGCAGTTGAAGAGATGCGCAACGTCGTGAGGTCCGGAAGAGCAATCGGGACACACGTCGGGGATGGATTCGTCAATTCTGTGGAGGTAGTTGTTGATGAATCTGCTGAATCCCGAGCGGAGCTGGCTGAGCGTGCATCTAGTCTTGCGGGGTAACTCCTTCTCTTCTTCCTGGATAAGGGGCGGAGGTCTGCCTCCCAGGATGACGGCACCCTTCAACGATTGGAGTTCGTTCGAGACCATCATCGAGTGTACGGTGTTTGCGACTGATTTCCCATTGTTCGGATCCTTTGACATCTGTTTCGCGGCTTCGATAGTCTTCTTGCAGCTCAACACGAGGTTGTTCTTCATTGCGCGAGGGGGCGCCGGGCAGTCGAGGAGGCCGTGGTGGATGTGTTCTGGGTCCAACGATCTCGCGAGGTACTGCGCGGCGAGCATGTTCAGATGGGATTTGGTGCGCATGACCTTTGATTCGCGATGAATATGGTCAGTGTCGGCCATTTGATGATTCCCTGTCACGACGCGGAGTCCGGAGTTCTGAGAACGTTGGATTTTGGCGTGAGCGGAGTCCGAGAGGAAGGTGGACCAGGCGGGTGCGGCGTAGTTGCAGATCGCTTGCGAGATGGCTTTGAACGTGAGGCGGAGGGTTTCTTTTTGGTTGCCCCAGGTGCTTCCGGCTAAGGCTTTCAGTACGTTATTGCGCTGCGACATCCGTCTCGCGATGTCTTTGGCATGATGGCTGAATGTGAACATCGAGTCGTACGTGACGCCGAGTAGCTTGGCCTGGTTGACGGTGGGGACGGGTGATCCGCAGATTGATATGTCCAGAGTAGACTTGAATTCACGACTGAACGGGGTGAAAAGCATGAGCTGGCTCTTGGTCGGGGAAATGATGAGTGACCGTTCTTTGAGGAAGGTTTCAATTTTCGTGATGGCCCTGCGTAGATTTTCGGAGGCGACGTTGATGTCGGGATCTGACGCCCAGATCGTGATGTCATCAGCATACGAGATGACGTTCGTGTGGGCATCGTCTGTGGGAAGATCGCGGAGGTAAAGGTTGAAAAGCGTGGGCGAGAGGGCGCTGCCTTGTGGGACTCCGTTTCTGAAGAGTCTGGAACTTGATACCGAGTCGCGGAAGCTTGTGCGTCCTGTTCTTCCTCTAAGGTAAGAGGCGAGCCATTTTTTTAATGTAGTTCGGCGCGGTTGTTGTCTCAATGAGGTCGATGAGCTTGACGATGTCGATACTTTCGAATGCCTTGGACATATCAATTGCCATGAGGACCGTTCGACTAGCGGGACGTTTCTGGTTAAAACCGTCTGCGATGCTCTTCGAGAGTTACGAGGGCCGAGGTTGTAGAGCGTCTTGCCGTGAAGCCATGTTGGTGGTCTGCCGGGGGAATGTGCCTCTGTAGGGAGCCGAGTAATAGCCGTTCAATCACTTTGGCGACGGGCGAGAGTAGAGATATCGGACGGTAGCTGGAGCCTTCGGATGCTGGTTTGCCTGCTTTCAGGAGGGGTAGTATGATCGACGATTTCCATATCATGGGGATCCTGCCTGTGCGTAGGGAGCTGTTGATCAGGGAAGTCAGGGCGCTGATTCCTTTCGGACCTAAATGATGGAGAATTATAGGAGCGATGCCATCTGGACCAAGCGCGGTGGACTTCTTCGTGGATCTGATGGCGGCTGCTACGTCTGTGGTAGTGAAGTCCTCGAAGTCATCTGCGGACAGGCGGTGTATTTTCCTCATAGTCTTCCTGTTTTCCTTTGAAGTTGTATACTGGACTGGACAAGTGTAGGCTTTGTTGAAGCGGTTCGCGATATCGGAGGCGGTCGTGATCGTCTCATTTCTGAAGGATATGGCGCAGTTCGGCGGTGGTCTTCCTTTGTTGTTGAGGATTTTGATGGTCTTCCAGAGCTTGTTGACATCTTTCTTTGGATCGAAGGACTCCATCAGTGCGCGCCAGATATCCCGTTTGTTTTTGTCGGTAGCTCTCCTTATGTTCGTGTTGAGATCGTTCAAAAGGTCGCTTGTCGGATTCGATTCTCTGAGTGTGTCGCGATGATGCATCCATTCTCGTATCTCTGTCGTTAGGGCGACTTCTCTCTTCTTGATCCGGCCGCGTGGGATTGTTTTTGCTGCAGCTGATACGAGTATTCTTCGGAAGAGAGGTTCTGCTTGAACGGCTGGTAGATTGGGAAGAGGATTTTTGGACAGGCTTTCTTCGACGTGTTGCTGGAACGCTTCCCAGTCCGCTTTCCGGTAATTTGTGAAGGTTGCGTCTCTGTGAGTGTGGTTGAAATTGCTGCCTTCTAGTTCGATGATTATCGGAAGATGATCGGAGCTGCCTTCAGTGATAGTTTTCCATGACGCTTTTTGAAGAACCTCTTCAAAAGACTCCCCAAGTGAAGTGCTATCCCCCAAGTGAAGAAGAACCTTTTCAAAAGACTCCCCAAGTGAAGTGCTATCCCCCCAAGTAAAGAAGAACCTCTTTAAAAGACTCCCCAAGTGAAGTGCTATCCCCAAGTAAAAATTAACCTCTTCAAAAGACTCCCCAAGTGAAGTGCTATCCTCCAAGTAAAGAAGAACCTCTTCAAAAGACTCCCCAAGTCAAGTGCTATCCCCCAAGTAAAGAAGAACCTTTTCAAAAGACTCCCCAAATGAAGTGCTATCCCCCAAGTTGTTGTTGTTGTTGCCGGCAAACGTCTCGCGTCGAAGAGAGTTGGCTATGGAGGGCCGCTCTCTCTCCCTCTCTTTTTTTTAAAAAATACATCTCTTATTCTTTCCTTCACAATAGTCTCAGAAATGAGGCTACTTCTTTTGGTTTCATCCAGAGATCTTCCAACGTGAGTCTTGTTGGACGTCTAGCGCATTTGAAGAGATGGGCCACGTCGTGAGGTCCATTGAGACAGTCTGGGCAGTAGTCAGGTATCGAGTCATCGATCCGGTGTAAGTAGTGGTTGGTGTACCTGCTGTAGCCTGAGCGGAGTTGGCTCAGCGTGCAGCGGGCATTTCTGGAGAGGTCAACTTCTTCTTCATTTATGTCCGGTGGTGGTCGGCCGCCCAGTATGACTGGACCTTGGATGGTTTCCTTTTCTTCTGAGACCATGTTTGTGTGGACTCGGTTGGCGACGCTTTTCCCGTTGTTCTTCTCTGCTGTTTCCGACAGGGCTCTTTCAACAGTGCTTCTGCATGCGATGTAAAGATCAGCTTTCATGTTGCGTGGTGGGGGTCCTTGGAGAAATAATCCGTGATGGAAGTGAGTTTGGCTCAAGGTCCTTGCCAAGTATTGGGCTGATAGCATGTGAAGGTGCGATTTCGATCTCATAACTTTAGCTTCAGCATGTATGTGGTCGACGCTGGCCATTTGATGGTTTCCTGTTACGATACGCAGGCCATTGTTTTGTCCTCTTTGAATTTTGGGAACCTTTAAATTTTGGGAAGTAAAGAAGAACCTCTTCAAAAGACTCCCCAAGTAAAGTGCTATCCCCCAAGTAAAGAAGAACCTCTTCAAAAGACTCCCCAAGTGAAGTGCTATCCCCCAAGTAAAGAAGAACCTCTTCAAAAGACTCCCCAAGTGAAGTTCTATCCCCCAAGTAAAGAAGAACCTCTTCAAAAGACTCCCCAAGTGAAGTGCTATCCCCCAAGTAAAGAAGAACCTCTTCAAAAGACTCCCCAAGTAAAGTGCTATCCCCCAAGTAAAGAAGAACCTCTTCAAAAGACTCCCCAAGTGAAGTGCTATCCCCCAAGTAAAGAAGAACCTCTTCAAAAGACTCCCCAAGTAAAGTGCTATCCCCCAAGTAAAGAAGAACCTCTTCAAAAGACTCCCCAAGTGAAGTGCTATCCCCCAAGTAAAGAAGAACCTCTTCAAAAGACTCCCCAAGTGAAGTGCTATCCCCCAAGTAAAGAAGAACCTTTTCAAAAGACTCCCCAAGTGAAGTGCTATCCCCCAAGTAAAGAAGAACCTCTTCAAAAGACTCCCCAAGTGAAGTGCTATCCCCCAAGTAAAGAAGAACCTCTTCAAAAGACTCCCCAAGTGAAGTTCTATCCCCCAAGTAAAGAAGAACCTCTTCAAAAGACTCCCCAAGTGAAGTGCTATCCCCCAAGTAAAGAAGAACCTCTTCAAAAGACTCCCCAAGTGAAGTGCTATCCCCCAAGTAAAGAAGAACCTCTTCAAAAGACTCCCCAAGTGAAGTGCTATCCCCCAAGTAAAGAAGAACCTCTTCAAAAGACTCCCCAAGTGAAGTGCTATCCCCCAAGTAAAGAAGAACCTCTTCAAAAGACTCCCCAAGTGAAGTGCTATCTCCCAAGTAAAGAAGAACCTCTTCAAAAAAAAGGCAAACGTTGGAATCATCAACTCTCAAACTGTTTTTTGTAATCAGATTGAAAACTTTCTTCGTTTTTATAACAAGGTACTAAGGTTACTCTATATACACTTATTATAACAAGATATTCTATAACAAGGTATTAACAAAGTATTTAGTCCACAGTTCTTAAATTAGTTATTCAGCAAACAACCACGTTAATATAAATTGCCTGCAATAATTACTTTACGATGTATCACTCATCACATACATATATTAGTTAAGTAAAAAATTTATTATACTCTTGTAATCATTCAAAACTTCAGAAATTGAAGAGTAAAAAAAATAATTCAACACTTTATTCAATCAAGAATTCATGGATTATTTATTTGAAAAACTTTTCAAGTTTAAGCTTGTTTGTAAAATTTCATTAGAGAACGAAATGTCAAAATTTCGTGTATAGAAATGTCACATAGCGAAATGCCGCGATACCAGAAACAAATTTGGTCGGTTTTTGATTTAGGGTGGCAGGAAAATTATTAAATTGTAGTTAGTGGTTACTTTCGGTTTTTTTAATATACAGGAAAATTCGGAGACAGGTTGACCACGCCCTCTAAGGCCGCAAACAATTAGTTCGTAGCTGTGAAGCTGACTATTACTCATCATGAAAATCACACGAGTGTTGCATCCGGAAAATTTCATGGGCTTCGTTTTCACGGAAAAAATTTAAATTAATTTTACTTAACAAAGATATTCACTGACCTTAGGCGAAGTTCACAAAAAACAGAAACGAGTTTCTGATGCACAGTAATGTTAGCTTCCAGAGCAATTGCCTTTACGTATTCTGCTGCCGCCCTTCGTAAGTAATCGATATTATCAACTTACATGAAATTTTTTTTATTGTCCTAAGACTTTTACAATATGTCTAATCCGACCTGCTACGCCAGTTTGAGTAGCCAAACGACTTGAGATACTTCAAAGCACGCGGGTCAATGTCAGCGGAGCTGCTGCATATTTGAGTCGCAGATAAAAAAGCACCGAGAGTTATCAGAAAAGAAACATTGATCTCAACATGAATCAGAGAAAAAGAATCGACCGCGTGGCAGTAACATTCGCTGATAAAGCCCTTTTACGTTGTTTAAGTGGAAAAAGTAGGTTCACGCCTAACATGCGAACTAAAGTAAGACATTTTGTTGGAGCCTATCACTTTTCAGAAACGCATCTGGCGAAGAATTGCTCATCTACTGGCTCACCGATCAAAAATTTTTGCTTCTCGGAAGACATCCCCTAAGGTGACAATAGCGTCGAAGAATTCGGGATCCAATTCCACCGTCTGTAATGCAGTTCTTATTATTTAGCTGTTGTAGTTCATAAATTTTTTCTTTTGATTATTGTATATGTATAAAATATAAGTTGGACATACATTTACTTTATGGTAAACCATTCAAGTGAGTTTCCTCAAAATAAGTTTGAAACTATCGTGCGCCTCACAAATAACAGTAGGGGTCTTTGAAATTAAACTTTCTCCTTCCTTTCTTTCCTATTTTCAATCTCCCAAGATGGTCGTCTGTTCTTTCCAACTTTCAAACATATAATGATGAGTCTTCGTGCCATGCAGCTGACCTGAATGACTTAGTTACCTACTTTACAGGAAAAACCTACTCTTTTACCTACTCTACAGGACAAACCTACTCTTTTACCTACTTTACAGGAAAACCTACTCTTTTACCTACTCTACAGGACAAACCTACTCTTTTACCTACTTTTCAGGAAAAACCTACTCTTTAACCTACTCTACAGGACAAACCTACTCTTTTACCTACTTTACAGGAAAAACCTACTCTTTTACCTACTCTACAGGACAAACCTACTCTTTTACCTACTTGACAGGAAAAACCTACTCTTTTACCTACTCTACAGGACAAACCTACTCTTTTACCTACTCTACAGAAAAAACCTACTCTTTTACCTACTCTACAGGACAAACCTACTCTTTTACCTACTTTACAGGAAAAACCTACTCTTTTACCTACTCTACAGGACAAACCTACTCTTTTACCTACTTTACAGGAAAAACCTACTCTTTTACCTACTCTACAGGACAAACCTACTCTTTTACCTACTCTACAGAAAAAACCTACTCTTTTACCTACTCTACAGAAAAAACCTACTCTTTTACCTACTCTACAGGAAAAACCTACTCTTTTACCTACTCTACAGAAAAAACCTACTCTTTTACCTACTCTACAGAAAAAACCTACTCTTTTACCTACTCTACAGGAAAAACCTACTCTTTTACCTACTCTACAGGACAAACCTACTCTTTTACCTACTCTACAGAAAAAACCTACTCTTTTACCTACTCTACAGGACAAACCTACTCTTTTACCTACTCTACAGGAAAAACCTACTCTTTTACCTACTCTACAGGAAAAACCTACTCTTTTACCTACTCTACAGGAAAAACCTACTCTTTTACCTACTCTACAGAAAAAACCTACTCTTTTACCTACTCTACAGAAAAAACCTACTCTTTTACCTACTCTACAGAAAAAACCTACTCTTTTACCTACTCTACAGAAAAAACCTACTCTTTTACCTACTCTACAGGAAAAACCTACTCTTTTACCTACTCTACAGGACAAACCTACTCTTTTACCTACTCTACAGAAAAAACCTACTCTTTTACCTACTCTACAGAAAAAACCTACTCTTTTACCTACTCTACAGAAAAAACCTACTCTTTTACCTACTCTACAGGAAAAACCTACTCTTTTACCTACTCTACAGAAAAACCTACTATTTTACCTACTCTACAGGAAAAACCTACTCTTTTACCTACTCTACAGGAAAAACCTACTCTTTTACCTACTCTACAGGACAAACTCGACAATCTGCTATGCGGTTTTTTTCATCTCAAAAACTCGATGGTATTCAGCTGTGATACTCGCATTCTGAGCAGATAAGCTTGACCATCAATCATTTGGTGAATGAAGAATTTTATTTTTTTTGGTGAAAAGAGACTATAATCTTTAAGCTAGCCCATAAATAATCTTCCTTGCGCTTGTTCCCGCCTCGCGGCAGGGTACTCGCTCTCCTGAGATGCAGGACATACCCGCCTCGCGGCAGGGTACTCGCTCCCCTGAGATGCAGGACATACCCGCCTCGCGGCAGGGTACTCGCTCCCCTGAGATGCAGGACATACCTATCGTGCTAGAACCAATGGCTGCTGCTAGATCACTGCTTGTGTGAAAAGCAGCAGTGTGAAGAGTCAGATTCGTGCGGGAGCACTACCAACATTTCTTAACACCCTTGGTTTGGGTGGATCTGTACGGTTGGGAGTCGAACTCGGGACTCTTCGGACAATAGTCGAGCCCACTACCATTATGTCACGGCCGGACTGAGTTAGTCCATAATGACCTTTGAAACGTCTAGGTAACACTTTTCTTAATGTACAATTTATTACGCAGATATCAGCAGATTTCTTTAAAGAAATTCGACCATTGAAAGTTTCAGGGCCTTCAAAAAGATTAATTAAAGAGGGTTTTGTAAGTGACTCAGAATTCAATTTCTGAACAATTTTGTAAGCAACCCTTCCTTTGTTCGAATTTTTTTTGAAACTTTAAAGAAAAATTTATTTGTTTTTGAGACATAATTTTTGGGGAAACAGCTCAGTAAAAAAACACTCGGAGCTGGAATAGACATTTATGACACGATAATGAGCCATAAGATCATTAAAAAACACGCTCAAAATTAAATACGAACAACATAAAACAGCGTGATTATTAGTTCGAGGAGCCCGATCATAGATTTGAAAACTGGAAAAAAATTTGCTCATTCTATTATAAATTGTATTTGTTATATAAATCACTGTTTAAACTATGCAGGGCAGGTACCTAAGAAAGGAATTAGAAAAGAAAAAAGTTTCATAAAGATTTGAATGCGTCTATTCACCAATGGTCCCCCTTTAGAGACGGACTAGGAAAACGTTGATTTACGAACTCTTGAGAGGAAATGCATTGCCATCCAAATTTCTCCTTTTGCCTGGTGCAAGCAGCCGAGCTTGAACCAAGCTTCCGCGTACTCTGCATTCTTCTCGACGGCACATGCGAAGCAGAACTGAGCTTCATTTACTAATATGTATTAGGTTGCTGCATAAGTTCAGCGTCATTCCAGCATTTTCACTTTTAGCTTACCCTCAACTCTATAAACATTCACTGAAAAACTTGACCACTAATGTTTTAAGAATGAAAATGAAACGCAAAATTTATGCAGCACTCTCAAGTTATCTAACTTCAATTATTTACGAGACGCCTTTTAGGTTCAACTGAAAAGAAACACCTCACGTTCAAATGTAAATGAAATATTCTTGAAAAGCAAACATGCTCTGTAATGAAAAAAACAACTACATGTTCTATTCTTGTAACAATTTTCTTCCGCTTTTTTCAAACGGAGTTTCTACGGATTCAAGTTCAATCTTGAAAAAGAACAGAAACTGATTTCATCTGAACTAATAGAGAGGTTTTTTAATAAAACACACAAATTGAAATAATGTGACTAAATAGTTTCGACGAAAGCTCATTTCTCACGCCGCAAAAAAATATACTAACGCTGTGTAGAAATTTTCTTATAGGCTAAATAATAGGGAGAATCTGTTGTTAAAATTGATTTGTTCTATAACGAAAAAATAATGTGGAAAATAATATCCATATTGACATCTCTCTCTCTCTCTCACTGAAAACAAAGGAGAAGCAAAACCACGTTCGCATTAGGTAGCTCGCTATGCTTAGTAAGTGATTCTTTCCAATCTTTTCAATTCAAAAAAAAAACTTTTCAATGTCTTTTTCTTAACTATCGATATGAATGCTCTAATACATCAATATCAAATATATTTTCGTTTAGGAAGCTTAGAAAGTCTTTGTTGACTCGGCAGACAAGGTTTAATTGAAGGTGATAACAATTATTCGTACATCCCTTCCCTTAATTCCGATCACCGTAAATCTAGAGCTCGAAAAATATAAAGTGTGTGCATATTAACGTTTATTGTATAACGAAATCACTGACCTGGGCGTGTATTATTTTGCCCATCTTTTGATATAGTTTTCCCAGTTCCAACCACACGCGATACATATTCTAAGCAAAATATTCATCGTCTCTCGTCTCTTTTTGTTTACTCTACAACTTTACATAACTTTTTACCAATAAGCTTCTTTCACATAGGAATTAAATATTTACCGGACCAGCTATGTTGGCGCATACATGTTCGCGACGGGAATGATCTATTCTTTTCTCCTTCCGTTCTATTTCAGTTTACCTCTTCTGCTCTTTTCACTCTTTTTAGTTTTAGCCCATCCTTTTTCCAACTCGCTCGGCGCGTACATAAATGCCTTAGACATGGCTCATTTAACGCCTGCTTTCATATTCTCGGTTTTTTTTAGCTTTGAAAGAGGTATCGATAACAAACTATGTTCTGGTATTAACAACAGAAAAGAAGAAAAACCTTTAGAGAAAATTCTAATCTCGCTTTGAAATATTCACTCACTCAAAAGCGAATGGAAATACTTCAAAATCCTCGAAATAATTTAAAATCTCACATCAATATGAGAATGAAGAAGAATGAAAAATTTTCACACAAAAAAGTCCTAAGCAGTGCGTTTTTCGTCTAAAGAGGTATAGGATCTTTTATTTAAAAAAACGAAACGAAGTTAATAAGTCGGATAAGAAGCTTTCTTGCAAACTGCGCAGTGAATGGTTCGTAGATCTAGTCGACTTACCGAATTGTTTTCTAACGCCCTCAGATACGCTTGCGTGGCGCCCTGCAAGTCCTCCTGACTACGAAGTGTCGTTGCTAAATTTATGTAACTGCAAAAAAAAACTAATTGTTTCCTTCATTTCGTTGTTATTGCTTTTGTAGCAGCTCTGTCAAACTCGATCGTGTTCTTCTTCACCCTCAAGTGATTTATATTCTTTCTCAACCTTTATATGAGTTATTATACATAGGAGAGTGTATCATACAAACTTCATCCTAATTTTATAGTATCAAAATTCTTATAAATCCCCTCGTACTTTTTTACTTCTCTTGCGTGGAGAAGAAAAAAGCGCAAGGGGGCGGAGCCTGCGTCCTCCTCGTCGCAGAGAAAAAGAAAGATTTGACCTAGAGAAGCTGTCACATAAACAGAGAGCTTTTTTTCTCTTTCTCTGCGGCGTTTTTTCTTTCTCTCATTTTTTGACGAATTTAGTCATTCAATTGACAAAAATTAATAATATGAGAAATTTTCTTATGCGGTCTCGTTCGCCTAAGCCGTACGGCCTCGCTAGCGTAAACTTTTTCCTAAGCCTAAGCGTTTTTTTAAATTAAAAATGTTTTAATGTAAAAATAAGAGAGTCTAATTGTGCACTGTGCCTCCCAGAGAAAGATCAATCATCAATCACGCAGGCAGCTATGTCTCGCTGCGGCGAGAGATTCTAATCGTGATACAGTAATATGGCGAGAGAGGTAGAGAGATGAGAAAGGAAAATGAGAGATACTCCCTCTCCCCTCTCCGTTCATTGGTCCGTTTCTCCACGAAAGTGAAGTAAAAAAAAAAGTGCCACCCAAAAAGTGCCACCCATGGAACCTCTGGTAGGGGGGAGGGGATAAACGCAAACAGTGCCCGTACTACCATTGCAGGAAATGTATTCGAAAATCAAGGTTTTTTCTACGAATTTATCTAATAGGTACTACCTATTCGCTTTCTGGAAGAGCTTCGGGAAAGCTCTGAGGGAAAAATTAGGGAAAAAAGAAATCAAATTAATCGATCAAACTGTGTTTTATTCCCCCCCCTCTCCCATTCTAGTCCCCCCCAATTTCGATTTTTCCGTGTTACTATAAAAACTTACTCGAGGAAAGAAAACACTTTGAAAAAAAGAAAAGACTAATTGTAAAAATTTCAATTATCGTTGAGAATTAATTTTTTCAAAAGTTCTCTAACACAGAAAATGGGTGACTTAGATCCTATCCCGCAGTTTTTACCTTCCACATCCTAACTACGACGACTTCTGGTGAAAATTTTTGTATCACAACCACTCCTCTCCCCCCCCCCCCTCAAGTTACCTACAAAGTTACTCAATGAAACTTGTTAATCGTGACGCAGTCATTTTTTACTGACTAGGCTTAGCTCATAATTGATTTTTTCTACGACTGAATATTTTAGTGCACTTACTTTCAAGATTGGGACTGAAGCACTATTCACCTAGCAAAAATTTTTTTAAAGCTTCTCCAAATCATGTGACGCAATTTATAGTGACTTCGGAAATGAATTCAAAACCATCGCAAAGTCCAACGCTCAATTCTGATTTCAACGGCATCTGTCGCTTTAGAAACTTGTAATAAGTATATTTAATCTCATCTGGAGACACACTAACGCTTCCACGTAATCTCGCTTCAATGAAACTGCCCGCCGGTATTGCTCCAATGCGCTGTTTGAATCGCCGAGCTTCTGAATCAGAAACGTTCAGAGGTAGTAGTACCTTCTATATTCATTCAGGCTAGCTTTTTGATCTTAAAAGCAACTTTTTATAAATAATTAGTAGATTTTGGAGAACAAAAAAGAGCGTTTGCAACGAACGGTAGAGAGAGGAGAGAGAGAGAGAGAGAGAGAGAGAGAGAGAGAGAGAGAGAGAGAGAGAGAGAGAGAGAGAAAGAAAAAGAAAGAGAGAGAGAGAATCGAAACACAAAGATAATTAGCCTCAAGCGGTTTTCCAAATAGCTTATAGATTTGACCTGCAGTCAGGTTATAGAAAAATCCAAAAACTGTGACTTTTTTCATTATTGAGTTTATGACACTCAGAAGTGATCTGATTGGCCGAGAGAATGAGTTACCTGGTAGAAAATGTTTCCTAAATGATTAAAAGATTCAGCGTGATGTGGATCAGCGCCGATAGCAAGGTGTGTGTAGTTCAAAGACCTGAAAGAATGAGGTTCTTTGTACAGCTTGAGCACGGCCTGCGCAACAATCCGAGCATGGCTGTGTATTTACCGAAAGACCCGTCGAAAACCCGAATGTTCCCATGATTTCTGGGATTAATAAATAGCGGAAACTGATTAAGGTATAACTGACTCCATCACGTTATTCAAAAGTAAGTGGATTTGTGCCACCTTGAGAAGGACAGGAACATTTCTCGGATCAGTCTGCAAATAAATACGATAGAAATGACTGACAAAAGTTCACATTCGCTTTGAAAATGATTCTCAATAATCTACTTTGGCTTCCGATTTCGCTTTAAGTTCGAATGAAGACCTGTTGTCTAGCCTTCTATCATTCAGTTAATCTTTTTTTTCAATGCACAAAAATCAAGACCAATCAATAATAAGTCCATTATAGCATAGACTGAATGGTATAAAAAGTGCTAAAATTAGTAATGTTTCTTTTTCAATGGCAACAGATAACGTTGAGGATCTGCCTGCAACGTCGTTCTGCGTTCAAATAATCTCCTGCTTCGTACAACTGCTCAACGAGTTCATCCATTGCTGAAAACGAGACAGAATTTCTACTATGAGAACCAGTTCACTAAGGTAATTACGTAACTATTGAAATGTAGCATATAACAGGGTTCGGCAAAAGCTCAAATGAACGAATTTGTCATTTCGATTTTTTTGTTTGTTCTTGCGGTCGCGTAATGTTCGCCGGGCTCTGCTCTAACCCTAGGTGTGGTGCAGCGTCAGACTGTAGAGTTTTCTCGTATGCACCTAGGTCTCAATAAGAGCCAAATTGATGACTCTGTATCATTTATAACAGAAATTGATGGTCTCACCACTAATGCAGTTTTTACACCATCAAAAAAGCAACAACAATCTAGTTTAGAGGTTAAAAACTACATTTTCTATACGAAATACACTTTAACCTTCGTATGATTGAGATCCGAATCAAATCAATGACCTTGAAAAGCTTTCTGTGCGTCTCTAGCTAAGAAGTAATAGCACGTATACGTATCGTCTCGCTCCTTAATCGTAACAAGAGCCTTCAACTAAGCTTCACTCGCACACAAATCTGAAGGACAACCATGAAACCCAAAAAAATTTAACATCAAGTAAACGCAATATTTAATGTTTTCTCTCGATTTTTCACATGGAGTAGTGCTTAGGCTTCTCAAAGCGCCAGGCAGGCGAGAGTACTTAAAAGGCTTATACAAAAAAAACAAAAAAAATCATACAAAAAAATAAATACAAAAAAACCTTCCGTAAGTTTTTGATAATCTTAATCAAAAAAGTGCACAGAGTCGAAAACGGTCAATTTAGTGGATTATCATTTTTAAAAAGTGCAAGCTTTGATATACTATAATCAACTGACACAGCGCAACTAACAAATGTAGATCAACTGCCGATTGGAAAATGAAATTTTTTATCAGTAAGACATACTGGACTGGGCACGCGCGCTTACTCAGACGCGCTTACTTTCTATCTATGCTCACTGATTTCTAGGCACTAAAAAAAACGCGGCTAACCTTCACATGCTGAAAAAAATGTCCAAGTTCCTCTTTATTTATAGAGTAGTACCCTGTCCTCCTATTATGCCTCTTTCAATGTCAGGCTCTGGCACAACTGTCTCTCAATGTCGTGCGATTTTTCCATCATCTCAAACCGATTCAACCACTCAAAAACAAGAAACCATTTGTATTCATACACTTGATTGAAAGGTTGTAATTAAACGTCTTGCACGTCTCTTACTCCCACCGCTGCTTAACCAACCAGAGGTGAGCCAGGAAGCAGCCCCTGGTTCGACCAGCTCAGGCATATCCCTATAAGCAGACGAGTGGGGCAGAGGAGGGCGAAAACCAAGAAAGTTATTGGGCTGTAAAATTGGTCCACTACCGTCAGCTACTCTCCCAAAGACTTCTCGCAGCAATCAGAACGCCTTCTCAGGCGCGAGAAGGTGTTAATTTTTTTAAATTTTTTCATGCACCTACCAAGGCAGAATCAAGACAGAAAGCTATTTTCAAGTAAATACCATGTTGCATCATCTCTGTTGTTCTCTCAGTGACTTTATTTTAAAATAGAAACCGTTTTCAACAGGACAAACTGAACATTAGAACTACACAAAAATATAGAGAAGGGAAGTAGAATACATGTTAGATAAATTATACAGACCTGCATCTCGTACAGTTACAAAACAATTAGTTACAAAACAAATTTTGTACAGTTACAGTTAAAGTTTTTTTAAAAAAGTTTTTTTTCTCGTACAGTTACAAAACAAATTTATTTTGTTGTTTTTCATTCTTCTCATCATCACTCTCCCGAAATGGTCGTCTCTTTTGTTGTAACGTCCCGCCCCGATATATTAATCAGACTGGCGCCATGCAGTATATCCGGATAACCCATACTGGTCTCATACTCGTTTCTCACCCACTCTACTGATCAAGTCTCGTCGGACTGTTTTTTGATCTTGAAATTTAACAACAGCTTGCTGTGATACACCCCATGTTAGTAGATGAGTCTTGACAACTCATCCTTTGGTGGATAAAGTAATTTGAACAAAAAAAATTATGAGTTAAAAATGTTAAGTCCTATTATTAACATGAAATAGAGTAGAAACTGTCAAAAGCCGTCGCAAACTTGATTTTGTACTGGTAATAAGCGTCTTAAGGCTGCGCACTGTTTTGCTCACAAACCGTTTTTAACCGTAAAAAAGTAAAACTAATTTGCTCACATACATTTAATTTTTACGGTTAAAACGGTTGGTGAGCAAAACAGTGCGCAGCCTAAAGCTTTAAAAAGCCATCAGAAGTTACACGAAACCAAAAAGGAATACCTAGTACGGAACAAACTCGAAAACTTGCAGAAAAGGTCAATGACGACAAAAACTTACTACTATCTTCAAAAACTGGAAGGCATTCGAAAACAAAAAATTTTGTTGCAAAAAATCGTGAGCTAATAACACCATTTTTCAAACAAAAAAACAAAGCCCTTATTCAGCTTCTCCAGAAGTCAAGAAATTTTTTAGATGAGAAGAAAAACTTTAGCAACACATTGCTACTGCATAACAATACAGTTTACTACTAGCATTGCTCAAAAACCTGTCAGTTTTCGTTCTTGTAAAATTAAATTAACAAAATTTTTGATACTTGGAAGCTTATTATTAGATGAGTCGAAAATTTTCTTTCGATTTCATTGTCAGTATATTTGTAGTTTTTAAAAACGCGAAAATCGCATCACCTTCTGTGATATGCAATAGGAAGTATTAGTTCTTTCGCAATGGTTTCTTTGGTGTGTAGTTCGGGTTGTTTTTTTCCAAACGCAGATACAGGCATGTATTTATTTTAAGATCCCTAATCAAGAGGGAACGGCAGGCCTTTGAGAAAGCCCGAGAGCTTGTGATGTCTAAAAAAGTATGAAGACAAGCAGAGCTTTTATCTCATTATAACCCATCTTTTGGACAGCCCATAGATTTGAGCCTAGATTTTAACCGCAATGCGGGTTAGAGAAATATACTGGTGTTTTGGTTGAATTTAATGTTTTCTCACATGGACTTTGTGGACGAGTCACGCAGCGCGTGCCTCAGCCAACTGCATCGCTCGCTTCCAGATAAGTCTGCACTTCCCTGCACTAAAATATTCTCTATAGCTTTATCTATTCGCCCTGAAATCTCTTGAAATGTCTTCAGTTCATCGCTCCCCTCGAAAATTGTTCCAATTTGAGTAAAAATTTGAAAATAGTTCGACTTAAGAATCGAAGCAACTCGCTTTCTTTAAAAAAATCTCAAGTTGTTTGAGAAAGTATTAGTTGTTGGTTGGCTCAAGTGTTCTTGAAACGTTTTCGTCTTTACTCGCTTTGATTCATTTCTATAAATGCTCGCTAGACTTTCCTTTTTAATTTCAACTTTTATTAACAGTGTTAAGAACACAACACTGAGAACACTTAAAAATAAGAACACTATTATACAAATTTTTTTTAGTGAATATAGCAACAAAAAAACAGTGATAAAATAGAAGAACAAAGGTACCTCATTGCAATGATGAATAACTAGCCAGATCTCTCCTTCGGCTTTATATGAATCTTCGATGTTAGACCAAGCCGGAACGAACTGTCGATTCGTCCTCACGGTAAGAAAAAGATTTCTAGGACGAATATTTGATAACTTCCTTTCTGATTCTTATACAATGATTTCATGGAGTAATGCGAATCAACTTGCTGCTCAAAACACACTGGCAACAGTGGCCATTCGTGACTCTACAGCCTTAAGAGCCTGTCACGGATGGAGCCGGATCATCCAGTCCAGAATCGAGCGCGACCTCAGGTGGCGGATAGAGGAACGCCTCCCTACAAAGAACTCGTGCTGGGAGGTAGCGGGAGAAATCCCGCCGCGGACCAAAACTGGGTAGTATAGCTCTTCAAAGGAGGGCGATGCCGGACCGGCCTGGGCAAGCCACCGGACAAAACATCAGCCGATACTCCGCTATACTTATCAATGGCGAGTCGAGGCGCCAGTCAAATAGCCTCTTGCCTATCTCCGGTCAACGGCAGGCGAGACGTCTCTACTCCCACCCAAAACGATGCTAGGCCGGGTTGACCACCCACTCACAAGGCCTATAGCATGAACAGGTTGCTACAACGATGTCCGCTTTCACAAGGTGCAGCATGACAGTCTCAGGACTGCAAAGGACATCAAAACCCTTTTCCGGACGCATCTCGTCCGAAGAACACGAGAACCTCTCATTAAAGAGAGTGTTCATAACCAAAAGTCTTCGATGCGGGCTGCTTGCCGGCAACAACAACAACAACAACAAATCAACTTGCTGAAAATGCGTTCATACCCTCTATTGAAACTCGTTTAATTGGGAGCACGATAATGAAAAGAAGGTTAAAGAAATTTGGGTAAATAAAAAACATGGCTTGATACTTTACTAGTATTTTATACTTGTTTTACTTACATGAGTTCCTATGTGTTTTTTATGACTAAAAGCAAGACGTTTTATATTTCCTTTTTTGCTTCAAAAACAGTTTTCAGGTATAGCCAGAAGCTGTGATGATTAATCAAGCCTGTCTAAAAAGGTGATTGATGAGGCTTCAAACTTAATTTCAAGTACGATGAAGCTAGTTTGAAAAAAATCATTGAACGTTCATGCATAGAAACCACACTAGCCCTCCACGCTTAGTTTCTCTAACCCAAACTTCAAATCTATTAAATTCGCTCTCCAGAAAAGCTAGTGACACGAAGTCTCTGTTCGTATAGCATTCTTTTGCTTTTTTCTTATTCATCAAGCGCTTTTGTTATTCTAAAAAACCAGCAGTTATCTCATGATAACTCCTTTGATCTACACGCTTTTGTAGAGTTGTTAAAAAATCCTGGCCATCTAATGCAATGTGAACACAAATGAAACTGATGTTCAATAATTTGAGAGATATGCTGATGGGAGCTCATTCCCTTTGAAAGAGATATTTAAATAAAAGAGTGAAATGTAGCTATTCAATTAACAATATACTTTTGGTTTCCCAAAAATCATCGAATGGTAAATTAAAAAATTCTTTCTCACTTGAAATACGATAGTTTGACGAAAATGTCGAAAACTTAGACCGTGAGAAAAAAGCTAAGTTAGGCAATTAACTTTCTTAAATAGGAATTAGATGTTTGAATTATGAAAATTTGAGAATGAAGGGAGAGAATATTCAAGCACTATCACTACCGATCACTGTGATGACGCTAATTCACAAAAGTCTGTTGTTCAATCTCAACAACCACAAAAGAAGTGGAACAAGAATAACACATGTGTAATAGGTGAGTGTGCAGCTTAGAGAGTAAAGTCTTGAAACTGTTTTTGAAATATACCAAAACTTTTGTACGTGTTTGGTTAGAACTTCATCTGGTAACTGCATAGCTACCTTTAAAAACCGTTAGGAAAAATTTAGGAATCAACAACTCTCAAACTGCTGTATGTACTATCTGGATGAAAACCATTCTTTGAAAATTTTACTTTGATCGATAGAATAATCATTATTATAACAAGGCATTAGGTCTACTATTTCTGAATTAGTACTTTGCTCCATAAAACCATTATCATAACAATTTAAGTTTTAGCTCTACAATTCTTGAATTAGTTCTTGTACAAACATTTATTTTAAACTAAGGTTAATATGAATTGCTTCATTGTTCAATAATTATCTTTACGATTTATTCATTCTCAACTTCATTGAATAATTAGATATGAGAGTTATTATAACATTATAATCCATCAAAACTTTTTTAAATTAGTTAATTCAAATAATTTTTTTACACTGTATTCAATCAATACTTCACAGATCAGTGATTTCAAAAACCATTCATTTTATGTTTTTCATTTTGTTTAAAAAGTTCAATTTGGGAGCGAAATGTCGTGTACCAATAAGTTGTGTAGTTAAATGTCGTGATACAACTTGATTTGCTTGTGAGAAATCTGGGGTTCGATTCCCCATATCTCCCCAATATTTTGTACTAATTTGAATGAAACTTCAGAATTCCATGTTCTTGTTTTATTCAGCAGGCACTTTTCTACTTCGAAAGGGAGGATCTGAGTTCTTGGCAGGCAGTTGTATCGATTTGCAACAACTTCGGGGCGAGAGTGTTCATGAGTTCTGAGGCCTTAATCGATGTCTTCATTTCAAAATCGCTAAAAAAAATTCACAGCTTTTTAATAAATAAACTGTGCCTGGAGCTAACTTCTAAAGAAGTATGAAAGAAAAAGTTTTTCTCTTTATTTTTCATAGTTCAAAAACCCATTTGAAAGCAGTAGAAGACCGAGTGAAGCAGACCTTCTCAATGTAATTCTCTACGGTCTCCCGCAGCTGCTGCTCTTCTTTCTCTAGCTCCTCTTCAGCGTTCTAAATTCAGAACCAGAAAAATCATGCGAGTAACACAACACTTCTACCTCTACCTCCTCCAAAAATCTTTTTCAACTTACATGTCAATTTCAAAATTATATACAAACTCTTTTTTTTAAAAAATCACTCAAGTTTGATTTTCAACTGCTCATTCAGTCATTTTTACACCTTGTATGTAGTTTCTAGATTGTGAATACGGGATGAAATCCCTTGTATATCAAGACGAGCTCTGGCTGGATAACTGGAGTCTCTTCTTTTCACTCTCCACCCAATGCTACAGTAATTAATAACTTTTTTCGCTGAAAGCAGGTTCTCCTCAGATCCACTGCCCTGGGCTTCGGCCGCAGCGACGGAAACTTCTTTCTTGGCTGCATTCAGCCTTCGAATTGCTTCCTGGTACTCCGTAGTATGCTGCTAAATTGTTCTCCTTAACTTTTTCTTACACTGGGAACTTCTCACCCTTTTCTTGATGTCTGTATCTTTTTTCTCTTGATCACTTCTCTACACCCCTAACTCTTGATCACTTCTCTACACCCCTATCTCTTGATCACTTCTCTACACCCCTATCTCTTGATCACTTCTCTACACCCCGATCTCTTGATCACTTCTCTACACCCCTATCTCTTGATCACCCTATCTCTTGATCACTTCTCTACACCCCTATCTCTTGATCACTTCTCTAAACCCCTATCTCTTGATCACTTCTCTACACCCCTATCTCTTGATCACTTCTCTACACCCCTATCTCTTGATCACTTCTCTACACCCCTATCATCAGTAATGGGCCTTTTGCTCTCTGTATCTCACTCAGTTTCCCTCTCACTCAAGCTTTTTTGATAATGAGGATTTATCAAGGTTCAAAAGAACTTGATGAAAAACTCCGTAGCCTTTCTTTTTGTTAGATTTCCTCGACTAGCAGATGGAGATACGAGAGTTTCCACTTCTCAAAGCAACAATGGAATACTGACTCGCTTGAACTGACTGAGAAGGTCGATGACTCCGAACTGCAAGCCATCGCTCAATCTGCGTCGAGCTCCCACCACACAGAGAATCTTCGCTGAGAAGTAAAACAGGTAATATTTTCAATAGATTTTTAGCGCATCATAATGTTTATTGTAAGTAATCGGAAATTCGTTCACGAACCTATGAAAGAAATTTTGTTGCAGCTCACCCTGTACAGTAGCAACAATGGCTGCGGCTTCCCTGTTCTCCATGAACTTGCCGTACGAATGACACGCTGCAATCATCTTCTCTGCGTCCGCGGCAGCCTTCGATCCGTATTCCTAGAGAAATACTTGCTCGAATAAACTTATGTTTGGTTCCGCGGGTACTTATCATCAGTCATGCATCATTTCAGGTCCTGGTAGCAACGGTCTTCTTTTACAAAAAAATATAAAAATTACGATCTGAATCGCGGGATCCTAGATTAACGAGAAGCCGACAAACTTTTAACAGTCTTGATCTCTCTCTTTCTCTCTCTATTTCGTTCGTTCTCCACCCCCTCTATTTCTTGGCCATCACTAAAGCATGTCATTCACGCCATACACGCTAAATCTGCGCGGGAAAGAGAGAAAGAGTGTTTGACGCACTATTATGTTAATTTTTGTGATACGGTCTCGCATTAGTAATGATTTGGCGTGCGTGGCGTGCGTGGCGTGCTTTAGTAATAGCCTGTTTCTTGCTTCTCATTAATATAGGCTCCCTGAACCAGTGGTCTTTCTTTCTTTGTTTTAAAAAAGATTCTCAATGACCTATTTACAAGAATCTCATTTGTTTTGAGGGCTTGGTCTTTCTATGTATTTCTTTACCTACTGAGTTCGTACGAACCACGACTGTCACGACTGTAAGCTCGGCTTTCCATAGAAGAAAACATGTTGCTAATGTATAATCTCTACACTGTCAAAGGTTCTACCAACTAGCTAGCAATGACTGCAGTTTTCGCTCTCGCTATTTCTCTTGCTCTTCAAAAACCTTTAAGTTGTTGTCTTTTTTGTAACCAATTATGTAGAAAGAGAGAGCTCAATACCTTCTCGTAGTTAGAAAGAGAGAGCTCAATACCTTCTCGTAGTTAGAAAGAGAGAGCTCGATACCTTCTCGTAGTTAGAAAGAGAGAGCTCGATACCTTCTCGTAGTTAGAAAGAGAGAGCTCGATACCTTCTCGTAGTTAGAAAGAGAGAGCTCGATACCTTCTCGTAGTTAGAAAGAGAGAGCTCGATACCTTCTCGTAGTTCTCGGCTGTTCGAAGGAGCTTGTTCAGAGATTCCATCACCTTTTAGAAAACATGATAACACACAAGTTCCAAGCGAATGTTTTCATTATTCTGAAGGGCCTTCTTATTATTGCACTCTTTTTGAGAAGAAATGGCGCGTGTAGTTGAGAAAGTGGATATTGGCTCTTAACATAGAACGACATGAATTTCTCAAATTATGAAAAAAAAACTTTTGACTGTTATGTCAAAAGTCTTTTTTGACTGTTATGTCATCAAAAAAGTCTCCACTTCGATTGAAAGTGATTAAAAAATGATGATGATGACCTGGTCAGCTTTACAAATAGCTTCTTGAGTATCATTCCCAATGGCCTGCTTTCCGACTCCCAATTTGGCACCAATGACTCCAAGTTTGTTCATTCAATTGTTTTCTGAATGTTCTGGATTACATGGAGTTTTTAAGCACGCCGAATATAAAATCTGAGTTTTTGCCTCCGAATACGCCTTGCGAAATTATCTCTGGAAGAACTGAGTAGAAAATTATTTTGTTGAATTCTACTTGTAAGTCAAGTTTGTATAAAAAAGCATGTGTTTGTAATAAGCTTATTTGTAATAAAAAAAACAGAAGAAAAACATTTCGTTTTTTTCAAATAAGGGTAAACGCATGTTAATAATGTGGAAACCGTTCGTTCAATAAAATTAGTGAGCAGAAATGCAGCGACCGAGCAAGCCGTGAGGAAATGAAAGAATGACTGTGAATTTCTAACGTGTTCGTCAACAGCGGGTATAAATCGGCTTCCACTTCTTCATACATTTCTTCAAGTTTTCTTGGAATCGAATCTTCAAAGCCCTGTCATGTAATAACAGACGTGCGCTTTTGACATACGTATAAGTCTCCACTCAAACATTGCCTCTCTCTCAAACTAAGTCTCTCTCTCCTTCTCTCGTTCTCACTTTAAAAAAAGATTTTTCTTTACCTCAAAAAACAATCATATAATCCTTTTTTTGTTACTCTTAAATTATGAAAAGTTTTCTCCGCACCCGATTGCTCCACGAATTGGTCTTTGATTTATTTTCCGGCACTGGCAACCATTTAAATTCTCTTTTTGTGAGTTATTCATAATTTTTTATAGATACATCTTCTCCAACCTTCTAGAGACTCTACTTCCAAGACTTATGGAGCGTTAAAATTCGAAAAAGTGAAAGTTAAGTGTAGCACTGATTTTGTATCTTCCCTGTCTCTTCTTTTCTCCACTTGTCCCTCCCCACCATGCCCTGCCATCATCTTATGCTCCATTCCCTTTCTTGAAATGTCTTCTCTTCTTAATTCCTCAAACCGCTCGAGGCAGTCGAAACCCCTTTCCATTAATCTGCATTAGTGTGACTATTTTCTTTTATTCGTATCATTTTATGTTTCCCTCAACTTTTCAAAACAAACACAAGTGAATCTTTTCTCATAATGGCTTTATTCAACATTAAATTCCAACAAAACACAAGAAAAAGAAGCAGATAGTGAAAGCAATAAAGAAAAGCGCTAGTTTCACTCAAGAGGAGGCCTACAAAACTTACGTCTATTTACATTTCGGCCAATATGAGAGTGAATATTTACATATTCACTGTCATTTTAAACTGTTGAAATAAGGTTTGCCCGCCAATGCTGAGTTTTTTGAATAATCAAAACGAAAATCAAGAAATAACCACTAATAATGAAAAAGTAAAACATCAAAAGAACAGATGAAGCTTCTTCATAATCTGCATAATCAACATACTTCAATCCCGATTACATTCACGACTTCTACTTTCCAAGAACAGTGCAGAAATAAATATTACTTGACTCGATCATTTTCCTCGTTTAGTGGCATCCTGTGACTCTGGAAGAAGCAGTGAGTACTTTCGAAGAAGTAGTGACTATGCAGCCCCCAGGAATGTATCTCATTTGCTACAACAATTCTCATGTTCATCCATATTATATAATTCAATTATCAAACAGGCTCAATTTTTAAGAGAAAGAGAGAGAGAGAGCTAAAGAGAAAGTGAGTGAATGAGAGGAGAAGGAATTCTTCCGATACGGCTTTCTTCCAAACCTTGGTTTTACAGATAGGTGTCCTTATGCAAAGTCGTGGAACAAATCATAAGGTATAATATGTACAGGGTGCGGCAAAAGTCCAGGTGTCTGACTTTGTCACTTTGCATCTTTTTTGTTTGGTGTAGCGGTCGTGTGATTTTTCGGTTGTCTCTTATCCATAATGTTGCTAACATACCCTGAAAAAATCAGAATGATAACTCTTTTCGTTTTCCGGTAATGCTCTCTGATATGGACCGAGGTTACATTCTGCGCTTGAGCCAGTCCGGGCACATTCAAAAGCACATCGCCAGAACCACTGGATTCTCCCACAGGACCATTGAAAACACAATACGTCGCTTTCTTGAGGCTGGTACAACAAATGACCGTCCCAGGAGCGGCAGACCAGTGACCGCGACCACTTCCTTCAACATGAGAAGCATCCGAGACAAGATTCGATATAACTTCAAGCGGAGTCTCAGAAAACTCGTGAAGGAGCTGACTATCTCGGCTAGTTCTCTTCAGACGATCGTCAAATCCCGCATGGGACTTCGCCCCATCAAGCTGCAGAAGAATCATGCATTGACGGACCAGATGAAGGCGACCCGTCTTCGGAGATGTCGTGAACTGTCAAAGCGGTTCAAGCCGGTGGACTGTTTGGATATTCTCTTCACCGATGAGAAGTTGTTCAATATTGAGCAGTCCTTCAACGACCAGAACAATAGGATTTGGTCGAAATCGGTCAAGAGTGGTCGCTACGTTTCGAGAAAGGGCCATCTCGCTTCTGTCATGATCTGGGCCGGGATCTGCGCGACTGGCAAGACTCCACTCGTTTTCGTCGAGCAGGGAGTCAAAATGAATGCCAATAACTACCTGAACGACATTCTCAATAAGGAAGTACATCCCTGGAGCCAGGCTCACTTCGCGGGACGCAAATGGACGTTCCAGCAGGACTCTGCGCCCGCCCACAAGGCTGAAGTGGTGCAAGACTGGTGCAAGAGCAATTTCCCCTCCATGATCACATCCGCCGAATGGCCTCCGTACTCACCTGATTTGAATCCTCTTGACTTTTCTGTGTGGTCGGTCCTTGAGAGCAAGGCCTGTGCTTCCCAACACAAGAATTTGGAAAGTTTGAAGCGCGCCCTACAGAAGGCGTGGGATGATCTTGACGTCGCTTACCTGTCCACCACGGTGGGTGCCTTCCACAAGCGACTCAGCGCCTGTGTCAAGGAGAAAGGAGGGCTGTTTGAAATTTGAAAAAGCAGTTCTATCCCAAACTATTTGAATAAACTTTGATGAAAATTTTGTTTGATTTGCTCAATCCGTTAAGTTTTTATCGGAAAAATAATACACACCTGGACTTTTGCCGCACCCTGTATATTCTACAAAACAGGGTTCTGAAACAAGAATAAGAATGAAGCTTCTTGTCTTATTCCCTTCTTCAAAACACTCTTTTGTAGGGTATAGACTATCCTTCATTTTGATCAACTACTCTGGGTACGGGCCAAGGTTTACAACATAGATAAGAGATTATTTGAATATGAGAAAAGGCTTTCAGATGTCGATGGGAGTCGTCGTTCCATCTGTGATGTGATCTACTGGCTCCGCTCGCTCGTATCGTTTCCACATCTTTCAAATGAGTTCGATTATTTTTGAGATCTTTCGAGAAAAAGTAGTCAGAAGGTCCACTCGGCTCCGAGAAAATAAAAGATAGACTAGCGGAAAACGGGAATGGCTGAAAGAGTTTTTTTAATCTAGAGCATATAATTCTTGACTGGAGTTCTATCCTGACACTGGGAACAAAAACAGAAACCTAAATTCATAACACAAGCCCGCCATGTGACGATAGAACTTGATCCTTTAGCAACTAGAGAAGGGGGGAGGGAAGGACCTAGGAGTAATACATGTTCTTCCCTTCAGAATATGGCCATCTCACCTTGTGAAGTAGGTCCTCCATGTCCTTGCAGTACTGTCGCACATCAAACAGAGTAGACGTCGTTCGCGCCTTCCACACCTTCGCCCGCATCATATTCAGACTGCAAAACAAAAATTCAATAGTATTCAATAATACATGGAAAGGATTCAAGATCAGGGTATTCAACTGAACCGAACTGAGGGTCAAATCTATGCGCCAATCTATGAATTATACAAAAAAGGCTAGTGATGCGAATAATGTGATCGCCTGCCTTCTCTACAGAAAGGACTCTCTCCTTAGGAGAGAGTCCTTTCTGTAGAGAAGGTCCTCATAAGGTCCTCATCTGCCCTTCCCTCATAACTAATCTTTCTTCTCTATACGCTTCTTTAGCGGGTGATCAAGCGGTCTCTCGGTCGACCAACTGACTATTCTCTCTGCGTGCCCATCTTGACAGCGATCGCCACGTATTCATCCTTCGTGCGGGCGACCAACTCGGGGACGCCGAGGGCGTACAACTGCGAGGAAGCGACTCGAGATGCCAGTGTCTCCACTACAATTTGCTTCCCATCTTTCTTTTAAAATGATGAAACAGTTTCAAATTCCCTATTCGGAAGTAAGTTGAGATTAACAGATTGGGTAATGAATTTTTACACAGACATGACTTTCATCAGATTATAAATAGAAAAACATGAAACACTTTTTTTTCAAAAGTGAAGTAGAATCATTATTATAAGTTTTTTTATTCTCAAATTCGTTATACAATTGAAAAATTTTCAAATGTCTTTTTTTCTGAATTGATAGGCTGATAACGAATGGAATAGTTTAGCAGAAGAGGTGACCAACAAGGCATGGTGATCATGGGAGTTCCCGTCCACAGAATATCCATCCCCGTTGTGTGGCCGTTGCAGAGGGGCGTGTCCAGACACACATCTGCCAGCTGACCGCGTCGAACATGCTCTTCCTTCAATCACCAGCTCTTATCTCCTTCTCTTACTATTTTGCTATTTGTGAAAGTTACTTCTTTTTCTTCACTCTTCAAAAAGTTGATCATATAAGGTACAACAGAATCAACTTTTTCTGATCGAAAAATAGGAAAAAAATAGAAAAAGACTACAAATGTCCCCTCACTTTAGCGGCGACATTGGAGAAGAGGACTCTACTCTCATGCAGTCCCTTCGACCGCACATAGTTGATGACATTCTGCTCGCCGTGGTACGGGAAACGCAGCAGCCACAGCACACTCTTCGGCACCTTGAACAACTCGGGATCTGTCTTGCTTCCTTTCTCTCTCTATCTTTTTTTTTCCTTTCTCTCTCTCTCTTGCTTCCTTTCTCTCTCTATCTTGTTTCCTTTCTCTTTCTCTTGCTTCCTTTCTCTCTCTCTCTTCTCTCTTGCTTCCTTTCTCTCTCTATCTTGTTTCCTTTCTCTCTCTCTCTTCTCTCTTGCTTCCTTTCTCTCTCTATCTTGTTTCCTTCTCTCTCTCTCTCCCTTCCTCTCTCTCTTGCTTCCTTTCTCTCTATCTTTTTTCCTTTCTCTCTCTGTCTCTCTCTCTTGCTTCCTTTCTCTCTATCTTGTTTTTCTTCTCATTCGCTTTCACCTATTCAAATCAACAGACACAAGTTTTCTCTCAAAGATGGGGAGAAATTATGTTTCCGATCCCCGATATGCCTTTTATACTTCCACTTCCTCAATAAGCCTCCAGATTCCATACCTGATGCAGAATGTCGCACCACATGTCCAGCGTGGACGGGTCTATCTTGTACAGTTGGTTGAAGTTACAGTACACCTGCAATTATTGTAGTTTTTTTCTCATTTAGCACCTTACTCACTTCTCTCTTTCCTAGTATATTACTTAATACTCTCTCTTTCTCTCTGGCGACTAACAATCGCATCATCGGACAGTCCATACTGCTGTCGGGAAGTGATGAGCATTGTCTGCGGAACTTCTTCGCCTGTCGCTGCTTTCGGCGTTGTCTGAGACATCAAATGCCTTCCATATAATTCATTTATCAGCCAAGCGAACTCCGGAGAATAAATAATAAGACGCAGTGACTCTCCACTCTAGCGGTGCCTTAACATACCGTAACTTGTGCGAGCCCATTCTGCATGCGAACTCCTTCGATGAAGCCCGTCGCGATTTGACCCGTGCCGATCATCTGCTTCACTGGCTCCGTTGTGGCTATCTCAAAACTCTGCGCCCTTTCAAACGGTTTCCCGGTTTCATTTCCCTCTTTATTTTCTCTCTAACGATTCGGGTGAAATCTATTCGTATCAATTATGGTTGTATCTCTCATAGTATTTCTTATTCACTCGCAGTTTCCTCTCAAGCGCGAAATTCCCTCTTATGTCTTGCTCTACATATCATTGTGCATTTGATGCAAGAGCTGGATTGGCTCCGCAGTACAATCAAGTTTTTTCTTACAAGAATGCACTGTCTAAATGAGACTCCTCACCTCAATGACTGGGATGGCGACTTCGGTCATGATTATCTCCTTCCCTGGTCCATGCGACACCTCCGCCTCGCGAACTATCGGCTGAATCACACTCTGACTTCAATAAACATAACTTTGTTGGGTCAAAATGCTGAAGCTCATTTTGAAAAAACCTCAAAATCGCTAAGAATATCAGCCGCGCTCACCTTTACACTAGATTTGCTAAGCAGAGGCTCCAGATTGGTCACGTTCACAATGGTGATGGTATCAGAAGTCGACGACATCGGTTGGCTCTTCTCTTTTAGAATCGCCCGTTCTGTCAGATGCTTCAACATCTGAGCATGGTCTCCTAAAAAGAAGAATAATAAATGGGGATCTAAGACACTCGGTTTATATCAATCAATGAAGAATCAAAGCTTGCCATGAGCACTCACCAATGAAGAAAGTGTGCGGCATATAGGCAAGCTTCTCTGTGTAAGCATGCGCGAATCTCAAGGGTGAAGTCACCGCGTCCGTCACTATGTAGTCCATGAATGGCGCTCCGCTGCTTCCAGGATAACCCAACCACATCACCTTGAATATGGAACATTGACACACTACAAACTACAACGATTTTTAGCCTCCTTCCACTTACTCGAATGATCTTCATTATCAACCTGAATGGGTGCGGGTCTCAGAGCGAAAATTTCATTTCTGGCTCCTTTCGTGTATCCATTCATGTTTATGAGAATATGTATGCCATCCGAATTGATCTTCATCGCTGCTCGCCCATTGCATGGTATCTGAAGCAGCCGAACATTAGATCAACACTACAATAATAATAATAATAACTGATTCAAAAATTTTGTACAGATGAATCTTGTCAAGACGAAAGGCTTAGTGACTATCATGAAACAACAGTATCGATAATTTCTACAGCGAAAAAATCATCATAATAATGTTTCTTAATTGTAATATGATGATTGTTTTGTCCAAAGAGGGAGAAAGAGAGAGAAATAGGCTTCTTGTTCAATTCCTTCCGCCCAAACATCCCAATCACGTTATCTGTACCGTAGAGACAGGAGATTGGAAAGCGCATGGCCAGAGGAAAACAAATAGAGTCAGCCAAAAATAGACAGGGAGGGAGGGAGGAGAGAGAAAGAGAGGATTCGCTTTTTTGAATTTAAAATTTCAAATTAATATTCGTGCTTTTTTGAAAATAAGAAACTCGCGCCATTTTTTGTTTGGCGGGAATTCAAAAATTGTCGCGAATTCAAAAATCTATGCGCTCGAAAAATTTTCGGCGGGTGGTAAGAAAAGGCCTTTTCAAAACTACAAACTACAAATATCTTCCCTGCAATGGAGTTTAAGTTTTACCTGTGAAAGGTCCACAAAATGTTCCGCCCCATCCATGAGCTTCTGGCGGAAGTTTGTGCCGTCATTGGCGGAAAGCGCATAGCAGAACACCTGAAAGTCTCATAAATTGTGTTACGAAGTAAGTTTAAAGTCTGACAAGAGCACTTTGATTCAAATCTCAACCAACTTCGACTCTCTTTCTGTCGTGGAAGCCCGGGATGCTCTGCATGAGATGGCTCGTCGAATGGTCCCCGAAATCCGACGAGACGTAGCCGATGCGCAGGCGAGTCTTACCGCGGAGAATGTCCATTCTGTCCGGGTACTTGAAGGGTTCGATTCCAAGTTGAGCCTGCACGGATATCAAAATTCTACCAAAGAATTAAGACTGAACAAAAAAATCTGAACATTACAAAAGAACGGAGTCACGAATTGACTTTTGAACCAATTTTTTTCCTCTTCTCCCTATGCTGCTGATCATTTCTATTCTGGCCTATAGCATAGGCCTATGGCCTATAGCACTCACAAGGCCTATAGTATGAACAGGTGCTGTAACGGGATCCGCCTTCACGCGGTGCAGCCGACAACAGCGACGCAAGTTCGCTGCTGCAAATGGATCCTATCCCCCCTCCCGCAAACGACAGGGTTTTTGCTGACGGAGCAGCCTACGCCAGATCGTGGCCTCATGCCTCGGTCTCTGATCTAGCAATTTCTACTGAAACTACTCGTTGCAACTGCAGGCAACAACAACAACAACATCATTTCTATTCTCATCTCATTACTTTTACTGCTCTAGCCATTGCGAGTTGCGAGCGTGGAAGGAGCGAGATGCAGAGAAGAAGACAAAATGAGTCAAGTATATCGTCTCTAAGAGATAGATACACTAGTCTCAGCAATTATTTAGGGCGTCTTTCTCGTTATCGACCTAGGCCTGTCTTTCTCGACCTAGGCCCAATCAAAACCAGTTTTGTTGTTTAGGACTGGCTTTTTTCCAAAAATACTTGAAATATAGATTTTATCGTATAGCTCTTCACATACAAGTATAGTTATATCATTGTGTCTCTCCATGGCTGGGTCTGTACGACGTATTAAGAGACGCCAATGGCTTGTGTGACATGCTTATTCGACTATGAAAGACTGATAAAGTCGACTGACTACTTTCTAAAGTCGACTGACTACTTTCTGGTCGCGAAGGAGGTCACCTACACGCGGTGCGACTGTGGACGACGCTACATGGCGTCGGACCCAATGGACCTCCAAAACAAAACTTCCCAATGGAATCTCCCGCAAGGGACAACGAGGACGGCTTCCCCCGAAACCTCTTTTTTTTTCTAACACGGATCAGAAAGACCCAGCGTCTCTGATCCGAATACTCCTCCAAATCGCTGGTATCGAGACTAACCCAGGCCCAAGATGGCCTTGTTCTGTATGCTCTCTTAACGCGCCTTCGAATTGTGTTAATTGTAGCAAATGTAAGAAATGGGTACATTTCCGCTGTTCCAACCTTAACAATCTTAATGATTGGAACCCCCAATGGAGATGTAGAATTTGTGAGAGAGCCCCGATCCAGCAGACTGCCTCCCAGACGGTAGCTAACCTGAGGATAATCCAATGGAACGCTAATGGACTGAGAGCCCGACTAACCGAGCTAGAGGACCTTTTACATGAGTTGAATATTCACGTAGCACTCATCCAAGAAACCAAAATGGATGCTAGTATTCCATCTCCGAATATCGTAGGTTACACGATCATAAGAAAAGACCGCTCCAACTTTGGAGGCGGACTTGCGATACTAGTCAAAGAGAATATTCGCTATGCTAACGTGACCTCCCCAACAACGGACCAGACAGCCGAAACACTCAGCGTGGACGTGCCAACCGACCAAGGAACCATAAGAATCTGCAACATTTACATCCCACCTCGATCGTCCTGCCCCAACACATACGCGCCGAACTTCAACCGACTCCTAACACAGAAGAAACCATTCATTGTCGGTGGAGACTTCAACGCACACAATAAAGTTTGGAGTGAAGTTACGGAGGATAGTAGAGGAGATGAACTATGCGACTTCATTGACGACAGCGATCTTGTATGTCTCAACAACTCAAAGATGTCCACAAGACAAAAAGCATCACCAGACATCACTCTCGCCTCGAACGACATAGCCATCGACTGCAACTGGTCAACAATCAACAGAATGAACTCTGACCACCTCCCATGCCTGATTGACGTCGAAACACAGCCATCCAACATCTCAAACGCACGTTGTTATACAAATTACAACAAAGCGAATTGGGAAGGCTTCGAAAGGGACATCAACAAGATTCTCATGGATTTCCCATTCGCCGGCAACTCAGTTCAGATGCACAAATTCCTGACCACCACCTTGACCAAAGCGGCTAAGAACAACATTCCCCGTGGAAAGGTGCCAAAATACACGCCTCACTTGAGCGAAGATGTGAAGAAGCTGATTACAGAACGGGACCAAATGAGGAGGGACAATCCTACGGACCCCTCACTCCCCTCAATAATGGCCGAAATCTCCTTCCGCATCAACCTCGAAAAGAGGAAGGCTTGGGAAAAGTACATATCTGAAATTAGCCACAACGAACCGGGCAACAAACTCTGGAAAACGATAAAGGCTATCGACGGCAAATCAATAAAACCGACACACTTGACCATCACCCACGACGGGAAAAGTCTATGCCCAACATCTGCCTCAAACGCTTTTGCCAGAAAATTAGCTAAACAAGCCCCTAAAGAGGTCGACAAATCAGCAAGAAGCACAACACGACTAATTAAAGGCCTCAAACGGACAGACGCTCCCAAAATTTCCCTGGCACAGATCGAAGAAGCAATCAAGAAAACCAAAGGTTCCAAATGCCCAGACAGTGAAGGCATCTGCCCTCTACTACTCAAAATGGCCGGTGAAAACTTCAGAAAGTGTCTCTGCATCCTCTTCAATAACACGCTGCAAACAGGTATTATCCCGTCCAGATGGAAAGATGCAAGAGTGATAATGTTACCTAAACCAGGAAAGGACTCCAGCAACCTGAACGGCTATAGACCAATATCAATACTATCACCTATAGCCAAAACATTCGAACGGGTCTTATTACCATTCCTGGCGGAAGGCTTTCAAATCACTGACTGGCAACATGGATTCCGCAAAGAGCACTCGACTACTACCGCACTCCTGGAAATAACCGGGAAAATAACAAACGGCTTCAATCGGAAACCACCCCCGGACCGCACTCTCATGGTCGCCCTTGACCTCACTGCAGCATATGACTTAGTGAACATATCCCTTCTCTGCAAGAAACTCACTGAAACGAATATGCCAAGAGCCATCGTCCGATGGACGTCCAGCTACCTAAGAGGCCGTACAATCAAGGTAGATTTCCAAGGAAAAAGCAGTCGACGTCTCACATGCAGATCTGGTGTCCCACAAGGAGCAGTGCTCAGCCCCCTCTTATTCAATCTCTACATAAACAACCTCCCGCAACCCACAGGAAACACGCAGATGACAGCCTACGCCGACGACATATCAATTCTCTCCTCAAGCCCCTGTATTGAAACCTGTGAAGATCAGATCAACCACTTCCTACCGAAACTCGTAGAAGAATTGGAACAACGTAAAATGATCATATCCAAGGAAAAGACTACGGTCACTCTTTTCACAACCCATACAGGCGAATGTAAAAAAGAACCCAAGGTAGAAATCCACGGAACCCTTTTGCCGACAACTAAAACACCCAAAATACTCGGTGTCGTCTTAGACCAACTCGGCACCTTCCGACAACATGCAGAATACCTTAAACAGAGAACGGCCAAAAGACTGAATATACTACGTGCCCTCGGAGGAAGAACATGGGGCCAACATAAAAACACCCTTCTTGCAACCTACAAAACAATGACCAGATCCGTTCTCAACTACGCCGCACCAATTTACTCCCCTCAATTGGCCGAGACGAACTGGAAAAAAACTACAGGCAAACCAAAATAGAGCAATTCGGATAGCAACAGGAAACCTAGCAATGGCCGGCACAGAGCACTTAGCTCTAGAAAGCGAAATGTTACCCATAAAGGAGCACAAGCCGATGCTTACCAAGCAATTCGTTGCAAGAGCAAGACTCCTCCCAAACCACCCCTCCCATCGTCGATGCATGGAACCCAAACCACCTAGAACTATTCGTAAACATGCCAAGGACTTAGAAATTATGCTAGTAGACAGTGATCAGAAAGCCGCACTTAAAAGAATACATACTGAGACTGTTAGAAATTTCATTAGATCTTGCTCCCCTAACCCAGTTCTAGGTAAGAAACCTCCCAGAATCCATAAATCAACGAATCAACTTCCCAGGGAACAACAAATAACATTATCGCAACTACGTAGTGGCTATGCAAGTTCCCTTAACAGCTACCTACACAGAATAGGAGCTGCCCAATCACCTCTTTGCCCAAAATGTTTAGAAGAGCCACATACAACTAGTCATTTATTCTCGTGTCGCTGTGACCACACACTTTTAAGAAGTATAGATTTGTGGAATAGCCCGACGTCTGTTGTTAAGTTCTTATACCAGTGATTCCTTTCTCTCTCAAAAAAAAAAAAGGAAAAAAAATAATAATAATAAAAAAAAATAAAAAAAATAAAAAAAAGGAAAAAAAATAATAATAATAAAAAAAAATAAAAAAAATAAAAAATAAAAATAAACCCCGAGAGAGAAAGAGAAATAATGTAATTAGATAAATGATGTAAGTAAGGTTATTGTTTTCTGAGCCATGTCAAAGAAGACCTCGTCTACCCAGCCGGAGACCTACGGCGGGCAATCTACAACAACAACAACTGACTACTTTCTCGATGCAGAGATGGGCGTGTCTGGCTGCAATGGCGATGCGCTGCTCGTGAGTCAGAGGATACAGCATCGAGTGGTGCGGGTGCACCGAGGGCAGCCGCTTCTCAACAAACACCCTCATCACTTATACTCCCACTACCGACGCCCCACCTCTTGCCCCTTCATCAACTAAAACCTTTGATTCCCGGTACGGTGTCAGATCCCGCTAAAATACGGCTACCGATTATGAAAAAATGATCAATTTTTTTCCGGATTAATTGAACGCATCGAATATTTTTCGGATAAGTACCAAGCTACGTAAATTGTTTTTCAACAGGTTTAATGTTATACTTTCGAAAGAGTAATTCCGCCTTAGCACGATCTCTGCCCTCTTTTCTAACTCAGTATTTAACAACTCATAGATGATATAAATTACTAAGTGTGTTCTAAAGAGTATATCTCATATTACTTAGGTGAGATTTGATAACTTTTTTGATTTCCAATATTTAATAAGTTCCCTTCTAACGACACACTGTTATATTTTCCTGTCAAAAGTAACCTTATTTATCTGCTCTTCTACTATAGCGACGAGTTTATCCATCCGATTATCGTAATCCGTCCACTCGCAGGTAACCTGCACATCATGTATTTAGTGGATGGAAGAGGGAAAAAGAGGAAGAGACAAGGTCTGGAATTCGATAGTATTCAAAGAAAGCAGGTACGAGCATTTCGATGGCTAGAAAAGATCAGTTCTCAATAAAATATTTATAATAATCTTCCTCGCGCTTGTTCCCGCCTCGCGGCAGGGTACGCGCTCTCCTGAGATGCAGGACAGATCTATCCTGGTAGAACCAGTGGCTGCCCTCTAAATCACTGTTAGTGTGAATAGCAGCAGTGGGGAGAGTCAGATTCGTGCCAGAGCACTACCAACATTTCTTAACCCCTTTGGTTTGGGTGGATCTGTCCGGGGTGGGATTCGAAATCAGGACTCTTCGCACAATAGTCGAACACACTACGATTATGGCACACCCGGACAGTTCTCAACACTTACTTCCTCATAATTTGCGGAAATATCTAAGAGAGCAGTTTTACCCTTTGAGGAACATAAAAAGCATCCGATGGAAAACCATTTATTTGTCGGTGTAAAATAGATTTCAATGAAAGCAGTTGAAAAACCTAGCAACCTGTAGACAATGAGCCAGTTCACAGAAAGCATCCGGGAAGTCTGGTCTCAACTTCAAGGCGGTCGAGTAGGCCAGGATCGCTTCGGGAATGGATCCAGAGTCCTAGAAATGCACAGGCATCATCACAGGAAGACTTGGTCGAAGCAGAGAACCAAAATAAAGAACACTGGCTGACTTTGTGGCACACGGCCATATTATAGTGAGCTTCCGCAAAGGAGACTTGTATTTGAATGGAGCGCTTGTAACAATGCATAGCATTTGCAGTCTCTTCCATTTCCTGAATCAGAGAAATGTGGTTTCCAAGAATATGGGAGCTCTTTGAAATCATAAAGAACAGAGATAGAGCGAGATAGATAGCAGTGCGAATGAGAGAGAGAGAGAGAGAGAGAGAGAGAGAGAGAGAGAGAGAGACGGAGATTAAGAGATAGTAGTGTAAAAGATGGAGAGAGAGGGAAAAGAGATAGAACCTCCGGAATGGTTCCCATGTTCAAGTGAGCACAATCGTATGTGGGCGCTATTCGGATGGATTCCTTCAACATATTATACTCTTGTTAACGATTTGAGAAAATAAACAACGGAAAGTTGTACTTTCTTCAAAAACTACATTTACATTTTTTTTTAATTAGTAATAATTACTTTTTTTTGAATGTTCAACCTTGTAGTGAAGAATCGCATCGCTCAGCTTGCCTTGCTGCAGCAAGATTGAAGCAAGATTGAAATGCGCCTCCGCCAGTTCCGGGTCGTTTTCCAAAGCCTCAAGTTATCCCTTCAGCCACTCTTTCAAATAATCATTCCAAATCAACCGTACAATCATTGCACTCTTAGCAATTCTTCTCTCTGCAATGTGATGTTAAATGTATGATTGTTCTGCTCAACGCTAACCTTGAGATAAAATTTGGTGGCTTCGTCGATCTTTCCCTGCTCTCTCTTTATGTTCGCGAGATTGTTCTGAGAGTCCGCGTGAGTAGGACACAGCTGAACTCATTCATCAGTTATATCTAGAATTATGTCGAGTTATAATCACAGTTTAAATGATTAACGAACCTGGAGTGCGGTGTTGTAAGCTGCTTCTGCTTCGGAAACCATCCCTTTCTCTTTGTAGGCAGTCGCCAGATCACAGTAAGCATTAGCGAAT